>CM024469.2:11444690-12044690 GCA_014182885.2 Eucalyptus caleyi | reverse complement strand
CTGAGTCGACATTTCTAGAATTTATCATGACATGACAGAACCTTCAATTTCTGAAATCAAATTCAAATTCGCGGTTAATTTCATTTCGGTGTGTTTTTAGCGTGACCTAGGCTATTGGGTAACTTGCGGAACTTTTTTTAAAGCAAATGACCTGTGGTCGATTTTTTCGAGCCACAATGAACCTATTCGACACATTGGCGACTCTCGGTCGTCGTGAAAATCTCGAGGTTTTAAATACGAACACAGGGTACTAAAACAATAGAAAAATCAAACTAGTGCCGATCGATGAGAATTTTGCAATTTACGGACATGTCTAACCACTCATCTCAATTGAATTGACCTATTTCTAATCTCTAATCAATTTATGTTTGTGCCATTATGATCTCGGTAGATGAATGCGGTCGAGCAGCCGATTCCTGGTCAAATCCTCAAGTCTATTTACCTTAAAATCCTTAATAACTTTCCCAGATAGTTTAGTTATTTCAAGAGTGATTAGCTCGAGAACAGCCCTTTAGGCACGTTGATGAAATGCCTGATTTATTGAATTGAAGGTAGAGTCGAAAATATAGGATGTCACACATCCCGCCCCCGGGCCTTTTTTCCCAACCAACAAAAAAATCGGACCATAAATAGGAAAATGTAAGTCCTACATCAATTAGACAGACTCTATTAAGTGATTCATAAGTTAACACACATTCTCATAAAGTTACCACTTTATGCAACTACTCAAAGTACATTTTTTAGGGACTAGCCCATATGGAAGGAGCATGGTCATTATATATGGTATTAGAATAGGATCCCCTCTATTGGGTAAGTGGTTCATGGATGGAGTAAGCCCATGCCCGATTCGACGAGAACGAAGAGTGATTGTTGACACCTAATTTTTAGCAAACCTAGGGAAATAAGGAAAATGCAAAATTGCATTTTGAACAAACAAAAGGAAAAAATGAAAGAAAATGGAAGCCAAACCCAAAATTGGTGAGGATAATGATCAGATTGATAAATCAAAGGGAAAGTATCAAAAATTATACTCATTAGGTGAGTTGTTTGCAAAAATCAAAACGAACTTGGATGCGTTTCTGGTAACGTTAGTGAAAAACCGACATGTTAATTTGCGATGGCAAATTGGGGCTGAAATTCTGTAATTCCCGCAATCAAGGAAGCACAACTTTCTAAAGATCAATAGAGGTTTTCACTATAAAAAGGCTACAGTTCGTGAGAAATGTGGGGCGAATTCAAAAAAAATTTCGGACCAAAAAGTGAGAGTGGTTCCTTCATTTTGTTAGAATTCAAAATTCAAAAAAAAAAAAAGTTATCTCGTCTTTGTTTTCTAGAAAAAAATCAAGGTCAAAAAGTGTTTTGAAAAGATCAGCAGAGAAGTGACATGAGAGAAGAAAAAAAAAAAAAAAAAAAAAAAAAGAGGAAATGCTACGGTGTCGTCTTCCCGAAGGGACCTCCCCGATCGCTCCAGGTGTGCCCGCGCCATCTAGCACGCCGGCGCCGCCTCTGCCAGCCACCTCCGCATCTTCGCCGCTGTCGCTCTGACGCACAGCATCGACGCCGACGCCTCAACAACTCGCCTCACCGCTCCATCTGCAACACCCAGTCGACGCCCGAGCTCTGCCATTGACCCCGCACTACCTCCGTCACCATCTCTGCCTAAGCACCAGCGACACCAGCAGATCAACCCCCCAGTGACAACACTGCTCGTCGCCGCCACCCTACAACGATCGATTCCCCTCCGCTCACTCCGACCCAACGCTTGAGGCCCTCACCGCTCGATTGCTACTGTCCCGATTTCACCACTCGACTGCTGCTGTCTCGATTTCACCGCTCGAGTGCCCCGACACCTGCAAATTTGAGCTCGCTTCCAACCGACGTCATTGCCACCCCAACAGCCCGCGACCCAGTGCTTGACTTCGCTGCACCGGCCGACGCCACCTCTGCCTCTATCCGCGAGCCACTACGCCTTTGCCCTCTGCTCGAGCACTCGTTGCAACCTGTTTGCCGGTCACAGCGCCTCTGCCCATACCTCCACTTCTGTAGACGTTGCCTGTACCTCTGTTTGAGCGCCACTCAACCACTACGCCACCTCTGTTGCGTCCGCACCAGCACCGCCAGATGCCAGAAGCCCCAATGCCAACACCCCTGCAGTGCCTCCGTCCGCGACTGCACCTCCGCCTCACCTGTGGCACCCGACGACCAGCGATCTGTCGTACAGCACTGCTCGCCCAACGACCGCACCATGCCTGCCAGCCTTCGCTCGACGACCGCGCCTGCAGCAGCGCCCGACGCCCTTGCCGAGCCCCTCCACGTCTCCGCTCACCACTGCGCCTCACCCAAGACCGCCCGTTCGTCCCATGCCTACCAACACTTCTACAAGTCCCCTCATTTAGGTTTTTTTTTTTTTTTTTTTTTTTTGGACAAGCCTCATTTAGGTAGTTTAGTTTATTCTTTTTTGATGTTATTTTTTATTTTATTTGATAGCATCTTTAAGTTTAGTTATCTAAATTGCAATATTGGATGTTAATATTCATGAATTTTGTAGGCACTATCCGTAGGGATTTTGTCCGGAATTATTATAATTATTAATTTAATCCGAGAGACATCGGATTATTATTTTAATTATATTAATTTTTGGGCTTTTTGGTAGAATTTTAATTGTTAAATCATTATAATTATTAATTTGATCCGTAAGACTTCGGATCAGATTTTTAATTATTTTGATCTCTTTGTCGCGATAATTAGGGTTAAGATAATCGTTAATTTGACTCGTGAAACAAAGGTTATTTTTTCGATCTTTTTTTAATCCTTTATTTTGTTGATAGCTTAGATTTAATATTTATTTAATAATTACTTATCTTTCAAAAAAAACTTAAAAATCAGAAAATTAAAAAAATTAAAATTCTGCATGAGCATATAGGTTTGGTAAATCAGACATTTAGGATTAGTAAATTAGAATTTTCTTAGGATTACATTTTTAGGGTTGCATTTTTAGAAATAAGTTAGGGTTGAACCTAAATTAATTTTTTAGATAATGTTCGCACATTTTAATTATCTCATTTTTCAAAAATAATTTTCTAAGATAGGAAAGGATTTAAGTCAAATTAATCCCTAGAATAAATTAGAAAATTATCCTTTTAGATAGTTTAATTAGGGTTTTTATTAAATCTGAATTTCAATAAAAAAAATAGAAAAATACTAGGTGCATGTTAACTAGTTCGCATGATAGGATCATTTAATTAGAATTTGTTCATTAGTGAAGTTAGGTCATGAGGTGCATAATAACTAGTTTGCATAATAAACCCATTTAATTAGAATTTGCATATTAATAAGATTAAGTCATTTAGTTAAAAATGCATTTTTAAAAAAATTCTAATTTTGAAGAAAACCCAAAAATATTGTTTGTTTTGTGTGATGCAATTTATTTATTGAATGTTTGAGCATTTCTGTGATCACCTTTTTGCATAATAGTAATTTAGGTTAAAATAAATCCAAGCTGCCTAAAAAACATCTTTAAAAATTAAAAAGAAATGGTACCGAAAGGGCATTAGATAAATCTAGTGTAACCAAGTCTCCGTACCCTTAATCTCTAGTTTATAGGAGTAAAATTATCATCCCATTATTTTACTTAGGTGTCTAATTGACCTACCACAAACCGATTCGTGGCGACTCCTAATTAATAATATTTTGCATATTAAATATTTGAACCTTAAGTCGCGAATTGGTATGGGCTTGGGAAAGCCTGAGTTAAGTTTAAAGACTTAGTAGTCCATTAACCTAATTTTAGGTGGTGCACCTGAAAATTAGCTTGCGACAGTGACCGTCAAGGTAGGAGGGCTTAAAGAAGGTGTGGCTCCTAGTAGGATTCTAAGAAGGAGGAAGCAACATAAATAGACCGGACCACACATCTAAAGGGGGCAATATTGCGAGGTAACACAACCAACACTAATGAGAATATATGTTCTTCAAGTGGAGAAGTTTGTAACATCTCAAATCCCACATCAATTGAAAGAGATTCTATTAAATGATTTATAAGTCAACATCCACTCTCAAATGATCAGTACCTTTTGTGGCTATCCAAAATATTTCTTCTTTTAAGACTCAGCTTTCGTACCATGGATCAAGTTGTTACAAAACATATTGAGAAAAACATAATGGGATATTAAAGATAGGCACAACTAAAATGAAACTAGTGACGCAATGTAAAAACCAACTTAGACTATAGTATTGTGTTAGAAGATCCACCATAAGAAAATAGAGAACAAGTTTTCCCATTCCTAGAGGCTTATCATTAGCAATGGCTTAGAGCTTATTGCCCATCTTCACCTATATTGCTGCAGCTAGGGGTGAGCAGCGGTCTAGGGTCGACCCTGGACCGACCTTGGACCGGCCCAACCCTGCCGGTCCTGGTCCGATTCCCAAGGGGACTAGGTCGGTCCTTGGTCCTGAAATTCCAGGACCAACACTGTGCGGGTTAGTCCTCGGTCCTAAGAGTTTTGGGTCGGTCCAACCCTGAACCAACCCTGTATATTATATTATATTATTTATAATTATTTTATACATTCAAATCTAAGTAAAATGTCTGTTATATTATATTATATTTAGATGTTCTATCAATAATACTAATAGTAATTTTAATTTAAAACTTTTGTTGAGTAATAATTATGTGTCGTTTGTTTTGTTTTTAGGTGTTTAGAAGTTCAAGTGAATTAACAAGATTTGGAGTTATATATTCATGGTTTATATTCAGTATTTTGAACTTTTTATGGTTTAATTGTATTTTACTAATGAATTTCGGCTGCACTTTGTTTTTTAATTTGTGTCAAATGGTAGAAGTTTTTGAAGAGTAGAATAGTACCGCAGCTTGCTATGGTAATTTGCTAGTTAAGTGGTGTGAAGCTCATTTTTTGGTTGAGTGGACTCTACATTATCAAATGCAGGAAAACACTTTTGCATATGGTGTTATGAATATTAAAGATAGATGATTACAATAACTTTCCATCTTGTTCCATATCTCGATGAGCGGTTAGCAGGTACGAAATTTCTATTATTGTGTCATCTTAAATTGACTAAATATGTATTGGTATTTATAGTTTAGTTGCACAATACTGCATTGTCGATGAATGTGTAATTTGAATTTATAGGTTTGCTTTTTTAGGGAGTATAAAAACTAAGACGAAAGAAATTATCGATCGGTCTCGGGTTGACCCTGGAACCGGACCGAACCCATTGGGTCGGTCCGGTCCTTGGTCCCAGGCTCAATAGGGTCGGTCCTCGGTCTTAAAAATTGAGGACCGACACTGTACGGGTTGGTCCTAGGGTTAGGGGGTGGCCCGGACCAACTCGGACCATGCTCACCCCTATCGCGTGCAAGCCCATTTGCATCGATGAATTCAACGAGAGAGAGAGAGAGACACGCATTGCCGAAATTATGATATTTTAGCTAAATTGACCTTATTATCCAAGGGAAATAGAGATCATTTTATGGGTCTTCAATTATTATTCTTTTGTTTTGTTCGACCTGGCAATATCAATATATCACGACACCTAAAAAAATCCAAACGAAAATGATTTACAATTTTACATGTGATTGATTGCTCTCATAATGTCCACATATTCAAATGAATATCAATAGGAGCTTGAGATGGCATTCAATCTTAAATGGAGGATATGAACCTTCTTGATATTTGCTTTCAAATTGGCACTTTTGGCATTAGCTTTGGTGAACACGACTAACCTAATCGAAAAGCACCTCAATATTCATCGCAAAAGGACATTGATTTTTTTTTTTTTTTTGGGGTTTATGGTAAAATTGAAATTGGACCTAAAGTTTGGAATTCTTTATGGGACAAAAAAAAAATTATGGTAGAAGTGGCACTCACTTAAAGTTGGGGAGTTTTTTATTGGACAAAAATAGTTTATGATAGAAATGAGACTAAACTTAAAGTTAAGGGTTTTTCTTGGGACTCAAAAAAAAAAAAAAGGATAGAATTGAGATTAGAGCTAAAATTAGGATTTGTTTTAGTATTAGACCTTGCACAAAATTAATAGACCGGTATTATCGAGGTCATATCCAACTTCACAAGGAGCCCATGTAATAATTAAAATAATAACGATCTTGGATCAACATAAAGCAAATAAATAGCCAGATTATATCAATGTGCATGCCTTCAAATACCAGTGTACTTTACAATGATATCTAGCGGAAGGAACAGAGATACAAATAACAGTGGTAATCTCACGTCTTTCCCCCAATATACCTGTGATGAACCATCAAAAGTGAGCAAATACATTGGACTATTATAGAGATTATATAAATATCAACTACAAAAAATAGAGCCATCGAAGCCTTTCTGGCTCGGCATGGCCGTCGGCCCTACGTAACTGGTGCAAAGAAAGGGACATTCAATCAAGCTCTGTCAATCCCATTGAAAAGAACCATTCTCTCTTCAATATGATCAATCAAATGACACATTAGGCAGTAACCAAACGATGTATCTAGACTTCCGGATATTTCAAAGAAGATATCCTTGACAGCAAGATTCACACAAGCATGATGCGAAATATTGATGCAAAATCTTGATAAGTAATACGTCAAATTACAATGATCTTATCCCAATGTCTAAAACTATGAAAATCCAAGAATAATTAGACTCCAAAATGAACTTAAGTTACCGATAGCTACGCACATCTACATGTGGAGGTAAAATCTAGCAAACACATGTTCATATATCATCATCTACCTAAATTATCTCATGCATAGCTCCGCAGACACTTTGTCCAAGCAAATTATCGTAATTATTCCGGAAATAATGAAAGGAAACACCAGAAAGAACTAACAATGAATTATGACATCACCTTCGATACAAGTTTGGTACCTTTAGGTAGATATTAACCAGCCGGTGACGCTCTGTTGTGTGTCGTCCTCTACATAGAAGGTTGTCATTTCTATGTTGCGTTAGTCGTCCTACTGTGAATAATGATTACTAAGGCCAACCCTCTTAACTAAACCTTCTCATTTCTCATCCTTATTGATAAGAGCGTCATCAAGGTCATTGTCCTATTTCGTCAGGCATATTCCTAGAGACATAAATGCAACACCATTTTCAGGACTCACAATGTGCACGACAATGGAACGCCGGCATAAAATATGGTTAATGAATGAAGTTTCTTCTCTGCGGATATTATTGTGCATGACTTGGGTTCGTCACTATAAAAAGACGGGTGTTCCGATTGAGAGAACATGGTCTCTTGCACAACTCTTCAATTTAAAGAAGTTGGAAATACTAGAATCATTTAGGCCAACATGGCTACAATCATACATATCCTTTAACCTCTTCCACAGGGTATGGGAGTCTCAAACGAATAAATATTGAGTCTATAGGCTCTCATGCAAATGACGACGAATAAAAATTAGTGCGTCTACTTTTTCTTTTGCATTTGAGGTTTCGTATTCTGTAATTGCATTAGCAAGACCTTGCCCTTTGAGGTGCATTTCCATGTCAAGGCACCCAAATAAATAATTTTTTCCACTCACTTTCAAGATATGAAATTTGGGCTTTTCAATATTTGTTATAGTTCTTGCAAAAATGAATCCTTAAATTAATTAGAAGAATTTCCAAATATCCATCACCACTTCAGGAGTAGAATGATACTTTTAGATTTGAAATTGGTTTCAGGACGAAAAAAAAAATGAAGAATTGAAAGGAGAAGATGAAGTATAAGTTGATTAATGAAAACAAAGAAAACACTTACCTTGCAAAAATTATTTATTCAGTTGGTAGATCTTTGTGCTGAGAACGTATTGTAAAATATTGCGTTGAAATATATAATAGAAAGAATAGAGAGATTAAGTAGATAAAGCAGATAAACACCAAAGATAGTAGAGAAAGCCAGATACCAAAGATCGTAGAAAAGTTAGAGCAGAAATTTTTATTTTCACTTTTTTATTTTCCTTTTCTTCACTCTATCAAAATTATGACAAAACTAAGCTCCTATTTATAAGAAAATAATGATGCACTTATCATTAATGTCAATATACTGAAAAATACATATATTGGATAGGGAGATGAACATTCATCGGATAGGGAGATATATTTAGAATGTATGTGTGGCACCCCGAACCCTTCGTAGGTCGCCACAAGCGTCAATGTTACACCTTATTACCTTTCTTCATAGAAGAGGTGTCGTAGTTCACAGGCATTTTTTTTTTTAAAGCGGTCCCAACGCGACTCATTAGCGGAAGCAAAATAAAGCATCACCATCTCTCCCCCTACCAACCATGATACAAATACACACCACTAATCACCATGATTTTATAGACAAGCCACGACACTTTATTTACATATATTTTCAAGATGGGACTTCTTTTGGGTCGATACATCAAAAGGAAAAGCTAGGACTCAACCATGTCCAGCCTAAAACCCCCCAAAAAGAACCCTTGACCCTCTACATCACACGTGCACAACCCCCATCATAAGTGTCGGCTAACTATCCCAAAAAAAAAAAAAAAAAAACACAGCTCCTACTCGTCACGCACGGGCCTCACACCCAATCCGGTGCGTCAGGCGATGGCGATGGTAGCATCCCTCTCATCACCCCGTCGCGACGAACGTGGACGGAGACAAACTCCTGGACAACCGGGCCCCCAGCCAAGCCTACGTCGTACATGACAAAACAGCGCACACGAATATATGTCAATCCAGGCACAGAAGGACAGCTGAACTCCTCGCACTCTACCTCGACGTCGGATGGTAAACCGTAAAATGCGCCCCGCGCGACGACAGGAAGCGGCATGATGCTAATCTGAAATGTTGGTCCCCAAAAGGGATGAGTACAACCACTCAGTAGGTAAAGGAATCCGACAATCACTCAATGCATCATGCAAATTATACATGCATTGCAGGCGTTACTTACCTTGAAGCCATGCATATACTATCATGCATCATCACCACAATCATAACACATGTCATCATCATCATGACATCATGACATCAAACACATGTCATCATTGTCATGGCATCATCATATCACACATGTCACCATGCCACATCATATATCATCATCATCATCATTATCATGGCATCATCATCATCATCATCATATCACACATGTCACCATGCCATATCATATATCATCATCATCATCATGGCATCATCATATCACACATGTCACCATGCCATATCATATATCATCATCATCATGTATATCATTATCATCATGGCATCATCATATCACACATGTCACCATGCCATATCATATATCATCATTATCATCATTATGCATATCATCATCATCATGGCATCATCATATCACACATGTCACCATGCCATATCATACATCATCATCATCATCATCGTCATCATCATCATCATCATCATGCATATCATCATCATCACGGCATCATCATATCACACATGTCACCATGCCATATCATATATCATCATCATCATCATCATCATCATGGCATCATCATATCACACATGTCACCATGCCATATCATATATCATCATCCGTTTCTCAGATCATCTATTTCATCATCCCCTCGAGCAAAGACCTCCGAGGCTTCCGGTATTCAGCCATTCCAGGCTACCGGGCATCCGACCCCCCACATTCCGAGCATCTCGCATCCCAACTGGCATCATGAGGCATTCCCCTCAGGCAAAGACCTCCGACAGGGCCTCTGGCATTTACACTCCCTAGCCGGGCATCCCGCACCCCAATCCTGGTATCGCGAGGCATTCCCCTCGGGCAAAGACCTCCAATAGGGCTTTCGGCACCCCCACATTCTGGGCATCCTGAATCTCCCAGGGCCATCCGGCAATGCATCTCTATACATTCCGGGCATCATCCTCCACCACAACCACCTCCTCATTTACCATTATCCATGTTTACCAATTTCAGTCTTAATTTAGCATGGCATATGACGTGACATCAAACAAGTCATACTTGGCATGGAATTCATACATGTATGTCAATTCAATGTCATGCATACATCAATACCTCACCATACATGCTACATGGTATAATTATTTATGAATTAAATTTAATGGAATTTATGGCCAATAAAATAATCCATTTTTCATGCCCTTTTTCATTTATTTAAATTCCAGCTTTTGTCATTTTCAAAAATGTTAAATTTAATATCTATAAATTCCCAAAAATTATAAAAATTAAGGCAAGTGATAAACAAGACAATAGGATAATAATTACATGAAAAATACATGGCCAAATAGAATTTCACACAATTTCACAATTTCCACAAAATGGCATGTCATTTTCTGGTGAAATCAGAATGCACAATTTTTGAAGAAATTCGATTAAAATATCCATACGACCTCCAAAATTTACGAAATTTTACTGAGTCATAGCCAAGACATTTTCGTACATCTTTCATGAGACTTCCAAGACAGATTCTTTTTAGATTATTTTCTACAGTCTCACGAAGCTTCTGGATCCATTACTGCATCGTCCAGTGCATGCTTCTCCGAAATACTGAGTTTTCACCTACCTATTCTCTTTCATTTTCTCTGAAATTTGGATATGTTCTACATCAGGATGTCCTTTACAAGTTTCATGAGGAGATTTAAGTCAAATAACCAGAGTATAGTCGTCATTTAAGTCCATGAAGTCTCGGGTGTCCCGAAATACATCTCCAGAATTACCGTCTTCAAGATCTAGTCGATTTACTAGGCTATACTTGTTCATTTCACTTCAAATTTTAGTATGTTGTATTTTAAGATGTCCCCTACAACTTTTATGAAGAGATCGAAGAAAGATTCTTAGCACAAATCAACATACAACCACAAATCCATCAAGATGTCAGTGAAATCGTTCCAGATCTGAGGTCTCCGTAAGATGAGAGTTTAACCCCTTAAATCTCCATCATTTTCCACCAAATTTTAGTATGTTGTATTTTAAGATGTTAGATACAACTTTTATGAAGAGATCGAAGCCAAAATCGAACTCCAAACATGCATGCAAGCTCACACAACATTCTGACTCAAACTGTTCAAGCGAAAACAGCCACACCACTCAAGAACAAGTCATCCATACTTCGGTTTTCCTCACCTAGTCACCCAAACTCGACACTATATCAACCATATATATAACAAACACACATGCAAGAGCAGCTAGAGGACTCGCACTTGCCTCTAAACCGGACGGACGACAGCACACGGCGGCGAGCATGGCGGACGGACGGCGACTCCTCTTCGGCTCCTCCTCTCTCTCAGCCACTCTCCCTCTCTCTCGCACAAACTCTCTCTCTCTCTCTCTCTCTGGGCGAATGAAGTAACCGGCCATTCTCTCTCCTCTCTTCCCTTTTATCCCCCCTAATCCTCATCATTAGTAATGATTAGGTTGCTTTATCAATGGCCAATGCATGCCATTCTTCTTGCCACTTGTCTCAATGCATGCATAATGGGCTTGGGCTTTTGGGCTTGGACTTGGGCCTCCTTTGTGGCCGGTCGACCACTCCTTCTTGGGCCTTCATGGGCGGTTGACAGCCCCCTTTCATGGGCCTAGTTGGGCCGACTAGCTTGGCCCATCAAGGCTTCGGCCAATGGGCCTAAGGCCCAACCTTATAAAATTTAAATTTTCCTTTTTGTAATTTCCTTCTATGAATTTAAAATTTTAAATTCCACATGGCCAAAGTCTTATGACATTTTAGTAATAGAAATTTAATTTATAAAGTGCATGGCCAAGCATAAATTATTATCATTAATCTATCAAATTCAAATTCTCACAAACATATGCACAAATCATCTAATCTTAAAAAGACTAATGGTTAAAGCATTAATCATAGGAAATTTTATTACCTAATTAGAGACTTTAACACACCTTATGGCTTGACTTTGAATTTTGGGATGCCACGGTATGATACAAATATATCATAATAGGTACTTTCTCTCTCTCTCTCTCTCTCTCTCTCTCTCTCTCTCTCCCTCTCTCTCTCTCTCTCTCTCTCTCTCTCTCTCTCGGACTGACCACAAGGAAAAAATACTTTTAACAGGGTCAAATAATATCCTGAATTTCACCCTTTGCACGAGATACCTTTATTAAGTCATTTCAATAAGTGAAGCCAAGTTTTCCTCTTTTCTAGCCCAAAAAAGAAAAAAAAAAAAGTGAAACCAAGTTTTCCTTATATATCCAATATACTTGCCACAAATTTTATCCAATCTATTCGTTGTCCAAAATTGTCTACACGGTGAATCTTACCATATCTCCGGACCACTTTCTCTGCCACAACTTTTGTGACACTCCTGAACGTCACATGTCACATGTATCCTTTCTGAATATAACTCGTAATTATACTTGCAAAAGCACAATAAAATATCCATAATATCCCATATAAAAAATGGCATGAGTTTAATTGATAAACTCATGCTTTTGTATATCAACACTAGTAGTTATCATTGTCACATGGTATTCAAACAAATACCATATATTGCATAATTTTTTAGAAAAAGGTCGGGTTAACTTGTATCACTACACCCATACTAACCCGAAAGCGAGCAACGCGTTGTCCAAATCACCATCTGGCTTAGGGTCGATGGCCTCCATCATTATCTCATCTCCTCCATTGTCATGTCTAGGGGGACCATCCAATCCTCTCAAAGGTCCAAGCGTCTCACCATCTACATCAACATACCACAAGGTGGAATGATAAGGGAGAAGCTTAGGTAATCCCACATCAACCCATACAGTAAAACTACAATTAACGTTCACCACCTGGCATCTTGATATAAGTATATCTTGATATTCTCATTTTATATATAAGGGTACTCTAAAACATTGCATAGGAGGTGGATCCATTCTATAAATCTGAAAAAAAAAAAAATAGAAGTGAGCCAAAATCCAATAAGTAAAATCTCTAAATGTAAGGTAGGAGATTATCTTATCACTCAACCCGGTACTAACAAACAACGAGAAATCAAGTACAAAACAACCATTTATGACGAGTACATGAGTAAGTCCTTTATCTTTCTTATTATAATATGATAATGGAAACCAATAACTACATTGTACAAGATTATTCACTCGAATGCAAGCGGATGATATAACATATAATGATGCAAGGCTACCACTAATTAGCTCATTAATAGACATGTGTACCTATATGTATTTTTATATACACAGATAAATGTGGTATATTCATTACTTCTACTTACGAACATTCATTGGATCCCAACTCAAGGGCATCTCAACTCTAAAGGCATCCTGAGCACTCCAGGGCATCCCAACTTATGGGACATCCCAACACACTAGGCATTGTCACTATTTATATATAGGCAACGCAAATAAATATAATATTTTCCATAATCACATAGTGATAGTGCACATTTATACATTATAATCATATGATCTTGCTTGCATCGACAATGAATTCAACACACTTTCTCTAAAATTGATCGTCGGTACACAACTTTCCATGCAAATCCGGCAAGAATGCCTGTGAAGACAAGCAGGTGCGGCAAGGTTGTTCGCAAGAGCTGCTGCTATGGCTATGGAAGCATTGGGAAGGGACCGACAAGGCTGTGGAATGACTGGCGATTCACGATCAGCACCACAAGAAAGAACTAACAATGAACAATGACATCACCTTTGATACAACTTCGTAAACTATAGGTAGATATTTACCAGCTGGTGATACTCCATTATGTGTCGTCCACTATATAGAAGGCTTTTATGGCTACGTTGTTCATGCTTTTAAGTTACTCGTACTAATGTTAATAGCGATTACTAAGTCCAGTCCTCTTAACTAAACCTTCTTGTTTCCAGTGCATATTGATAAGACCATGACCTGGATATCATCTAGGTCATCGTCCTATTTAGTCAGGCATATTCCTAGAGACACTAATGCAACTCCATTTTCTTGTGCACCACATTGGAACGCCAGCATGAAATATCATTAATTAATTAAGTTTCTTCCCTACGGAAATTATTATGTGTGACTCGGTTGGTCAATATAAAAAGAAGGGTGTTCCGATTGAGAGAACATGGTCTTTTGCACAACTCTTCAATTCAAAGAAAGTTAAAAAATACTGGAATCATTTAGGCCAACATGGTTAGAATCAGCAGCAAAATGACCATGCTCTTCAAGCTCTTGCTGGTGCTCTCTCTTGTCTTCGTTGTGTCTACAGCTGAGCGGAAACTAATGAGTAAGTTTCCAGTTCACTTCTACAAACTGAATGTCGTATGTAAACATGCTACCTTGTGCATTCATAAAAAAACTAATTCCAATTAGTATACCATCGGGATCAATTCTCAGTGTAATTTTCCTCACACCCTTACTTGTTGATTTCACTTTTGACTCGAAATAGCTATCGGCGCACCACTGACACCAGCGATACTACCTGCCTGGATAACATGCTTGACGGTGTAAGGATTGAAGAGCTGGGATAAAATTACTTACTTTCAAAGCACAATTGATATTTTTATCGAGTGCCGTAGGGACACTTTTTAACAGTACCCTAATGACGATCGGCATGATATCAATGTATTTTATAAAATGAATGCTGCGTGACAATGAAGCTCTTTCGTGGGTCATTAACTTTCAGATGCTCTCTTATCTATTTCAGACGTGATTGTGAACGATGGGGTTCCACAAGGTGCCATACAATGCAGGTCATTATACAGTGTGCAAGATGGAGACACGTGCGACGATCTGGCGCAGGCGTTCAACTTGACTATGTCAACCTTGAACTTCCTCAATCCTAATCTCGATTGTGATAACCTCTTTATTGGACAATGGACTTGCCATAATTTATGGAGCTTTTTCTAAGGGGGAAAAAGATAGAAGAGTTTACACAGTTCTTGTTTCTATGGAGAGTACTTTATTTTGCCCATATTTCCGGTGTGATTTGAATTTGGAAGCGGCGTGGAAAAGAAATAAAATCATAGGGTTGGTGAAGTTGATTGAAGCATTAGAAGGTCATTAAGTTGAAGCTGATATATGTTATGGTGCTTGCAAGTTATAAGACAATAAAAACGTTGCTTCATGCGTATTATAATTTTCGTATTATTCTGTAACTTTTTTTTTTTTTTTTCAGGACGGGGGGGAGATGGACAAGTAAAGAAATTCATAGAACCAAATAAAGCACGGGAACCGCAATATCCCGACTAGTTACAAATTGCATCTCAAATCAAGTACTCTGTGCTTAATTGAAAAACAATTTAGATGATTGGACAGTAACTGCTGCAGGAACAAGTTGTCAAACAAAATAATAACAATTAGAAAATAAATCGAACAAGGATTTCCATGGTTTGGTGGGCAGCGGACCTTTAGTCTAATTGCGTAAATTAGCTTAGGATTTCTATTTATTTATTTTTCCATTCCTAATAAGTCTGTGTGTGTGTGTGTCTCCGTTCCTTAATAATTTAAACTTTTGAACGAAATGAGCAATCTAATATGGTAACGGATCACGTATAATTTCAATTCCAACAGTTTCTCTTAATATTCTCCTGCTTGTTATCTTTGTATTTTGCCTAACCGTTTCCCGGCCTCTCTAACATTTATTTCCCCAGTTTACAAAATGATTTTGTTTTTCTTGTTGGAGGAAGAAAGGGGGGCGCGCTCTGGAAATCTATTTGAACTAGGCTGAAACTATGGAAGACATTACTATCATTTGTCCTCGCGCAGTCAGTCATTATTACAGCGAGCAAAAATGCAACATCATTCACGACAAAATGGTGTCGTGTTAATATTTCCAACCATATATTACATGGGGTCTCCGGTCTCAATCACCATTCATGCTTATAAAAAGAATCACCATTTATTTGAGTTCAAAACATGATTGTATATAGGGGCGAGCATGGTCCGGGTTGGTCCGGGCCACCCCCTAACCCTAGGACCAACCCGTACAGTGTTGGTCCTCAATTTTTAAGACCGAGGACCGACCCTATTGAGCCTGGGACCAAGGACCAGACCGACCCAATGGGTTCGGTCCGGTTCCAAGGTCAACCCGAGACCGATCGATAATTTCTTTCGTCTTATTTTTTATACTCCCTAAAAAAGCAAACCTATAAATTCAAATTACACATTCATCGACAATGCAGTATTGTGCAACTAAACTATAAATACCAATACATATTTAGTAAATTTAAGATGACACAATAATAGAAATTCCGTACCTGCTAACCGCTCATCGAGATATGGAACAAGATGGAAAGTTATTGTAATCATCTATCTTTAATATTCATAACACCATATGCAAAAGCGTTTTCCTGCATTTAATAATGTAGAGTCCACTCAACCAAAAAATGAGCTTCACACCACTTAACTAGCAAATTACCGTAGCAACTGCAGTACTATTCTACTCTTCAAAAACTTCTACCATTTGACACAAATTAAAAAACAAAGTGCAGTCGAAATTCATTAGTAAAATACAATTAAACCATAAAAAGTTCGAAATACTGAATATAAACCATGAATATATAACTCCAGTGAGCAAAAATGCAACATCATTGTATTTGTATATAATTGGCTGATAAGTCAACTATCAAGACGGATATGTCAATGTCAACGATATATAAAAGTGCTCCTAGGGACGGTAAGGCCGTTCGATGAATAGACCGGATTTATCGAGGTCGAATCATCGAACTTCACAAAGAGCCTATATAACAATAAAAATAATAACGATCTTGGATCAACAAAAAGTAGATAAATAGCCATATTTATCAATGTGTATGTCTTCAAATACCATGTACTTTGTAAATACATTAGACTGTTATAGAGATTATGAAAATATTAACTACACAAAACATAGGGTCATCAAAGCCTTTCTAACTTAGCCTGGCCGGTCGCCCTACACGATTGGCACGAAAAAACTGCCTTTCAATCGAGCACGGTCAATTCCATTGAAAATAACAATTATCCGTTCATTATGATCAATCAAATGACACATTTGGGAGTTACCAGATGATCTATAGACTTCAGGAAATTTCAAATCCTCGACAGCAAGATTAACACGAGCATGACGCAAAATAGAGGTTCCTGTGGGCTCAGTCCATTAGGTCCAGTCCAATTATAATGCAGTTTATGTGGACTTAATTAAATGTTAATGCTCCTAATATGCAAATGCAATTTAATAACAGATTTAGTTAGGGGTTGGCATTGAGATCGGGTCGATTCCTAATTTTTCTATGTGATGAAATGGCTAAGTGGATCGCTAAAATTCAGGTGTCAACACCTTTTAACCACAGTTAATTTATACCAACTAAGCCGTCAATTATAGCTTGAAGTTAGACCCAATTTGGTTGGAAACCGACTTGAGTTGATTCAAGGACATTTGAAGTGAATGAAATATTTCAAAATGCGCAAAAATACCATTTTCAAAATGCATAAAGTTTGGAGGCTACTGTGGGCCCAAATCGAGAAGAATAGACGTCGGAACAAGATGTAAAAACTAGTTATAAAATTTCGGACGTCCGGTATTTCCTTGGTCAGACGTCCGACTTTAGCAGTTTTGGGCTGAGAAGTTTTTCGACGCTCGGGCCACTATTGGCGGGCTTCTGAACGTGCGTGCGACCGAAAAATAGAACACTGGATTTACCTATTTTGCTCGTTACGTCTATTCTAAGTTGGATACAGGTTTTATACAGCTATCCAGAGAAACACTCACTAACACAGACAGAGAACAAAAATGCACAGAAAGAACTACGTTATGTCGCGACCTTTTTTTCCTTTCGGCACCCACGTCGGGGGCGGGTGCCTAAGGAGGCTAATGGCTCGGCTGAAATTAATTATGCCCGGACTCTCCCAAGTACACCAATTCACGACTTTAATAGTCTAAATTTTTAACCTGTAAATTAATTTTAAAACGGGGTCGCCACTAATCGGTTTGGGGTGGGTCGATTAGAAACCCAAGCGAAGTATCGGGAGAATATACTCGCTCCTGCGCAACTAGAAAAATTAGGATCGGAGACTTGATTACACTAGTTAATCACTAATACCCTTTTGGTACCTAATCTTATTTAAACCCTGAGGTTTTTGGATGTTCGAGGGATTTTCCATGCATTTTTGGGAGGAAAATTTTTTTGAGTCTTTCTCTAATTTTTTGGAAACAAAAGGGATTTTTTTTTTTTTTTTTGGATTTTTTTGGTATTTTTGGAAAAATACGAGTCTTTTTGGTTTTTTCTGAATTTTTTTTTTTGCTTTTTCATGAATTTTTGGCTTTTTATATTTTTGGCATTTTTTGAAATATGGAATATTTTTGATTTTTTTCGAAAAATAAAATATTTTTATCATTTTTTATTATTTTTCGATTTTCTGGAAATTAAAACATTTTTTAATATTTTTGGAAAATAAATTATTTTTTCGATTTTCTTATTAAAATATTATATAATATAAAATAAAAGCCAACTTGGGTCGGATCCGCGGGTTGGGTCCGACCTGGGCCAGCCCCAAAACGCAGACGGGCCTACGTAGCGGGCCCGACTTTTTTAAAAAAAAAAAACGATGCCGTGGCCGGGCGTCCCTAAACGCTCGGCCCGGCCCGACAACCCGGGTTCCTAGCAGAACCCTACCCAGGTCCGACCCGACTCCCGACCCGACTCACAGCTGCCCCCCTGAAACCCTACCCGACTCGTCGACCCGGCTCCAACTTGATGACCCGGAAAATCGCAAACCCTAGGGTTTGCAAATCCACGGCGCCAAGGGGGAAACCGAGGCATTATGGCGGCGACGATGGTGACAAACCACTTACGAGGATGGCGAGGATGAGCGACAACGCGGCTGCATTGGTGTGGTCGGCGGCGACACGGTCCGAGAGGGGGAATGCGACGGTGACAACACGACTAGCGGCGGCGACGGCTACGTTACCTATCTGTGACGGGGTGGCGAACGGTGGCGGTGATAGGGCAACAACGGTGGCAACTCAGCTTCCCAATCTGGCGCGGCGTCGGCAGATCGATCACGGCAACGGCTTCGCAGGGGGGGGGCACGACAACAAGCCTTCGAGGCAACGGCGTCAAGACTTGGTCCGGGCGAACGGCGGCGACACAGCGTCCGACGGCAACAACAGCAACAAAAAAACTCTAAATCTAAGGCGCAGATCTCGGCCAGACCTTCCTCAGCCTCGATTCTCTCTCACTCAGGCCAAATCCGAGCCTCCACCGACCGGATCTGACCTTCTCGAAGTCGCTTGCCGCCGGCCTTCCCCGAAGTCTCTCGGTGGAGGATGGGCTGAGCTCGCGACTCGAGTTCTCCCCTGAGCTCGCCCTTTAATCTTTCCCAATATCTCTCAGTGAAAGATCTCCGAGCTCGCCACGCCCTCTGACGATGCTTGCGACCACCTATTTGTAGGCGAAGGAAATCCGGTCTCGACGGAGGGGCTCGGTCGCCGACCTCCGGCTTGCCCACCGGTTCCGCTCGGTTGAACCAGTGTTCCATCGAGCTTTCCAGCAAAGCTCGCTCAGCATTAATGGTGCCTGAGATCTTATCCCCTCCGGCCGACGTCGGCCTCCTCTCCTCGGCTGTAGGCTGTCCTTCGCGCGTCGGCTTCCCTCACGCATGTGAGTTGCAGTGGCAAAGGAGAGGGAAGGAAGAAGAATAAGAAGAGAGAAAGGGGCCGGGCCAAGGGGTGAAGAAGAGGAGAGTGGGCCTAAGGGCTGTGCGAAAGGGAAGGGGGGCTAGGCCTTGGCTGCTGCTTCTGTTTTCTTTTTGTTTTATTTTTGTTTTTGCTCTTTTTCTTTTTATTATCTTATTTATCCGAATAAAAACTTAATTAATAAAATAAGCCTAAATAAAATTAAGGCGTCAACAGCTGCCTCTCTTTGAAGGTGAGCTCGCAAAGGTTACATTCAAAGACAAATTGATGCCTAAATTTTATCCATGCATGCGTAGCAGATTGTATTTTATTTGGGATCTATTATTCTATGCAAAAAAAGAGCAAGATTAAGACAGATAAGAAGATACCTATAGTTACTTACCAAGAGTGACTGAAATAGGGTGTGGTGTGAACCCCGAGTTTTGGCAAGTATCAAGGCGTCATCTTACCTGGTGATGTGAGGAGGTTGCTTTTTTAGGACTCGAACCATTCTTCGGTCGCCTGTTAAAACAATCAATAATTTGTCTAGGACCCGAACTTTTCTTCGATCGCCTTGACGAGAAATTGCTTTTCCAGGACCCGAACCATTCTTCGGTCGCCTGTTAGAGCAATAAGTGATTTGCCTCGGACCCGAACCTTTCTTCGGTCGCCGTGACGGTAAAATGCTTTTCCAGGGCCCGAACTATTCTTCGGTCGCCTATTAGAGCAGTAAGTGGTTTGTCTCGGACCCGAACCTTTCTTCGGTTGCCGTGACAGGAAAAATGCTTTTCCAGGGCCCGAACCATTCTTCGGTCGCCTGTTAGAGCAAGAAGTGGTTTGTCTCGGACCCGAACCTTTCTTCAGTCGCTGTGACAGAAGATACACCAACCTTTCTTAGGGCATCTATTTGTGGGTGTGTCTAACTTCTGTCAAAGACTCCGGTAGGAACCCGACCTTTCTCGGGAGGATGCGCCGACCTTTCTTAGGGCATCAATTTGTGGGGTGTTTGACTTCTGTCGAAGACACCGGCTGGAACTCGACCTTTCTTGGGAGGATGCGCTGACCTTTCTCAGGGCATCGATTTGTGGGGTGCCTGACTTCTGTCGAAGACAGTAGTTGGAACCCGACCTTTCTCGGGAGGATGCGCAGACCTTTCTCGGGGCATCAATTCTGAAAGATACCTGGACATTCACAAGCATTGAAAGAGTACTTGGATATTCACAAGTACTAACCTGAAGGATATTTGGGCCTCTGCAGGCATCGAAAGGGTACTTGGATGATCACAAGTACAAACTCTTAGAGGATACCTGGATGTTCACAGGAATCGAAGAGGTACCTGTATGATCACAAGTACTAGATGCTGGAAAATACCTTGGATATTTGTGAAGGTGTCCCACCTCCTGGCAATTTAGGAATTATCGAGGGCACACCTGAGATATTTGTGAAGGTCTCCCACCTTCTGGCAATGAGAATATCGAGGCCATACCTTGGATATTCGTGAAGGTCTCCCACCTTCTGGCAATTGGGAATATCGAGGGCATACCTGAGATATTCGTGAAGGTCTCTCACCTCCTAAGATATTCGTGAAGATCTCTCACCTCCTGGTAATTAGGAATATCTCTTATCTCTAAGAGTATGTTTGCTATTTGCACAATATGCACACATGGTTGTATATGTTGTAAATTCATGAGTTCAAATGAGATTCATGCATGATAATTTTGTCAATTTGCATCATCTGATTTCCACCGGGGAAGATTTTGAAAGACAACCTTCATTTAGAATGTAGATGTCTTGAGCATGCTAGATGGGGGACTTTCAGTCTGAAAGAACTTTTCGCTCACTCTCATGGAAAAGGCTATCCCGACCATTAATGCAAGATTTATAAGGACCACACTATCATACTGTCATCATGTCAACAGGGGTCTGAGTATTCTCGCAAACAGTACGACTTTACCAATGTGAGAGGTCTTTGTTGAAGCTGTGATGAAGTCTTGGTTAGCGGCTCATCGAAGGGGACCATCAAGGTCAAGGCTTATGAATGGAGTGATGCACGATTGTCTCCAGGTTTGCAAGTCAAGAATCCTACGAAAAGAGATAGAGTAATCTTGCTCGTATTTCTTCGAGCGATTTTTATAGACATATGAAATCCTACGTTAATTGAAGTGCCATAGTCTGAAGAGATTTTTACAATGGGATGTAACGTAGACTTAGCTCACATGTAAGAGGGTGAGAGTTGGTGAATGCCTTGGCATTTGTCACTAGTCTTTCTTGTCAGACGAAGGTTCTACGGACCCCAACAACAACTTTTCTTGGTTGTATTTTTGACTAGGGGGTATGCCTTGCTTTTACCAGGCACACTGCTTTTTTCATGCCCCTATTTTTATTCCAGTTCTTCTTTTATGGGCATTGACCTTGTTCTTACCAAGTACACTGCTTTTTTATGCCCATGTTTTTCATTCTCGTCGTTAGAGG
Source organism: Eucalyptus caleyi (assembly GCA_014182885.2). Classification (NCBI taxonomy): domain Eukaryota; kingdom Viridiplantae; phylum Streptophyta; class Magnoliopsida; order Myrtales; family Myrtaceae; genus Eucalyptus; species Eucalyptus caleyi. Next base: position 12,022,686 of record CM024469.2, on the reverse strand, counting down.
AACTAGCCTAGGCAAGTTCAATCATGACACTATTGTTAGACTCTTGAGTCTTCGTCTTCAGCTAGCGCTCTGAGCTACGCTGCTTAAATGGTAGTAACTTTTGTTTTGCCTCCACGTGAGGGTAAAATTACAGACCCACTTGAGTTGTACAATGAATACAAGTGCGTAGAGAAAGAATTGCTCTTTGTCATTATAGGGCACTTAAATTAACGCGGGTGTTCATATGCAATAAAGACACCCGAAGATTGATGCAAGTGCGAGCAAGAAAATTTCTATCTCTCTTCTCACCTTGTGATGCTGCTTTGCCTCCGCTCTGCCCCAATGTGGGGTGGTTCTTGATGGGGGTAAGACAGAAATTTCACTAGTGTATGGAGCTCAATGGGGTGAGCGATGGAATGTCTCTCACTATTTTGGTTATCGTACCATTCGCGAAAGAACTCTTTACCCTACAGTCATGGAATCTTTTGTACTCATCTCACAAGTGTATAAATCGGGGACTGTGTGTAGGATATGGCTTGCCTGTCATCATTCTGATGTGCCTCATCCAGCATGCTCAATTAATCTTGTATTCTTTACTTAGCTGTCTATTCTAATAGTCCTTGATGGAATCAGTGATCTAGATAGACAAAATCATCATGCAAAAATCCATTTGGAAAAGGCATGCAGTATTTTAAACATGAGAGAGTTTGTATTCTCAAGACAAATGAATGATTCAAACAAAGACCTTATTGATAGCTTTAGGGTCAACAGAATAATATTGTTAAGTTTTGAACATCAAAAAGGTTATTCACAAAGGGGAGTCGATGGTTGTCCCTATTGATTGGGGATATGACACATGAATGATCAGCCAAGGATTGGGAATCTGATTGGACATCTCTGTTTTTTCCCTGCTTGGATCACTTGGTTTGCCCTATTTAACCATTTGATCTGGCTCTTGAATCCCAATGCTTCCTGTCAATATGAGTTTAGAGAATGAGTGTTAGAAATGATGCCAAGTTACCTTTCCCCCAGAGTTTATTTGTGGTGGCTTTTAGGGAAGTTGCTGACGGCCTCTTTTACATTTCAGTGCTTCCTTCGACTGGCCTTTCCTACTTATGGCCACGTATGCATGATTGATGATCGTTGATTGATTTTCAGCGCTTTCCTTCTGTGGAATTTTTTCCTTCTGCCTTTGATTATAGCAGCATCATGCAAAGTCATGTACCTCAAGCTTCTATGGAATTTGAGATGGACAATCAAAACTTCCAATTCTCCAATGGTAATTACTTCTTGCAAGAGCATGTGTCTGGAACAAGGAGTGAGGCCTCCGGATTCTAAGATTGTTGACTGGGACATAAGGTTCCTTTTAATTAGACTGGTTCCTAAATGACGCATCCTTTACACCGAACTGGGCAAAATTGATATGGATTACTCTCACGTGTCTGCCTGAATAATGTCGATTTGCTCAAGTTACGCCATCGAGTTTGCGTCTTGATTTTCGACATTTCCTTAAAGGCCGGTCATTACCATTCATTTTTCTTCATTGAGTCAAACACACATTTTTTATGATGGTGTAAATACATCACTCATATATAAAGATGCATAAGCATTTTCATTCTGATAGAGAAGTACTTGGCAATGCTAGACAATGAACATCTTTCAAGGGTAGTACTTTTTTACAGCATCGGAATTAACTGGTTTGGAGAATTCCCACCCATCCATTTTAGTCAGAATCAAGGCTCCTCCGGGAAGCATCTTCTTTATTACATAGGGACCCTTGTAATTTGGGGCGAACTTGCCTCCAGGCTCTGGAAAGATTGGCAGCATCTTTCTCAAGACTAGCTCATTTACCTCGAAGTGCTTGGGTCGTACATTTTGATTGAACGATCGAGCTACCCTCTGCCGGTAATACTGACCATGACAGAGGGCTTTCAGTCATTTTTCGTCGACCATATTCAGTTGTTCAAGCCTTTGTTGTGTCCATTCTTCCTTGGACAATTCTGCCTGGGATAAAATTCGCAGGGAAGGGATTTCTACTTCCACAGGCAAAACTGCCTCCATGTCGTAAACCAGGGAAAAAGGCGTTGCCCCAGTGGAAGTTCGAATCGAAGTTCGATATGCTGTTAGTGCGAAGGGTAACCTCTCATGCCAGTCGCGGTAGTTTTCAGCTGTCTTGGATAGGATTTTCCTGATGTTCTTGTTGGTGGCCTCCACGGCTCCATTCATTTGTGGACGATAAAGGGACGAGTTCAGATGTTGGATTTTGAACTCAGAAAACAATTGATCAATCAACTTGTTGTTCAGGTTTGACCAATTGTCGATGATGATAGCTTTCGGTACGCCATAACGGCCGATTATGTCACGTCTGATGAACTTCATAACGTTTCGTGCAGTTACGCTTGCATAAGATGCGGCCTCGATCCATTTTGAGGAGTAGTCGATTGCAACCAAAATGAACCGGTGCCCATTTGATGCCTTCGGATTGATCAGGCCAATTACGTCAATGCCCCACATTGAAAATGGCCACGGCTAAGATAACTGATGCAATTCAGTTGGAGGGATATTTATCTTGTCTCCGTGAATCTGACAACGATGACAGTTTCACACATGCTGAGCACAATCGCTTTCTAAGGGGAACCAGTAATAACCCAGCCTCATTATTTTCTTGGCCAACATACGTCCATTCATGTGAGGGCCACATACTCCCCCATATATTTCTTGCATTATTTGCGTGGCTTCATTTGCATCCACGCACCTTAGCAAGACTGAGTTATATGATCTTTTGTACAAATTTTCACGGCTAACGAAAAACCTCGAAGCCATTTTCATTAGGTATTTTTTATCAGAGGGAGTGCTTTCTTTAGGGAATTCCTGCTTATGGATGTATTTCATGATGTTGTAATACCAGGGTTTCCCGTCGGGTTCTTTAGTTATAGTCATGCAGTGGGCCTGTCTTGTCAGGACTTCAATTTTCAAAAGCTCTACTTCTAACCCCTTCGTTACTTGTAACATAAATGATAGTGTTGCTAGTGCATCAGCAAACTGGTTATGAATTCTAGGTAGGTATTCAAACGACATGTCCTGGAATTCTCCTACCAATTCTTCCAAGTATTCGTGATAATGCACTAGTTTGGCGTCTCTTGTCTTCCACTCACCCACAGTCTGGAGGATAATTAAGGCAGAGTCACCGAACACTTTTAGTTTTGACACTTTCATTCCAATAGCTGCTTGTAGGCCGAGGATGCATGCTTCATATTCGGCTATATTGCTGGTGCATGGAAATATCAATTTTGCAGCCACAGGATAATGTTGCCCATTTAGGGATATCAAGACCGCCCCAGTGCTTGAACCTGATAAATTTATAGCTCCGTCAAAGAACATAGTCCATGTGTCCTCTTCTACTGTTGAAATTCGGTCATCTGAAGAATGATCCTCGCGTACTTCTTTAGGGCAATCTGCTAACATATCAGCAATCACCCGACCTTTAACTAATTTTTGCGACATCACCTGGATGTCAAATTCTGAGATCAGGATTTGCCATTTGGCCAATTTTCCCACCAAGGCCGGGCAACCGAGCAAATACTTGATTGGGTCACTCTCAGTTACAAGGAATGTCTGGTAATGCAAGGTATACTGCTGGAGTCTGTGCAACACCCATACCAATGCAGCACATGTTTTTTTCTGATTTGAAGTAGTTTTGTTCTGACGTGGTGAAGTTTTTACTCAAATAGTAAATGGCTCGTTTCTTCCCATCATGGGGTCCTTTCTGTGCCAACCTTGCACCTAGGGATTAACTGTTGATGGTAAGGTAGAGGGTCAAAGGGTCAAAGGGTGTCCTAGAGTCGGGGGTACTAAAACCGAGGGTTTCATCAGGTACCGCTTTTAATTTTCAAACGCCAGTCGGCAGTCATCATCCCATTTGATTTGTGCATCTTTCCCGAGAAGTTTAAAGAAAGGTTTTGCAATTTCAGAAAGCTGGGAAATGAATTGCGCAATGTAATTTAATCTTCCCAGGAGGCTCCCGACTTCTTTTACAGTCGAGGGAGGAGGCATCTCAAATATCGCTTTAGTTTTTGACGGGTCCACTTCTATCCCTTTACAGCTCACAATGAATCCAAGTAATTTGCCAGAAGTTGCCCTGAACACACATTTTGCTGGGTTCAAGCGCAACTTGAACTGGCGAAGTCGATCGAATAATTTTTCCAGGGTCTGCACATGGTCTTCTCCATGTCTGGTTTTGGCGATCATGTCATCGACATATACTTCAATTTCTTTATACATCATGTCATGGAAAAGGGTGATCATGGCACGTTGGTAAGTTGCTTTAGCGTTTTTCAGGCCAAAAGACATGACCTTATAGTGAAAAGTCCCCCATGGAGTAATGAATGCTGTCTTTTCTTTGTCTTCCTCCTTCATTTTTATTTGGTTGTATCCTGAGAACCCATCCATGAAAGAGAAAAGTTCGAATCCAGCAGTACTATCCACAAGAACGTCTATGTGAGGAAGCGGGAAATCATCCTTTGGGCTTGCTTTGTTCAAATCGCGGTAGTTGACACAAATCTGGATTTGACCATCTTTCTTCTTCACTGGTACAATGTTTGCTAGCCAACTAGGATATTGCGAGACTTCGAGGAAGCCTACTTCCAGGAGCTTCATTACTTCTTCTTCAATCTTTTTTGACAACTCAGGCTTAGCTCTTCGTAGCCGTTGTTTCTTGGGAGCTACATTAGGGTTGGTTGGCAAGTTATGCTCCACGATCATTGGGTCAAGGCCAGGCATATTGGCATATGACCATGCGAATACATCTTGATACCTCTTTGGGAGGGCAATTAAGATTGCAGCTTCTTCTTTAGGAAGGTTCGCGCCAATCTTTATCTCCCTTGGATCTTCTGAGCTGCCTAAATTGACAATGACGGTGTCTTCAGGTTTAGGGGGTCTTGTTTCTTCGTGGCGCTTCCAATTCCGTTGAATTTCATCGGAATTATCAAAATCATCATTTGAGTCATCAAAATTGCTATCATGGCTACTTACAGTGTTGGTCTGGACCATTCCCATACCCTCGCCTACCGCTAGATTATTCCTGTGTCATAGAGTAGATAGGCTAAGGGAACAAATAAGGTTAGTAGCATGCATGCTTCTTTCTTTTGAAAAGGTGATAAATTGTTTTTTGAAGATTTAGGACAATGAAACATGAGGAGACCTAGGCCTCAGATTTCTTCTTTCATTTGACGGCTAGCTATCATCAACCAGCTAGTTTGATGTGTCTCCTCATGCCCTCAAAATGTTTTCAACTTTATTTATTAGTAAACGGATTTACAAGGTGATTTCCAAAAAAGTTCCTTGAGTGGAACTGATGTTGAAAACAAAACAAGTCAGACTTTAAGAAATATGTACAGGCTTTCATGTAGGGGAGTATGCAGAGGAATTAAAAAGGATTCTACTCGAGCGGGTCTGCATCCATTTCCCCTGACGGTCCTTCATTGATAGTGCCCACGAAGAAGTCTTCATACCAGTCGCCAGCCACGTCTTCCTGTGCTCCCGGCTTTGCAGATTTCAGATTATCCATGCCTCCCCACCTATCAGGGATGATGTTGTGATGATGATCATAGAAACTTTAGGGGATTGAATAATTGACATAGTAGTCAAATTTACCACTTGGTTGGCCCAAAGTGTCCATGATTGCCTCTCCTCTACGCACTTCCTTAGCATGCCTAGGGAGCATGGTACGGGTGCTGGGTACCACGAGAAGGTGATCCTTGCCAAAACACAGCCACAGAGAGCAGAACGTGAATGCCCCTACATCCAAAAGATCCTAAACCTTGTCTCTCAGGATGGTGCAGTCATCTAGCGAGTATCCTAATTCCCTCGAATGATAATCACATTACTTGGATGGATCATAATCAAGGAAGTACTCGGGAGTAGGATGGCTTAATTCCCTGCCGATTATCCCTTGCTCTAGGAGGATTGGGAAGATAATGGCCATTGATTTAGGAAGAGGCGAATATGGCCGTGTGCTTTTTAAGGATAAGGGTAGCCGTGCCCCTCGCCAGGTCGTGTCAGTAGGGTTTTCTTCATTTACTACCAGCTCCTCATTGTGACGAGAGCGGAATGCACGGATAGCCCGAGCGAAGTTTTCTGTCAAATGGTATACAGTCTTGTGTAATTCCTCGACTTGGTGTTGAAGCCGGATGAACGAGAAGTTATCGCCTGTCTCTTCTAACTGCTCCTCCTCAATGGCACTTATGAAAATGTCTACGAACATGGTGGTCATGTCATCTGACCCCTCTTTCTTTATAAGTGAGGGCCAAGTTGTGTCTTCCTGGATTATGGGCAATTTCACGCTTCCGGGATTGAACCATTTTGAAGTATTCACTTCCTCTTCCTCATGCATCATCCTGGCTGGGCCTGGGAAAGTTTCCTTGAGACGGGGATATACAAGGCCAACTTTTTTCTTTGCTTTTCTATCTGGGGAATATCCTAGACCGATAGTATAGGGTCTCCTCCAAGCTTCAATAGGCTAACGAATGCCCTAGCCTCTCCTACCAAGTCCTTATCCTGGAAGGAAACCATGTCCAACCATGATTTTTCCTACCATGATTGCAGCGCTTGATATCTCGGGGACGAGGGGCAAAGTCCCTCGAGTCTCGTGTATAGTAGACACGAGCTCGAACGATTGATAGCTGGCTTCACTTTTGTTACTAGGTTCAACATAAAGGATGGCCGTCTCGTGGTAGAAGCGGTGATCTTCTTCTCCTCGAACAGTGATCAGTTTTCCTCCAACCACGAACTTCACACTTTGGTGGAGGCTCGAAGGTACTGCTCCTGCGACGTGGATCCATGGGCGCCCTAAGAGGAAATTGAACGTAGTGGGGATATCCATCACCTGGAACAAAATTTTGAATATGGTTGGGCCAATTTGAATGTCGAGCTCGATCTCCCCCACTGTTTCCTTCTTTGTTCCATCAAATGCTCGAACAGAAGTCTTGGGTACCTGGATCCATGATCTCTCTATTTTAAGACGACAGAGTGTCTCTAGTGGACATATGTTAAGAGCAGATCCATTGTCAATCAGTACTCGAGCGACGTGAGATGCGTTGCACTTGACTGATATGTTGAGGCCCTTAGTGTGTCCCCTACCCTCCTCAAGAATTTCTTCATCAGAAAATGCCATTTGATCCTTTAGAAGGATGGTACTGACAAATTCCTCGAGTTTGTCATGCTCAATCGTTTCAGGGACATGTACTTCACTTAATACTTTCATGAGGGATTTTTGGTGCTTGACAGATGTCTAAAGCAATTCCAGCAGAGACATCTGTGCTGGTGATTTTCGTAACTGGTCCACCACATTATATTCGCTGGCCTTTACTATGGCCAAAAACTCATTGGCTTCTTCATCAGTGACGGGCTTAGCAGATTGAGTATTTGCTTGAGCATAGGTTCGCCCAGATCTCGTGATTAAACCAACATCAAGGTCATAAGACCATGGTACTGCATTGTTGTATTCATATTGGTAAGGTTAGGGGATCTCAATGACTATAGCTGTTTCTGCTGTTGATGCTGAGACAATGGCTCCCTTCCTTTCAAAGGTGCCTTCAAGTGAGGTGGAATCCTGCTTCTCCTTTTCTGCATTTAGCGCGGCAAATTCTTCCTCCCAGTTGAAACTATGCTGGTGTGGCCGGCGTACACGATTATTATGGCCTCTATCATTCTTAATACCCTTTCCTCCATTATTGCAAAGGGCAGTATTTCATCACCCGGATAATACTCGGTTTCTACTAGCCCTCAATAGATGTCGACCATATGTGCATTGACATTTCTGATTTGACCAGCTTCAAAACTGAATATCACATTTACTTTGTCAGCATGATCAGGGAGCGGATTGCTTTGGACATTTGGCTTTGCAGTTTGGAATGAGAAGGCCTTAGTATCCAGCAGGTTCTGGATCCAATGCTTAAGGACGAAACACTCATCAATTGAATGGCCTACTTCTCCCATGTGATAGTCACATTTTTTGGACGGGTCATAGCTAGAGAAGTTTTCAGCATTGGGTCGTCTTGGCTCAGTTGAAAGGTGGCTATTGTTTCGGAGGATTGCCAAAACCTGGGAGGGAGATCCAGGAAGCGGAGTGAATTGTCTTCGGTTGTTGTAGTGCTGGGGTGGACGGCTATTAGTCTGTTGTTGGCCTATGCTTATTTGAATAGTCGGGGGGTGACCGGTGTTTGCAGTGTAGGTGGCATTGACATCAATCAAGGGTTCTTTATTTTTTTTTCATGTTGAGCCTTCTGCTTGCAGGTGCAGGCTCAGTGAACCAGCCGTCCCTTAAACCTGTCTCAATCTGCTCTCCCACTAGAATGAGTTGATTGAATGATTCAGCGATCGTAGTCATCATCCAATTGCGGTATTCGTAAGGAAGGGTTTTGATGAACATTTTTTTTCAATTCAAAGTCAGTTGGCTCAGGACTGATCTGGGCGGCGAGATTCCTCCATCTAATAGCATATTTTTTGAAAGATTCTTGCTTTTTCTTTTCCGTGCGATCGAGATCCTCACGAGAAGGGGTAATGTCCATTATGAATTTGTACTGCGTGAGGAATGCTTCACTTGCTTCACTCCATGTCTCGATGAGGTTTATGTTCTTTTTGATGTACCACCTCAGGGTGGGCCCTACCACGCTTGACTGGAACAACTGGATCATTAAAGGTTCATTATTAACATATTGGGTCATTCGAACCAAATACATCTGCAAGTGAGCTCTTGGGCAGGTCGTGCCATCGTATTTCTCAAACTCAGGCATTTTGAATTTTTCTGGCATTTTGACCTTAGAGTAGATGGAGAGGTCTGTTGGTGTAGGATCTTGAAGGCCCTGCAATTGTTTTAGCTTCTCTTCAAGTTTCTCAAGGCGTTTGTCATGCTCAGTCTTAGACAAACTGTTGGGCTTTGCTTTCTCGATTATGATTTGGTGCGTATCATCCTCCAATTCTGGCATGTTATCATCGGTATCTCTTCCTTGATCACCTCGAGTAGACGATTGCGGTAACAATACTTCGATTGAGGCTGGGGCAGGAGCCAATTTTCCTTGGATGGAATCTATCTGTTTTGAGAGTTGTTGAAGCACATTGAAGACTTGCTTCATTTCACTTTCCATAATCTCGACACGACTTGGTACATTTTCTTCGACCATTCTAGCTTTTGGATTTGGCGAATACAACTATGATGTGATTTCCTGTCGGCATAGAAAATGGAGAAAACGTAAATGAGGGAAACACATGGAAAACTGGCTTATGGCAAGGGTCGAGTCATTCTTATTTATTAACAGGAGATTTATACAATGCTAAAAGGGCTTTTTACACCAATTAGAACGACCCTAGATATTCACATTAGAAATATTCACATCAAAAGTCCCGCTGCCCATTTTTATATGCGATGGGAAGTTCTAGTCTTGTGAAGCCGCTTGCTTCTTCATACTAGCTTCGATATGTGTCTCCTGCTTGTCTCCAAGCTCTTTATCAACTACATCGGGGATTACTAGTTGCAGCTCCTTAAGAATTATATGGTTGAGGATGTAGAATGTTGATGCATGATGAACTTTTTCTTGTCCCTTTAACCTTCTGGGCACGACAATCTTCTCAGTGTGACATCTACTCCATGCATTCTGAATTATGCAGATCTCCTCCAAGTAGTTATAGTCTGTACGGGTGAAAAGGATTCGGAACAATCCTGATTTGAGTGGTGGCGGGATTTCTTGGAGGACCCTGTATTGACGAGCCACCCTATATGGATAATATGAGGTAGCTCCGAAGAGGCCCAGCAACGGGATGGTGTTGTAATAATTAAGCGCAAAGCGTGCCTCTCCTGCAATGAACCATTTAGCTTGCCATAGGAATGTCTCAGGGACCAGGTTTTTTAGCAAGTTAATCCATCGAGAATACTCTTCATTGGGAGAATATTTTTCCAAGGTTTGAAACTTTTGTAATGGGTGTTTAAATTCGTTGATTTCAAATATTTGCATGAGGTGCCCAAATCTTTTAATATGGGAAAAGAACCACATTTGTAAAATTTCTAGAGCGGCCCTCATGATTTTTTCTTTTTGGTCCTTGAAACAATTAAGGGATAAAAAGGTTTCATCCAAAACCATGTTTACATATCCTGCTTCGAAAGTGACTTGATTTATTACCCATGCGATTGAAGGATTTATGGCATTCTTTCTATATGGGAAGATGATAAGTCCAAAGAAGGCCAATAGGAAAATCTTGGTTTTTTGGGTCATTGATTGTTTTTCAAAACATTCAGTTAAGGATGATAGTGGAAAAGCATTGTTGTTGGCTCCAACAATTTCTCTCACCGAATGATTTTTTTAAAAAGCGTGATAGACTGACCACGGGGTCAATGCCAAATGGTGGTTTAGCGAGTTCCCTTCTCAAGGGCATTCCTATGGCGAGACTGTACTCTTCCAATGTTGGAGTCAGTTCAAATTTTCCAAGCACAAAGGTAGATGTTTCAGGACACCAAAAATGTGGTAGTGCTTGCATGACTCCAGAGTGGATATTGATTTGAAGTAATGGGAGGAGATGACCGATTCTTGCTTTGACGCGCTCTTGGCCAAAATGATCTAACTGCTTCCACCATCCGAGAAGCTCTCCCTTGGGGGTAGGAATGAACTGGATATCAATTCTTCCCATCGCATATAAGAATGGGAAATATACAACCTGACCCTATTTTTCCATGAGCCAGAAAAGACTGAGTAAAAGTACATAAATTACTTTGCTTTTAAAGAAAATGGCAAGCACAGAGACATACAGATGGGACGTGTGGCTCGATTTCTAACTGAGAAGATTTGTTGAGATTAAAAGGATATCTGTTTGTCGTAGTCTCGCGTTAGCAGCGTACCCTCTTAACCTCAGCTAAGAAATTCGGAGAAAAGAAAGGCAATCTTTACATTGCAGTCTCGCGTTCGAGGTCGTATCTTTCTTAACACCATCTTAGAAATCCTATGGCGGCCCAGGTCCGGCGGCCGGGTTGTGTGTGCCATGTGTAGTGTTTAAAACAGTAAAGCATGCACAACAATTTATAATCACAGGATAATCTATTTTAAGCAAAATTAAAATAAATTTCTAAGCCACTGCCTTCAAAAAAACCTAAATCAGTAACGATATTAAACAACATAAAAAAAGGCCTAAGTTCTCAAAGTCCCCAGCGGAGTCGCCAAGCTGTCGCAACCTCTTTTTTTCTTTCGGCGCCCACGTCAGGGGCGGGCGCCTAAGGGGGCTAATGGCTCGGCTGAAATTAATTATGCCCGGACTCTCCCAAGTCTACCAATTCACGACTTTAATAATCTAAATTTTTAACCTGTAAATTAATTTTAAAATGGGGTCGCCACTAATCGGTTTGAGGTGGGTCGATTAGAAACCCAAGCGAAGTATCGGGAGAACATACTCGCTCCTGCGCAACCAAAGAAATTAGGATCGGGGACTTGATTACACTAGTTAATCACTAATGCCCTTTCGGTACCTAATCTTGTTTAAACCCTGAGGTTTTTTTGATGTTCGAGGGATTTTCCATGCATTTTGGGAGGAAAAACATTTTTGAGTCCTTTTCTAAATTTTTGGACACAAAAGGGATTTTTTTTTGGGATTTTTTTGGTATTTTTGGAAAAATACAAGTCTTTTGGTTTTTTCTGATTTTTTTTTCTTTTTCATGAATTTTTGGCTTTTTTAGATTTTTGGCATTTTTGGAAAATAAAATATTTTTTTTCGATTTTCTGGAAATTAAAACATTTTTAATATTTTTGGAAAATAAATTATTTTTTCGATTTTCTTATTAAAATATTATATAATATAAAATAAAAGCCAACCCGGGTCGAATCCGCGGGTTGGGTCTGACCCAGGCCAGCCCCAAAACGTAGACGGGCCCACTTAGCGGGCCCGACTTCTTTTTTTTTTAAAAAAACGATGCCATGGCCGGGCGTCCCTAAACGCCCGACCCGGCCCGACGACCCGGGTTCCTAGCGGAACCCTACCCAGGTCCGACCCGACTCCTAACCCGACTCACAGTTGCCCCCCCCCCCCAAAACCCTACCCGACTCGTCGACCCGACTCCGACTTGATGACCCGGAAAATCGTAAACCCTAGGGTTTGCGAATCCGTGGCGCCGAGGGGGAAACCGAGGCATTACGGCGGCGACAGCGGGCGACAGCAGCGACGACGGTGACAAACCACTTACGAGGACGGCGAGGACGAGCGACAACCCGGATGCATTGGTGTGGTCGGTGGCGACACGGTCCGAGAAGGTGAATGCGACGGTGACAATGCGACTAGCGGCAGTGACGGCTACATTACCTATCTGTGACGGGGTGGCGAACGGTGGCGGTGATAGGGCAACAATGGCGGCAACTCAGCTTCCCGATTTGGTGCAGCGTCGGTGGATCGATCACGGCAACGGCTTCGCGGCGGGAGGGGGGGGAACACGACAACAAGCCTTCGAGGTAATGGCGTCGGGACTTGGTCGGGACAAACGGAGGCAGCACAGCGTCCGGCAGCAACAACAGCAGTAAAAAAATCTAGATATGAGGCGCAGATCTCGGTCGGACCTTCCTCAGCCTCAATTCTCTCTCACTCAGGCCAGATCCGAGCCTCCACCGGCCGGATCTGACCTTCTCGAAGTCGCTCGTTGCCAGCCTTCCCCAAAATCTCTCAGTGGAGGGTGGGCTGAGCTCGCGACTCGAGTTCTCTCCTGCGCTCGCCCTTCAATCTTTCCTGATATCTCTCAGTGAAAGATCTCCAAGCTCGCCACGCCCTCCAACGATGCTTGCGGCCACCTATTTATAGGCAAAGGAAATCCGGTCAACGGAGGGGCTCGGTCGCCGGCCTCCGGCTTGCCCACCGATTCCGCTCGGCTGAACCGGTGTCCCATCGAGCTTTCCAACGAAGCTCACTCAGCATTAATGGCGCCTGAGATCTTATCCCCTTCGGCCGACGTCGGCCTACTCTCCTCGGCTGTAGGCCGTCCTTCGCGTGTAGGCTTCCCTCGCGCACGTGAGTTGTAGCGGCGAAGGAGAGGGAAGGAAGAAGAAGAAGAAAGGGGCCAGGCCGAGGGGTGAAGAAGAGGAGAGTGGGCCTAAGGGCTATGCAAAAGGGAAAGGGGGGCTGGGCCTTGGCTGCTGCTTCTGTTTTCTTTTTGTTTTATTTTTGTCTTTGCTCGTTTTCTTTTTATTATCTTATTTATCCGAATAAAAACTTAATTAATAAAATAAGCCTAAATAAAGTTAAGGCGTCAACACGTTATGTCCCTCATCCTAATGCTCTCTCAAACATGATTGTCTCCTCCTAACTTGTTGGGAATGTCGGATTCCCAAAAAACCGGATTCGACACTAAATCAAACCTCTAAAACGAATGCGGAAGACAAGCCCGGGAAAAACATGTATCACCGATTCTAAAGCACACCACGGAATCGAGCGTACCTTGTTAGCCACAGATTAAACACTAATGCCAATAAGAGAAAGAGAAAATCGATCCCGATCGATCCGATGACGTCGATTGGCCTTGAAGGGAAGATGGCGTCGCCTTAAGAGCTTGTTTTTCTTTTGGAGGGAGAGGGAGAGGAAACGTACGCACAAAATGCCAAAAGGTGTCTTCTTCTCTCTCTTTCATCCCTTATATACGTTCCCTCAAAATAGAAACGTACCCCTTCATCCATGGGCCCTAATATTGTGGGCCGGGCTTTCAAACCCAACATGGGCGGACGGGCCTTAAGCCCATCACATAAAACCATCATCTCCCACTCGCACATGGTGGACCGAACAGGATTCTCTTTACCTCTCTTCAACATTCATACCAGTGAATAATCCGTGCGACCAGCATACTTTGAGAGCTCGTTGCCACACATCTGTTAGGAATATATAGCAGCTCATAATGGGCATCACATCCTGAGTAGATTTAGTATGCAGTTCTCTAGATCGATCGATCACATTTATATCTCTTTTGATCTCTTTTAAACAATGATATATATATTGTATTCACAATTATGATTATCCCAAAGACAGTCATAATTGGTTAACCGGTGAATACAAAACTATAATGTGATTCTCCAAATTCGATCTTCCTCTTTCCTTCAAACTCTCAATTTCAGTTCAGCTTACTTTTCTAGAAATGTCCAATTAGATCGAATCAACTCATGACCATTGGCAACATCCTAAGATAGCAAACACTAAATAGAAATCTTGAGAATAAGTAAGAGTCATGAGAGGACTAAAAATTGAGGAACACTTTTTCTCAAGAGTCTCACACGACATAAAAGTTGAGATCAAATTTTTGCGACTCTTATTGGTCTTCTCATACATACGTAGTATGAAATACGTATTACAGTATTAACTCATTTCCCATTGAGCGTATGTCTACACCTTTCAATACCGTACAGATGATAGTTCAGACATACCCAATGTCTAACTTGAGTTCACATATCTACTCATTCATAAAATTCATCAGAACTCACATCTGGCATCATAGACAGATAAAGTAAAATATGTGGGGTATTTTACTTTCGGACATAGTAAGTATTATGTCCTCATCTTAACATTCAGTTAAGGCGACATACGTATTTTAAGCTTGAGCTCTCGATTATCACCTAGATAATAAGCTTAAAAACAGTCTCATCTCTATTTATCACACAGTAAATAGAGGCGATTACCCGTGTGAGTGGGCTAATTTTATATCTGTCCAACATACTTTCTCAATTTAAAGTAATGCACTGAGCATTATGATGCATAAAGATCAAACAAAGATTCATAGGTATTAATGATGAAAAAACACAAATTCATCAAATGTGAACACTTTAAGGAAATTACAATATTCAGTACATTAGCCTCTACGCAATCCTAGAAATTTCATATGGCCACAAAACACATCTCTAGGTATTGGCTTTATCATAGGATCTGTTACCATTTTATGCGTAGATATGTACTGTAAGTTCACATCCTTTTGTGCAACAATATCTTTGACAAAATTATACTTGGTATCTATATGTTTGGTCTTGCCACGATATTTTGGATCTTTGGTGTACGCTTTTGCTGCTTGGCTATCATAGTCAACCAACAATAAATCTGCAGCACTTCCAATAACACCTAAATGACCCAATAATCTCTTAAGCCAAACATCTTCTTATACTGCTGCTGATAATGCCACGAACTCAGTTTTCATTGTGGACAAGGCTATACACTTTTGTTTCTTACTACTCCAATATATGGTGCTATTATTCGGTAAGAAAACAAACCCAAAGGTAGATTTCCTTTCATCTAAATCTCCTCCATAATCAATATCAGAATAACCTTAGAGTCGCAGATCCTTGCCACAATAACTCAGTGTATAATCAGCAGTTCTGTTTAGATACCTCGGTATTCTCTTAACGGCTTTCCATTGTGCTAGACCTGGATTGGATTGGTATCTATTCACCATTCCAATTGCAAAACATATGCCAGGTCTTGTACACATCATAGCGTACATCAAGCTTCCAACAGCACTAGCATAAGGAACATATTTCGTTTGTTCATTCTCTTGCGGGATCCTTAGACACAGTCTATGGCTTAATCCTTCACCTTTTGCAATATGAGTGTTTATGGGTTTACAATCTTGCATACAAAATCGTTCAAGAACCTCATTTATATATGTTTCTTGCGAAAGAGACAACGATCTCTTCGAACGATCTCTTGAAATCTTAACTCCAAGAATGTATGCAGCCTCACCCATATCCTTTATCTCAAAGTTGGAAGACAACCAACTCTTGACAGTATTAACAAACTCCATATTGCTTCCGGCAATTAGTATATCATCAACATATAATGATATGATCACAAATTAATCCTTGGATCTTTTGATATATACACAATGATCCTCATCTATCATTGTAAAATCATATGCCATTATGGCATTATGAAAGCGTATATACCATTGTCTCGATGACTGCTTAAGGCCGTATATCGATCTCAAAGTTGACATACCTTTCCTTCTTGGCCTTTCACTTATGAAACCAGCATGTTGTTCCATATATATTTCTTCTTCTAATTTTCCATTGAGGAAAGCAGTCATTACATCCATTTGATGTAACTCAAGATCCATACTTACCACTATTGCCAGAATAATGCAAATCGAGGTAAATCTCACTACAAAAGAAAATGTTTCTTCATAATCAATTCATTCCTGTTGATTATACCCCTTCACCACAAGGCAAGCCTTATGCCTTTCTATTGAGCCATCAGCCTTTCGTTTTATTTTGAGAACCCACTTGTTCCCAATAGCTTTGCGTCCTTTTGGAAGATCAACCAATTCCCAAACATGGTTTGACTTCATTGACTCCATTTCCCCTTCCATTGCATGAATCCATTTTTCATTATTAGGGCAATTCAGAGCCTCATTAATATTTCTTGGCTCATCCTCATCTTGCGGAACAATCATAAAAGTTTCCCTTTCAATATCAAAACGTCGACGAGGAATACTTTGGCGACTTGTTCACCGTATGGGAGATTGTAGACTTAACACATCATTCCCCATAATGCTCTCACTTGGATTAGATAATGATGATGTCGTCTCATCATGTGGTTGTAATTGAGAATGAGTTGAATTCAATTAATCACTTCTCATATTACTCCTACTTGGACAAACTCCACTAATATCATTATCTTGATCCAAGGTTTCAAATAGGGAGTAATCTTCCCCTATTTCGCCCTTCTTAGGAAATTCATCCTCTAAGAATGTGACATCCCGTGATTCAAATTCAGTTATACTCCCACTTTCCTACTCACCTATGAACACATACACTTTCGAGTGTTCCGAGTATCTTATGAAAATACTCTTCTTTCCTTTGGGACCCAATTTCCCAAACTTGTGAGAGGACTCATGAGTATAGGCAGCACAACCCCATGGCTTAAGAAAATTTAAGTCCGGTTTTCTACCTATCCATAACTCATATGGAGTGGAAGTAACTAATTTGGAAGGCACCCGGTTAAGTATATAAGCAGCAGTTAACAACGTATCACTCCAAAAAGTTATAGGTAAGTTAGCATGCGCCATCATGGACCTAACCATTTCCAGTAGGGTTCTGTTTCTTCTCTTCGCAACACCATTTTGTTGAGGAGTATATGGAATAGACAACTGTCTTTCTATTCCTTTTTCATCACATAATTTTCTGAACTCATCAAATAAATATTCTCGACCTCGATCGGATCTCAATACTTTTATTTTCTTGTCTAATTGATTTTCTACCAAGTTCATAAACCTTTTGAAACAACTTAATGCTTCAGATTTATGAGAAATCAAATAGACATATCCGAATCAAGTATTAATCATCTATAAAAGTGATGAAATAAACAGCCCCATGCCTTCCTCTCACATTCATTGGACCACAGACGTCAGAATGGATTAAATGTAGAGGAAATTCAGCTCTTTTACATTTTCCAAATAGTTTCCTTGTTGTTTTCCCTACTAGGCAATGCTCACATATAGGCAAATTGATTTTTTCAATGTTGCCCAACAAACCCTCTTTGGCTAGTCTATTCATACATTTTTGGCCAATTTGACCAAGTCTAGCATGCCACATATTCACATCATTATCATATGAAGTAGAAGACATGAAACAAGGGAATAACAAGTATTGACATCACCATAGTCAACATTTAGTACAATAAAACCATCCAAAAAGTGACCACAACCATAGTAGTTTGTATCCAAATACAAATCTACACCTCTATTACGGAAGTCCACACTAAAAACAAGCTTAACCAACACCAAAACAGACACTTAAATTTCGACGAATCTCCGGAGCATATAGAATATCATGTAGGAACAAGGTGCGTCCACCACGCATGTTTAATTGGCAGGTGCCAATCCCTTTAACTTCAGCTCTGGAGTTGTTTCCCACATAGATCCACTTAGTTCCAGTTGGTATTCGTCGGAATTCTACGAAGGATCCTCTATCCTTCGCTACATGGTCTGTTGCTCATGAATTTATAGTCCACAAAGGATTGGATTCAGCCAATAATACAGAACTTGACACATAAGCAAAGTTCTCAAATGGACAAGAGGTGTATACATTCTTTGGCTCACGACAATCGCGAGCATAGTGACATCTCTTGTCACAATCGTAACACCTCACCCTTGACATTTTCTTCACTTGATGACGTTTTCCTCTCTTGTCTTGGTTAACTCTTGATTTCTTGCAATAAGGACTTGATCCTTTGCATTCCCACATATTGAACGAATCAATACGCTTGCGCTTAAAGCTCAAAGCCATTTCTGAGCTAGAACCAGTGTTGAAAATATCTATTTTTGGCTCAAATGCCGTTAGGCGGTCCTCAGCTAGCTCAAGGTGGCGCATGGCATCCTCAAGATCTTCCATAACATGGTCAAGAACTTCTAATGCTTCTTGTTTTTTCAGGACATATTGAATCTTTATATTCAATATTTCACAATTGTTGCCGTTCATATCAGCAATTACGTTCTTAGTTGCTGAAACCATCGATCTGAACACATCAGACACACATGCACGAATAATTAATGCCTATCATTTATGCATCCACTTTGCACAAACCCATCATATCAATGAACAATTTCAAGTAAGGTTTCAGAATCAAAAGGTCATTATGTTTCCAATCAATCTCCAAAAATCCTAACTCAAAATTATCATTAATATAATTGTCTTATGCAAAATAAATTCTATGAAGTGTGGCATCCCAAAATTCAAAGCCAAGCCATAAGGTGTGTTAAAGTCTCTAATTAGGTGATAAATTTTCCATGGCTTATGCTTTAGCCATTAGTCTTTTAATTAGATGATTTGTGCATATGATTGTAAGAATTTAAATTCGATAGATCAATAATTTATGCTTGGCCATGTACTTTATAAATTAAATTTCAATAAACAAGATGCCCCAAGACTTTGGCCAAGATGAAAATTGAAGTTGAAAAATATTTATAGAAGAAATTCAAAAAAAAAAAAAAAAGAGGAAAAAGGGTTAATTTTAGGAATGGGCCTTAGGCCCATTGGCCTAAGCTTAATGGGCCAAGTTAGTCGGCCCAATTAGGCCCACTAAAGGGGGCTGTCGCCTGCCCAATAGAGACCCAAAAAGAGTGGCCGGATGGCCCAACTCCAAGGCCCATGATGCATGAGTTGTAACAAGTGGCACAAAGAAGGCCATGCA
This sequence comes from Eucalyptus caleyi, assembly GCA_014182885.2. Lineage (NCBI taxonomy): Eukaryota > Viridiplantae > Streptophyta > Magnoliopsida > Myrtales > Myrtaceae > Eucalyptus > Eucalyptus caleyi. The sequence goes on along the minus strand of CM024469.2, from coordinate 12,003,528 downwards.
TTGGCCATGGTTAAGGCAAAGCAATCATTACTAATCATGAGAGTTTAGGGGTATAAGAAGGGAAGAGAGAGAAGGGTGGCCGGCCATTTGCTCACCCAAGGAGAGAGAGAGAGAGAGAGAGTTGTGCGAGAGAGAGAGATCGTGCGAGAGGGAGGAGCGGCCGAGAGAGAAAGGAGGAGGGAACCGCCGTCCGTCCGCCATGTGCCGCCGTGTTCGCCGCCCTACGTCGTCGACCGACCGGTCTAGAGGCAAGTGGGAGTCCTCTAGCTTCTCTTGCATGCTTGTATGTCGTTTGCATGTTGAGCTTTTGGGTGTTTGATGAGAAAAACCGAAGCATGGATGAGTTGTGTGTGAAGGGTGTGACTGTTCTTGCTCGGATTGTATGAGTCAGTAACTTGTTTGAGCTTGCATGTGTCTTTGGAGTCCGATTTTGGCTTCGATGTCTTCATGAAAGCTGTAGTTAATATCTTGTACTACAACATACTAAAATTTCGTGGAAAATGATGGAGATTTGAGGGGTTAAAGTCACATCTTACGGAGACCTCAGATCTGGAGAGGTTTTACTGACCTTTTGCTGGATTCATGGTTGCATGTTGGTTTTTGTTGAGAATCGTACTTCAATTTCTTCATTAAAGTTGTAGGGAACATCTTACATTACAACATACTCAAATTTGAAGTGAAAATAACAAGTATAGCTTGGTAAATCGACTAGATCTTGAAGACGATGATTCTGGTGATGTATTTCGAGACACCCGAGATTTCAAGGACCTAAACGATGACTATAATCTGGTTATTTGACCTAGATCTCTTCATGAAACTTGTAAAGGACACCTTGATACATAACATATCCGAATTTCAGAGAAAAAGAAAGAGAATAGGTAGGTTAAAACTTCATATTTCGGAGATGGAGGCACTGGACGATGCGGTAACGGGTCCAGAAGATTCGTGAGATTGAATAAAATAATCTATAAGGAATCTGGTTTGGAGTTCTTGATGAGAGTTGTAAGAAAATGTCTGGGCTATAATCCAGTAAAATTTTATAATTTTTGGAAGCCATATGGATATTTTAATTGAATTTATTCGGAAACCGTGCATTCTGGTTTCATCCGAGAAGCATAGGATGTTTTGGGAAAATTATGAGATTTTGTAAAAATTCAATTTGGCCATGAATTTTGCAAGTAATTATCATCCTATGGGTTTGTTTAATAATTTCTTGAATTTTGATAATTTTGGGAATTTATAGTTATAAATAAATAATAATAAATTAATTAATTAATTAATTAATTAAATAAATGGATTATTTCATTGGCCATAGATTCCATTTAACTAACTCATGTTGCATGTGTGATAAAGCCTTGGTATGTGTATGATATTGAATTAAGGTGTATATGTGATAAAGTCTTGGCAAGTATATGACATTGAATTGAGATGTATATGTGATAAAGCCTTGATATGTGTATGATATTGAATTGAGTTGCATATGTGATAAAGTCCTGGTAAGTATATGACATTGAATTGAGATGCATATGTGATAAAGTCTTGGCATATGTATGGCATTGAATCAATGCATGTGTGAATGTCATGCCTAGTATGATTTGTTTGATATCATGCCATGTGCCATGTTAAAATGAGATCAAAATAATGGTAAATGTGGATAATGGGAAATGAGGAAAGGGTTGTGGGGGAGGATGATGGCCGGAATGTATAGAGATGCATTGCCGGAATTCCCTGGGAGATTCAGGATGCCTGGAACGTGGGGGTGCCCAAAGCCCTGTCGAAGGTCTTTGCCCGAAGGGAAATGCCTCGCGATGCCAGGATTGGGGTGCGGGATGCCCGGCCAGGGAGTGTAAATGCCAGAAGCCCTGTCGGAGGTTTCTGCCCGAAGGGAATGCCTCGTGATGCTAGTTGAGATGCGAGATGCCCGGAATGTGGGGGGCCGGATGCCCGGTGGCCTGGGAGGCTGAATGCCGGGAGCCTCGGAGGTCTTTGCCCGAGGGGATGATGAAATTGATGATTTGAGAAATGGGTGATGTGGTGATCAATTGAAAGCAAAAAGTGGAAATTAAACCATAATATGATATGCATGATGATATGCATGATGATGATGATGATATGTGATGTGAAATAATGATGATCACCCATGATATGATATGCATGATGATATGCATGATGATGATGATATGATATGCATGATGATATGCATGATGATGATGATATGATATGCATGATGATATGCAAGATGATGATGATGACGATATGCATGATGATATGCATGATGATCATGATGATAATATGCATGATGATATGCATGATGACGATGATAATGATGATGATATGCATGATGATGATGATGATATGCATGATGATATGCATGATGATGATATGATATACATGATGATATGCATGGTGATGATAATGATGATGATGATAATGACATGTGTGATGAAATGATGCCATGATGATAATGACATGTGTGATGAAATGATGCCATGGTGATGATGACATGTGTAATGAAATGATGTCATGATGATGATGACATGTATGACACGATGATGATACACATGTATGTGTTATAAATTGATATGATGATGCATGACAGTATGCGCATGGCTTCAAGGTAAGTAACGCCTGCAATGCATGTATGATTTGCCTGATGCATTGAATTGTTATTGGATTTCCCTATCTGCTAAGTGGTTGTACTCACCCCTTTTGGGGATAACATTTCAGATTAGCAGTATGCCGCTTTCTGCCGTCACGCGGGGTACATTTTACAGGATACCGTCCGATGTAGAGGTCGAGTGTGCTGAGATAGACTGTCCCTCTGTTCCCGGACTGACTTTTATTCGAGTACGATGTCTAGTGACGTACGACGTGGGCCTAGCTGGGGGCCCTGTTGTTCAGGAGTTTATATCCGTACATGTTCGTCGGGATGGAGCAATGCGAGGGATGTTGCCACCGCCACCGCCTGATGCACCGGGTTGGGTATGAGACCGTGCGCGACGAGTAGGAGCTGGATCCTTTTTGGGAGTTAGTTAGCCGACACTTATGATGGGGGTTGTACACGTGTGATGAAGAGGGTCGAGGGTTCTTTTTGAGGTTTTAGGCTGGACATGGCTGAGTCCTAGCTTTTCCTTTTTGATGTACCGACCCAAAAGAAGTGCCATCTTGAAAATATATGTAAATAAAGTGTCATCGCTTGTTTATAAAATCCTGATGTTTAGTGGTGTGTATTTGTATCATGGTTGGTAAGGGGAGAGATGGTGATGTTTTAAATTGCTTCCGCTAATGAGTTGCGCTGGGACCGTTTTGTTTTTAAAAAAAAAATGTGTCTATGAATTATGACGCATCCTCTAAGGAGAAAGGTAATAAGGAGTAACATTGGCGCTGGTGACGACCTACGAAGGGTTCGGGGTGTCACATGAAGTTACAAAAACTTTTATGAACTACCCACAGCAGTCAACAATAACAGAAAGCAAATAATATTTGACATCCAATAAAATAATAATGCGTTCACATAATACAACTATCCATTACACTAAGCAACATATACAAAGAAAAATATCAACATAGAAAGAGATATTCATACCCGAAAACATTTCAAACTAATCTAAGAAATAAATAGGAAATGTCCTTTCTAATCTATCAGTCAAAATATCTGAGAAATTTGAAGGCACATTTGCCAACCATAGAAAAACTTTTGGAAAGCTTTCATGTCGCCTCCAAGGCGCATTCACTCTGCACCATGTGGCGCTCAATTTAAGGGTTGAAGTTTTGGTTAACTCAATCCTATAGTACTCTCTTACAAAAGCTACCACTAGCCTCCTATAACCCGGGACCACATTGATCTTCCATAGCCGATCTAACACTGCTTGCCATTCATGTGGAAGAGTGTTCATCAAAGCCGGCACCTTCTCAAAATCCGGCATAAGATAATCATTCCAGATGATTTCCTGTATCATCTGATTGACCCTGACCACATGTGATACTAAATCACCGTCATGCCACCAATAATTACCTAACTCTGTCATCAGCCTTTTAAGTCTTGCACTTCCCTCGTCCGTTCTTGGGATTGCAGGTATCCGTGCATAACGCATCATAGTTCCTGCAACAAATGCAGAACTAAAAATGGATTACTTATAATCCATAATGTACATAAGGGAAAATATATAATTTTCCATGTTTCATGCAACAAATGCAGAATAAATAATGGATTACATATAACCCACAAAGACATAATTTTAAAAAAATTTCTTTTTTTTTTTGGTCAACGGTCAACGGTCGTCGATCAACGGTCAACGGTCGTCGGTCAACGGTCAACAGGTCAACGGCGGCGGGTCGGGCCGGTCAAACCGGGTTAGCCCGCGCACGCACCAAGCTTCCGCGCATGTCGGGTCGGGTCGGGTCGGGTCGGGTCGGGTCGGGTCGGGTCCCCGGTCGGGTCGAGTCGCCGGCCGGTAACCGACCGACCAACACTCGTCGGCAATGACGTCATCAGTGACGTCATCCCAGTGGTTACCGACCGTTGGGTGACGTCACGGTGACGTCAGCACGCGCCGGTTCGCCGACCAGCAGGTGCCGGCCGGCAGCACGCACGTGCCGGTTCGCCACCGGCGCGTGGCGCCCATGCGCAACGGCTTCTAGCCTCGCGTGTGGACACGTGCGGCGTCACCCCGACAGCGTACGACACATCATCGAACTCGTCTCGACGAGATCTTTCACCCTATGCCTTCAGAAATCGATTTTGACTTACAGAAACTCAAAAAAATAGATGAACAGTGCTCGGGTGTCGGGATTTTTCGCCCCGATCCGTGTCGGCTGATTATTTTCGCGAAAAATCAATCAAAAAAAAAAATCAAAGGGGTCGGGAAAACATGAACCTAGCTCTGATACCAATGTTGGGAATGTCAAATTCCCAAAAAACCGGATTCGACACTAATCAAACCTCTAAAACGAATGCGGAAGTCAAGCCCGGGAAAAACATGTATCACCAATCCTAAAGCACACCACGGAATCGAGCGTATCTTCTTAGCCACAGATTAAACACCAATGCCGATAAGAGGAAGAGAAAATCGATCCCGATCGATCCGATGACGTCGATTGGCCTTGAAGGGAAGATGGCCTCGCCTTAAGCGCTTGTTTTTCTTTTGGAGGGAGAGGGAGAGGAAACGTACGCACAAAATGCCAAAAGGTGTCTTCATCTCTCTCTTTCATCCCTTATATACGTTCCCTCAAAATAGAAACGTACCCCTTCATCTATGGGCCCTAATATTGTGGGCCGGGCTTTCAGGCCCAACATGGGCGGACGGGCCTTAAGCCCATCACATAAAACCATCATAACTGAAAACAAGACAAGTTCGAAGTCAACGCATCGTAATCGAAAATGGGTGTTCGCTGCTAAGCGTCGAAAACATTGTTCTCTACGTCTAAATGCTGCTGCAAATTGGCGTGAGATATCTTCAATGAAACTTCGTTGCTTCCGAAGTTAAGACATTTCCGACTCGGGCAGTTCTTTTACTATATAAGGGGAGGTTACTGGTGATGGCGAGAAAACGTGGTCTTCCGCATAATTCTTCACTTCGAAATAGTGATTAAACAGAATATAGAAAAGAAGAAGAAAGCATTCAGTCCTCATGGCTTTAGTCAGCAGTAAGATAACCATGGCCTTCAATCTCTTCTTGGTGCTCTCTCTTGTCTTCACTGTATCCACAGCTCAAAGGAAACTAATGAGTAAGTTTTGTGTTCGCTTTTACAAACTGAATGTGGTATGTAAATACGGTACCTTGTGTGTGGGTGTGTATATTTTTAAACTCAGTTTGATCAGTATACCGTCATGGTCAATTCGCAGTGTAATTTTCCTCGCACCCTAACCTGTTGATTTTGCTTTTGACTCGAAATAGCTACCGGTCCTCTCCCAACACGAGCTACAATGCCTACCCGAATGACATGCATGACGGTGTATGGAAAAATGAGCCGGGATAAAATTACTTACTTTCGAAGAACAATCGATACTTCTTATCAAGTGCCATAGAGATACTTTTTAACAATGCCCTAATGACGATTGGCACGATATCGACGTATTTTGACTTTCGCATTCTCTTTTGTCTATTACAGACGTGGATATGAATGATGGGGTTCCACAAGTTGGCATGCAATGCAAGTCGTTATATAGTGTGCAAGATGGAGATACATGCTACGATCTGGTGCAGACATTCCACTTGACTACCTCAACCTTTGAACTGTTCAATCCAATTCTCGATTGCGACAACCTCTTTATTGGACAGTGGATTTGCCTCAACAATGTGACCATTTATTGATCTATTTCTACCAGGGGGGAAGGGAGCTTCCACAGTCCATGTTTCTGTGAAAAGTACTATGTTTTGTGCAGGTTGGCACAGTTAATTGAAGCATTAGAAGATTTCCAACAGAAGAACTGGAGGTTATCTATTGAATGTTATGTACGAGTCAAAATCCTGGAGTTTAATCGGTCCATGAGGCCAAAGTGAATGTATGTTATGGTACTTGTAAGTTACCAGAAAATGAAATCATCACTCCTCGCGTATTATAATTTTGGTTTCATTCTACGACAATTTTTTTGAATGGACAAGTAAATGAATTCAGTGAACCAAAGAAATCCGGGGAACCACAATGTCCCGAGTAATTACAAATTGCATCTAAAACCAAGTGCTCAACTCTTAATTGAAAAACAGTTAAGAGGGTTGGACCGTAACTGCTGCAAAAACAAAGCGGTCAAACACAACAATAATCATAATAATAAAATAAGTCGGATATGAATTTACATGGTTTGGTAGGTGTTAACCTGTGTCCACATGAAGAGCAATGCAACATTTCACTATATATTAGGTGATACCACCGATATTATAATTACACTCAAGTTACTCAAATACTCTCATCTAGTCCTTAATAACACCTGATAACCCACACCATATTTGATCCTCCTGATTTCTTGAGAGATAATCTCTCAATCTTGCAAAAGAATTACATAAATTTGACACAATATTTCATGGATACAAACATTGATTGTCAAAGGGAAAATTATTTAAAAAGTCATAAACCTATAATAATTGTACTAATTTAGTTATAAACTCTCTTTTTTTGCTAAATGAGTCATAAACCTTTGGCATGTGTCAATTCAGTCCATTTGGTCAATTTTTGTTGGCCGACACTAACACGGTTGTTAACTGTCCTATGTGACACCATTAGCATTAACGTGGACAACTTTTAGTGGTACTTTCATATTTTTTCAAATTTTTATTTTTCCATAATTTTTCCTTCTTTTTTTTCATTTCTTTCTCTTTTTTTTTCTTCCATTCCTTCTTCCTCCAGCCGATCACCAACTCGATAACCAGCTAAAGGCAAGTTGGCAAGGTCGAGCCTCATCTAGCCCCTAGCAAGACTTACGCCCTTGCTAGAGGCTACTCGCTTAGCTACCAAGGCTCGCCCTTGCTAGATCCAACAAGGGTCGAGCCTTGCAAGCCACAAGCAAGGCTCAATCTCACCAAAGGCCATGAGGTAGTGACCTTCGACCTCACAAAGGCCGAGGCCTCGTTAGTGGCTAGGCGAGGCATGACCTTGCCAGGTTTGGTGAGGTCGGGCATCTCCTATGGTCAACAAGGCTCAAGCCTTGCCAACCCAGTGGGTAGTGGGTGGCCTTTTAGAGCCCCATAGCAAGACTTACCTGAGGCTAATGAGGTCCCTTGCCAACCTTGCCTCCAACTCAATAGCCCTAGGTGACCAACTAGAGGAAGAAGAAAAGAAAAAAATAGAAAGAAAAAAAAAAAATTACCAAAATAAGAAACTAGAATATATATTAAAATATTATTAAAAATTATCAACGTCATTGTCAATGGTACCGTGTAGGATGGCCCATGTTTACGTCGCATCGACAGGCCAAAATTGGTTGGACGGACTAAATGGGAACAAATATAAAAGGTCTAGAATTGAAGTGGCACAATCATAATGGGTTTAATATTTTTTTGATAATTTTCCCAATTGTCGGCTGTAATTCATGGAAGAATTCCACTTTGCACTGTGAACTCACTATCCAAATTGATATCAGGACAAGCTCGTCAACTATCCGTTAAAGTGTATATGATGAACTTCGGAAAACAATCGTGAGCTGACTCCAACATGGACTAGGAAATTGTATTTTGGAATCAGGTTTTCCACGGGCTGAAACTCGAAATGTGCTTTAATAATAACCATCATCCAAATTATTAAAGTACATTTGTACTTCCATCGAAACTCAACGAACCATAACTAAATATCTAATTTTATCTTTCATCATATTTTAAATATTCATTGCTTAGTAGACAAATTGTTTCCATAGGTTGATTTGGTTGCTTATTACCCAGCCCGTGTAGCTAAGATCAATCCATTGTTTAGTGAAACTTCCGTTCCCATGCAAATCGTTCATGACCTTTCATTAAATTGATAGGCAGGGGGGGGCCTTTAGTCTAAATTGCGTAAATTAGTTTAGGATTTCTATTTCTTTTTTCTTTTTCTTTTTTCAATTTCCTTTTATGTACGTATATATATTGCTTGTATGTTTCCTAATAGTTTAAACTTTCAGACGAAACAATTCGTCTAACATAGTATTAGAGCACATACTGTTCCAATCCCGATGCTCCCTTTTAATTTCTCTTGTTTTTTTGGTAATCTGTCTAACTGTTCGCCAGCTTATGTTTATTGAATTTCGAAAGGTATGCTGTTACTTTATTGTCGTAAATTTTAAACCTTTTTATAACTTACAAATAATGGGACAATGCGAAAGCATCAACTAAGCATCTCTTCCTCTCGACTGGATTTTTCATTTTTTTTTCCTACTCTAGAGTCCATCTTGACTAGGTTGTCACCATGGAAGACATCCCTATCGTTTGTCCTCATATGGTCAGTTACTATTACAACGAACGGTAGCGGCAACATCGTTCATGACGAAATTGTGCTTTACGAGAAAAGACATTGGGGTCGAGTTCACATTTCTAACCATATTACATTGACTCAACACTCTCCAGTCTCAGTTACCATTTATTTGAGTTCAAAACATGATTAAATATAATTAGGTGAAAAGTCAACTATCAAGACGGATATGTCACTGTCAACGATGTATAAAAGTGCTACTGGGGACGATAAGGCCGTCCGATGAATAGATCGGATTTATCGAGGTCGAACCATCAAACTTCACAAAAGAGCCCATATAATAATAAAAATAATAACGATCTTGGATCAACAAAAGTAGATGAATAGCCATATTATACAAATGGGCATGCCTTCAAATACCAGTGTACTTTGCAAATACATTAGACTGTTATAGAGATAATGAAAATATTAACTACACAAAACATAGGGTCATCAAAGCCTTTCTGACTCTGCCTGGCCGGTCGCCCTACGTGATTGGGGCTTAAAATCGGCATTCAATCGAGCACAGTCAATCCCATTGAAAAATAACAAGTATCTGTTGATTATGATCAATCAAATGACAAATTAGAGAGTTATCAAATGATGTGTAGACTTCAGGAAATTTCAAAATAGATATCCTTGACAGCAAGATTAACACGAGCATGACTCGAAATAGAGGTTCCTGTGGGATCAGTCCATTAGGTCCAGTCCAACTATAACGTAGTTTGTGTGGGCTTAATTAAATGATAATACTCCTAATATGCAAATGCAATTTAATGACATATTTAGTCAGGGGTCAGGATCGGGATTGGGATCGAGGTCGATCCCTAATTTTTCTATGCAATGGAATGGCTAAGTGGATTTCTAAAATTAAGGTGTCGACATCTTTTAATCACAATTAATTTATACTGACCAAACCGTCTATTATAACTTGAAGTTAGACCCGATTTGATTTGGAACCGGCTTGGGTTGATTCAAGGACATCTGAAGTGAATGAAATCTTACGAAATGCACAAAGATGCATTTTCAAAATGCACAAATATCTCCAGATGCACGAAGTTTGGAGGATACTGCATATCCAAATCGAGAAGAACGGACGCTGGAACAAGATGTAAAAACTAGTTATGGCGTTCCGGACGTCTGGTCTTTCCTTAGTCGGACGAATGACTCTAGCAGTTTTTGGCTGAGAAGTTTTTTGATGCTCAGGCCACTATGGACGGGGTTCCGAACGTGCGTGCGACCAAAAATATAACATAGGATTGAACTATTTTACTCATTTCGTCAATTCTAAGTTGGAGAGAACTTTTACATAGCTATCAAGAGAAACCTACGGCGGTAGATTTTCTAGATTGATCCTTGTGAGGCATGTCGAGTGTAATAGGGGTTGAGCAACACTTGTAATTGAGTATAGTCTAAATAATGAAAGGGAAAAGTATTAGGAATATCAGATCATGAGAAGGGAACTTTATTAGAAGACACCCAAGATACAACCCGTACAAGACAAAGCCCAAACACACACATAGTCACTCTCTCTCTCAGGAAGCATTAACAAGCATCAGATCCAACATCCCAGAAACCGCCCTCTCCGCCAAGTACGGGGGCGATCGAGGGCCTCTTTTGCTCGTAGCGTACTTGGTTAGAGAAATAAAAATTACATAAACAAGACACAGAGCAAGAAGAGAGAGAGAGAGAGAGAGAGAGAGAGAGGCGGAGGTCGTCCGCGGTTTAGAAGAGATGGTGGTGCTTCTTGCCATGAGCCTCTTCATCTTCTTCCTTGGTCTCCTTCTTCTCGTGATGCTCATGGAAGGCGAACCCGGCAGCCCCGACAGCAGCAGCGGCGGCCACTTCCTCCTCTATCTTGTGCCTGTGGGCGTGCTCTGGGTCCTTCTTGGCCTCATGCTTCTCATACTGCAAGTTGCGCATCATTAATTAGGAATTGTGTGAATGAGACAAGATGAGTCAAGGTAAAGAAGAAAAAAAATCTCTCTACCACGTTTGCATTTTTAAAAAATATGCTCTAAGTACGGTATAAGTTCAACCCAAATAAAAAAGAAAAAGGTTCATTTATTCACTTTGAGCAGAAGTTTTTGGTCATATAAATATTGTTATGGATTACAACTATGTTTTTCTTAAGCCAATCGTGGGGAAATCTTACTCCTCTAGTTGATTGGTGAAGGAAATTGAATGAATTCAAACTATTGTTCATTTATAAGGATGATTCGTAGCATGGCATGCCATGATGTTCAATTGGAATATCTTAGTATAATTGAGATCCTTGGCATCCAATGTTTGTGACCAACATGATGGTTCAAGTCAATAAAGTGAAGATGTGAATTTTATCTATATATAAAATGAAAAATAATTGCAAGGATTGAGAAGAAGATGATCATCATTACCAAAGCAAAAGCGCCAGCAGCGGCTGCACCGAGCCCGCCGAGTTCTTCGAGGTGCTTGTGGTGCTTCTCCTCCTTCTTGTAATCGACCTCAGGCTCCATGACGGTGGTCACTTCAGTGGTCTCAGCATAAGCGCTATCAGGGCCACTGCCGTAGGCGGTCTCACTGCTGTACGCGGTCTCGGAGTAGACGGCAGCCTCAACGGGTTGCTCATCCTCCTTCTTGTGGTGGAAGAGGTGGTGGCGGTGTCCTTCGGCCATGGTTGGTGGTTGTTTTTTGTGGGATGCTCGGATTGACGATGGACCAGGGAAAAGACTCTAGATAGCTGAAGTGTATGGCAAGTGCTGTGAGATTGTTTGAGAGGGAGAGGCGTATTTATAGGGAGAGTTGGCACATGCAAAGCCTCACATCCAATCGGGCCAACGTGGGAGGCCTTAAATGCGCGATGGACGGTCAGGATAGGTTGGTGCGGTTCAATTCGATGCATCTTCATCTTCTTTTGATAAAGCGGTTGTTCGTATGTCAAGCCAGAAAAAAAGAAATGGGGATTAAACTCTGTGTGCGTGTGTGTTGGAATTGGGGGTTATTTTGGGCGGACGAGTATTTATTCGGCAAATAATTTTTATGAGTTGGAACGGAAAAAGTGAAAATCTTAAGGACATTCCAATTTGGTTGAATATTTAATGTAATGTGTTGAGAATATGTTTCGAGATCAGGCCTAGTCCACGTAAGTTCGAATGGTTTTTTAGATTTAGTAGTTTTCTTAAAAGGAGTTTCCTACTCTTGATACAAAATATTTGGCTGACAAATCCTTTTGAGTTAGAGAAGGGAAATGATGAAAAATCTTGAGAGTATGTGAATCTTATAGATAGTTGATGAATATGTTGAGAACATGTCTCGAGTTTAAGTCCATAAAGAAATATGAGTAGAACATTCCAATCTTGTGGTTCTAGTTTGATTGATTTTCTAGTTTGGATAGCTCTCCTAAAAGGGGTTTCTTATCTTGGAGATATTATTTGGTATATAATTTTCCTAAGTTGAAATGGGAAAAAATGAAAATCTAGATAACATTTCAATATTGTGGACATTTGATGTAATTTATTGAAAATATGTCTCGAGTTTGAGCCTATAAAGGTGTCTTGATTAAAGTAGTTTTCTTAGTTTGAGTAGGTTTTTTAATTTGAGTAACTTTTTAGAATTGTTCCCTATTTTGAATGCAAATTATTTAGCAGACAATTTTTATGCAATGATATGGGAAATGGTGAAAATCTTGAGAACATTGTCATCTTGTGAACATTTAATGTAACGCGTTAGAGTATTTCTCGAATTTGAATTCATAAAGAAAACCCAATCCAAATAGGTTTTCAATTTTGAGTAGTTTCCTAATTTGAGTCTAAAAGCAACCAATGCTTTGATAGAATCGTGTATATCTCTAGTATTTTTATCTTGTCCCGTCGATTTCTTTGATAATTTCTTTTTCCCACCTTAAGCTTGAAATGAAAGATTCGTTATCTTAATAATGTAACTGTAGGAGTCTAAAGTTGAAGATGAGGCTTCATTATGGTGTAGGTGGGTGGTTTTGGCTTATTGATTAAGGAACCCAGTCCCATGAATGTGCTCTACATACACCATTGGTTGAAGATCTAATGATAGGGTTTGAATCAAGAAAAAATGTACTTTACTTTACACTCCGTCCATGATTTCACACCGACTTAATTTTCATTCTCACAAAAGTGATTTTCTCATTTTAGATGCTTTAAAAATAGGATATTACGTTAAATTTTTCATCACTGCACTTCCATTTTTTTATTTTTCTTTTCTTGCCATACTCTTAGATTGTTTATAAGGTGCATGGCTTTATATCCATATCAATTTCTCGGGCAAACCCCTAATTTAGTTCGATAGCACAGCTGGTTTTTGTATGCTCCATCAATGCATTTGTTAACATCTTGTCTATCTATACTAAAATGTGGAATAGTAGGAAAATGTTCTTAGCACACGATCAATTGTCTTGTTCACATTTTACTTGATAGATTCTTTTTCCTTTTATGCCAACCGACCTCTCAATTTATTTGCTTTTAAAATTTATATTGGTCTAGCACAAATCTAAATCAGCTCAAATATGTCTGCCATTAAAATCTTCGGGACGGTTAGTACCTCTCTCGCATGTGAACAGTTTTATGCCCTTTGTTCTGGCGATTATCAGATGCCGACACCATCGATTTTTATATTTATTTATTTGATATGATTGAAAACCCGTCATTTCAGATCTGGCAAGTGGCAACACCTATTTGCATAGAAAATCAATGGGTTGAAATTTTCTGATGGTGCTCGGAAGGTGGACATTAATAAAACATAAATTCATAAATATATATATATATAATAGATGATTATTTAATCTTGGAAAAAAGGTGGGTTTTCTTCAATAGACAAATAAGTTTTCCTTCATGTATGTTAGGACCATTTCCCAAAAAAAAGAACAAGAAAAACGTGGCATGTGATTAAGAAGACATTATGTAAAAACAGATTACCATATGCCAAGATCCCATAATTGGGTCCCACTTATCTATTTCCAAAGTAGAGGGCCCCTTCTGATTTGTGTTTGGTTTGATAGGATCAGTGGCTTGAACCTAAGCAAGTCCTTAAAAGGCTCAAGAGAAAGAAACGGGTGGGAGATTTGCCCTAAGGTGGGAGACCCCGCAATGTCACTCCTATATTCCTCTCTATTGAGAAGATAGGGATAGACAAAGAGTTAGGGAGCTTCACAGTGATAAAGGCCAACGTGACAAATATCTCAATTTTTGTCGCTATCCTTGCAAAACTTTTTAATGGTCTTGGCTTGCGTGTACTAATTTTGTGATTGGGGAACTACGTAGTTTTCTTATATTATTTGCTACTTATTGCCAAAGTGGAAGAAAAGAAAACAGTGTAAAGATATCACAATTGAAATGCCCACGCTTTAAGAGTTTTCATGATGGGCCCCTTTTATTTTGTTTTGTTTTATGGATTCTAATTCTGACGATATTCTCTAACCACAGTTTAGATCATTCCAACATATTTTCATTCAAAATCTGGTGAAGAACATATTCAATTCAGACCACCGGCCGCGGTGGCTCCACTGGATAAGACTCTGCTGATCCTCAACAAAGAGGTGAAGGGTTCAAAACCCAAGGGAGGCGCTAGGTGTATTAAGTGTGACTCAGGGGTGGTGGGTCCTCCTGCTTAAGTGTCACTTGGGGGTTTACGGCGCGATTGTCGGCTGCAAGCCGGTTCCTCCAATACCAAAAAAAAAAAAATATATTCGATTCAGGATTTGCCATCGACAAATGGTACCTATATGTAAAAATCTCTGTGACGTTTAAATCTTTTGCCATTAACTTTAATTGACTAGCTAGTATAGTGAAATGAAGGTTCATTTACCATGGTGGTGGTTGGTCTAGTGGAGTAGGGCGTACTGTCAATAGGTTTGAAATCCTCTGTTCATATGTTCGAATCCCGCGGTCTCTCCTTGACCTCAGGCAACCTCGGTTCCTTTGTAGCATTGGATTGGCCATGATATAGGATGATCCTTATTCAGATCTCACCGGCACCATAATGGGACAGAGGTGATAGGTTTCCTTAAAATGAGCAAGAGTTTGGCTTAAACCGAATATATTTTGTCGCAGGCATGATAAAACTCCTGTAATAACACCTGTAGAGTTGCCGGCCAACGTGGGTTTATCATTTCAAATATAGGCATCACAATTATTAGTCAGTCCTCACTCAACAAATTCTGTCAAACTTTCAATGTCACTATAACAATAATAGATAAAGAACATACTGTCAGTTTATGATTTCAAATATAGTTTTGGTTCGAGATCTATTCTCAAGGTGTTGTCAAAAGCATCTTCTAGGTCACGTAAACAGAAAGTACACTGGGCGGTGGGGCGATAAGTCTTGTAAAGTTATTCTAACCTGCCCCTCGGATCCGTCGCCATAGCATGTACGACCAGTCAGTTCTACACCCCCCCATCAAAGCTGAAAAAATGGTGTTCACTATTCAATACCACAAAAAATGAGTGGATATAAAAACCTCGACTTTCTTGTAGACCGACGCGAATTACAGTATGAAAGGTGCATCTGAGATCCGAGAAATATGAACGGAATGCAGTCGGGTTTTAAACGGGGCAGCTGGTATCGGGTGAGATATCAACTGGACAGGGAGGATTTCGTTTTCAAGACTTTCGCATTCATTGGATACGTTAAAGCCTCCCCAAGACACGAAAGGCGAAGACTGGTCCTTTGCTTTCATGGAGACATAAACGTGGACGGTGGGCGGGTCCATTGGAATGGCCGTTGAAGTTTGAGCTTTGTGTTGGCAAGAGCATATTCTCTCTTTTTTTGTTTTTGCTTTTTTGTTTTTGTTTTTGTTTTTTAAGTTTTAGAGTTGCCTTTTAAGCAAAGAAGAGGGACCTTAAGCAGTTTTTGATCACCATAACAAAGATAAGATTTGATCGATTAAAGATAAAATAAGAAGTCTCATCATTTGTTCGATTAAACTATCTACCATGTCCTACGATGTGTATAGCCAAAAACATAAATAATAAAATTTCAAGTAGCTACTTAAAATAGTAAAGACAAAAAAAAAACTAAAGGGGGAATGGTGGATGCAAGATCACCGTAGTCTCAGTGGTCGAACCACTTGATATCTATTTCAACATTGTGCTTGTGTATCTGCTGTGACCATCGTGATGGTCGTCTGTTAATGCCAACTATCATGACATTGTTAGGACACGTAGTAGAAGAATGATGCCTTCATATAAGGAGAGTGTCACGATAAAATTTAAGTTGGGGCTTATCAATATATTTAGTTGGACCATATTTATCTAAAAGTTTAAAATTGGTGAGTTATAAGCCAATCGAGATATATTAAGTGTTTTACAATACAATAAATTAATCTCTCACACAACACTTCCTTAATTGGCTTTATACATGGATCTCAACAGAAATTGTCTCATGTATCGTGGTGGTGATTGTGTCACGCCCCGAACTTCGAACGCATGCCCATTCCTCGGTGGTCAATAAAAAACATTGCGACATCCTAGGATTCGTCGCCGACCCTTTCTTTTAATTGTACATGCGGAAGGGTATAATAAAATCCCCGAACAACACAAAGATGGGATAGAAAAGTAGGATACCATTTTCACCAAAACACTTTTCATAAACAAACTAGTTTATACACAGAGGCCAATTCTAAGGTCTATTTACAAGGGATCTATCTCTAAAAAGAACTATTGAGCCATCCATGCTCCTAACCCTTCCGCCTCAAGCTTCAGGTTCTTCACACTAGGAACCTAAAAAGATAAGCCCACGACGGGGTAAGACAATGAGTTCACCCCTCCTAAGCCCCGATTAGTACACCAACTCAACTCGGGTATCTCTTCATAACCACCTCACAAACAAGCAATGACTAACAACCAACAATCAATAGTCAATTCGCATGCAACCTAACTCAGTATATCATACCCTGCACATTGAATCTTAGCACAATACACGCAATGTACATGGCTATTAAATGATGCAGTATCAATCGCATACGAGTCATGTCATAAGCGATCTCATTTGGCCATTACCACACCCTGCACGTTATCGATTCATGCGTGCGTACCATAAACAATATGCTCAACTCATTCACAGTCAAGAACAATGATGCCATGATTCTCATACACTTTTGTACATTAGTGCACCACACAGCATATATCGATCAATCACACGGGTCCCGATTATAAGGTAAAATCGATGTGACACATCTCATTCCATGCCACATAATTTTACCCCATAATAAGGTCCAACCATCTCAACACTCATGCGTTCCAATTAATTTCGGCCACATAGGCACGGCCTACTCGACACACAGCTATACGGCCACTCAAGCACAATATCGCCACACAAGTACAATACCGCCACACAGGCACAATCTACCCGACACACAGGCACAATACCGCCACACAAACACAATCTACTTGACACACAGCAGGTGATGAATTCTACTCAATGATCACGTAAGCACACTACTACAACTTACTTTCTCATAAATGTGATCCATTTCAAATGTCCCTTGAACAAAAATATTTCAATTTCTGTGAAAATCACTTAATTCATGTGGATGCCCATGCATTTATATACTCAATCACCTCATAAGATCAAAACACATGAAATTAGATAACTTTTCATTTTCGGGTGAACAATGCGCGTGAACAGTAAAATTCTAGAATTTAATAACTAATAAATTAAATCCAAAATTTGTTTAAAACATTAATTAAAATAAACAACCAATCAATTAGAGCTAAACATGTTTAATTAACCACATAGCCACATTAAGCAAATAAAGTGTGATTAAATTAAACTAATCTAAGCCATCCATCTAACCACCTATCTTAGAACTAACATAGCTTAATTAAATCTCCTAAACTGGAATCAACACTAATTAAATCAACCCTAAGCAAGTTTAGGCACTAATCAAGGGATTAGGAGAACTCACCCATTAAATGGGTCGGAGACATGGACACAACGGCGACGACGGAGGCTACCCTCGAGAACCTCTACCACGACGATCCAAGGCTGTCTCAGGGCTAGAACAGCAATCACAAACTCGAACTCCTACTAAAACACTAAAAACTGGATTGCTAGAGGAGAAGCAAAGCTGAACGGACTTGATCGGAGCTCCGACGAGGGGTTGGCCGGCGACCAACGGCATCTGAGGGTCTAGGGGGACCTCCTGGTGGTTGATATGGGCGGAGGTAGGGTCAAAATGGAAGAAAAATGGCTGAAATGAGTGAAATAGGCGAAGCAATACAAGTTGCCAGGCAGATTGATGGACTGGCGAGCTTTTTCTTCCGACCAGCCAGCGGGTCGGCCGGCGGCTTTATTCGGCGAGCAATCAAGTCCTCCTAAACGGTTTCGGTCTTCTAAGCGCAATGGTAGGTGGCACGAAGGCTGATTTTCACGAGAAGACAACAATTAACTCAGTTTTTCACATGAAGGTCAACTGGAGCAGAAACAAGCAGAAAAGGAAAACATGGGAGAAAATGCTATGAATTTGCTTGAGGCTGAAGAGGGGAGAGAGAGAGAGAGAGATGTGAGGGCTAGTTCCTCTGGTACTCTCAAGCTTTCCAAAGCTTAGACAATGGATAAAGTGAGGAGCGAGGAGGAAGAAGGGGCTGCTGAAGATGAGGAGGGGCCACAAAATATCCAAAGCACTTGAGTTTTATGCCCCACCATGCATGGTTGTCTTCCTCAGCCAATTTGCAACACCTTGGCTTCCCAAAAAAGCCTCCCAAGTGGTCCAAATTATTAAGTTCCTCATGGCCTACAAATTTGGACCTTAGGCCATCCAATTTCATTCAATTCCCCTTTCAATTTCACTTCAATCCTTCTCCACTTGAGCTCAATTTTGTCCCCCATAAATTCAGCCAAGATGCCATCACCCATCTCGTGATTTTTCCCCATCAATTGAACCAACTTGAGGGCCAACGGTGCACTCAAAAACGGTCCTCCAATTTTCCCGGTCCAAAACAGCGCCATTTTGAAATTTCGTTGAAATCTTGGGTTTGCAGAAAAATCTTCGGAGGATGAGTCGACGTTCCTAAAATGAATTGTGACATGATAGAATTTTCAATTTCTAAAATCAGGTTTAAATTCGTGATTAATTTCAATCTGGCGCGATTTTAGCGTTACTTAGCCTACCGGGTAGCTTTTAGGAACTTCTAATGCAATTGACCCGTGGTCAATTATTTTCAAGCCACGTTGTACATCTTCGACACATTAGCGACTCTTGATTGTCGTAGAAATCTTGAGATTTCAAATACGGGCACAAGGTACAGAAATGACAGAAAAATCAGTCTAGTGCCGTTCAACAAGAATTTTGCAATTAGATGGAATCATCCACACACTAATCACATACCTCTGTTGAACCGACCTATCTCCGGTCTCTGGTCGATTTTGACAGTTCTGTAATGACCTTTATAGATTACCACGGTCGAGCAATCGATTCTTGGTCAAATTCTCAAGTTTATTGCGTTAAAATCCCTTAACGGCTTCACTTAATAGGCTAATTCTCTCGTGAGTGATTAGCTCAGAGAAAAGAACTATCAGCGCATCGATGAAAAGCCTAGCTTATTCAATCGAAAACAAAACCCGAAAATCAAGATGTCACAACTCTTCCCCTCTTATAAAAATTCCGTCCTTGAAGTTTAAACATTTACAAACCTTAATAAAAAAAAAAAGATGGGGATACATTCGTCTCATCGAGTCTTCACCTTCCTATGTTGCTCCTTCTGTCTCGTGGTGTTGTCAGACCACTTTGACCAACAGAATTGTCTTGGTGTGAATTATTTGTTATTTCCAATCTACAATTTGAACCGGGCTTTCCACGTACGACACTCTATCGTCCACATCTAATTCTTCAAGATTTAGCACGTGGGTCGAGTCAGGCTCATACGTCCTCAACGTCAACACGTGAAAGATGTCATGCACTTGCAACAACCTCAGCAGCAATGCAAGACAATACGCTATGATCCCGATTCTTTCAAGATCAAATGGAGCTATGTACCTCAAACTCAGCTTTTCCTTCCTGCCGAAGTGCAAAGTACTCCTCATCGGTGACAACTTCAGAAAGACGTGCTCACCAACTTAGAATTCCAATAGTCTTCGGCGATTATTAGGATAATTTTTCTAGCGACTATGAGCGATCTGTAATCCGTCTCTGATAACTGCAATTGTATCCACTGACTGCTGAATCAACTCTGGGCCTGTGATCTTTCGTTCTCCAACCTGATCCCAATACACTGGCATTCTGCACTATTTGCCATGCAACATTTCAAAAGGAGCCATTTAAATGCTCTACTAGTAGCTGTAAACCTCGAGTCTCTATTAGAGATGATCATCATCAGCACTCCATGCAAATGAACAATCTAACGCACATACAATTCTGCATGTCTGTCCAATGCAAGGTCTTTCCGTACGACAATAAAGTGAGCTGACTTTGTCAGTCTATCGATCACAACTCAAATGGAATCATTACCGCTCTGACTCCTAGTGCAATTGACCCATGGTCGATTATTTTCGAGCCACATTATACATCTTCGATACATTGGCAACTCTCAATTGTCGTGAAAATTTCGAGATTTCAAATATGGGCACATAGTACAGAAATGACAAAAAAATCGCTCTAGTGCCGTTCGACGAAAATTTTGCAATTAGATGGAATCACTCACACATTAATCACATACCTCTGTCAAACCGACCTATCTCTGATCTCTGGTCGATTTTGACAGTGTTGTAATGACCTTTGCAAATTAGCACGGTCAAGTAGTCGATTCCTGATTGAATTCTCGAGTCTATTGTGTTAAAATCCCTTAATGGCTTCACCTGATAGACTAGTTATCTTATAAGTGATCAGCTCAGAAAAAAGAACTATTGACGCATCGATGAAAAGCCCAGCTTATTCAATCGAAAACAAAACCCAAAAATCAGAATGTCACAAATTGATCACCCCTACAATCCAAAAACATGGAGAGGGGTACGATGATGGTTGTACAAAATGTGTGACGTTTACAATATGGCCGACCATGACCATCGTGCAATATTCGAGTGAGCAATTATAATTTCCTAAGTGCCGTTTATAGTGAAGTCACCTTGTTGATCTTTCCATGTAGAGTAGGCACATCACTAAATCAAGAATATAGTCGGATTTTTTTATTTTTTTGTACTTATTTTGTACTTGACTCATTTTGACTTCATCTGCGCTTTAGAATTTGTGTTACACAAATCAAGGCTACTCTGATCATTTGTTGGAACGCAAGTCTCAACTCCCAAATGCATTCTGTCATTCATCGCTATTGACACATAAATTTTGACAACCCATTTAGTTTTTTATTGCATAAAAATTAGGGATTAATTTTTTAACCCCTAAATATATAGATTTAAGTTGCATAGCATATAGTTTTAGAAGCTTTTTTTTTTATTTGCATTGGATCAACGACGGATGGATTCGACTTGATGATTCAAAGCTTTACTTTGGGACGAAGCCCACGAAGAGAGTAAATTGGCCCACGCCCATTATTTTTTAATATCATCGAGAAGATATTACGAGCTCATCTTTGCAAGATTTGAAATTTGAGAAAAATTATATTGCAATTTTGAATCTTTAACAATATGTGATAAAATCGTTGGAGAATATTCACTGTTGCAAAGGAAATCTATAAGAGATGAGGAAATTAATAGGATTTTGCGTTCAAGAGGTTATAGGCGATCTTCGTGCATATTGAAAAATGAGATAAAATATTCCACGAAGACCACATTCTTGGCCTATAAAACGAGCCATGTATGGAGAGAGAATGCGGGGCCACACATTGAATATACAACTGCATAAAGGGGGTTCTATTTTTCGAGGCTTTTTCTTCGTTTTTTGGAGGTCAAAATTCAACACAAAAGGAGGAGTCTTTTTCTATTTTCGTTTTTTGGGGGGTTTTTCTCTCGGTTTTCTCAGTAAAAAAAAAAAATCAAGACAAAAGAGAAAAGTTTTCGTGGTCTTTTTTTAGGTTTTTAGGGGGTTTCTCTCCGTTCTTCTAAGAACACAATACAAAAACAAAAGAGAAAAGAAAGCTTCAGAGGAAAAAGTCTAAAGGAAAAGCTGTACAGCAGCAATTGCAGAGAAGAGACAGAGGGAAGGGACGTGGGACAGGCCAGAAAAAAGAAAAAAAAAAACTGTTCATCTTCCTCGCGTCGTCGCCTGCTGCCCGAGCCGCCGGCCGCCGCACCCCCGAAGTCCGCTGGCCGCTGCTGCAACCTGCGCTTCCATTGCTGCTCCTGCTCCGCACGACCTGCAGCATCCCGCGAGCACCGCCTCCGCCCTTGCTGCCGCGCCTCCCTCTGCCCATCGCCGCCGCCAGTAGCTGTCAGCCCCGTAGCCGAAGTCCACCGCTCCTGCATCAGCCACCGAACCGTGACGCCAGCAGATCCCGAGCCGGACGAGACGGCTACCGCTGCCGCGCCTCCGCCTCTGCTCCGCTGCACCTCCACGAGCAGCCCGCGACGCCAGCAGCCCGAGAGCCGGTCGCCACGCCTCCCGCCTCCCGCCTCCGTGCCCCTGCAGCAACCCGCGACGCCACTGCTCGCTCCCGCACCGGAGCGTCACCTGTCTTCCGCCCGCGACCCAGCGCGCCTCCGCCACCGCTCGTCCCCCGCGACGCCGCTGCTGCTCCTGCTCTGCCCGCTCACTCGTCCCTGCGTCCGCCCCCGCAGCAACCGCCAGCAGCTCGAGCCCGCCCCTCGCCACCGGTTGCCGCTCTTCCACGCCTCGCTGCAGCCCCTGCGACTTCGGTTTCCCCTGCCCGCTGCTAGTCCGCCCTGCTGTCCCCTCGCCGAAGCTCCGACGACCGCGCTCCTGCGCCCACGGCTGCCCATCATCACAGCCGCCCTTCTCTAGCACCGTCACGCTAAGGATCCACAAGCCACCTTTCGTTAACCCGGATTTGGAGAAAATTCAAATTAGGCAGTTTATTTTATTTTATTCTATTTTATTTTATTTTGAAATATTCCTTGACGTAAGATTGTAATCCTCGATGTGAAGTAGTCTTTTAAATTAGGGATTAACAGTCAAATTTTTTAGCTCAAAATTTGACTTACAATTGCACGGAAAATCGTCAATCGATCTCACGCTCAAGATTCGATTCGCGATTTTATTTAAAATTGGCCAATCCGATCACATGCGCAGGATATAACTCGTTAATTTATGGACTATCAATCTTATCTTGTTGGATTTGTTATCATGTCATTTGAATCGATTTTGTTTCGTAAAAAGAAAAATCCAAAAAAATATTTGAGTTAGGATTAGGTTCATCTTAGAATATTTCTTGTTCTATGGTTATTTTGCACAAGGAATTATTTCGAATTTAAAAAAAAAAAAAAACAACTTAGGATGCTAGGTTTTTAGGTTGGACGTTTAATTATTTGACAGTTTTAATTTCGAATTTTATGAAAAATCCAAAGCTATGGCACTTTTTGCACATCATTGCATATTAGGATAAAATTACACGTAATTTAGTTTTAGATAATATTTATAAGTTTAGATAATTTTTCATAGATAGATTGCATCTTAGGTTAGGAATTAACAAGTTAAGATAACATTCAAGTTTAAATTAGGGCTTGGCCTAACCTAATCCATAATGTGAGTTGGATGATATCTTAAACTGGATAGATAATTTTCGCGATTTTCTAATTTCGAATTTCATGGAAAATACCAAAAATTGTCTTAGAATAAATCAATTTCATTATTTAGGATAGATTGCATGCTCATTAAGAAAATACAAAATATTTTACTTATGTCATATAGTTTAGGTCATATTATCATGTTATATCATTTCATGTTAGATTAGTAGGATGCATTGCATAAAGCATGATTCTCATTAAACAGGTGAAAACAGAAAATATGTCATAAGGTAAGACCTCCCGCAATTTATTCACTACTATTTCTGAGTGTTAAATTAGTGGTTTGTGCACCCGCATGATAACCTCACATGTTAGGAAGGTAAATTAAATCAATTCAAGCTTTCAAGCTGCCTGCAAAATATTTTTTTGAAATAAAAGAGAAATGTACCGAAATGACGTTAGAGAAATCTAGCATAATCAAATCCCCGAACTCACAATCTCTGGTTCGTAGGAGTAAAGTAAATCTCCCGTTACTTTACTTGGTTTCTAATCAACCCACCGAAAATAGATTAATTGCGACTCCTAATTAAAAATCAATCGCATGTTAAGAATTTCGACATAAGTCGTGAATTAGTATGGGTTTTGGAGAGCTCAAGCTAAGTTTAAGCTTAGTAATCCATTAGCCAAACCCTAAGTGGTTCATCCGAAATTAGGTCGCGACAATCGCTTTCCCTCACAAATCAAACCCCATCACCATTTCATCTCCTATAAACGCTCACCAACACGGGCAGAGAACGGAAATGCACGGAATGAACTATGTCATATCCCTTATTCTAGTACTCTCAAGCATGATTGTCTCCTCCTAATCGAAAACAAGGCAAGTTCAAAGGCAACGGATCGTAAACGAAAATGGGTATCTGTTGCTATGCGTGTACAACACTGTTTTCCACGTCAAAATGCTGCAGCAAGCTTGCGTGAGATATCTTCAATGAAACTTCGTCGCTCACGAAGTTGACTTTTTCCGACTCGGGCAGTTCTCTTACGGTATAAGGGGATAATACCCGCTGGAACAACATGCACGATGGAGTATGGAGTGAAGAGCCGGGATAAAGTTACTTACTTTCGAAGCACAATCGATATTTCTTATCAAATGCCATAGGGATACTTTTTTAACAATACCCTAATGACGATTGGCATGATATCAATGTATTTTAACTTTCACATGCTCTTTTATCAATTTCGGACGTGGATTTGAACGATGGGGTTCCGCAAGTTGGCATGCAATGCAGGTCGTTGTATAGCGTGCAAGATGGAGACACTTGCTACGATCTGGTGTAGACGTTCCACTTGACTACCTCAGCCTCCAACCTCTTCAATCAAAATCTCGACTGCGATAACCTTTTTATTGGACAATGGATTTGCCTCAACAATGTGACCATTTATTGAGCTATTTCTATGGGGGAACAAGAAGAAGAGTTTACGCAGTCCATGTTTTTATGGAAAGTACTTCATTTTGCCCATATTTGCGGTGGGGTTTGAATTTGGCAATGACGTTGAAAAGAAATGAATCCATAGGATTGGCGCAGTTGATTGAAGCATTACAAGATTTCCAACTTAAGAATTGAAGGTCATCCGTTTGAATCTGGTCAGGACAACCTGATAAGCGAAAAGGTCTGGATTTATCGGTTCATGGGGTGGAAGTGGTCGTATGTTATGGCGCTTGTAAGTTATAAGACAAAAAATTGTGGCTCCTTGCAAATTATAATTTCGGTATTATTCTGCAACAATTTTTTTTAATTGACAAGTAAAGATTCATAGAACCAAGGACAGCACGGGAACCGCAATGCCTTAGTTAAAATCGCATCTCAAATCAAGTACTAAACTCTTAATTGAAAAATAGTATAGAGGATCGGACCGTTAACTGCTGTAGAAACAAAGCGGTCAAACACAATAATAAACATAGAGATTACAGCCATAATAAGTTGGACACGGATTCATGTGACTCAATACATTTGACATATATTTATAGGAAGAGCTGCACGGGATTCCACTACAAATTAAGCGCTCTCATATAGATTAGGGGTGTGCAACTGGACCAGGTATACCCGGGAACCAGACCGGCTCACCCGGAAAACAGGGTCAGGAACTGGAATATTTGTGCTATTCCTTGGCGTTAACTCCTCTAGGCCGTCTGAGGACGCGCGACCTCGAGGTCACCTTGCCTAGCCTATTTGACAATTCAATCTTTGCTGGCGATAGATTTGCTTCAGCCAAGTTTGCTTCCACAATGCGATATCTCCACTACCGTACCTTCTGTTCTTACCCTTTTTTTCAATTTCAAAGCTACTTTGGAAAAAAATTATCATAAACTGTTAGTGATTAATTTAAAAAAAAAAAAAGAGTGCGTGTGTATGAGAGTGATATGAGACAAGTAGCCATTGAAGAAGTAGAATGTGCTAAGCTTTTCCATTAGAATCCTATCCACTACAAACATATCCTCAAGGAACTTGTAAAGTGAATGGATGCTAAAAGTTATCTAGACAAATTGAATTGGATCATGCGATTCTCCTCCTTATTAAAATCAAGGACCAGGATTCAATTGACGAACCGCCTCTTCCCAATATTAAATGGGGGAAAAATTAAAGGGATGAATTAATTCTCGCAGATAAGTCGCATAATGTCATTCATGGCAAACTAGGAAAAAGAAAGAGAGATCCCTCTGAGCATGAGAATCGATTCCCCACTCGTCCTTCCTCTAAATTAGTCGAGTCCAATGCTCAATCGTGCATTGCTCCCCACGTTCTTTATGCTTCCACGATCCAACGTTCTCATTACCCATTTCTGTCTTGCAGATAATCTCTTGATCTTGCGAAGGAATAGCACAAATATCGTCGCAAGATTTCCCGACGTGCTGATCCACTCTCCATGAGAGCTTTTCACCAATTTTGGATTAGGCCACCGCTCTGCTAATCAAAATAGTGCTTGAAGATTACCCACGAATTAAGAGAATATATACTAAACTTTGGAAAACAATCCTGAGCCAACTCCAACGCTAAAAAGGCAATCATGGTTTGCGTGCGATTTTCAGAACTGGGTCCACTCGAATTTGCTTGTATTTCCAGTCAGGTTTTCCCCGCACTTAAACTCGAAATGCATTTTTATAAGAATCATGATCCAAAATTTTAATATATGTTCGTAATTTCATCAAACTTTCACAATAATATTTTCATAAAAACATGAACATATCATTCCGGAAACAAACGATCAAATAGTAAAACACATAAAACAATAAAATAGATCGAACATCATCCTTACGTGGTTTGGTTGGAGAAACATATGTCCATGAGAAAAGCAACAAATAATTTCATTATAGATTAAATGATATGATGGAGATTACAAACACACTCAAGTCACTCAAATATTATATATGCTTTTCAGCCTCCAATTACACCCAGTAACACATAAAGTGTCTAAGCACGCAATTCCTCTCAAATTAATCTCTCAATCTCACAAAGGAATATATAATTATTACCACAATATTTAGTAATTTCAACACTTTCGAATTGCTTCAAGGTGTAATTCACAAGAAGTCACCTGTCGAATGTTCTTCACAAGAAGTCACACTTCTTATATATTGATAAGAATTGGATCCAAAATAGGAAAAAAAAAATTATAAAAACATTCAATTGGGAAATGTATTCATAGTATGAAATCTACTTGAATTAAAAAAGTTTATTTCTCTTTTCCGAACTCAAACTTGTAACATATTTTCAACACATTCAATTTATATATAAGCAAGTGGGATTTTTTATGGTTTTTTTTCTATTAAGTAATATATTATCTTTTAAATATATATCGTTTGTCTATTCTTTAATAGTTTAAACTTTTAGAGTAATCGATTTATCTATTATGTATCATAGCACAAATCTTTCCAATCCCAAAACTATTGCTTAAATTTCTCGAGGTTATTATATTCATATACTACCCAACTGTTCCCCGGTTCGTCTTGACACTTCTTTCCCCTGTTTTTGTGTATTTTAATTTGTATTTCGAGGTCGTAATTTTTGTACTAGTTTCGTAACTCACAAAATGATGGGACAACAAAAAGCATCAAACTGAGTTCTCCAAGAAGTTACAGGACAAAGTAAGTAATGCCAACCGTAACTCAATCGATTCCCCTGGACTGGATTTCTCACATTTCTTACTTTCGAATCCATCTCAACTAGGTTGTAACCATGGAAGACATCGCCATCATTTGTCCTCGTATAGTCAGTCATCATTATCACCAACAATAATGCAACATCATTCATGACTAAATTGAGCTTTACGAGAGAGGAGATATTGGTGTCGAAATAATTTTTCTGACCATATTATAGGGACTCAACCCTCTCATGTTCCAATCACCTATCATTTGAATTCGAAACACGGTTGATATAATTAGCTGAAAACTCAACTTCCAACACGGACATGTCAATGTCGTCCATTTATAAAGTACTCCATCCTCATACTCTTCGTCAAAATGCAAAGCTAGCATGATATATATTTGATTAAATTCCTTCCCTTTGTAAAATTGTTTTGCATGACTTGGTTCTTTACTATATAATGAAGGGGTCTTCCGATCGACTTCAATTTAAGGAAGATACGAATAATTTAGCATTTCGGTCACAGGGCTGGGCTCAGCAACAAGGTGACGATGCTCTTTAATCTCTTCTTGGTGCTCTTTCTTTTGCTCAGTGTTTCTACGGCTCATGAGCTCAAAAGCAGCAGTAAGTCTTGAGCTCTTTTTAATTTGCTAATCAATTGTGATGATTTATGCTCATCATTATCTTTTGGCTAAAGACTACATTGCCTTGAAAAGCGTCGACTCTTTCTCAAAAAGCACTTTCTTGTGGAGCATCACAATTACACCTGACACCAAGATCGTGATTATAACTAGGGTTTATTATAGCTCATAAAAGGATAGTTTATTTGCCTTAACAACTTTCTTAGGACACGTGTATCTGCTATGATTGATGTGCTTCGATCAAAATCTGGAAAGATGGAATTTTTTTTTTTTTATTTTCATACTTACAATTAAGTTTTCATATTAAGAATAGTTAGATTGAGACGTATGTTTTTCTCCAGACATTTCGAGTTCAGATCATCCTGACATCTGTTCTAATACAAAAGCTTAGAGTGGTCAAGTGGTATAAATACAACGATTATGCAATGGGATTTCACGGACCGTGTCATTGGTTGTTTACCTTAAATATGATATGTTTGGTTTTGGGCATGTAACATATCATAGGTGAGGTCCTCGACGACCTACCGAAAGTGGGCTTACAATGCTACTCGCTGTATGGAGTGAAGGGTCATGAATCGTGCGACGATGTGATGCACATGTTCAACCTAAGCAGCGCAGTCTTCCACTTTTTCAACGTCAACCTCGACTGTCGTCATCTCTATAGTGGCCAGTGGCTTTGCGTTAATAATATGACATTATATTAAGCTGCCTTTGGCTTTTCATAAAGGCACATGATAGTCTATGAAATCACAACTTATTTCAACATGCCCAGTTTTGCTCATGCAAAACAATCATTATGTGCTATTTGGATAGCACTCAAGTTGTTGCAGTAAATGGCTATTCCACCATTATGATGAACGTCCATATACTCTAATAACCATCACAACCATAGTAATTATGATATTTTATTAGTAAGAGCATGATATTCTACTTATGTACTAAATCAAGCAACAGCAGAAATTTTTGTCACCGGCATACTAGCGATATATTTAGGAGATTTGGCATATACATTCTCATTAAGATCGCCATTGAGGAATGTACTTTTAAACATCTATCCAGAACAAAAGTCATTGTTTAATGGAGGCGACAGAAAGAACACTCTGAACAAAATTAAAAAAAACGTGCAATTAGAGCAAAAGTCCCTCATATTTATAAGAAAATATTTTTCAAATCATTTATTTTTCATGAAACAAACATAATTTAATATCATAATATTTTGAACCGTTTCATAACTTACAAAATGAAGGGACAACGAGAAAGCATCGAACTAAGTTATATAAGAAGTTGCGGAACATAATATCATATGTAACACGATCTATTTCTCCCGAATAGATTTTTCCATCTTTCTTCCTCTAGAATCCATCTTAACCAGGTTGAAACCATGGAAGACATCACCACCCTTTGTCCTCGAAGAGTCAGTCCTTATTACAGCAAACAACGATGCAACATCGTTCATGACTAAATTGTGCTTCACGAGACAAAGACGTTGGTGCCGAATCTTGATTATATCGCATGGAATCAACCCTCTCGAGCCTCGATCACCATTATTCTTGTAAAATAACTTGCTACCTTATCTGCATTCTAAACATGAATGAAATACAATCGCCAGCGTCATGGACGAATAAAGTACTCGTTCCTCGTATTCAACGTCCGATTAACATGGCCCGGTCTCTATTATACAACGAAGGGGTCTTAAAATCGAGAGGAAACAAAGCTGCTATACTTCAGAAGAACTCTCGAATTCCGTTGAAGAACGATACAGATAATTAACCATTCTCGACATGGCTAGACTCGGCAACAAGATGACAATGCTCTTCAATCTCCTCTTGGTGCTCTCTCCTTTGCTCAGCGTTTCTACAGCTCGTGAGCTCAGAAGCAGCAGAAAGTCTTGGGTTTCACTATCCAATTGCCAAGACTACCATTTTTTGCTATGTTTATTCCCTCTTCATCATTATCTTTCGCTTTATACTACGTCGCATCGAGAACGTCCACTCTTTGTCAACGAAAAGTCTGTGAAGCATCATAGTAACACATATACGAAAAGTCTACGGTTCATTAATCAACGTAATTATGGTTTATCATAACTCATTTCTCATACTTAGTTTTCGCCCTTTGGGGCATGAACATTTCATAGGCATGGTCCTCAACGACATACCAAAAGTGGGCGCACAATGCCATTCGGTGTATGGAGTGCAGCAACGAATCGTGCGACGACGTGATGCTGAAGTTCAAATTGAATTACTCGACCTCCCGCATTTTCAACATCAACCTCGACTGCGGTCATCTCTATAGTGGCCAGTGGCTTTGCATTAATAACATGACCTTATATTGAGCTGTTTCTGGTTTTTCAAAAGGAGAACAAGATGTGCAGCTCATCGAAGTTTACTAATGGACAAGATCAAGTGATAACCTAGCGTACGCGTCTCATAATAAGCTTCTTGTGGAAAGAAAAACTTACACGGTCCCTTGTTAGAGAAATAATAACTTTGAGTGTTTTTCAATTGTTATCTCCAATTCTTACATCTACTCTCCCCTCTCTCTCTCTCTTTCTCTCTCTCTCTCTCTCTCCCTCCCTCAGAAATGCGAGAGTGGGCATTAAATTGGTGATGTGAAATCATCTCGATTATAATGAATTTAAGATGTCAGTTAATCTCTTACTTGGAAAGAATACCGCTTCTTGAACTTATGTTCATCTCTCTCTCTCTCCCTCAGAAATACGAGAGTGGGCATTAAATCGGTGATGTGAAATCATCTCGATTATAATGAATTTAAGATGTCAGTTAATCTCCTACTTGGAACGAATGCCGCTTCTTAAACTTACGTTCATATCATTGACTTCCAATTCCTTATTTTTCAAGGCAATGAAATTTCTTTAACAAAAGATCACATCATTTTAGATTCATTATAAATGACCACCAACTTCCTCACAAGTCCTTAGTGAACTGGCTCTAAATCTTCATTCCAATTGAGTTGTTCTGATCGATTGCCAAAATGGGTCACGTTGAATCATTGATGAATCTGTGCAGGTCCATTAGCTGTAGTGAGCCCATACACAATGTAGGCTTCTTGCAAGGAAAGGTCCAAACCCATCCTAGTACAAAGTCCAAAGCAAGCGAAATTTCACGGTCAGGAATATGTGTCAAAGTGTCGTCATAAATTTGCAAGATCTATAATTTTATTATGAATTCGCACAACATTGATTTAAGAATAGCAAATTAATTAACTTTCATAAATAAATAAATAAAAACATGAGTCCATGAGCAGAATCTAAAGTGAGAACATAATTGTTTTAAGTGAAGATTATATCGATCCTAAATACCTGAGAATTGTCTAATTTTAATTATCATCAAGAATTAACCAAGAATATATATTCTCATATAAAAATCACATTGACATTTATCCCCAATGATGCACACTCATTGATTTCTAAGTATCCAACGTAGTTAGATGGTTTATAACTTGTAACATCTATTATTCTTAATACTTCCTTCTCAAGCCTTTTTTTGTTGCACTCCCCATGAAAATTATAAACATGCAAAAGAATTCAGTTACAAAACGAACTCCAAACACACGTCACTTATTCAACAATAAATATTATTTTTTTTAATCATATTGATAGTGTATCTAACAATAATGTATACACATGTTGCGCATGCAGGACCACACAAATCTCATTATATCATATGAAGAAAATTGAAAAAGAAGCTTCCCCGTAAGGGTACCAAACAAGGGTGTGGCATGGACCATAAAAGTGTCCGAAAATATAGACAAAGCGTCATATGATTCCCACGCTTCTCTCCCATCATAATCTCAAACTTTCAAGTGACCACAAAAAGTGAGTGTTTGTATATGTGTGTGTGTGTGTGTTGTGATATGACACCAAGTAGCCATTTGAGAAGTAGAATGTAACTAAGCTTTATCCATTTAGAATCCTATCCACAAACATATCCACAAGGAACCTTGTCGAAGTAAAGAAGGGATGCTAAAAAGGCTCTCTCTCTACACAAATCCAATGGGGGTCATGTGATTTAATTCATGAACCGCCCTTTTCCAATTTCGAAAGGGGGGAAGCATTGAAGGCTTGAATTGGTTCTCACGTTCTCTCCCACCGAAAAGTCCTATAATGTCATTCATTGCAACCGAGGAAAAGGAGAGGAGAGATCCCCCCTCCAAAGCATGTGAATCGATTCCCCACTTGTCCTGACTAAAGCACTCTCGAGCTGGATACGCAATCATCTACTTTTTTTCCGCAGCTTCTCGGTGCTTCCACAATCATACATTTTTCATTGCCCAAATGATTGCGAGTTGCGTTTAGATAATGAGTGAGTGGTGCATTTGGCATATAGCGCTTATGCTTTTAGTTTGGTCAGCAGTATTCTCATGATTGTACTCGGGAAAAGTATTTAAAAAGTTATAAATTTATTGCAATTGTATTAATTCAATCATAACTCTTTCAATTATAATATTTTTACGATTTGTCAATTGATCCTTCTGATCAATTTTGACCAAAAATTATTAACGTGGATATCAGACATCTTACATGATATAATCTGAGTTAACGTTAGACGATATAATTTTTTGAATTTTTTACGATTTTTTTCTTTACTTTTTAATTATATTTGTTTTCTTTTTTTCCCTTTCATCCCATTGGGCAAGGCCAGCAAGCCCTCACTAGCCACTAGCAAGGGTCATGGCCCTCGTTTGCAGCCAATGAGGCCATGATGACCCTGTGCGAGGCCGTGATGCCACAATCAATGTGACCCTCTTCCAAACCTACGCAAGGTCTTCATAGCTGATGAGGGCTTGCTGACCATTGCCTAGCAAGCAACAAAGGTCGAAAGAAAGAAAATAAAAAGACTAAATTTAAGTTAAAAAATTTTATTTACATCAGCATTGACAATGCCACAAAAAATAGTCAAAGTTCACGTTAGTAGATCTTGTCAAAATTAACCGAAATGACTTAATTGGTAAATTGAGAAAAAAAAATTAAGATTCAATTTGTAGAATTGAATAAGTAAAGCTGAATTACCTCAGTTGCAACAGGTTTAAAACTATTTTATACTTTTCCTAATTATAAGCACATCATATCTCGCCTCCTTTTCTGGTCGGCCGTTCGCATTACATCATGCAATGCTTTGGTCGACCAAGAAATCACATGCTCTTGTCGATATTACTACTGCTCCGTGGTTGGGAATTGTACCAAGGTTCACGTTTCTCTCGTCACATTCTTTTTAAGAACGTGTTTGCTCACATATTTGAATGAGTTGATCCAATGCTAAACAAATTGGCCAATTTGAAACGAAAAAAATGGCATCAAGGTGGTACAGGGCACTGCTCTTGGAAAGTGATTTGTCCATTGATTACGAACGGAATGAAAACCTTGATAAGCCAAGAACAGAGGCAAAAGTTGCAGGGGTGGAATACTGAAACTCTTTATAACTTCAGGAACTCATGGACTCAAACTTGGCAAGAAAAGTTCAAGCACCTGGCGATTTGCTTCTCTGCAAGTCTGTTTACGCGACGACGTTTCCATTCGAGAGGAAGTGATGGAACACGCTGCCGAATGAGGATGACAGCAACCCGATATCACAACCAGACATGTTGAGTTGCTGTGCTGGTTCAGACAGTACAGCATCCGAGTCCAAAGTGACTTTCACGAACCGACACCACAGGAAGTTAGAGCAGAAACAGGCATCGCGACCAAAACCGACTCAGGATGATTGTCTTTTTATAATACCATCAGGCCTAGATTCGAGATTTCAGGTGAAACCAAGGTCGAAAGCCTCACATCGCTGCTTGAATTCGTCGAGCATACGCTCTGAATAATTACATTATTGACTACAGGGAACAGAGAGATTACTATGGCTGTTTCTACATCAATCAAACAACAAAACCATCAAGGAAAATGGCAAATCTCATATTCATTAACTGAAATTTCACTAGTTTCACTTGATATACCGAACCGTTTAACGGTGGAAGCGATAAAGAGGCAACAGAGACACACCTCGAACACATTTGAAACCCCCTATGATCAATTGAGCCAATGTCGGTACAATAATATGTACTTCTATCACAAAGAAGAAGCTAAAACAGTTATAGTTGGGACTTAAACAAGTATTTCCGACAATCAGCTTAGACTGCTTTCACTGCCTGACCATTCTTCCCCATCTCGACACCGCCCCGGTACGGGAAGTCCTCCTCCGCGACGTACCTCGACCAGTACCAGTGCGACTTCCACACCTGGCTCATCTCCTCGATGGGAATGCCCTTCGTCTCGGGGATGAAGAAATACACAAACACCGACATCACGAGCACGAAGAAGGCGAAGAAGAGGAACAGGCCGAACTTCAGGTGGCAGAGCATCGTCAAGAACACTTGGGCTATCAGGAACGTGAAGATCATGTTGACCGACACATTGATACTCTGGGCAGCCGACCGGACCTCCAGCGGGAAGATCTCACTAGGCACGAGCCAGCCGAGCGGGCCCCAAGACCAGGCGAAGCCGGCAACGTAGATGCAGATGAAGAGCACGACGACAATCGCGTACCACTTG
Source organism: Eucalyptus caleyi (assembly GCA_014182885.2). Taxonomy (NCBI): domain Eukaryota; kingdom Viridiplantae; phylum Streptophyta; class Magnoliopsida; order Myrtales; family Myrtaceae; genus Eucalyptus; species Eucalyptus caleyi. The sequence goes on along the minus strand of CM024469.2, from coordinate 11,968,693 downwards.
GGCAACTCCCCCGGCATCCCGTTCACTCCGAATTTAGCTCCGATGGCTGCCGTCACGACTGCCTGCATTCATCCGAAACAAAACTCAGGCTTTAGTATATAATTAATGTAATGTATGATGCATCAAATCAACAACTGTCAGACAATTTCAGTAGATCAGCTACATTACCTGGCAAATCAACATTTGGGTCCCTCCCTCAAGGAAGAGGAACCTCCTTCCCCACTTATCGACGCCATATATCGAGACCATCGTGGCGCCAACGTTGACGCAACCGGTGATCACGGCGGACATCAGAGACGCGTCGCTCTTGAACCCGATCGTCTCGAACAGGACGGGCGCGTAGAACATGATCACGTTGATGCCGGTGAGCTGCTGGAAGAAGGGGATCATGATGGCCATGGTCAGGTGCGGGCGGTACTTGCGCTGCAGCAGGTTCCTCCACGGGTTCTCGACCTTCTGGGACTCCTCGCTGGCGGCAACGAGGTCATTGAACTCCTCGTCGACGTCGTCGACGCCCCGGATTCTTCTGAGCTTCTCGCGGGCCTCATGGTTCTGGCCACGCTCGATCATTGAGTTTGGGGTGTCGGGGAGGACGAGCGAGCCGATGGTGATGATGAGGGCCGGGACCACGGCCCCGCCAAGGCTGAGCCGCCATCCCCAGCCGCCCTTGATCTTGGCGAAGAAGTAATTCAAGATGTTGGCCACCAAAATTCCAATGGTGATGGATAACTGGAACCCAATGTTCAATGCTCCTCTGAACTTGTATGGGGCCATCTCAGAGAGGTACAACGGCACGGCCTGTAATTAAATTACCAACCAAAAAATAAATTATATAAATCTCCGTCACTAAAGTTTTTTTACTGAATAAATGAAAAAAGTCACGTCAAGAATAGCGGACAGGACGCTCATATTCAAATCAATAATTGGTTTCATAAGATGAAAATGGAGGCATCAAGATTCAATTATTCTATTCAACGCCGTTGCGCCACGGGTAAACTTTTGGAAGAGGTGCGAGTGCAGGAAGAGACGACCCAAGAAAAATACAAAGAAAAATTTGCCATCTATGACCTGGAAAAATTGATTAATTTATAATGACAAGCTGGCCGATGATTACGTAATCTATAAATAAAATAAAATCGAAGATAAATACCAATAAATCAATTGGAGTTCTAAGAGCATCTGTCGTTTTCGGTGTTTCGACTCTTTTTCTTTTCTCTTCTGAGCGACCAAACAACCGACACTTTATGATTCGAAGAACTTCAAATTGCTAAATCCGAAAAATAGAAAAAGGTAAAGAACAAAAGATTTTTCAGGATCATTTAGAACTTCTGAGATGTTGCAGGGTAAGTTGGATTTGATATCTTAATATCTGGGTCAGAAAAAGAGAGCAGCTTTTTTCGTTTTCAAGAAAAGCCGTGCTCGTCTTCTTCCCAGCAGTTCCCAGATCTGTACCACTTTAAAGTTGAAATGACCTTACATGGCGGAGGGAAGACTCCAAGAGAGACAAACCCAGAAAAAGGAACGGATTGAACAGATAAAATGAATAGGAAAAGACTTCTCCTGATTCCAGGGAGAGAATATATATCTCGAAAGGAGAAGAGGGTTGGTGGGAATTTGAACCTGATTGGCGAACCCGATGCCGAAACCGAGCAGCATGCGGCCGAGGATGAGCATCCAGACGGCCTTGGCGGCCCCGTTGATGATGGCGCCGGAGCAGAAGAGGAGGCCGCCGAACAGCATCGACAGCTTCCGGCCGAACTTGCGGGTCACGACGGAGGCCACGAGCGACGCCACGAGGGCGGCCAGGTACAGCGACGACGTGAACATGGTCAGCTTCTGGGAGTCGTACTGGCAGTACTGGTTCTTCGTCGCGTCCTCCTCCTTCTGCCGGTACACCGACGGGAAGAACTTCTTCAGGAACGACTCCATCGTCGTGACTCCACCTGCGAGCAATCAACCCAAGAGAAACCACAAAACAAACGAAAATTCAAATCGCGGGAACCGGTAAAAACATCCAACTCTGGTCGGTCACGACGCAGGTCAAAGACCGACGAAATCGATAGAGAGTTCCGTCCTAAAGTAGTGCAGTGATTTTACCGGAGATTCCGATGTCGTAGCCGAAGATGAGGCCGCCCATGGCGGCGACGACGCAGGTCACCGTCACGAAGGGGGTGAGGTTCCCCGGGTACTCCTTCCCGCCAGTGGTGGCGATTCCTCCGACGGCCGGCATGTTTGCCTTGCGCTCTCTCCTGCTTCTTTCCTGTGTTTTTTCTTTGTATCTCAAATGGTGAAGACGAAGAGACAGGGAGTTGCCAGAGACTAGAATCAAGAAAGCGTGCAGACCAGATAGAGAGAGAAAGAGAGAGAGAGGAACGAGAGAGATGGAGCTTTTGGACTGTGATGGGGAGTGCTTATATAGAACAAGATGGGAAATGGAGGACCGTTTGAGCTGTCAAGAACACAATATCTTATTTTTGAATCAAGGTTATTTTTTTGGCTTGATTATTCTAAGGGTTAATACCCTGAAAAACCCCAAACTGGTACACTTATGACAAATTTACCCCAAACTATTTTTTTGACCATCAAAAACCCCAAACTGGTATACTTTTGACAAATTTACCCTAAACCCAGTATCTTTTGTGAAATTTACCCTCTATTAGTTTTCGTTAAATTTTACTCTCAAATTATTAAGTTAAATGACACGTGACAGGTTGACCGGTATTTATACCAATTTAGGATTTTACACTCTGTTTGTCACCGTTTACAATTTTTGTGATTTTTTTGTGGTGTTAATCCAATTTAACATAGGGTATATTTGTTACAAATTTACCATTTTTGGGTTTTTTGTAGTCAAATAAATTAGTTTGGGGTAAATTTGTCATAAATGTACCAGTTTATGGTTTTTTATAGTCAGTCGGGGTAAATTTGTCACAGGTATACCGGTTTGGGGTTTTCATGGTCAAAAATTAGTTTGGGGTAAATTTGTCACAGTGAAGTGTCCAGGTTTGGGGTTTTCGGGGTATTAACCCTTATTCTAATTTTTTTTCCCTTAATCCTCCCTTTTGTAGATAAGTTCGCCCATTCCTTTTTGATTCCCAATTAGCCGTTTAGGCGGACCGTCGCGAGCCTCGTCAATCGGACAAGAAAGAAATTAACTATAGATCGTTTTTGTTTAGCTTGTTAAATCGAGATGCATTGTATTATGTTAAATAGATAGGAAATTGATCTGTTTCTAACTAAATGGATTAAATTAATGGATTAGCTACAGTTCAGTTGGTCACTAAGTCTCTCTTCCCCCCGGGCGTTGACGGTTGACTTTAGCCGACACCATCATCGGAGAGATGGTCGCCGATTGAGGCATTTTCCATTTTTATACCTCAAAATTCAAATAATGCTGTTCATAGTCAAATTAGATTATAATAGTGATGCTGTCCAACGTAAATATATTCGATTGATGACGATGATGATGATGATGATGATGGGGTTTCGGTTTGAAAGCCCGGAAAGCAAACGTTGCTTCCTGCAAATTGAGACTATACTTTAGCAACCAAAAATAAAATAAAAAATTCTAGTGCGGGACCCACATAGTGAAAGAAATTAACATAGCACGTTGAGCGTTGAGTTTCCCACAAAGAAAATTGGGGTGAAAAGAGGAGGCGAAACTAACAAGAGTTTTCTCTACATGGTTCACCGGCAACACTGGCTTGGTGTATGGCAAATGCTGCGGTGGATAGAACCCTAGAAAGTATTCATGCCAAATTACCTTTTCACGTATAATAGGACGCTTTCATGACAATTGATCATAACCTCACAGAATTTTACATTTTGACATAAGCATGAGATATTAAACCGCCTTCAAAATAATCGGCCCCGGTCCCCACAATATATATTAATTCGAGCCTTCTTTTATTATTAAAAAAAAAAAAAACCAATCTCTAAATCATGGTTTGCTACTGACTTTTTGGATAGCAATTTCGCAATCTTAAGATATACTCCGCAGCCATGTTCTTGAGCACAATGGAGACTACTTTTTCTTGCTTTCAAACGGGGCATGACGCGGAGCAATGACCCTTAAACTCGCCCGGAGATAATTATAGTGCCGGCGATGAAGATGAGGTTGCTTTGGGAAAAACCAACTTAATTAATGTATTTTCTCCACTAAATTGCCTTCGATTTCAACAAAATCTTCCCCACTAATTAAGACAAGAATCGAAGATAAACATGGGGTCGGTTGAGTTTGGATAATCTCCCAAAAAGAGAAAAAAATGACGCGTCAGATATTACTCACGAGTCAGGACCCGAAAGGGGGCACGCTGAAATTTGGGGAAACAAGAACAAAGGCGTTCACATAACTCAATAAATTCAGATTGGATTGGATATACATGCTGTCCATGCAAGGGCTGAGTCAACCGGAATTTGTGGGGTTTTTTTTTTTTTGGATAACGTTGGATTGCGTTGAATTTGATTTATTTTATTTTATTCGATTCTTGCGGTGGATATGCGTGACTTGAAAAGAAGGGCTTTACAGCGAGAACATGGCGGTGAAACATGTGAATCCAAGATAGAGAGGTCACAAACCTTTCGGGAGGATTTAGGATCGAGATCGGTTCATGAGAGGGACGATACTAGGTTCGAGAGGATAGGCATTTTGGTGACGTCTCCTGTTTTGCGAGAAATGGGGAACAAATTTTACGTCATGATGTGGACTAAGATATGAAGTAGAACTTTCGGCACGCGAGAATTACGTGGATTTGTTGAATGGCTATCTTGAATGGTTGCCTTCAAATCGTGGTCGGTAGAGTGATGCGGATGTTTTAATGCGGATGTTGTAATCGAGTCATTTTCGTGAGGTGTATTGAGTTGGAGTATAGTTGGAAACCCAACCATTCGGGGAAATCCATAATTTGGTGGAAATGTGGTGTAGAGAATCAAACCCCGAGGTCTAGCTTTAACTCCATAGTCATAGTCAAGTGTGAAATCCTCATTTTTCGTAAAAGTTTAAGCAGACAAATGATATTGTGCATTGTCTCATTAACATCTCGCCATACGAGATTAGGCACCACAAAAAAGGTTGACTCGGAATACCCAGATAAACGAAACATTGAATCCAATCGACTAGAACAAATTGATTTAAATATTGCTTTGGTGTTTATTTGCATACTCAAGGTTTTGAGGGATTTTATTATTTATATGGTCTATGGGAAATATCTCACTAACCTCGTGAGTCATCTCACAGAGTGTATTGAGTTGAAGTATGGTTGAAACCATGACTCTTTAGGGAAATCTATAATTTGGTGGAAAGGTGGTGTAGAGAATTGAACCCCTAGGCCTAGCTCTAACTCCATAGTTGAGCGTGAAATCCTCATTTGCCATAAAAGGCCTAGTAGTCAGATGATGCTATGCATCGTACTATTAACATCTTGATATATGAGATTAGGACCACTGCACCAACAAAAAGGGTTGGCTCAGAATACTTGGATAAATGAAACATTAAATCCAATCAACCAGAGCAAACTGATTTGGATATTACTTTAGTGTTTACTTGTATGCTCAAAGTTTCGAGGGTCTTATTGTTTTATGTCAATGTGAAACATCTCACTAACCTTGTGAGTCATTTCACAGAGTGTATTGAGTTGAAGTATGGTTGAAACCACAATCATTTAGGGAAATCCATTATTTGGTGGAAAGGCGATATAGAGAATCAAATTCCTTGGCCTAGGTTTGGCTCCACAGTTGAGTGTGAAATCCTCATTTGCCGTAAAAATCTAAGCAATCAGATGATGATGTGCATCGTACTATTAACGTCTCGACATACAAGATTAGACACCACTACACCGACAAAAAAAAGTTGACTCAGAATACCCAAATAAACAAAACATTGAATCCAATTGACCAAAGCAAATTAATTCTGATATTACTTTAGTGTTTATCTACGTACTCAAAGTTTTCAAGGATTTTATTATTTACATGATCCATGTGAAAATTTCGTTTCGTACTAACTAATCTCAAAAGTATCACATATATTATGAAAAATATGTTGATAGATTTTGTTAATAAGAGCTACCAAGGTGCATGTTAACTACCTATATATACATATACATATACATATACATATACATACACACACACACACACACATATATATATATATATATATATATCGACATACTGCATCTCTCATTTTATATGCAATTAATATGTTGAAAATCCAAATAATTTTATATTAAATATGATTATCGAGTGTTTCAAGAATAATCATTAATAAAACCTCGTCTCCACAGGTAGAATCGATAAAATATGCACAAAGTCCAAGTCTTGTTGCTTTTCAGGGAGAAACATTTTCATAAAGTATACGTAAACATAATCCCAGGTCTTGGCTATCACGGTTAAAGATCATTTCATTGACACGGACCGACAACTAATCCCCCATCTCTCTTACATCATCGAATCTTCTTCCAATCGTAATCATTCCTATGGATACAAGTTCCTAATTTGAATTCTAAGCAAACAAAAAAAAAAGGCTGGGCTAGTGTTTATGATTGAATTATATCTGGCAGAGTATCATAAGGACTAAAAGAATCAGAGCATAAGTCTAGGTCTACCTCAAGCATTTATATATGCCAAGAGAAACTAATTCTGGCCCCAGAAAGAAGAAGACCCTAATGCAGTTTCCAAATTTATCGCCCACGAGCTAGCTGGGCAAGGCTGGCTTGCAATCATAGCCTACCAGTTTTGTTTTCATTTTGTCTTTGAACTCAACGCGGGCACTTCATTAAAAGTATATCATCAATTCATCATTATGCTGTTAATTTTATCTGTTTAATCTGAAAAAATCATTGGTTGGAAAAATCTTTATGTAAATACATAAAATGGTATTTGGACGTGAATAAATCGATCGAAATATATTAAGATGTGCGGTAATTACAAAAATAACATGCTACAAACAATAATGGCTAATCAACATCGTTTAAACGTAGGATGAATGCATCGGCGAAAGAGCTAACCTGCATACGACACATTTATTTCACTTTATAATTAAAGTGAGTTGTTTATGATATGAAAGCAAATTAAGATTAATACCTGAATAAGCTCGATTATCTGTCTTCTAGTTGACCAAAATGAATTAATATGTCGTGCGGACGAATGCTACCGATAATTGGACAGATGGTTACGTAAATCGAGGAAATATCCATCTCTTTGGAATGTCAACATCAGCTACAGCGATGACTGTATTCCATGTGATGACATGATGTCATGGAAGTTTAATTGGGAATTCAGGAGCACCACTTAATAATTGCAAACATCTATCCCATCATGGATTAATTAAGTTTGAGAGAAACGGAGACGAATTGGAAGAAATTCTTATGATGGTTGTGAATCAAAGCATGATCTAGCTCTGCTAATCATCTTGCAATTTGACTCTAAGTACATAAGATCATACAACAACTAGCGTAGAAATGTGCACATTACTCTCTTTTTTCTATTAATTTGTCTCGCCTTGCACCGTAATGCCGATCAAGTGCTCAATAAAATTACGTGAAATTTTACATAAAAAGAGTGTCCCAAAACTCAATTTCTCCTAGGTCTACGTCTTGGATCCTCTCGCAAGTTCCTTACTACTTGCCAAGTGAACTAATTTCTATGATACTATGTTCTATTCAACCAACAAGCATCAAAAGTTAAATTCCACAAACCTGCCAAAGTGGAGCGTCACCTTTTGTTCTTTTACGAAAGTGAAAGAATCCTATTCGAGGACACTAAAGTAAGACAGGTAAAAGCGTGGAAGGAGCTTACTTTAGAAGATTGCAAAGAAGAGTGAAAATGACAAACTAGTGAACATAGCTTTCGGATGATACATATCATTATAAAACATCTTATTATGGTTTCATTTCATCATGTAACTTCTTCAAAATCAAATATTTAAATTAACATTTTGCTGTAGGCATTGGTTTTCTCAGGCCAAAGTAGGAACTGTGGTCCAAAAGCAACCATTTTCGCCCGCAATTAGGGGGAAAGGTAAATGAGACTCAAAAAGTATTGACTAGACCACCATATTGACTAGACCACCAACGTCCGGGAGGAGGTTAACTTAAGAAAAGAAGAATGTGATGGAGAGTTACAAGATATAAAAATTCATCTATCTTCTAAACTCATTCCTTTACCTACTTCCCTCCCTTCATGTCCCATCTTTTGTCCCATCTTTTCCAAACAAAGTCAGGAAAAAATAAAGATGAAAATCTGCTCTTTTCATTTGAAATATGTCTCTAGAACTTCTCCTATTGCTCCTTCCAACTTTTGATTAACAAAGAAGTGGAATCATATTAAACATGATCATGTACGTATGGAAAATCCTACCTTTCTGCATCATAATTATAGTTATGCATGTGTTAGAAGGGACATTAGACCTGCTAAAATGTAACGAATCTCACATGAAACCTATGTAATTCAAAAACGAACGTACCATAAATTTAATGAGCAACGTCACTTTTAATAAATCGTTTCATCTCTTAATTAGGTTGACATAGTTACAGACATCAGGGAATTCCCCACTTGGAAATCGCCCGTTATAAACTCGCTGACCATATGCAAACCGTATCAAGCGACCCTTCGCGGTTGCTCAGAGCCGTTGACCCGCAGCTCGATGAGCCTCGCAAACCGAGAATTTTCTCCCGTATTGATGTCCCACCGTGCCTCGGGCAGCTGTTTCTTCCAGTCATGACAGTAGAAGGGTGAACGTTCGACCAACCAAAAGAAAATACAAAGGGAGCACTTGCCCACTTGCGGTGTCGCGCCCACTTGTCTTTGGTTGACTAGTAATGAGAAACAAGCCCGTCGCCATTGACCACGACCACGAGGTGGGGCTTCGATTTCGGAACCACCGATTCCATTTCTTTTACTTTTCTCCTTAAAAGAAATTATCCGACGTTGCGTGCTTCTTGGGAAGAAGAAAGAAATGGAGCACGACAGTCTTCTAAATTGTGTGGAGATGGAGTTGCACCTCTTTGTGTTCTTCGAATCTCACCGAAGGCACGAAATTCACAGAGGCTTAGAAAGAAAGTTTGGCGCAATGCCTGTAGATTATCAACTAGCCTGCGGCCTCAGGCCTTGGCGATCGCGAAATACAGTGATCTTCCAATCCCTGACCAGCCGATCATTATTAGAATTTTGTTAGGGAGTATTCTGCTCGTTAAAAATTTCAAATACTAACTACCCGTGGGCAGCGCATTTGGTTGAGATCTCTCATCCAGCGAAAGAGGTCAAGGGTTTGAAACCCTGTGTTATTAGTAATTAAAGCGAGGGGCCCGGCAGTAAGTTGTTGGGCCAATTTCCTTTGAGGTATAGTCATTATTGGGCCTCCACTACGGAAGCCCATGAGGCCCCCAAATCGGCGTAACTTGATAAGGGCAAGCTCCAGCAGATCCTCAGTCACCAAAAAAAAAAAAAATTCAAATACTAAGAAAAATATTATGATGTTGGATGCAATGTCTTTTTTACTGTCTTCATCATATGCATGGTCCATGTTTTGTGCTTTTGTACCTCTGCAATCTTTCGGCCGTACCTGAAGGTTCATATTAAGGAAATCATGCTTCAAAAAAAAAATCCTTCGCCGAACAATTTATGATGGAAACAAGTTTATTGACGCACAAATATGCAGATGTCACACCATCGAAAGAAATGTAATTGCATCATTATCTCGATTATCCTATTTGAGTTTGTCCACTTATGTAGAGACTTTACATGTGCAATGGCAAGCCAATGACCTTAATGATAAAGTCTCGATAGCGACAATTCACCCGCATTTATAGTGGACCTAATCTTGGTAAGAATGTTCATTTTTTTTCATACTCCAAAGATTAGTTTGTTCAATTACCATTGAATGTGTGACATGTATCATATTTTCATTCAAATCGTAAAATAAGAATCTTTACACAAGTATACATATAGAAACATAGAAAAGGAGTCGTGATTTTCTCCAGACATGATCGGACGTCTCTGATTGGCGGGTAGCAAATGCGTGTGAATAATCGCTTTCAGATCAAAAGAGACTTGTTGAAGCATTAGACACCGATGAATGCGTTTTGCCTTGCACGTATGTTTTTTGTGCTGTACTGGGGGCGCTTGCTAATTTCAAACATGGCAGGCTCGATGGCCATGAAAAGTCAACCAATTAGAAAGGCAAAACAGGCCCACAGGCGGCCCATAGAAACGACCCTCCAGGTCACTATCCACCGTCGTTTTACCGGGTCCCTCCCGAGATCGGGGCGGGTCCCACGTCCCGGGACCGTTTGTCCTCGCTTTCACACCTTCCCTTCCCATTACGCTTTGTATTTTGTCGTGACACATACGTATCCATGCGCCGTACTTGGGGGGAGAAAAGGGTTGGCATGTACTTTAGATTTAGTATTTGATCCTAGCCGAAAGGTTGCTGACGCTAAAAATTGACGTGGCGACTTCTTAATTAGATTCCGTGTAGGCTTTCAAAATATCGACATCATGCACTTGAGATGATCTAAATTGAGTATAAGATATTTAACGGTTATTAATATAGAGCTCGATCCACATATCATGTGATGTGCCACAATATCGTCATTTCTTGAATAGTAGCCTTGTTGAAATCAGTTTAAGGGCAGGATCTTATCGAGGGTTAACAAGAACTTAACCCACCAAAGAAGTTTGGCATGGTTTATAAGAATAAATTGAAATGTGGTTTTGCTTGCCACCAGTTCGTGAAACCTTATGTAATTAATGTATGTGCATGGGATGTTCGGGAAAAGAACGAACTTATCAAGTTAGTGAAATCACTAATAATATTCTCAGAATTATCAATACATTAAATCGTGCTTAGCTTTAAATTGGTGGTTGCTACTTGCTAACATGTCAAACCTACACCCACATGCGATTGTTTCTATTCAATTAAGGTTGCCAGAATTTTCGATGACATAAATTGTTATAGAGATCTCCAGCTAGTTCTGACCAAAATTTGTTCATTCAAATAGTACCCCATGAAGAAAAATAAAGAATAGAACAAATTGCATCACCGGAGGCCATGTGACATTTCCTTATTAAAGCCATTGCCATCAAAGCTAGCAAAGTAAATTTATTTATTCATTCCACTTGCACTCCCGAACTCTTTATGACATCGGGAAAGGTCAAATGCAGAAGAAAAAAACTCCACAATTTCTTAAAAACGGGTCATGTCAAAAACACTACAGTTTTGAAAATACTAATTACAAATAACACGAAAACCGTCGGTACACTTGAATCTTTAGTGAACAATTCCCCAATAAATACAAGTTAACAAATTAACCTTGCCAAGATTTACAAAAAAATATCAATAAAAGAACCTAAAAAATAACTCTTACGAGCATGTTATATGATTGCCTTGGGGTTGCGTGTTTGCCTCCCAAAAGAAAACCATATCAACAACATTAAATGCCGACTCCGATAGCGCGTCAAACGATAACAATCAGAGTGCCATAAAGAGCATGTTTTATCTCCAACTCGACAGAAACACAAGCTATGAACATAAATTCTTATAAAAAAAGAAAAAGAGAAAATGTGGGAGGAAGAAAAAAAAGAAAAATCCTGGGAAAGTCAACCGTTTTGATGAGATCGAGTTGATCGTTACCCCCGTATTGCTGCGACCGGAGATGTAGATGTCCATGGGAAAATGAAGCTTCTAAGATCATGGGCTCGTGCATGGGACCGATGAAAATAATGGGGTTTTTTTAGGATTGACTCTCCAGCAGAGAGAATAATGCATTTTTTTTTTTTTCTGAATTCACGTAGAAAAGTCATATATTACGTCTGCGAAAGGTGGGGCTCCGGAGATAATACGAAATCCTCCGGAAGATTTTTTGGCCAAAGAAATCAATTGATATAATCGGTTCGCACGTATGATTCTGCCGAAACTCTGTCAAGAGTTTGAGCTTTTGAAGAAAAGTCAATCCAATTTGATTTGCAAATTTAAATTGGTTTTCTAGTTGAGTTGATAACTATCAAGTTAGAAGTGAACAAAAGAACTTGACTGGAGCAGAAACTACCCAAATCGATCGGTTATGGGTGGTTTCCATGGGATTTGGTCCAATTCTCAATTTCAGTGTGAACACCCACCCCCAACAATCAGTATATATATGGACCAATTCTCAATTTTAGTGTGAACACCCACCCCAACAATCAATCTATATATATATATATATATGATATAACATATGTTATAGTTTAAATTCTTATGTTTCAAAACCCTAATTGGAGTACCCTCTAGGCCTTCCCAAATTCACTTCACCGCCCACGCAAACATCCAGCAATTCCACCTCATTCAAGTGAGTCCTCACTTTCTCCATCAAGCTTCCAAGTTGGCCAGCAAATTCCAACTAATGTCCGGTAGTTCTAGAAATGATCCCGCAGTCCTCAATGCCACCACACCAACACTACCACGCCGCCACTGCACTCGAGCTCTTTTTTGCAGGTTTTTCGATGAATTCCAGTAAGTACCAGTGCCCAAACTTCTTTGCCAAGTTTCAACATGCATCCAAGCATCATCACCATAAACTCCAGCCCTTGAGCAGCAATTCTAGCAAGATCCAGACAAATTCCTTGCACGTTTCAATGCTCCGCAGTGCTTTAACAGATCCCTGTGGTGATCTTGATCTTTGCTGTCACACACCATTACCCTCTTGCTTCATAGAGGCTTTAACTTCAAAACTGTTTAGCCCACACGCCACCACACGCCACAACTTTTCATTGGAGTTACGAATCACCATATTTACCATTTTTGCCAATCCACAATGCAAAGCAAGAGTAGTCACGGTCAATTCCTAGACCCACCTAAGAACTACCGTAACCGATAGGCCAGTTCCAAGGTGGGTCCAAGAACCAGTGGATTGTTCCTAGTTCTAAACTGAGAACTAGCCTACTCTAGAACCAATCACCCCTAGTTAAAATAGGGTTTCTAAAAGAGAATTCCTACATGGATCCAACTCTTGTTTATATATGAGAAGTTTCTTCATTATAAAGAGCATCCAAGAGGCGACTTCTTCATGAATTACACCTTGAGGCAACCAAAGAGTGTTGAAGCCAATAAATCTTGTGATAACATGTGTAATTCCTTTCATTAATTCATGAGGAAATGTGAGGGCTAACGCTGTGTGGATTGTTTGGAGTAATTAAGACCCAAAAAATATTGAAAGTGTTTGAGTAACGCAAATATGATTGTAATCTCTATTTATCACTTGATCTATAGTGGAATATTGGGCAGCTTTCCCTATAGATGTAGGTTACATCGGCTGAGTCACATAAGTTTGGTATCCAATTTATTTTTATCACTTGTTTTTCACAATAATTAGTACCAGAGTGAGGTTTGGGTGAGTTGAAGTGAATTGATAGCGACTGCAGAAGTTGAAAATTGACAGACTTGATGGAAAGGATTTTGGTTTTTGGAAGATTCATATTAAGGATCATTTGTACAAGAGGAATCTGCACTTACTCATATCGAGAAAGAAGCCAAAGCCGATGAAGCAAGCTGATTTAGAATTACAAAATAAACAAGTGTTGGGTGTTATACGGCTGACGTTGGCTTCTAAAGTTGCGTTTATCATCTTGAAAGCAAAGACTACTACAGGACTACTGAATGCCCTGTTGAATTTATACGATAAGCCATCTACAATCAATAAAATCTACTTGATACGACGTTTGTTTCACTTACAGATGGATGAAGGAGTGCCGATTGCTAAATATATCAACGAATGCGGTTGTCAATCAATTAAATTCAATTGAGATTGATTTTGATGATGAGATATGCTTGCCAAATAGTTGGAATGTTACTATTACTACTATTAGTAAATTCCTCTAAGTCAAGAAGTTTGATTTTTAATGAGGTTTGCAATTTGATCCCAGGTGAGGACATTTGTAGGAGAACCAATACTCATGTTAACAAGAGTAATGCAAACCTAAATAGATGAATTTAGTCTAAGACTAGTGGTATTGTTTGTTGGAATTGTGGGAAGAATAGATATATATAAGAAGGGATTCATTAAGCTAAAGAATGAAAAGGTAAAGGAATTAGAGTTGAGTCTTCAATTAATATTGTTTTAGATGCCGATGGTTTATTGGATGGTGATGATTGAGTCTTATGTTAACATAACTAGAATTCATTGTTTGATGGATGGATTATGAATTTTAGTTATACGTTTCGTGTTACATTAAACAATAGCCAGTTTAGTATTTGTCAATGTATGGATAGTTGTAAAGTGCAACTGAAAAACAATGCTAAGTGCAATGTTGCAGGTATTGACAATGTTAGAATTAGGATATATGATGGTATTGTATGGACATTGACTTAAGTGAAGCATATTTTAAAATTGAAAAAAGAACTTAATTTCCTTAAGTGCCCAAGATTTAGCTAAATGATGATTTATTTTAGAAGTTAAAGTTTTGAAGGTCATTTGAGGTGTCTCGGTGACAATGAGAAGAAGCAAGCATAGTGGCCTATATGAGCTTGAAGACTGCTGAAGAGACATTGGATGCATTTGTCCGAAGGTTTGAATTGTGGCACATGCATGAACAAAAGGAATCTGCCATGTAAATGTGTGACTAGGGAACTAAACTTGTGTGGGTGCTATGACTTAGGCAAACACTGGAAAGTGCAGTTCACTAAATTATTAAATAAACCGTAGAAATTATAGAGTTGATTCACTAGATGTACACATGCCATCGTAATTTCTGTTAAGTAAGAGTGCCATATTTATGCTAATAGTTATGGATGACTACTCACCTGGGTATATTTGCAAAGGTATAAGTTTGATGCTATTATCAAAATCAAATAGTTGAGAGCTTTGATTGAAAAGAAGGTCGGTAAGCGTATGCAAACTAACAGTATCATAAAATTTTATTGATAGTGAGAGACCACATTAATGGCAGTGAACCACAAGAAGTTTAGAGTTGATGATGAAAATATTATTAGAGACGGTCCCATAAAATGCTCTCTAATGCCGGTATAGTTAGGAAATTCCTTGTGGATGTACTTAGTACGACAAGCTACATAGTGAATAAATCTTCATTAATTATGATTAGTATATCAAACTCCTGCAAAAGTGTGGTCAAGTAATGTTGTTGGTTATCTATTGGTCACTCATCTTATATTTGACTAAGTGTGATAAACTCAATGGGAGAGCAAAAAGGTACATGTTTTGTGTTATGCACAAGGTGAACATAGTATCAGTTGTAGTGCTTGGGATTAAATTCACATGTTGCCAACAGAAATGTTACATTTGATAAGTCTACAATACTTGTGGGAATGAGTGATTGTACCAATGTTTATTTGGATTCGAACAGTGTTCCGCTCAACATTGATGGTATGGAGTGGCTAAAGGTGTAGGAGGAGTTGGTATTCATATGATTTCTATAGTTATGTCAAAGTTCAAGCATGGCCTAGACTTGGAAGAAGTCTATGGTGGTTGAGCCGATAAAGAGCTATGAGAGAGTAGCAATGAAAGTCAAGTTCAATGAAGCAATGACGACTTGGCTCCAATGTCGAGTCAAATTAGATAATGTTAAAACTTTGCCTCAAGTTTGAGCTCACGAAAAAAAGCCAATCCAAATTGTCTCCTAGTTGAGTTGTTTACTATTGTAATAGGATTCTTAAATAGGATTTCTTATTTTGGATCCAACTCTTGTCTACATATAAAAAGTGTCTTCATCACAAAGAGCATCGAAGAGGCAGCACCTCGAAGCAACCCGAGATTATTAAGGTCAATGAATCTTGTGGTAAGATTTGTTTTTTCTGAGATTGAGAGATTATTTCATAAGAATCATGATGACTAAACACTGTGAATTAGTGGATGTAGTTGAGGGTTAAAAAACACTGCGAATATTTAAGTAACTTGTGTGTGATTGTAATCTTCGTTTTATTACTTGGTTTATAGTGAAATCATGTGTAGCATTCCCATGAATATAGGTCACACTGACCAAACCACATAAATTTGATATCCGATTTATTACCTCATTTTATTTATTATAATATTCGATCACTTGGTTTTTGCAACATTTTAAAATTGTTGTAGGGTCTTTAACAAATGTCTGATGACCGTATAACTCACGACTATAATAAGTCATAGCAATTTTCAAAAATTGCCCTTGAACTTTTTACTTTAAAAATTGTCATGGGCTTTGAAAAATTGAAAATTATTTTTGTATGATATTTTAAGAGCGACCACTCTTGATTTTATTTGAGATGAGAGCTTGGTTTTGTATTAGAAATCAAAGATTAGAGGGATAAGGACAACATTAATGTCGTAATAATTATGTTATGCACACTTTAGTGTCAAAATTTTCAAACAATCGTTTAAGTATTATAATTTTAAAAAGTGTGCACTCAAATGCAACACTACAATGGAAAATTGACGTGACTCATCAAAGTGACTTAAATATAACTCATAAGATGGAGTGTCTATCTTCTCAAATGTTTATACCTCCAACACTCAATCTTTTAGGATGGTACTATGCGCTTAAGAGCGGATAATATATTTGCTCTTTTTTCGCTTGCTTGTTTTTATACGATAATTTCTTTTGAATTTTGTTAAGATTACGAAAACTTAGATGACTTCAATTGCTAATGTCTATCATCTCCCCAAGATTAGAAAGAATTTAAGATCAAACTACGTGTCATTCCAAACCCTTCGAAAGGATAGCGTTCGCCACATCGCATCGGTCTCGCAATCTTCATCTTCTTGGCCTGGCCTTTTTATTTTATTATTGATTCTCAATTCTACATTCATGTCTTTTATCTACATTCACACCTCTCCACATGAAGACACAGCAAACCTTAAAAACCCTGATCTTTATAACGTTGCATTCTCGTCGTCATGGAATAGACTGATGATAACGATGTCTTCAACGAATAATGATTGTTGATCGCACTTCAAATTGAAAACCATTCTCTTGTTTTAGGGTAAAGAACAACGATTTTTTATTGTTTCCTCACAATCAAGTTGGTGATTGATTACGCTAGTATTTAATTTGTACACCAAAAATGATATGAGATTCATTGTATATTGCTTTGTGAATTTTAGTGAATTTGTACACATCTAAAACTCCAAATCAGATGAATATTCTCAATTCTTGATTGGGACCATATAAATGGCTCATGTCCGAGACGATTTTGAGAACAAAACAACACTCTAATATAGATAATGGCAGCGATGTAGTGACCAAAACTACTGATCTCATGGGCCAGAGAAAACATGAGTTGAGAATGAAATTAAATAATAGTTTAAATCTGGGCATTTATCGGGTTAAAGTGTTACCAAAATACATCGAAAGTCGATATACAAGTTATCTTTTTGTTTTGGAAGACCAATTTTTCATGATTTAAAGGGATAAAGGAGCAGAAGCAAAGGGCCCGTAATATAGCGAAAATATGGACCACATCAATTCTTCCACACATAAAAATCCAATGAAGTTTCCATCCACGTGCTTCAGGAAAAAAAAAAACAAAAAACCTGAAATTGGTCTTCTAATTTAATGCATTTCCCACTCCCAATTGTCGGTGCTTCTGATGTAACTAGTCATAGTAGTGCTCAACTATCTTTTGCCCCAATCAAAACGAGCCTTTATTTATCTATTTATTTATTTATTTATTTATTTATTTATTTATTGGAGAGAAAGTGCATAAGAAGAAATAATAAAGAAAAGAGAAAAAGACATGGTTGGTGTGATAGTGATTTATATTTCTAGTGCACCAATTGAGATGACTCACTGTTCAACTTGAAGTCACTCAAGTTGCAGCTAAAAACAATGTTAGTAATACTCCAAAGACTGAAGTTTTTCTAGGGTGAACAAGTAGGTCAATCGATGTGACTTTGATTCGTAGTGAATGTCGCCATGTTTATATCAAGATTAAAGTACTAAAATTATTAGTTTATACTTAAATTATTAGAGAATTGGGATTCCTTGCCCACGGAGAAGAAATGTGAAGCTCTGTCTCATATTTTATTCTCATATCTTCGAGTGCTGTCTCACTTTGTTTTTTTCTGTTATGGTTTGTGAGCATGGTTTTTGCATTTCATAATATTCATCATACATCTGATGTCTTCTCAAAATGCTTTCTCTTTATCATGTATATGCTGATACAAAAAGAAACATACATTGTGCTGTTTTCAAGTAGCTTAAACTTTTAGAATCGCATTCTCAATTTCTGATATCGTAACAAAGCAGATATTTTGAATTTGGTTTCTTAAGCTCCTCTTTCACCCTTCTTTTTCCGCTCTAAAAGAGGTAGGAGAAATGTGACTAGCAGCACTATCATTTTTGAATGTCGTCATAAAAACATCGTTATGAGCTACAGCTACGTTAATCATATGTGACCTAACGGTCAAACAAAGGTTACAAGAGCCCACGCATCATATTGAAGGTGGCAACTTTTGTAAAACAAAACGAAATGTCCAAGAAGTTCTGTACTGAGGTGGGGATCCCTGCGAGCCTGACTAGCTCCCTTGACATGCTTCTTTGAGACAGATCAAAGGCAATGTCGGCAGCAACATGTCGAAAAACTCTCCACAAGCCCTATACTTAATGTACAAATGTAATTTAATCTTAAAACTTTCATTTGATTCAATCAAGTCTTAAAATTTTACTAGAAAGTGCAATTGTGTCATAAAACCTTTCAATTACTTCAGATAAGTCATAAATCTTTTTTGTTTTTTGAAAAATGCCATTAAGCCCCAAACTTATATTAAAAAGTGCAATTTGAGGATCAAATGTAGGTGAAATTCGGACTAAAGGCCCATATAATCATGGGAATCAGCTTTATTCAAAAGGCCCAATTTGTAAATTATCAAAGCAGAAACACATGGGCCCAAATTTGATGTGGTCAAGATGGAAAACTTGAAACGAATGGCCCCAAAAAGATTGAAATGAAAGGCCATCCTTTGACTCAAGCAATTTCTGCTTGCTGGTCCAAATCGATCAAAGAAATTCACACCATGCTACATAAGAGCTGTATCTAAATATTAGACTAATCGATTAGCTGAAGCACATTCAATTGCATAATTAATCAGGTTCAGTGGATCCAACCCTTCACTGTTTAATTGTGAGCATTAACTATGACTTTCATCCATCGAACATGTCCACAAAATTTCGTTAAATAACTTTCCTTGATCATGTCCCTCACGCATCTTCAATCAAAAGTCAACATACTAATCTAAAAAGTGGCCCACTCACCTTACGAGATTGTCCGAACTAATGTGATTAGCTGGGGTGCTGTCAATTGAATGCTGTCAACGATCCATGCGGTGTTCTGCATTATCCCCCTTATTCTTGACAGATAATGGCCGTCGGAGTTGGTGCTTAGCTAAATATCTGACAAAAAAATTGATTTGATGAGTGAAACAGGGACTTTGATTGAGCATTGTATGAAGGGGCCTGAAAGGATCGAAGCTGATGCATGCACGAACATGTGAAACTGAGGAGAGAGAATTATGGTGTTGGCCAACCAATGGACAAACTGGAGATGGGATAACCATAATATCAATAATAAAAGCTTCCCTCACATCATGAGTGGACAATACACCCAAGCAGCACATAGACCCACCTCATTTATGAATGCAATTCTGGGGGAAAGGCTTCACAACTGTATCGACCCATGTTGCAGATTTAATGGGTATCTTTCCTTTGCAAGAACTTTCGATTTTCTGTCTAGTACCTGGTGCCAGGATCATTGCACCAGATGTTCAACACAGCCCGGTACACAGGAGGCACAGCATGAAGAGTTCAGTCGATCCTGTAATACCAGCATGACTTCCTAGCATCGATAGGAGGGACGATTTGGTCGAATCTTGCGATCGGTGAAATTACCTAGCAAAGCATCCTATCTCGATTGTTAATCATAGAAGGCGCCAGTTCTCAATGCGAAGGGTCTCATCTCATCTGCATTGCGCCCCCATGCGTCAAAAATAGGAGCATTCATGGTCCACTCTACTTTGTATCCGCGAGTTGGCTAGTCCCTCGTTGTGTCCACACAACCCTACCATCGTTAGGACCACTGCGGTCGCGTTCAGTTTCCGCTATCTCCCGAAATCCCATCTTCAATGGTGCAAAATCTCATGTCTTCACGATGTAACAACGACTTAGAAGGTTGGCAAAAGCATAGAAGACAATCAAGACAGCTATTGGCGTTGCTTTCCGAATAATACAGTTTCCCAAATGGACAGTCTCGATGTCGAAATGGATGGTAGAGACCCGAGCCTCTCAAAAAATCCACGAAAAATATTATACAAATTTACAGGTAAAGAGCAATACAACTTCCGAAATGATAACACCATCATTGCTAGCCTTAGCAAGCAAGGAGACATGGGCAAGACGCAAAAGACAAGCCTTGTACAAGAGGAACCTTCACGAGTCGCCGTCCTTCTTGGTTTATCATATTGGTAGAAAGACAAAACCTTGATGTCCACCTTTCACATGCCAGTCCCGGAGTTTCATGGCTTTCCCATGTGCTCTTCTCTACATGCCCACAAAACAAGCTCTGTGAACCTCTTTCTTCTCAGTCGCCTTTAATTAATTGCCGTGCCACTTTTTAATGCATTCTTGTTCTTCTTCGCTCAAACGAGCAGAAGAGGAAAAGGACAAATTGGAACAGAATCCAACAATGCAATGCCGGCTGCTATGTTGGAAGCAATATTCAATATAGCAGCTTTATTACTGGCCATGTACTATCGATTGATTACAATCTAAACCAACAAAAAAAGCTATTCTAAAATCTCTTTCTGCAAAATGGGAAAAGGGAAAAAACCAAAGAGGAAGAGACATTGTTGCAAAACAAGTTAAAGAAGACCTGCCTGGGAAACACTTTAGATGTACATGTACAGTAAATTTGATTTAAAAAATAGAAGGGCACTTTTTTAAGAATGCCAAATTCCACTCAGCATACTGCGGAATCTGTTAGTGGATAGCTTCCTGACGAGCCGTTTGGCATCCGAAACTTCGGCTTCCGCGAGCTTTTCCAAGGTTTTCAGATGCCCAGAATTCACAATCTTTTTCCTCCCGCCGTGGCAACTCGTTATCGCCATCAATGTGGAAAGCAAGAACTTCTTGTAAGTGGAATTTACCTCCTCTGGCTCGAGGAGACGCATCAGTAATCCAACGTTGCGGTCCTCCTGCAGGAACCTCTTCTGGTTTTTTGGGACTAGAACCATTGCCGAGAGTGCTTCTGCTGCCGTCTCGCGAACTTCAAATGATTTTGCATCGAGAAATCTAACAAACTCAGGCAAGAACCCTGCATCCCCCAGTGCCCTTTTCGCCTCCTCTGAAGTGGAACATAGCTTGGCTGCCACTTTCAGAGCTAATTCTTGGACTGAAACCTCACCGTTGCGAAGGAAATTAAGCAAAAGCTCAATGAATCCATAACTCACCAACATGTTGATACAACTTGGCAAGGAGAAGCATAACTTCTCAATGGCGTGAAGAGATAACTCTCTGGTTTTGGATGATATCCGCAATGTAGGATCCAAAATGCGTACTAGCACACGAATTCCTCCTTCTCTTATGACCATTTGCCTGATCAAATCATCTTCAGACGCTATGCTCTGGAGGAACTCAATCGAACTAATCTGCACATTGTCAACCTTCGATTGGGAAAGCTTGATGAATGTCGAAACCGCACCTTCTTCAACCATGAACCTCTTAATTTCCTCTACAGGAACAAGATTTCTCAACACCCCACAAGCAAGACAAATCAACTCTGCTTTTGAATTGCCATTAACACAAACTTTGAGCAGAGCCGTGACTCCGCCATGAGCGCACACGGACCACGCGTTATCCGCATTTTCCGTCAATTTCATCAAACATCTCGCTGACCCTTCCTTGCCCATTTCGCTACCACACTCCAAAACCCTAATCAGCGGCCAAATTATCCCTGCACCAACCAACACCCCCTTACACCAATCGAACCTGAGGATTGCCGACACCGCCTTCACGGCCTCTTCTTGAATCTCCGCCACCTCCGAGAAATCAAGAAAACCCACCAAAGCATTCACAACGCCGTCAACCTCCACAACGATCCTCACATACTTGTCATCCTCATTCACCACCTCATACAAACTGGCCAAAGCCTGCTTCTTCATCACGGTGTCGCCAATTTTCATTCTTGTCAACAAATCCCTAACGTAAAACCTCATGTCCTGCTTACTAGCACCAAGACCAGGCCTAGACACAACAAGGGCGTTCACGGGAGTCAAAATACCTGTCGAATATATCTCCGAAAGGTTCTTGACGTAACGATCGAACTTGGCCAAGACTATGTCCAAATCGCTCTGCATCAGGAGCTTCCCGCTGTACGAAAGATCGACGCACCTCTTGGCAAGATCCCCGCTTTCGGCCAGCGTGGCCATCAGCGCGCGCACCAGGCCCGAGACCGCGGGGTTCCGCGCCGACCCGGCGCCCTCGATGGAGGCCAGCCCGGAACTCAGTTCCTCGAGCCTGCTCCTGATGAGCTGCCATTTCACGGCGAACACCTTGACGGAGTGGGACAGGGAGATCAGCGAGGAGAGGCGCTCGACGGCGCGCCTGAGGCTGCTCTGCCGCGGTTTCGCCTCGTGGGTCGCCTCTTCTCCCACCATCTTGGGCATGAATTTCAGTGGCCACGGAGCGCAAGAACCATTTTTGATCTTCTGGGTTCTCGTCCTAGGCGGAGACGAAGCGACTGGTATATTCAAGGCCGTAACTTGAGAGGTATCCAAGAGACGGAGAGACTATCTTATCACGGGAGAGAGAGAGAGAGAGAGAGAAAGAGAGAGAGAGGGAGTGAACAGGGAACTGGCTAGGAGAGAACTGGCTATCATCTGCTGGAAGAAGATTGGAGCTTAAGGGGTGTGAATTCCCACGAATGACCCTCTCGGGAGCTTGAGATGGTGAAGGGGCCGAGAGGATGGTGAGGGGCGTTTCTGGAAACGGATGGTGAGAGCGTGGCCTTGGCGGACTCGGTCAGTTTGGGAGGTGGAGCAGATACAGGGGAAGGAGGTGGTTGAGTCATGAATTCAGAGAGAGAGAGAGAGAGTGAGAGAGAAAGCATTTTATATCTCATGTTTTATGCAGTGAACCAATGTTTCTTTAATTAAAAGATTGTTCTGCCGATCATCTTGAGGTGCTGCACAGTAGCTAACTGGAATGAAATCGTTTGGTCATGTTCGAGGCATTAAATGGTACTTCCTTCAATCAAATCAAATATATTTTTATGAATGCTTAATAATTGTGGTCGATATAGTATTCTTCTTATCATTCCCCTATGATTAATCAAGTATTAAAGATTTGGCGATGATATCATACCTGATGTCTAAGATGCACAAGATCAAAAACATATGAAGTGGATTGCATCTCGTGATCTGAAGTATTCAGATGAAAATTGGAGCAATGTATTTGGTACATGTGATAAGCGCTGAGCAATATGAGGTAAAAATGCAAGGATTGTTGAGTTAATATTCATTAATTTTATATGGCTTAATCTAAGGAAAAACACTAAAAAACATGTTTTGAGTTTTTATCTAGTAACCAAAAAACACATCTATTTTCAAAACTACAAGTTATGTACTCAGTTTAGCAAAACTAGGCATTTATTTAAAAGATTACCATTTCACTTTTCATAATACACTTTATATTTTCTGAGACCTAACCACATCCAAACCCTAATCAACACGACTAGGAATCTAAACTTGCTCAACCATCGCCATTTCCTATGTCTCTTACTAGTAGATCGGCCCCCTCCAACTCCGCCGCAAAGCTACTAAACCCTAGTATCCCATTGTTCTCAATTGTCCTCCGTGATTCCTTCTCCATCGCCCTAGAGGCCTTGATCCGTGGTTGTCGATGGCATCGCGACCTCTAGTCGACGCATTTGGGTTGAAAAAATATGTATGCTTTTTGTGAGAATTCAGGCATGTTTTTGTTAATTTCTCTTGATCTTTCGGTTGCCAGAGGGGAAAAAGGAGGGAAGATTTATTGTATTTCTCATTTAAAAATGATGCTGGAAAATTTTGGTTGCATCGGTCAACTCTATAAGTGTGGCATAAAAAAAGATGATGGCGCAGCAGTGCAGGTCGGCAGCTTTCACTTATGTCACACATGATGACATGAAGTCTTCAACTAGTGCAGTTCAAGAATGGGGAAAGCATTAAGTTAATGCTATACCTAGGAAAGTGTTAGTTACATGTAACTTTCACTAGGTGCTATACATCATTACGCTCCAGGAGCTCAATGGTAGGAGCTCAATGGTGACAACCCTATTTCACAACAAACTTTAGGAAATGAAACCGGATAGTCGATTGCTTTTTGAGTCCTTCACAAACTTATCCTAAATTAGCATATTAGTGAACCTAACGTGTATATATCTTCGCTTCTTTTTCACATCTTCCTTATTATGGAGCTGGCTTTCCAAATCATGTAAAGTAATCCGTAAAGGATCAAGGCATGTACAGTTTATATGATAAGTTCATTGTATCTATCTAGGTTAGGATGAGTGATAGCTTACCATAGAGTTTGACAAAGGAATGGGTTGAAAATGGAGTATCAAAGGACATAGGGTATAATATTATATTATTTAGATGATGCGATGACAATCAACTTTTTAATAACCCCGGGAAAAACTCCAAAGTAAGTCGACCTTTCATTTTGGCTTTTTATTGCTCCGATTGTTACTCTTATTTAAGCGTTTTATGGGAAAGTAAAAGGGATATGTACTTTCGTGCAAGACAGCATTAGACTTGAAGACTAAAGAGTCGCTTTTGTGATTAAAGTAGGGCATGAATTTCTAACCTAGCTATGCATCACCTTAGAGAAAGTGCGTTTTTTGCGTAGGGTTCACGGTGAAGAGAGATAATACATTTTCCCCAAATGTCCCACTTCATTATATTGCTTTTCTTTATTCTTTTCAAAGTTGAGGAAATGGAAAGGCCTAAGACCCTTTATTAAAAGCTCACATGAAGCTTTACTCCAAAAGGGACTTGTCTTGCTGTCGCTAAACTTAGCTAGTGAGACAAAGAAAGAGACAAGCTAATGGAATTAAGACATTAATGCCCTAGAGAAGAGAGAGAGAGAAGAAAAGGTCCCTCCATGGACCATCCCCTAATAAAGACACCGCTTCAATTAGGTGAAAGGGAGGAAAAGGGTATCTTTTCATTATCCTTAAGCCTTAGAGATGACACATCCTTCCACTCCAAACATGTGAAGCCCCCCTACCTGGAGATGCCTTGAGATGGAGTTCACCGTTTTTCGAATAGTGAGTAACTAAATGGGAAGTGTTCTTAAGACAATTTGTTGAGGAAAGATGTGGAGGAAAGTGATCCCTTTTCATTGTTTTCTTGTGAAGTTTCTAGTAGTGACAATGGCCGGCCAAAAAGACCCCCCAATAAAGCTTATGCCCATCAAGAACAATGCTAAAGGCAAAACTAAGCATAAAAAAAAAAAGAGCATCCACCAATCCATACACTTGAATTGTAAGGGAAGCTTTTGAGGAAGTAAAGGGTAGGTGGCTCGAGGAAAAAGGGAAGATATAAAAAGAATCTGGCTCATTCAATTAAAGAGGAAAAAAGGAGGAAAAAAGAAAAAAGCTAAAGAGATGAGAAATGACTTTATTTGAAGAAAATGACACAAAATGAAATGATTTGGTCTAACTTTGTTGTAATTCTGCCTTTCACATGATTAAATATCACATTTAATCGTCTGATTACAATTTTAGCATTTTTGACTCAATGTAGAACATGTCGTAAAGTTATATACTCTTAGAAAGTAAGGTTCTAACACATTTGCTCTTTTATTGCCAAATGCTAATCTCCAATTTAGTTTATTACCCTAATCTCTCCTAAGTGGAAAGTCGGCCATAATCCTTTTCAATTGTCTCATTTATCACGGATTGTCTTTAGTGTTTACACATGTGCTGGTGATGAGATTCCATCGGTCGCGAGTTGTTTGTTTTGTCGAACAAGTGAAATGGTCTCTCTCTCTCTCTCTCTCTCTCTCTCTCTCTCTCTCTCTCTCTCTCTCTCTCTCTCCTTTCAAATCATTGTATGATTCGAGGCACATGGCCCTCGATCTTCTATTATCCACTATTTCACTACGTCTTTTCTTGAGTACATGCATATTTTTGCCAACTATGGTACTGCACATACTGTATTATTGGTGCCTTTTTCTTTAGTTATATTTTTCTTTAAAAAAATTCAAGGTGGTAATTAGGAGACACATCTAATTAATAAGACGATTATTGAAGAAACTATAATAAGACGATTATGAAAGAAACTATGTTATATCTTCACAATTTATCTAAAACCCAATTCACTCAAGTGATTTGGATGATTATGTGAATGTATGGATACGACTTTTGAAACTATTTACTTCATCCATGCCAAAGGATTCATCTCTCTTGTGAAATATATTCACTAATTACACTAGATATCCATATTCATAAAATGATTTTGAGACGGACTTTTAAGCATTACCAAAGAAGACCGATGCTCCTTTACCCAAAAAAAAAAAAGGAAGAAGACCGATGCTTATATGAGAATTTTGGACTCCATTTTGCTTTTTGTAATTGCTGTTAGATTGTAAATATGTCAATGGATAGATCATTGATGGCAAATGAAACAATGTTACCTTCATTAAACATGGCGTCAACCAGAAGCAATAGTACTGGGCTGGGTCACCTAAAGGATGTCCTTTTGCATGTAATCCAACAACCATGACAGGAACCATCCCATGTAACAACATTGTCATCTTCACCGTTCATGTTGCTAAAGAATTTAACGATGACCATACGATATTCTACAATTTCAATGCTTATGTTCCCCTTTTTATAGTTTGGTTCTTGGATGTAACAGATGATATGGTCATTTAGCGCCCAAATATCTGCTTATTTTGGGCCAGTCATAACTGTTAATCATATAATCCTCAATTAGATTCAACGTTAATGATTGAAAACAGTCTATGGTCCATGCTCCAAAGCCACGTGGTTGCCACTTTTTGTCAAACAGAAAACGCACGAAAGTGGCCATTGGTTCAGAAGAATCTTGAGTACAAAACAAGGCTAAAACCGATGGCTCCAAAAACAAACCCTAGTTTTGAAGAGAAAGGTGCATGCAACAGTTGTCTCCTTCATCTACTATACATACACACGTGTGATGCATATAGCATACTTGATGGAAATTGAGCTTGCTTCACAAATACATTTTAAAATTGGTGCTTGTTCATGTTAAATTATAAATCCACAGAAAGTACCCAAAAAAAAAAGGGGTTTCGAGCCCAGAAAACATGGATTCGTACCCATGAGTCTTGGTTTGACGTACCAAAAGTTTGAATTAATATCACTTGAATTTAGTTGTCGAGACCGATGGGCACTTCATCACTTGTGCACTCGCTTGACCCACCATCATTTGACTGAACTTAGGGAGGTTGTTTGCTGTACTTTTGTTGCTATCTCCAGTCGAGTTGCTTGTTTAGCTGATCAATTAAATCGGTTTATAAACGTGATCTTCTTTTTCTTTTGATTTTATCGTAGTTTCAGTGATTTTTGCATAGCATGCTGCAGAGACAGGTATGAACCGTTTCAGTAACATGAATCAAAAGAGAATGATGGAGTCAAATCTGTGGTGACCAAGCTTAGGGCCTGCACGCACGTGAAAGGGTAAATGACTAAGCGTGAAGTGGAATGAGACAGCTTACCAAAACCATAGGTTAGACTCTTTTTCTCGATAGGTAAACCTAGCTTAGATTAGATACACTCATTTTTTTTTTCTTTATAAACTTTACAGTAAGTTATGTTAGGATGTACATACAAGTTATTTCAGAAAAAGAAATTCATATCAAAAAATAAATGTGATTTGGAACACAGCTCATTAACTTGAGGTCCAAGTGAATATATTAACTTGCTCAAAATTAGGCTCCTATTCTTGCTTTTATTGCACACTCCTAACAATGATATTAGAGCCGGTGGCATTATTTATTTTGGTGTTCGGTGAATATCTTAACGAAGAAATCTCGTTTTTTAGTAGAAGTTTTGAGGACCCACTAGATATGTTTCTATTGGCTATTCACCTAGCGAGTGTATTGCTGTACTATCTGCTCTTAACAAGTTACATCGGATAGGACCAGGTGAAAAAGTAACGAGAGTCACACGACAAAGATATTTTTAGGTTACTATGCAGATCGAATAAAACCAAAAAAAAAAAAAAAAAAAAAATTGACCACTCACCAAATCTTCACTTTTTACCAATGCGTTCAACGTGGTGACAAAAGGGAAAAAGAAATTAATTGGATACTATTTTGATGTCAAAAGGTGATGATGACGTAAACACAATGCAGATTGTACCAATTGCACGTCAACTATGAAGACAAAAACAATATTAGACACCTGTTTATTTCTCCAAAAAGACTTTCGTAAAAATCATCGTCCTTATAACTTAAAACAACTAGCTAGTGGAGAATATTTTCACAATCAACAATAATTTACATCCAAACACTTTAGTGGAAGATAAAATGTTTTTTATTCACTCTTTCTTAAAAACGATACAAACAATCATTTTTAGAAATATATTATTTAGATCATCCATTTTCTATAAAACAAATAGTGTCATACCCTAAAATCATTAAGAATAAGGAATGACACAGCATCCTTCTACCCGAATAAAACAACCTCAAACCTCCAAAATCCACCTCCCAAAAGTCCCATCATCAATATTGCTTTCATGCTGCCCATCACTAGTTAAAGAGCTTGAAAAAGATTGGAGGGAACGGGTCGGCAACCAAAGCTCAATGAGTAATGCATCTCTAATAAGCAGTTCAAATATTCACAATACACCTTTACAAAACACGATATCATCATTCATTAATCCCAAAGCTAGAGTACTACATACATAAAATATCAAGAGTAGATAATACCTTTCGAACAAACCTTTTTACAGATAAGATCAATGATAGTATAAATTCACAAAAATAAATCAACCAATAATGGTCTAGTCCATTAATTAACCTTATCTAACCACATGTCGATAGTTCATTCCATCAATAAATCTCAAATCACATGTCAATGGTTCACTCCATTAATCAAGCTCAAATCAAAGGTTAATAGTCTGCTCCATTGACCAAACTTGTGCTCAATTATCTAACCATAATCACGCATAACACCCCATGACAAGGCAACTAAAATTCCTCCCTTAGCTAGGTCTCCACCTATATTGTCAGTGACTCGGCCCACAAAGATATCATAAACTAATATACATATACCCACAAACCCACAACTAGGTTCACAGCAATATTGAGCACTAAACTCATCCTCCACTACTAGGGAATCAAATCCAAAATCACCAATTGATTTTACAAAACAAAACACATGAATTTTCTCAAGTCCATTTATCAACCATAATACATGTCTTAATGCATTTCTCAAATCATTTCAAAATCTATTTCATAAACCAATTCACAAATTTGTATATCACTTTTCGCAATGCATTTCTTAAAACAATTGTTAATCCATTCATAAAAATTAAATTGAAGTAAACACCCGATTTTTATTTTATACAACAAGCATGCTTATTGATAACTTTTAATATATTAAATCATTTTCACTTTAAAGACATAAGTTTATAAATTCTTAGAAGAGATAACAGTACACACTTGGAAAAGTTGAAAACCAGCCTACGGTGGTTACTCGAGCCAACATACTCATCTTCCTAATAATTAACAAAAAAAACAATATCAAAATCCAAGTAAAACATTACTTCAATGAACAATTCAACTAAACCATGCTCAATCGTCAATGAATCGACTGGTAAGTGCTAATGATAGCGTATGTTCATCTTTTTCCTTGCGTGTATAATCTATTACACTTAACTTGCACACAACTCTTTCAAATTTCATTCCAAACAAACCGTTCTTCAAAATTGATTTTTGTCAAACCCCACCACTACATGGTGCCCTAGATTACCATTTTCACAAAAACCGCAACTCAAAAACTCCTCATTCAGACCTCAGTTCAAGATCTATATAACTCCAAATTTGTGCCCTCACTTCCAAAATTACTCCAATTGGACAAATATCGGCTTGAATACCTATCAGGCGTTATAAGTTGCAGTTGATTCAGCTAGTCAAGATGTCCCGATCAACTACGCGTAATCATTTAGCTTCTTTTCCTCATTCTCTCCTCGTTTTCTGCTTCAGCTTCTTCTTTTCCTTTATGTGCTTCAAATGCACGAGTTCAAATAAGAAGAGAGAAAAGGAGGGTTGGGCTTGGCCTTGGCCTTTAAGAGACATGGGCTGACTGGGTTTTTATTGGGCCTATTATTACAAACAGAACCTACGATTGATATGTCGCATGGAGAATTCTCGCAGGACCACAGCGACGGCACTAGGCATTCACCAGCTCCTAGTCGTTAAATACGACATATGAGAGTCATCAATAGGGAGTTGGAGGCAAATGAGACATAGCGACAGATTCTGCCCTTCATACTAAAATACCAAATAATTGATTGTATGTACATCAATATGGTAGCAGATATGGAGTGCTTGCCAACTTTTATGTCAAAGGAAGATCGTCCCAAGTCAGCTGTCTTCCGCACATTACTTTCTTTTTAGTTTATCAACATGACGGTGCAATTCTACTTCCTCTCTCATCAGTTCTCAGTCCTATGATCTAGTCCTCCTCCCCGATTCGAATGAGCGTCTTTATGCGTCGTGCTCTAGTGCTGCTGCTTCTGCTTCGAATGTGCATGTCGAAGTGGATATTGCATGTCCAAGGATCATCCAAGCATTTTTAAGAGGACTGCATCTGAGTTTAACTCCATGATTCATGAGGAAAAGATGTTTGCTTGTGAATTGATACGATCGACTGGTCGGATCCTTTTCGAGTGGGGATTTGGGCGCCGCACTTAACATGACTACTGTGATTAGACAAGGTGCGCATTAGCAAAATTATACCAGCATGCGATCCTAAATTTGTTGAAAATTGCATCGAGGTTTCCGCCAGTACAATGTCAGACCTACTTGTCCCCAAGATTCAGTAATACCTCATGCCAATTTAAATATATACAGAAGGGAAGAAGCTTAGAGCTTGCCCGTGGGAAGCCGAAGCCTGTCAACCCCGCACTTGCCTGAAGTAGGGGTATGCTTTGAAAACCCGTACAGATGTGCATAATGAGCTTAGCGGAGCATCGAAGGGAGTTCATTCATGTATATTCAGCTAACCATCTGTTTATGTACGTGGAAGCAATAGTTCAGCGGCTTCAGCCCTATTTTAGTTTACTTACCCCTCCTGAATTAGCTGTTTGTTTGGCCTTTCACATTCATCACAACCACTGGCATATGCATTGATTTGGTAGTTCGCTATTTCTGTGAAGAAATTCTCTGTATCAAATGGAATATGAAAAGAGTGACGAACTTCAACACTTGAACAAAGTATCGTTAAGTTTTTGACCTCGAAGCAACCCTCAGAAGACCGCCTAAAGGCAATAAGGAAGAGTTGATATTCGCATTTTGCGGTTACTTTGCCAGCTACAGGATAAATTCTGAGCGTTGAATCCCAAACTCTGAAGCATGCGGTGGGTTCGGTGTGTTGTTGAATCAATGCCGCATGACAGTCCCTTTTGCAAGGAATTAGTAAGGTCATTGGCGTGGATATTATATGCTTGCTGGCTCTCAGCAGGATTCTAATGCTTCTTTCATTGTATGTCGATATCTGTAGACAATTGCTCATTACTACAGTCTAAACTTAAGTCAACACCTTATAAACTTATCTAGCATTCGACCAGGATGGGTGTAAACATGATCTTGTCTGGTCTAAACAGTTCTACGGATAGAACCAGAAGCAACAAGGAAAGTAGGAGCATACATCCATGGAATACCTGCCAAAAAGCCTTCTAAAGGAAAGGGACAAATTGTATATGTGACTCTTTGAGAAAGGAAAAGAAAAGGAAATGCCTTAGCCATGTCTAAGCACCAACTCGCCTGAGATTCACCCTACTGGTCCGTTTGCTTTTCCGCGATGGTTTTGATAGATTGGACTTTACATACAACTTTCTACATGCTTGACAAGATTTTTAGACAGGGTTGGTGTGTCACAAAGCCTACAAAGGATTCTAAATATAATGAGCTAAGGGTAGAGTGAAAGTGAGTTCAATTAGCAGTTGGCTAATTAATGGTACTCTTTTAGCTTTCTTGTACTTCAAACAGTTCATTGATTATACAAGAGATTGTATGGAAATATACAGGGGAAACAGATGCTATGACATCTATCGTTCCGTCCAGTACACTCGAAATCACAACATTCTTTTAACGACTCATTTTACTGCCGCTTGCATTATGTAACTTAGAGCCTCAATCAAAGTGTAGGAGTTCATGCATTTTTTGTACATCTAATGAGCATGCAAATATTCACATGATTCGGGGAAAGTAATGGTTCCTTGAGTTCATATCATTCATCATTTGAGATAAGGCCTTGCTAGCCTGCAATCACATGCATGTAAGATTAACAAAAAATGGAATGCCAGGTGGAGAAGCAGCAGCGAGCATGAATGGGGGGCGGACGCCATTGTAGTCACCGGAGTGTTCCGGCTTCAGCTCTCAACTGTATAGGCCCCTCGAGCGATATTTGATGGTCGGCATCTCTGCTCAAACAGGTCTTCCATTCTCTCGAGTTTTTCTGCTATTTCGATTCAATTCCCGTTACTGAAACCAAGAAAACTGAGGGTTTGATTTGTGATAATGCTGACGCTGATGCTGATGGGGGAAACCAATCCATTGGCCTGAGGCATGCTCAGATTCTGGCTTTTTCTACACGATCATTCATGGAATCAGCCAGCAATTAATGGAGGAGGTCTTCGCTCAGGGCAGGCGGTTCTTCGGTTTGCCTTGAGCAAGAAGATGAAGCTGTTGAGGAACACGAAGAACAGAGGCTACAGTCCACTGTTCGATCAGGTCCCGGATACTGCAGATCAGATAAACGGTTTGTGTCTGATGATTTTATTGAGACCTACTTGCCATAGGAACCATTCAATCTAATCAATCCTTCTTCACTCCCACCTCCATGAACTGATACAAAAGGGAAGGAGCTTAGAGTTTGCCGGCGAGAAGCGTAGGTCCATTGACCCGGTCTCAGCCCAAAGTAGATTTATATTGCATATTTATCTACTCCGGGGGCAGTTTGGGTCAACAGGCTTCCGCTTCTCACAGGCAAATTCTAAGCACCTTCTCATTTACATCAGCAAGATCAAGAATATTGCAGCACCTCTAGGAGGTCTGACATAAGATGGGGGGAAACCTGCACGTGATGCAATTTTGAACAAATTTAGGATCCGCCGCCAGTATCAATTGTCTAATAACTATTGGAGAAGCTTAACAAATACAGCGCCCAAATCCCAGAGGAAAAGGTTCCAACCCAGTAAAGAGAGCGTGCGCCCATGTGGTTGACGCCAATGCCTCACGAGTAAAATGGAGTTAAAAACTCAGATGCAGTCCTCTTAACACAAACAAAAGTTCAAGCATATGCATTTCGATGATCCTTGAACATGTACTATCCAATTCGACACACACGTTCAAAGCTGAGTATGGCACTTGAACACAATGCATAAGACGTCATTCGAATCAGGGAGGAAAGAACTAAATCTTAAAACTGAGAACTGACAAAAGAGGGAGTAAAATAGCAGGGTCTTGTCGATACATAGGAAAGGATCTGTTCAACATAGATATCAGGGAAAAAAAGTAATTGAGAATGGAGAAGATGATGAGTGAAAAGATGCTTACTAGGGAAGTAAAAAAATTTGGCTTCTTTTGCAGAAATCAATGTTGGATCATCCCTGAAGATAATCTCAAGTTGAGAGGAATTTCATTAGAGTTTGATTACAAGTCCTACTGAATTGCCACTACAACGCAATATAAAACCTAGGACCATTTTCTGAATCAGCTTACTACTATCCAAGATTGGCTTCAAATTAGCACGATATCTACGCATTACTCTTGAGATATAACTGGATACATAAGTCAACTGATTTCAAGTTGGAGACCCTATGCGATGAAAGCTGTTGACTGTAAGATCAGCCCCACTGTAAGTAAGTAAGTAGACACTTGAGTTCAGGCTCTTGGGCAATGTGATAAATAGTAAATCTCCACAGCTAAAACTCTATTATTCAAATTGCGGCACAATAGCTTCGGAACATAAAATTGTGTAATCAGCAGTTACAAATGACTAGAAGAGATTTACACTTTGGCCAACGTAGGTGAGAGTCCAAGAGAGCATCTGCAGTTCAAAAGTCGAGGCAATTTAACTGCCCCTGGGGCACTTTGACAGTTAAAATAACTGGGCACTATCTGATGCCTGTGGAAGAGGAAGATGAGGATTGCTACGGTACTGAAAAGGCCCCAAATACCACCTCAGCGAAACAGAGGATCTCTGTACAACAAAAATTAAGGTGTACAGCTCTATATCATCCATGAAAAAACTCACCATGCCTGACCATGAAATTCCTCCAGCATCTGCCTCCACCACCTCGACAATATTTTTAGTGAAAATACAACAGTGAAACCGAAGTAAGTGGTCATGATCAGCAACAATTTAAGTTGGACAGAGATTATATTAAGCAACCGGTTACCCTCAGGAGGCCAGAGGTTTGGTCCAAAATGAGGTTTCTGCGCATTGGGATCATTCTCTGGTACTTCCATTCCTAAGAAGCAAAACATCAATGGAATCAGTACAACTTGAATGGTCTTCAGAAGATGATTACCAGATAGATAATAACAAGTTTCAGTTAAATCATTGTCCTAGAGCTACTGGTTTTGTGTTAGTACTTCAAAGTTCAAACAACTAGCTTCTATTTCTGTGACGGTTCTGGTGAAGAGTCCTCACTTCCTTTTCGAAGTGCTGCAATCCATCCACCAGCTGATTACAGGGAGCTATCAAAATCAACAGGTATTCATCTAAGTCCACTTTAAGTAGCATAGACTGCAGTAAGCTGACGCCCAAAAGAAACAGATAAGATCATAGGACACAAACCGTTTATCTGATTTGCAGGATTGAGAACCTGATCAAACAGAGAACTGTAGCCTTTGTTCTTCTCGTTCCTCAAGAGCTTCATCTCTCGCTCAAAGGCAAACTGAAGAACTACCTGCTCTGAGTGAAGACCTCCAGATTCCATGATTGATCTCGTAGAAAAAGCCAGAAAGATGGAGGGGATTTTAAGTTGCGGCATGGCATTATGATTTTGAAAGCAAGCCCGTGACTATCTATAAATGTTGAAGCATTAGACTTACATCGTCGCTTGGACAAGGCAATCCATGTCAATTTCGTTGAGTCATGCATTCACGGAGGAAAGATTTCTCATTCTCCTTCAATAATCACAATATGGAAACCTTTTTTTCACCTTGTGAGAGAGGTAAAATTAGTCCAGTATGCAATTCAAAAATGCAAAACCTATGAAAGATATGTTTATATGTACAAAAATATTACTAGTCTAGATCAAACATAATCTTTTCGTCTTTTATCAGAAGATAGAAATCATGTAAACATATCCTATCATAAACATCAAGACAATGTTCAGTTCAAGCATTGAACTCCACCAATAAAAGCTAATGCGTCACAGCATCTGTCAACCAACTACTGAAGCATCAGAAATTTAGAGCGTCTAGCAGTTAGGAAATTGCAGACACACAGAATAACTTCAGCTTCCAGCGTAATCTTTGAGACACAAAAGTTGTACACGAGGTGGGAAGCCGAAAGCAAACGAGAAGTTTGCAACTGCAAGTCATGTGGATAGTGCTGCCTTCCAAAGGGGTAGGTTGTGCACGAAAGTGCTACTCATGCAATGCAAAGATCAGCGGATCGGCATCATAGTTGATTCATTTCCATATTTTATGCAGTCGTGCTGATGCCAATTAACCTTAGTCAAGAAGATCGGTTTCAATGTACTTGCTCCAATTGGTTCTATGGAGACTTCTTACTTGAACCAACATAAATGCGTATACTACACACGAAGATTTCACCTTGATTTTAAGGCAAACAAATAATGACTTTAACTTCCATGTTAATCCCCATGTGAGTACATGGTGAAGCCCTGTAGACCACCAAAATCAGAAGACGTTTCCAAGGCCAAGAGTAAGTGGATTCTACTTGATAAAGGAAGGATGCTCTGGTGACAGAAGAGCCAAACTCTTGCACTTGGAGGGAAAGAATCTTGAGACATGTTGCAGAAACAAAAGAGAGTATTAGAAGCGAAAAAATGGAAGAGGGTAAGAAGAAAAAAACCAATTTTAGGAGAAAAGTCAAAACAAAAATGGGGCCGAAAGAAAAAGTTCTTCAGGACCAAGCTGGGTTTGGCTTGAATTCATTCGCCGTCATGACCTTTGTCCAATCTGATCTGCACATGGAGACTGTAAACAACGTCTGTATCAGTAATTATTGAAGGTTCGCTGATAGTTATCAGTTTACCTATTTAGGATATATTTCCAAATACAGAATTATAAGAGGCTGACTGGCATGAAATGGATTCTTCCGCTCAGAAGCTCACCTAACTTGAAGTTGTTCATGTGATGCGCCTGATTTGGTAGTAAACAAACTACGACGTGCCTTGTCCCGTGTTGCATAGACGTAAGTGCGTATATAAATGAGATTTGGCACTAATAATAATAATAATAATAATCAACAATCACTAACTTTTTTATTTATTGAAAAATTCGGATTTATAAATATAAAAAAATCAACCATAATGTCACGTTGAAACAATGCAACTCTTCACAAAAGAGTTATAATTATTTTTTATTTTTCATTTATTTGATTACGAATTTTTTATATATCTTTTCAACGTAACATTTGAGAACATTCCTATCGGTTTGCAATCTTTTCTAAAAGATTGCCTCTAACGGTAGTTTTTGGGATCAATCTTGATGAAGTCTTTTTGAATTTTCTCTACAAAATTACAACCATCATTTTCATTTGTTTCCATTGAAAGATCCTAAACTAGAATTGCTATCTAGTATTCTTAATCAAATTTTGTTGTATTCTGGAAGAAATTTGTCAATGACCATTAGTAATGTTGTGAGGCAAATAATTCGTTAAAGAAAGTAATATCCAATGTGAATCATTGCGGAATGATCGTTTTACGAAGGCCCAAATGGTGCGAATTGCAAACCTCGACCTCCAATCAAACCTGTGATTAACAACCTTGATATGAACGTGACCTGTTGACAAACGCGTGTCAACCAATAACGTTATAGACGCCACGAGCGAAAGAATTCGCTATCTCGCTCGATAAGTCGAATCGACCGCCAAAGAGAATCTTGATAAGTTCAAGTCCTCAAAAGAGCAGTAGAAGAAAACCTCTCAATTCTTTTCCTTAAAAATAAAATATATCTGTGTCCAAAGAAATTTGACAAATCCTTTATATAGGCTTTCTAGCCGCCACACAAACCTTAAAGCCAACCCTAAAAATCTAAACAAGAATAATATTCCTATTTGACTTTATCAAATATTTGGTGACCAGATAATCAAATTGCGCCAAGATTTCCAAGATTCTTCAAGATCTAATCCAAGGTCATCTCCACGCCAAAGATCACAAACCATGACACCAACAGCTTGCCTAAATTGCTTGCCCCTCACTCGAGTGATCAAACCCGTAGGAATAAATAATGGGTTCTTAGCACCTCCTCCTCGATATGGCTCGATGTCTACATCATTCCCTCCCCCGTGCAAAAGATTTGCCCTCAAATCATCACTGGCATCGAAAAGAGTCAAGTCAGAAACATTAAATGTGGCACTAATGTCATACTTACTTGGAAGATCAAGTTTGTAGGCATTATTGTTAACTCTTTCCAAAACCATGAATGGTCCATCCCCTCGCAGTAATAACTTAGAATGTCGCTGCTCAGGAAATCTCTCTTTGCGTATATGAACCCAAACCCAATCATCGGGTTCAAACACCACTTCCTTGCGCCCTTTGTTGGCTTGCCTTGCATATTGCTCAATCTTGCGCTCAATATTTGCGCGCGTCTTCTCATGCAACGCCTTGACAAATTCAGTTTCCTTTGCTCCATCTAAATCCACACGCTCATTCACAGGTAAAGAGGTTAAATCTAATGAAGTTAACGGATTAAAACCATAGACAACCTCAAATGGTGTAAATTTAGTAGCAGAATGCATGCTCATATTATATGCAAACTCAACATGTAGCAGACAATCTTCCCAAGATTTTATATTCTTTTTAATAATAGCACGCAACAATACCCCTAAAGTTCTATTAACTATCTCGGTTTGACCATCAATTTGTGGATGACAAGTAGTAGAAAATAATAACCATGTTCCTAGTTTTTTCCACAATGTTTTCCAAAAGTAGCTAAGAAATTTAAAATCTCGATCTGAAACAATCGATCTAAGCATGCCATGCAAACATACAACCTCCCTAAAGAACAAATCAGTAACATGAGATGCATCATCAATTTTATGACAAGGTATAAAATGAGCCATCTTTGAAAACCGATCAATAACCACATAA
Source organism: Eucalyptus caleyi (assembly GCA_014182885.2). NCBI lineage: Eukaryota > Viridiplantae > Streptophyta > Magnoliopsida > Myrtales > Myrtaceae > Eucalyptus > Eucalyptus caleyi. Next base: position 11,930,189 of record CM024469.2, on the reverse strand, counting down.
ATAGAATCTCTACCATTCTTAGACCTAGGCAATCCTAACACAAAATCCATAGAAATATCAGTTCAAGGATGCGTTGGAATAGGTAATGGTGTATACAAGCCATGCGGTTTAGTTGTAGACTTCGATTGCTTATAAGCAATGCATCTCTCACAAACACGTGTGACATCTCTCTTCATATGTGGCCAATAAAAATGGTCATGTAGCACTTCATAAGTCTTATTAATACCAAAATGCCCCATTAAACCACCACTATGCGCTTCTCGCACCAACAATTCACGCAAAGAACACTTAGGCAAACATAGTTTGTTTTCACGAAAAAGATAACCTTCATGCCTATAGAATTTATCAAATGCAGCGTGTTCACATGCTTCATACACTCTCCCAAAGTCATCATCATCAGTATATAAGCCCTTGATATGCTCAAAACCTAGACACTTTGCTTCTAAAATAGTTAGAATCGCGTACCTTCGAGAAAGTGCATCGGCTACCACATTCTCCTTACCTTTCTTGTACTTGATCACATATGGAAAAGTCTCGATGAACTCCATCCATTTGGCATATCTTTTATTCAACTTTTGCTACCCTTTCAAGTACTTCAAGGTCTAATCCAAGGTCATCCCCACACCGAAGATTACAAACCATGACACCAACAGCTTGCCTAAATTGCTTGGCCCGCACTCAAGTGATCGAACCAATAGGAATAGAGAATGGGTCCTTAGCACCTCATCCTCGATATGGCTTGATGCCCACATCAATATCATGCCTCAAAGTCTAATTTTATCGTTCTATCAAATTCGAAGCTATTTTCCCAACAATTTTATGGAATTATTTGTGTAGCAATGGAGTTAAGAGTAAAAGGAATGTGGCTCACGATCAGGCGGTCTCGAGATGTCGTCCATTGATCCCGAATCTTTCTCTTCTCTTGACCATCGCAACGTGCCTCTCAGAATCACTTTAGATACTTCTTCACTGAGGAGAGTGAGCATGCAGAGATTACTTGCTTGGTGTCATTCGTCGATTTCCCACTTTCAAGATCTTCCTGCTTCATTCCTTGGATGCTTTAGAGATGAGTCCCGAGCATAGAAAGCCTCCTGATTCACCCTCGGACTCGGACCTCTCACCTCGCTATTCATCTGCATCCTACAGTCCTAGACACATTCGCCACCATAGATTGTTATCTCTGTATTCGACTCACGATGACGTCGGCACTGATTACCTTGGTTCGTCTCAGTCTTTGTGCAAGTCCAGCGGTAAAGACGAGTACGAAAATCCCGCTTCTGAAGATGTAGGGACTGGCGGTTCAGTAATTATCTCCATGCAGTTCCTCAAACCAAAGGTCAATTCAAAGGCCTCCTCGGATTTGCCGAGATTTCCACAGGCAATGCCTTACATACATGTTGCACCAGTGCCGTGTTCCACAGCATAGCCAAGTAATGCCCTGTCGCACACTAGAGCCGGTTTGTCAAAGTCTGCCGGGCGAACAATGATGACTCCCCCAACATGACGATGAGGATCTTCCCCAACGCTGGAGCACAAGGCACCCTGTGCTACGACCTCAAGATCGAGCCCTACCTCTCTTTGCTCGAGTGGGACGACGTGAAGGCCTCTTCTTGCAGACCAACCAGAAAATTGAACTCCTTGATCCACTGAGATCACACAACTCATGACGCTAAACCAAGGGCACGTCGAATGCATCCACTCGCACTTCCTGAGGCTGCTGCTGATCCACTCGCATTTCATGGACGGGCTGAAGGGGCAACTCCAGGAGTGTCGTCCTGCGGAGGCCCAAGTCGTCGGACTACGTGCTCTGTTCTGCTTAGCTTCATGGCCGAAAGCCTGAAGCGAACGACGATGGTAACAGAAGCTTTAGCCATCAATCCAGTTGCTAATCTATCAATAAGTGGATGGAGGATTTCAGTTAAAGATTGATAATGTCCTTCTTTGAGGGTAGCGTAAATTGGAATTCGAGAAGCGTACAAGTCCACTTGCCACGGGTAGCGTAAATTTGAGGGTCTCGATAGCCATGATGAGAATCAATGAGTGGATGGATCCGGCTTAGCCGATGGTAATCAAGCCTACTACCCTCGTCAATTACATATCTTACGGTTCCCGAAAGCTTAGCAGCAACCCACCTTTGTGCTAATGCTTCTGTTCATAACATGGTGAAGGTTAATAGGTCGTTTTTACTCTTAGTCAGTGCCCAATTTTTGGGCAACTTTAAGTAATTTATTGCCCAGTGCAGAAGAAGAAAACTATGCTATCTGTGCTTCTTGAAATGTTGTGGTGCCTTCTTTGTTGCGAAGAGACGCGCAAAGAGGACGATGATTCTTCCTACAGGGACCCTCTTCAGTAGTCTCTCTTGTCCGCCACTGTTCCTGTTGCATTTGGCCAAAGCGTACTGACAGTGGGTCCTGAGAAGGATGACATGAGAGCTTTCAGAAATTTTATATATCGAAGAAACGAGGTATGGCCCTGATTACACGTTTTAGAAGGTTTCGGCTTATACCATGTTGTTGATTCCACGCCTAGAATTGCCGATGTCTTCTTTGGCCCCTCTCAATTCCAGTTTATGCCCTTTTGATACCTCGATGCTCGATTTGCTCGCGTTTACTAGATTGTTAGAGAATGCTGTTACATGCAAGGGCTGATATGTAGTGCTCTATTTACAGAAGCGATCTGGAGATACTGAATGGGTTCTCGGGTTTCCCTTGTTTGGTTTTGATGTGTTCCATTTGCTGTCCTTTCTCCTCATAGATCTGATTCTGAGGAATATGATAGATAGCATAAACGAGCTGAGAGAGTAAGAGTGCATTGGTTTTCTATTTTTGGTATATGTATTTCATTGAGCATGAGTTTGATGATGCATAGTGACCTGGGCCACCGTGGGGTGGTTGGATTTGTTGAGTTTTCTCAACTTCGCTTGAGTTCATTTGCCCTATATTAGTTCATGGTACGAAGTCATGGGAACCCTCCACATTAGAGGTCTCATAGCACAGTTATGGGCAACAATATCTCTCGTGTCATAGGTGGTTCATTCCCAATGAGAAAGGCAGAGTCAATTTGGAGTTCCCGAGCCCTTGGATAGGGGATTAGGCCATTCGTTTTTGGATAGAGGGTGATTTTATGTCTAGGCCGATTGAGAGAGGGGAAATGTTTGGTCCTCTAGATGCTACAGATATATCCAACTTCTTGGCACCTTTTGGACAATGGCATCGAAGACATGGTCTCCAAAGTCTCATGAGGAGTGTTAGTGAGGCCGTGAAAAGTACCATCACTCGAACCTCTTCTAAACATTACATGTGTCTCATTGGATCAAAGGTGTTCCTTGCACCAACAAAAATAGTCTTGAAGTGGGGTATCTGAAGGAGACCATGGAAACAATATGGAACTAAGAAGTATCTAACTTCCATATTTAAAGTGAAAGTTTTGGATGAAGTAGATACCATCTTAAGCATCAAAGTTTAAAAACATAGTGGGAGTTATCCTTTGAGTCAATGTGATTACCTTGTAAGACTGTTAAATAAATTTTAACATTTTGGTTTCAAGGAAATAAGTACTCCATCTGATTTCAATATTAAATTAAATCTTAATACGAGTAGAGTAGTAGCACGATTTGAATATACAAGTGCTAAAGAGTGTTTAAAGTTTGTGATGCATTGTATTAGACTAGATATTGTTCATTATTTGTGCAAGTTGAGTAGCTATTAATATAAATATTGGAAAGCTGTTACCATAATTCTTTGTTTTCTTAAGAGAACTAAAAAAATTAAAGATTGTTATATAATAATTATCTAGTTGTATTAAAATGATACACCAATGCTAGTTAGATTACAAGTGTGGACGATAAACATTCCACTTTCAGATAAATTTTCACATTAGGTTGAGTTGTTGTATCTTAAGCGAGTAAGAAACAAGCATGTATATGGAATCCAAATTCGTTGCTTTAGCAGCAATTGAAAAAGAGGCTGAATGGATTAAAAATTTATTGTTGGATATCAAATTATGACCTAGTCCTCTACCTCTTATTTCAATCCATCGTGATAGTCGGGTTACTTTGATAAGAGCTTATAATAGCACTTAAGATGGTAAGTCTAGACATATCGGTCTAAGACATGAGTACGTGAGATAATTGATTTAAGATAATACCATAATAATTGTTTATGTGAGGTCAAACAAGAATATAGCTAATCCCTTGACAAAAGCTTTACCAAGAGGCATGATAAATATGACCTTACAAAAAATGGGTTTGAAAATCTTTAGTTAAAATAACCAGTTTTGGTAACTCGGCCATTTTCTAAAATATCACTACTTATAAGATTTAATTAGCAAAAACAAGTTACTGAAAGTGATTGTTTGATACTAACATTAGCCCTGACTTGAGAAGTCAATATCGCCTCTTATGTTTTATAGGTTGAATTAAATTCTTAATGAAGCATAGTACAAATTAGTAATGTCAAAAACATGTTGTAGATACTTTATTTATGTGCACATAGAAGTTTTGTTGTTTTTTACGAAAGTTAGGGTTTTTTTAGAGAGCTCATGAAACAAGTACAATGCCATAATAATACTGAGTAAATTAGAACTTTAAGAGGTTAGTGTATGTACAATATTGTCCGATTCTATTATTTAAAATACAAGTTTAAAGCTAAGTTACTTGTCACTTTTATAAAGTTTCGAGGTGCTTACACTAAATAAATGTTTAACTCGAAAAATACCTTTATATATGTATACTAATCTCATGATAATTTTGACTATATATTTTTAACGTTTTCCTTTGTATTTTTGTTTCACAAACAAAGGGAGCAATTGTTGGTAAAACAAACTAAGAGGTGTCTTATCTCACATCGAAAAGATGTAAATGCACATGTAGATGAGATTTGACACTAATCAACGATCACTATTTTTTATTTATTTTTAAATAATTTGGATATATAATTATAAAACCATAACCATAGTGCCATTTTGAAACAATGCAACTGTTCACAAAAGAGTTATGGTTATTTTTTTCTTTTTTATTTATTTAATTTCGAATTTTTTATATGTCTTTTCAATGTAACCTTTAAAGACGTACTTGTTCATTTTGCAATCTTTTCCAAAAGGGTTGTCTTTGTTTAAAAGGGATCATTCTTGATGAAGTATTTTTTAATTGTCTTTACAAAATTATAGCCATCATTTCCAATTGTTTCTCTTAAGAAATGTCATGCCTCGATCCTCGAGCACATGCCCATCCCTCGGTGGTCGATAAAATTTGCGACGTCCCAAGACGCGTCGCCGACCCATTCAATCTCAACCTAGGACACCATGCATTGCACTCAAATGTCTCAATTAAAATAGTGAACTTATCATATTTTCTAATTAAATATTGAAATTTCACAATTTTAAATAAATAACCAAAATTTCAATCACCACTCAATTTGCACAAATTAACACTCAATTAAATAAATCAAGCACATCATTACAATCAGCACGAAATTCCGGTCACCGGCTATCCTAGTGTAATTTTCGAAAAATATTAAATAATTAAATAAATACCAAAATTAATTAAATAATTCAATTTAAATTCAATAAATAGTAACTTAGGCCAAAAACGCTAATCTAACTACCTAAACAGGCCTAGAAAATTTTCGAACCTATCTAAATAAATAGTATGACTACTTTAGTCCCTAATCTATCCATTCTAACCACTTAACATGCACAAACGGATAATTAAATCACTAATACATTCTAACTAACCACCTAAACCCTAATTAGCCTAAAATAATTATCCACTAAGCACCATTAACTCCTTAAGCAGAGTTTAACAAATAAACTCACCGATTAAGTGATCTGGTGAGTCCACGCCGATAGCAACGCAGAGGTAGGCAACAACCGAGCCTGTGGCAACACCAAGCAAAGACCAAATGGGCCTAAAAACAGGCCACGAAGCCCAAAGACCCTTGCTGGCTTCGGTTTTTGGTCCTAGGCCCAAGAGGCTACTCGAGCAACTGGCTGGGCTAGAAACAGTGAGGACGAGCGGACAAGGCTCTGCGGGCAACAACAGGCAACGGCGGCTGATCTGGCGGCCTGGACAATGACCTGGCAAGCTGCAACACGGCCTGAAGCAGCTCGGGATGTGGCGAGGAGTAACAGGAGACGAGACAAGACACGCGGGCTTGCGGGTGGCATGACAGGCTTATGAGCGGCAAGCAGCGGTCCTGGCGGCTCCGGCCGTAGTCAACAATGAAGGGGGAGCTGTTGGCCAGTTTCTCCTGGTTTCCTAAGCCTCCTAGACTCTCAACAATGGTTAAAGCAGCTCACTTGAAGAAGAAGAAGCCAGCTGCACCTTGGAGGGTCCCAAAATGCCTAAATATCCCCTTAGTTGATCATTGCATGCCTCCACCACTTGGGCTATCCTCCATGGCCAATTTGCAGCCCTCAATTTTCCTCAACACACTTCCCAAATGGTCCACAAGGTTGAGTCCCCCATGGCCTACGAATTTTGTACATTGGCCACTCAAATTGATTCAATTCCCCTCCAATTCTCCCTCAATTGAACCTAATTTGATGCCCATAAATTCAACCAAGATGCCCATACTTGAATTCACATTTTTTCTCGTCAATTTATTCAACTAGAATCCCAAAAATGCGACCAAAACGACCATCTAATTTTCCCCATCAAAAATGGCCCTACTTTGAATTTTCGCCAAAAATCTCGGTTTACAGAAAAATCTTCGAAGGATGAGTTGACGTTCTTAAAAGGAATTGTGACATGATAGAACTTTCAATTTCTTAAATCATGTTTAAATCCACGGTTAATTTCAATCTGGTGTGATTTTAGCGTAACCTAGTTTACCGGATAGCTTTTAGAAATTTTTTTATGCAATTGACCCGTGGTCAATTATTTTCAAGCCACGTTGTGCATCTTCAATACATTGGTAACTCTCAGTTGTCGTGAAAATCTCGAGATTTCAAATACAGGTATAAGGTACAAAAATGACAGAAAGATTGATCTAGTGCCATTCGATAGAAATTTTGTAATCGGGTGGAATCACCCACACATTAATCACATACCTCTATCAAATTGACCTATCTCCGGTCTCTAATCGATTTTGACGGTACCATAGCGACCCTTGCTTATTAGTATGGTCGAGCAGTCAATTCCTGGTCAAATTCTCAAATATATTGCGTTAAAATTACTTAATGGCTTCACTAGATAGTTTAGTTATCTCTTGAGTGATCAACTTAGAGAATAGAACTACAAGCTCGTCGATAAAATGTCCAACTTTATTAAATTGAAAACAGAACTGGAAAATTAGAATGTCATGAGAAATTTTGAAAAAATATTAAAATTGTTATCTAGCATTCTCAATCGAATTTTGCTGTATCATGGAGGAAATTTGCCAGTGATCATTAGCACGTTATGAGGTAAATGATTCCTTAAAAAAGTTATATCACAACTCAAAATGTGATTTCATTGTCCTACCAAATTCAAAGCTATTTTCCCAATAGCCTACACCTATTGAGTCAACAATTAACCACTTGCGTGCAACAAACCGAACATATGGTTCACTCTTTTGCATGCCATGTTTTCCCACTCGCATTCCTATTTTTGTTTGTATGGTCTATAGTGCTTGATTCGAATAACATAATACTCAAGTTCAACTCTTATTTGAATACGAAGCTCAATGATCTCATCAAACTATATTGAAAGCTAGACTCCATATGATCTCTGAGTTCGTGTAGCTTACATAGCTTGACTTAGGTATGCTTGACACTCTCCTCTTAATTTCTCAATCTTAATAATTAGGTGCAAATACCTTTTCTTGGGTTCTGCCTTATAAACCATGTCTACATCCAAGATTAAGAGGGACTGGTTTTTCATTTTATTGGAGTTCAATACATCAAGGTTTGAATCTGAAAACACAGGAGCCTTGAATCATAGATAAATGTACGAGGTAAGCTCAGGTGCTCACTTTTATTCCCTCAGGTTAGATGAGGAAGAACATAAAAAGGATTGGAGGGAAGAAAAAGGTGTTATTGGAGGGACTGGTTTCATGGCTTCTTTGCTGATCAAGCTTTTGCTTGAGAAGGGCTATGCTGTGTATACCACTGTTAGGGACCCAGGTTGATCTTTCTTTTTCTTCTTAAAAATCGATTATTTTCACCATCTGCTTGATCTGCTGGTACACGTAAATGCTTTGTTTTGACGGCATATTCCTTCATTCGTTAATGCCCCCAAGAAGAGAGAGAGGAAGAGAGAAGAAGAGGTCTTTGATGGTCCATCCCTTAAGAACACCAAATTAATTAGGTGAAAAGGAGAAAAAGTATTTTTTTTTCATTATCCTGCGGCCTTAAAGATAAGACATTTTTCCACTCCAAACATGTGAAACTCCTTACAAGGAGATACGTGAGCTCACCATTTTCGAATATTGAGTAGCTAATTGGAAGAGTTTTTAAGAAGAGTTGCTGAGAGTAGTTTGGGGAAATCGATCCCTTCTCGCTGTCTTCTTGTGAAGTTTTAGTAGTGACAATGGCCAGTCAAGAAGGCCCCCAAGAAAGCTATACCCATTAAGAACAATGCTAACAGCAAAAGTAGGCATAAAAAGAGAGCAGCCCACCAATCCATACACTTGAATTGTAAGGGAAGCTTTTGAAGAACTAAAGAATAGGTTGCTCGTGGAAAAGGGAAGGAAACAAATTAAAGAGAATCTCGCTCATTTAATTAAAAAGCAAAAAAAAAAAAGTTAGATAGGTGACAAATGACTTAATAAGAAGATAATAACACAAATGAAATTATTAGGTTCCACTGTCTTGTAATTTTGTCTTTCACATAATTTAATGACACATTCGATCGTGCTCATTAGCTCATTATGGTTGAGCATTTTGACTTAATATATAGAAGACATAAGGGTTGTACGCTTTATGTGACATAGAGCATGTCATTAAGTTAAGAACCGTTAGAGCAAGGTTCTTAAAGTACAAATTTGCTCTCTTATTGATGAATGCTAATCTCTAATTTAGTTTTATTTTTACAATCTATTCCAAGGGGGAAAGTCCGCCATATTCCACTTCAGTTGTCTCATTGATCACACAATGTCCTTAGTGCTTATACTTGTTATGCTTGTGGAGAGACCCGATCAGTTACAAGTGTTTGTTGTGTCAAACATATAAGAATGGCCCCTCCCTCTAATTGGAGGCACATGGCCCTCAATCTTCTATTACCACTATTTCACTCCATGTCTTTATCGAATACATGCATATTTTTCGTCAATCATAGCACCTATCTCTTGCACACGTTGTATTATTGGTGTCTTTTCAACTTTATTCTATTTTTCCTTTTTCTTTTCAAAGTAATAAATACAAGACACGTCTAATTAACAAGACAATATTAAAGTCTAGCTTTCAATATAGTTTAATAAAATCATCGAGCTTCATATTCAAAAAAGAGGAAAACTTGAGTATTAGGTTATTTGAATCGAGCAGTGTGAACCATACAAATAGAAATAGGAATTGAGAAGGGAAAACAAGCTGATAATAGCATTCACCTTTTTAGCTTGTTTTTCAATTTCTATTTTCGTTTGTATGGTCTATAATGCTCAATTCGAATAACCCAACACTCAAGAAGTTCATCTCTTTTTTTAATATGAAGCTAAATGATAATATCAAACCATATTAAAAGATAGACTCCAATATTATCTTGTTAATTAGACGTGTCTTGTAAACATTACTTTGAAAAGAAAAGACAAAAGAAGAGAACTAGAGTTTAGTAGGCACCAATGATACAACATGTGCAATAGACAGAAGTACCTATGGTTGGTGAAGAATATGCATTTACTTGAAAAAGACATGTAGTGAAATAGTGGAAAATAGAAGATTGAGGGCCATGTGCCGCCAACTATACAATGCCTTAATAGCAGGAGAGAGTGGGGGATTATTCTCGTTTGTTTGACGCAGCATACAATTGTAACTGATAGGGTTCATCCACAAGCACATGTGCAAGCACTAATGAGACGACTAAAGAAGATTATGGCTGGCTTTCCCACTTGGGAGATATTTTAAAAATAAAACTAAATTAAATATTAGCATCTGGCGATAAAAGAGCAAATCTGTACTTCAAGAACCTTGGAATAAGAGTTCTTAACTTTATGACATGATCTATTTCAAAAAGCTCAATCGTGATGAGGCGATTGAATGTGTTATTCAATTATGTGAAAGACAAATTACAAAATAGACTTAATAATTTTATTTGTGTCATTATCTTTTATAAAGTCATTTGTCATCTCTCTAGCTTTTTTTTTCTTTCCTTTTTGCTTTTTAATTTAATGAGCGAGATTCTCTTAAAGTCTTTCCTTCCTTTTTCCTTGAGCAACCTAGTCTATACTTCCTCAAAAGCTTCCCTTACAATTCAAGTGTTAGGGATTGGTGGGATGCTCTCTTTTTATGCCTAGTTTTGCCATTAGCATTGTTCTTAATGGGTATAGCTTTCTTGGGGCCTTTTTCGCCGGCCATTGTCATTACTAACACTTCACAAGGAAGGCATCTCCTTATAAGGAGCTTTACATGTTTGGAGTAGAAAAATGTTTATCTTTAAGGGTTAGGGCTTTAAGAGTTAGGAATCATGAAAAGATACTTTTCTCCTTTTCACCTAATCGAATTGGTGTCCTTATTGAAGGGATGGACCATCAGGGACCCTTTCTTCTCTCTTACCTCTCTCTCTTCTAGGGGGCATTAATCAATGAAGGAATATGCCGTCAAAACAGAGCATTTACGTGCACCACCAGACCAAGCAGATGATGAAAATAATTGATTTTTTGAGAAGAAAAAATCAAAGAGAGATCAACCTGGGTCCCTAACTGAGGTATACAAAGCATATCCCTTCTCAAGCAAAAGCTTTGATCAGCAAAGAAGCCAGGAAAGCAGTCCCTCCAATAACACATTCCTTCCGTTCCCTGTGTGTGTGGACTTTCCGATGCCGTCGAAGGCGAAACAAACAGCAGCAGCAGAAGAAGACGAAAAATTCAATGGTGGGTATGTGCAAGAAATCTCGGGGTGGGGGTGGGTTTGGTTTTCAGAGATAGGTGTTATTGTTCCCCATCTAACCTGAGGGAAGAAAAGGTGAGCACGTGATCTTATCTTGTACAGTTACCTACAATTCAAGGCTCCTATGTTTTCAGATTCAAACCTTAATGTATTGAACTCCAATAAAATGAAAAGCCAGTCCCTCTTAATCTTAGATGTAGACATGGTTTACATCCAAGTGGCGTCACAATTTAAATTTTGATTAGACTGCAACGAGCTTATAAGACGGAACCCAAGAAAAGGTATTTGCATCTAATTATTAAGGTTGGGAAATTAAGTGAATATTGTCAAGCATGCCTTAGTCAAGCTATGTAAGCTATACGAACTCAGAGATCATATGGAGCCCAGCTTTCAATATAGTTTGATGAGATCATCGAGCTTCGTATTGAAAAAAGAGATGAAGTCAAGTATTATGTTATTCGAATCGAGCACTATAGACCATACAAACAGAAACAGGAATGCAAGTGGGGAAAACATGGCATGCGAAAGAGTGAACCAGAAGGAATCAATTTCCCCACACCTACTCTCAGCAAATTATCTTAAAATCCCTTCCCATTTCGTTCTCACTATTCGAAAATAGTGAACCCTATCTAAAGGCATCTCCTAGTAAGGAGCCTCACATGTATGGAGTGAAAAAATGTGTTATCTCTAAGGCTTAAATGGACGTCCAGGGGACCTTTTCTTCTCTCTCTCTGTGGACCTCCAAAGGACCTTTTCTTCTCCTCACCCCCCTCCCCAACTTTTCGAGGCATTGTACAATTGAAGACACATGGGCCTCAACTTTCTTGGAGAACATGCATATGTTTTGCCAACAATAGTACTCCTGTCATTTGCCAATGTTGTGTCATTGGTGTGTTTGTACTTTAGATCTAGTTTTCTCTCCTTTCAAAGTCATGTTTACCAGACACATTCAATTAACAGGACAATCGTTGAAGAAACTTATATTATATCTTCACCATCTGTTTAACAACCAATTTGAACAAGTGATTTGGATGATTATGTGGATGTATGCATATAATTTATCTTGCCCAGTGAAATTTGTCCATTGACTACTCCAGGTTCCTATATCCAGAATAGATAGTAAACAAAACGAAGTTTTCTTCATCAAACAGGTTGGTAAAGAATCTAACAATGCTCGTACGATATTCTGTGATTTCAAAGGCGCTGTTCCTTTTGTTTCTTGAACATTGGAACAGATGATATGGTTACGGATATTCTACGGTCCATGCTCCAGACTCGCGCGGCTCCCATTTTTAGTCGTTCAGAATTTGCAACGAAGTAGCCATTGGTCCACAACAACCTCTAATAAAAACAAGGTTGATGGCTACAAAGATAAACCCTAGTTTTGAAGAGAAAGGTGCATGCAACAGTTTTCTCCTTCATCTACTATGCACACCCACTTTTAAAGCAAATCGCATACTTGATGTTAACAGATATTGCCCGATAAAGACATTTTAAGATTGGTGGTCGTTCATGTTAAGTTATATATCCACCAAAACAAAAGGGTTTTATGCACAGAAAAAAGGGATTCGTACCCATGATTCTTGGTTTGACGTATCAAAAGCTTGAATTAACATCACTTCAATTTAGTCCGCACTTCTTCTTTTTTCTTTTTTTTTTGAACAAAAGTCGGCACTTCTTGACCCACCATCATTTGACTGAACTTGGTGAGGCTGTTCGCTGCACTTTGTTGGCTATTTTCAACGTCGCTTGTTTAGCAGATCCATGAAATCGATCAATAAACTCGATCTTCTTTTTCTCTTTCCATCTTGTCGTAATTTCGGCGATGCTTTGGATCGCATGTTGCAGAGACAGGCATGGACCATTTCGATAGCATGAATCAAAAGAAAATGATGGAGTCAAATCTGCTTGGGATCGAGCTTAGGGGCCTGCATGCACATGATAGTGTCAATGACTAACCCTAAAGTGGAATGAGACAGCTTACCAAAACCCCAAGCTTAGATTTTCCTTTTTCTCGATAGTTAAACCTAGCCCAGGTTACAGGTAAAACCGTAACAAAAGCCACATTATGGTAAAGATTAATAATGAGATATTATACGGACCCACGAAAGCCAAACCAAAAAAAGAAAAGAAAGAAAAATGGACCGCTCACCAAATCTCCACTTTCTGCCGAGGCGTGCAAGGTCGTGACAAAAGGGAGAAAGAGATCATGTACGATTAATAGGACACTAACCTTGATTTGAAAGGTTATGATGATGCAAATATGATGCAAATAATACCAATGTCACGTCAACTATGAGTCCCAAAAACAGTTTTAGGTTTGGTACCTCGTACGGAGAATTGTAGCGGGACCATTGCAAACAGGCATTAAGCATTCATTAGTCCCCAGTCCTTGAAAATTGACATATGGATAGTCATCAACAGGGTCTTGGAGACAAATGAGACATATCAACAAAGCCTGCTCCCTAATTCACCTAATTAAATTACCAAATAATTAACTGTATTCAATTAATATGATAGCAGGTAGGTCATGACCCAAAACGGTTCGTGATCGAGGCTGGATTAGGATAGACATGTTACTTACATTGAGATGAGTCGAGCACGAGGCACATTAACATTACGCATGCTTGAACCCTAATTTAATTATCTTTTTTTTTTTTTTATCGAGTTGATGTGGGTAGATACAAAGAGATTTAATTGTATGCACCTATCTCATGACCCAAAACTCTAACCTCTTTGCTTCTTGTTGATTCAAAGCATGTCGAGTGCATGTTTTGAGCATGATTAATTTGGTAAAGTTGAAAACAAGCTAGGAACATGACATCTCTTGAAACACAAAAGCTCTAAACACCTTAGCAAATCGATTAGGTGGATACATTAGGATGGGCTTAGGGCATGATTGTTCACCCATCAATTACAGTTAAATTCATAATTGATTGTACCATTTCAGTAAAGTGGATAAAGTATCCATCTTTTTTTTTCACGAATCTCATAAGTTGGTGTAAGCCCGGATGAGTAGCTTGAAGATTAGATGGTTCGTACATGTCATAATCGAGAATTGGGTATGCGTCGTGTCGTATGTCTAATTCCAACTCACAAATTCATTTACTCAACACTAATCCAACCTCAGGTTCAAGGAATCTAGATATCCACATCATGAGTGAGAACTTGTTCTCTATAGTAATTTTGTCACGTGATGATAATATGTGGAATTTAGAAGCCAGCTTTTCATACATTCAAAGGTAGAAATTATTGAGATGCATATTATTAGGTACTGTCAAATTAAGATTTACTGGTTTTCTGGAACCGCACTACTATCTGGGTCTTTGGAAATCGAAAACTGCATTCTTTTCAGTGCCTATCGACACTCAAGCTGGAGTGAATCCTTATGAACTGGAATGACAGTATTCACAGTCCCAATTATTGAGCTTGACATTGAATGCATTTCATGAAAATCGTCTCCTGCTTCTCGTATGGATCATATCAGAAAAAACATATATGTATGCATCATCGTATGATTACCATTAATTTCCTTGCCATCCCATCTAGAGAGCATTTCTGGCTTCTCTTTCCAGGTAAACTGCAAATATAGCACCTGAATCTCAAGATACCTCTGTCGAATACTTAACTTCACAGAGTTGTATCGGTTTAGTACCCCAAGCTAGTCTCCCTCCAGCCTTTGCCCTGTCAGCTAATCGGAGGAACCTTTTAACTCGACCATCTCGAGCTGAAGTCACAACAGCCAGCGGCTTACAGCCTGAATGTTGCTCTTTCGAATTCCTTCCTAGGGATCGTCCACAACTACCAAGTTCCAGAACAACTGAGATATCGAATACCGTTAGTGACGAAACATGACAAATCTTGCCAAACACACTCACCAGAACATTAATTTTCAACTTAAGTCACACGGCAAGGGCATCAAGTAAGAGAGCTGAGGAGATCGGAAGTAAAAGAAATCTGAAACATCTGCCACCGGCATTTGACAACGAGGAAGGTAAGCACCCTGGGTTGCAAATGAAAAAGGCATGGACTCTTTCATGACTTTCAGACCATGTTCTGTAGTCTGAAATCTTGTGTACTCAGACAATTGCCAATGTTCCATTCAGATCTGTTATCAATATGCAGAGCAATACATCTCCCTAGAACCTTCAAGCATATATGACGCTTGTTTTCAATTTGCTTTCATCGCAATCTTACCCTATTTGTTTGCCTTAAGAATTTTCTGATCCATACTAGGCAGGCAGCAGAAAGTGCAATCTCTCCACCCTTAAGCCTTCCTGTCCATCTCCATATAGCCGTACATAGTCTAATGATTTTAAGCTGCAACTTTTTTGGTAAGAGGAAGAAACAATTTCATTACTAAAGAGTAGAGTTTACATCAACAAGAGTTAAAAAACACTCAGAAGAAAATATGACAAAGGAAGGAAATTTCACGAGTCTACAAGAAGTTAAATTTCAAGGCGCCTTGCCACAACAAATTGAGCACCACAGGTGGAGGCCTTGTAAAACAGTTGAGGTAACAGGAACATGAGTTCTGTTCCGCTCCCCGGGCTCCAGCATTAGCACAAGTGCTGACTTCGCAGGACACAGGCTGCCCTTGAAAGTTCCAGAATCCTGGCACCAGCTCCCTGCAATCACATACACATATGAGTCAACATGATATTATGAGCGGAACATATACTAAAAGTTACAAGATATGACATTGCACCATGCTCAACTGGTCATTCAATTGACCTCAATAAAGAAAAGGAACATGATAGACCTACATATGCCCACAGTTCATGTAAAAAACAATTCTCCAAGAGGATCTGTCTACAGTTCATGTTGCACGGACACAGTATCCTTGCTAGTAATTTCCTCAATGTGTTAGTAATTTTCTCAACATGGATTTGTAACTTAAAGCTAGTAAGTTTATTATCAGAGATGGAAACTTTCCAAGCAAACCAGTTAGTAACTTCCTTGGTCACCAGGCCTAAATAGAATTCCTCCACAGCCAGTCAAAATAAAGGCCTGCCAAGTGAATAGAATCTGGCTCAGGTGGCAAAGGGCGATCTAAAAGAGTCCAACTCCCTAAGTTAATGGTCTCGTTTTCTGTATCTTTAGACAGAGGATAGACTATGGCAACATTAATTCCCCTATTCATGAAGTAGAACTTGCTGGGGGCCTTTAAATGAAGGCAAAGCAACAAGATGAAGATTAAAGCATGCCGTGGTGCCAGTTCCAGATCAGCTCCCACTCAGCTTTCTTGTAAAAGGGCTAAGATATGCAGTGAGCTTGCAAGCAGAGTGTTCTTCCATTTGATGATAGATCTAGTCTCTTAGATCAAGGCCCACTCCTCTACGGTTTTCCACAGCAATGGCCAAAACGAGATCCAGAAGCTTACAATTGACTCAATAATTACATAAGCTACTTAAGTGCACTAGTTTTGAATGTAATGATGCCCAAAAATGAAGAGAGAAGAAAACAGATCATATATTACAGCAAAACAAGCCAACAAACTATCCAGTTCTCCCCAGCTCTTAGGGACCAATAGGTTTTCTACTTTGAATGTTGATCGATTATTGTCCTATAATGAAATGGGAATCCTGACCATGAAGAGCACATTTTTACAATGAAAAAATAGTGCACTACATGGCAAGTTCTAAGGGTAATATTAAGACAGAAGGGCCCAGAACCATCTAGTAGAGGTTAAGTTCTTGTAGAATCTGCACGTGACTTTCCACATAACTGTGAGAAGGATATAAATTCAGGAGCCTAGATACTTCCTTTTGCTCAATAGATATAAGGTATCTGTTCAACGCAGATATATAGATATATTCTTTTTTGCTCATCAGAAATGCATGTGCATTCTTAAACTAAACCACGTCTAGAAAGTACATATATAGACAAAATTAGCATGACATCACTTACAATCTCTTTGAATGCACCACTTTTAATCATTTTTCTCCCTAACTGTGATGAAGAAAATTGCTTGTTTATGACTTTAACTACAAGGACATTTGCACATGCAGAGAGAGAGAGAGAGAGAGAGAGAGAGATTAATTACCTCTAATTATCAACTTCAAAGAGTATGGACAAAAGATGGAGCATCTGTCCTTGGTCCAGCAACAGTACGGTAAACATAAACCTTATAAGACTGGCCATCATCGATCTCCTCATCCTTCATTACCTCAACATTCAACCGTGGCCTTTGCGTAGCCAACATCTTACAACCATGTAGCGTCACTTTGCAAGCAGACATCCACAAAGATCTCATTGATTCATATTTCTCCAAGCCCGAAAGAAGAGCTCCATTACCAAATGGACAATCCCTTATTTCAAGTTTCCTCAACTTCGGGCAACCATCCAATATACACTGCATCCCGCGATCGCTGCCCCCAGCAAAAGCCACCGAAAGCGTTTCCAAGTTCTTAGCATATCTTCCAATATACTCGAACGTTAAGTCAGTCAAAAGACCAGAAACGCCAAGCCTTCGGAGATTTGTGCAAGTCTTCACAACTGCACCAAAACCCTCATCCATAGGTTCATTTGTTAGGTAATCAGGTTGCCCCGGCTTCATTATGCAAAGACGAAAGTGGGTAAAACCAGGGCAGTTCTGCACAATTCTGGCTACAGCAGCATTTGTCATCTGACGGCAAAAGTAGAGGACATAGTGGAGCTTGCGGCAGCCAAGCGACACAGCAAGAAACCCCGATTCAGTCACACCACGATTAATGTCCTGGTCATAAGGATCAGCTGGGAAGACTCGAAGCTCCTCTAAAAGGGGACAATGCGAGGCAACAGCCTCAAGTCCTGCGTCTTCAACAGTGTCAAGTACCTGCAATGGGAACTTGAATCAGATATGAACTTCCCTTGTAACCACTTTGCAAGCAGTACAACTTTTAAGATTTTCTCCAGTCACTTATTATGAACAGACTCCTGTCATAATCTAAAAAGCAATGCTAAAGATCTGTGAAACTACTGGTGCATCTTCTATGTTTGCCAATAAGGTCTATTTGCTAGCAGTAACACCAACAAATAACTAAGAAAAAGAAGTGTAATTGTAGCTGAAAATAAAAGATAACATATATGGACTTGTCCTCAGTCACCTTACTGGAACCAAAAGCAAAAATATGGATCTCTAAGTAGAACAGGCCATAACTAGTTAACACAAACAAGGCCCCTCCCTCAGAGCTTGTCCTCAGTCACCTTACTGGAACTAAAAGCAAAAACATGGATCTCTAAGTAGAGAAGGCCATAACTAGTTAACACAAATATGGCCCCTCCCTCCATCCCTCAATAAAAGATAACATATATACCTGTGGAGAGCTTGTCCTTGGTCACCTTACTTGAACCAAAAAAATGTATGGATATTTAAGTAGAGAAAGCCATAACTAGTTAACACAAACAGTCCTCCGTCACCTTACTTGAACTAAAAGCAAAAATATATTTCTCTAAGTAGAGAAGGGCAACTAGTTAACACAAACATGACCCCTCCCTCCCTCGAGAGCTTGTCCTCAGTCACCTTACTTGAACTAAAAAAATGTATGGATCTCTGAGTAGAGAAGACCATAACCAGTTAACACAAACAGCCCTCTGTCACCTTACTTGAACTAAAAGCAAAGATATATTTCTCTTAGTAGAGAAAGCCATAACTAGTTAACACAAACATGACCCCTCCCTCCCTCAAGAGCTTGTCCTTGGCACCCTATTTGAACTAAAAGCAAAAATATGAATCTCTAAGTTAGAGAAGGCCATAACTAGTTAACACAAACAGGACCCCTCCCTCCCTCTTCCACCCTCTCCTAGGAAAGAGGGTAGATATAAGTGGTGCTATTGTTGAGAATGGATCCAAGTCGAAGCTGATCTCATGCAGGTTTACATAAAATTGAGAAGGATTACACATAGCACATGAGGACCCATTTCTCCTTTTTTGGCTTGCATGAACTCAGATTGGTTAATGAACAGAACCTCTAAATTGTCTACAACAGAAACCAGTGAATGTCTGCAATGATGTTAGCACTACAAGCACAAACATTGCGAAGTGTGGTGTAAATAGACAGTTGAGTCTAGTACACAGTACCCACTTACTTCACATGAACACTAAAGACTCATAGCAGAGATCTTCTCCACTGAAGAGTAATTTTTCCCATACAAAATGCGAAGCTTATCTCTCAAATTCAAGCATAAAATTGAAGGTGAAGAGCATACCCAGAGACGCTGAAGACGTGGACAGTGGGCAACAAGCTTAGCAAGCTCTTCACTTTGCAAAGCAGCATAACTTAAATTCAGAAAAGTCAAATTTGTACAGGCTGGGTAAAGAACTGGTAGATATAGTGTCGTAGCTTCCCACAAGCCGGAGAGTGCATGCAGATACTTGCAACCAGTGAAAGCTCTTTCAAGCTCCTCGTACTGGTGAGCAGTAAGCTCTTGTAAAAACGAACCAGTACCAAGCTCGGTCAATTGAGGAGCACGGACAAGCAGCCTCTGTAATTGTTCTAGCGTAATACTTTTATTAACCTTCAAAATCTTCAGTGACTTGCACTGACTTACGAGCCTCTCAAGAGCGTCAAAATTCACGTCACTACTTAGACTTGCAAAGTTCAGCACCTCCATAGATGTGAAGCTTTCAGGGAAGCAACTCAACCAGTTGCCACTGATATCATCAATGCCATTCTCTTGTATATCCAGCTCAGTCAAATGTCTGTTCAGCAAAAACAACTTGAAAATGAGAAGCGTATTACATACCACCAATCAAGAACTTAATGATGGATTGAATTCAGAATTTAGAATAATCAATTATCTAGAATCATGGTTTACAGTAATTGTTTCGTTTTAGCAAGTAATGATCACTAAGTAAACACAGACCACAGAATGTAAAACGAACAATATGCCCCTGCACCAGAAGCAAAGGACCATTTGATTGACATAAAGAGGTACATTTAGTTATTAGGAACTTCAGTATTTGGAAACAGAACGTTGAATTATTTCACATCTTAAACTATTGAAGGACTTCTAGTAAAGAGATGATTACTGCATCACAAGTCCGATATTTGAACATATTGATGCTGAATCTAATATCTTAATTGACGGAGAGAAGTAACACGTTCCTGGAAACCAAATGACCAGTTACTTGGCAATAAAATATATGTGCATGAAGTGCGTTCTTTTCGCTTGAATATAAGAGTCATATGCTAATACAGTCAAAGGCTAGCATTACTCCATGTAACCATTGATCAGACAGCATTGTGCCAGTCAAGAGTGTCCTGGGGAGAGCCACTCATGAACTGAGCCTGAGTCTCCCCCTATGTTTCTTCCTCCTCCCAGTGACTCACTTTTTTAAGTTATGCAACATGGAAAGATGTAGACTGGCTGACTTTTCTATCTTTTATAACAGCTAAAAAAATTACATTGAGGTGCACCAATGGTAAGTCAACCCTTACACAAATACTTTTTTAAGTTATACAAATGGAAAGATGTAGACTGGCTGATTTTTCTATCTTTTGTAACAGCTAAAAAAATCACATTGAGGTGCACCAATGGTAAGTCAACCCTTACGCAAATACTTTTTTAAGTCATCCAACATGGAAAGATGTAGACTGGCTGATTTTCTATCTTTTATAACAGCTAAAAAAATTACATTGAGGTGCATCAATAGTAAGTCAACCCTTACACAAATACAATTCTAAGAAGAAGCATCTAGAACATATCAAGTATCTAGCCCTTCCTATCTCGTGTTTGAAGGAAGAAAAAGATGAAATCCTTATTGCAAAAGCAGTCTCTGCTCTCTACAAATTAAAACTCTTCTACTCCTCCCCAGCACCCTAGCCCAAGAGTTACAGGAGAAAGAGATCATTCATAGGCTTCAAAATTCGCAGTGCCATCTAGTGCCATCTAAAAGCCAAGTTCTGCCGATTCCAATCAAAATGCGAAACCTTTTCTTCACTTACATTTAGCGTTAGCCCCTGTACCACAAAGAACCCCTTACTCCAGACCTTCATAGAAAAGATCAACTGCTCACCCACCATGTCCTTGCAACATGTGAGCTGGTGCCACTGCACCAAATCCTACTCTGAGTACAGAATCACAGTCCGTTCAACTAGAATCCTCCATGATGTCGCAAATACAGAACAAACCCTAGTCTTCTGCTAAAACAGAGTTTCTACTGGTGCCGAATATGGACAAAATACTCTCAAAAGTCTCCCGAAGATCTCTGACACAGGTATTAAGTATCTTAGTCGTTTCTATTTACAGGTACTTTGCAAAAGACGATGGCGGCGGAAAATTCTCTCCAATAATTCACCTCGCACAGCTAACATTATCATACCTTTTGCCCCCAAAAATAGACATCTAGATGACTCTGCGTGCGATGACCTCAATTAATAGAGGCCACCCATTAAATGCTCAATTAACAGGTCAAACGTCACATCAAGAAAGGAACACCAAAAAGATGAGGAAAAGAAAGGGCCAAAAAAGAAAAGCAGGGAGCACTTCCCTCCCAACTTTCCCAAAATTCAACAAAGGAACGCAAACCCCCCATTCCTCCTCCCAATCCCTCACCAATAAACAACAAGATGATCAGATTAATCCCCTCATTCTACACATGTTCATTTGCAAAATAAGAAGAATCGGCTCTAAAATTACTATGAATGGCAATCTTTCCCCATCGCTTAAGAAAAGCTATAATGTTTAACTGGACTGAAAACTGGGAAACCAAATTAAGCGTGCACGACGGATACGATAAATTCGCACCTGCAGTCGGTTGCGATTGCCTCGAGACCATCGGTGCTGAACCCATCGCAGCTCAGGAGCGAGAGCGCCCTGAAATTCTGGAACTTGCGAGCCAAGAACTTCAAGCTCTCGTCCGTCACGGTCATCCGCTTGAGCCTCAGCTCCTCGAGCTGCGGGTACTGATCCGCGAAGACCGCGAGCCACCCGTGCACGTCGGCGCCCCAGTTGGGCGGTACCAGGTTGAAGTCCGAGAACCGGGGCTTCCCCTTGAGCAGGACGCTCCGGATGTTGGGGAACCGGCGGGCCACGATCTGCGGCGACACCGCGTAGCAGTTGCCGATGAAGACGTGCCGCCGCGTCCACCTCTCCGCGTTGTACCACGCCTTGGAGACGAGGGAGACGGCGTTCCGGTCCCGGTGCGAGTCTATGAGGGACAGAATCCGCTCCAGCACGTCGTTCGGGAACTGTATCACGCGGGTCGACTCGACCGAGTCGCGCGATTTGCTCGGATCCATGACCGACCCACCTCCCGGGGAATCACCAAGACCCCGCCAAGCTCATGACTTTGCGCTCCGGATCGGTCCCGGACGGCGGACGGCGGTCGGCTCCGGGCTCAATGCGGCCGGTCGCGGCGGCGTCGGCTGCAGAACCCCGGCCGCTCCGGCGGCGGAAGCGGGGGAGGTGGGGAGGGAGATAGAGGGCGACCCAGAAGAGGATTCGAAGATGGGTAGTCAAAGATTCGACCGGGGATTGGGAATTGAGAGCAAAGATTCAGATTTGATACATGGGTCCGGGAGATTTAGATTGGGAGTGAGTGATGCCGAATGAACTGGAGGTTGGGGGGAAAAAGGGGGGAGGAGAGGAGGAGAGAGAAACCGGAAGGACGGAGGCGAAATGGGTAATATAGAGAGAGAAAGAGGAGGAGATGGATGGAGAGAGAGAGGGAGGAGAGGAGTCGATGTCAAGATGACAATAATGAAGGAGATTATTGTGATCTCTGTTTAACTCCACCCAAAGGGCGAAGCTGACACACTTCAGAAATGGCAATTTGGGCAGGGACACAGTAGAGAGAGAAAGAGTGTAGAGAGAGAGAGTGTGTAGAGAGAGAGTGAAGAGAGAGAAGGGGGGAGGAGGAATCGTCAGGGTCGTAGCCCACCATACCTAATCTTGGGCTTCATGTGCGTCCGGGGGGGCGGCCTACGGGAGGGCGCCACGTGGAAGGGCCTTGTCGGGGGACTGGGACAGGAGCCTCTTTATCTCCGAAAATCCTTTTCTTCTTGCTGGACAGAAGCTGGGATTGACTTTGGTGTGACCTTTGCAAAGATGCAAATTTTTCTGAGTTTCGAGCATAATTTGTGAAGAGAGCGAATTTGGGAAACCAAATTAACACCCTTCTTGCCCTTTTTATGAATGCAGTCTTTGTTCACGAGTGTCTTTATGGTAGTTGTCGATCAAACTTCGAAAAAAGATTTGATTTTTAGATCATCAATGGATGAAATATCGCGACATTTCGTTATTTGGATACTTAAGAAGCACCCACTGAACAATAATCTAGGTGACATGACACTACATCGATCTTTGCTAAGAAAACTCCCCCGACCCACCTATGCTTTTGAGAGTAACCCACAAGGCGATGTACAAGTAACCCTACCAAGAAATGTAGAAATAAGCTCGCATGACGTTTTAATAGTTTCTCGAAAAGGAGGTGCTTATTTAGGAATAAGGAAAAAGAAAATGTTCGTTCTCTTCAAATGATTACGAAAAGTTACATGTGAATGCATGTGCTGATATTTATGGGTGGTCTGTAGTGAAAGTTTCAAATATTCTAAAAATGAACTAAAAAGGAGAAAATTCGATTTATAGCCATTTGCGTGGACACACTACAAGAGGTAATGGAATTAGCCCAACTGATTTGATTTTTTTATTTTTCTCCCCCAAAAAATGTGTGTTCTGATAATTGCATCGCCTGTGCATGTTGAAAGACAGGGATGGCGTTGGTGGGTAAGTACATTCAATGGGGGGCCCCACTCACATTCTCAAAGTTTGCTTTTATATATATGTATTACTTTTCTTATTTCGTATATCAATATGAATCATTAATTTTGCAGCTTTGATCCCACTAAATTTTTGTTAGCATCGCCTGTCCCTTCATATGAAAGAAAAGGATATTTGAGGAAACCCTAATTGTAAATTTGTACAAATGGTCAATATGTTCAATAATTCACATTTTCTTTTTTTTAGAGAAATCACATCGTTTGAATTCAGTGAAATACAAATAAAATTAATTTAAAAAAAAAAAAAAGATATTATTGGAGCATTTCTCATATTAAACATAAAGTCAAAAGATTCATTTTCGTTTCTAGTAGTTTATAGAATTTCAAATGGCTCCAACTCATATGGACCAACGATCTTCTACCATGTATTGAGCGCATTCGAATTAATCTTCATCTATTTCGCATATTTGTCCATGCATGAAAGCTTATGAATTTTCAAGATGTGTTAACAAAAAAAAACAATCGTGATAAGCTTATATACATTAATGAAGCATGCGTACATCTCAAACGATTGTGCATAATCTGATGAAAGGATGTTAACTAGATTTACATATACTAAATAAAACATGTAGATTATCATTTCAATGATTGTAGTAGTAATTTGTTGCGAATTTCTTTGAGGAAAACGCAATGTGACTCGCATCCTATCATGTCAAGGTGCTTCATGAAGAATGTTCTTCAGCATTCATTCTCCTTCCACTTGGGAAGTCAACCGAATGTATGAACTCATCATCTGGACATACTTTGAAATTTCAAGTAGTGCAGTCTCTTCTTTTGACCTAAGTGGTAGTGTCCTCTTTTAGAATCCATTTTAGCGTAAGCTAACTGGATAGTTTTACATGCTTCCTTGAACGACAATACCAAGACAACCCAAGAAATGCATAAGGCAGCCAATAACTGTAGGCTGCTAGATGAAAATTGAAAACTTTCATTTTTTAAGTAAAAAATTCAAACTTGACACGTGAATGATTGCGTAATCACTTGTGGTTGCTTCCGGCTGCAAATGTCATACAATTCAGTTGACAATTTAGCCAAAAAAAAGAACAGTTGACAGTCTCGATCTCGATACAGACATTATCTGAATCACCAAAACCTCCAAATCGTGGAAATGTCTTTGTCGTCCGCATAAATGGAAAAGGTCTCACACAGATGTAGAATCCAGCGATTTGAATAGATAATTGAGAAGAAACATATTAGACGCCACCACCAGCGCCTCGGAACCCGACCCTTGTTCTTTCATATTCCATTACAACTGCACCAGCAGCTATCTGAATCATACATTGCAAGCGAGAGATCCATAAAGGATTCCTTGCAATTGCTGTGGATGGAAGTCACCGGGGAAAGATGAGTCAAAACATCAGGAAAATCATCTTTTCTCCCAGCTGTTGATGATGTCTTGCAATTGATGAAGAATGTTATAGAGATTGATGCGCTTGCAAGGGGAAAATTTCATGGGTTCAAGTCCCCGAGCTGTCGGCTGATGCTCCGAGACATTTGGCAGATCTCTGGTGTTTCTTTTGAACTCCATCTCACCGACTGCATCATTCGCTTTCCAGCACCTCCAAGCAAATGGAGGCAGACACTACACGTTGTTTTTCCCACCAGATGATCCATTTTGTGTGCCTTCACAATCTGGAATTAGCTGAACAGCAGAAACAGAGGTAACAGAATGTTCGAGCTTTCTGTGAATTCCACACCCTCAGACTCTCTGCACCGGTGCTCCCCACTTCAATCAGACAAATTCACATAGCAACAAATGCCTGTAGAGATAAAGGCAGCACAAAGATCAAATTCAGAGGTTTTTTTTTTTTTTTTACCAATTAAAAAAAAAAAAAAACTCATGGGTCACCAGCACTCTCCACTTCAGTTAGACAGATGCAGATGGCACACATTCTGTACATGTCTCTGAAAATAATGAAAGCATATCATAACGACAAATGCGCAACACAAAGCATGAATGCACATAGCTATCAAGCAAAGATCTCCAGCAGTACATGCACCATTGATCTGACTTCTGCTAGAAGTTGCTTGAGGCCAGAAAACAGAGAAGGATGCATGAGCATACAGTTTGTATGCAAAGGAAGATGCATGAACACTGCAGTTGCAGAGAATCAAGCTGAGCATGTGTGAGCAGAATTAAGCACGACGCCTACTTCAAATCATTCTGATAGAGAAAAATGCTAGCATTTTTATACCAAAAAGAGTACCTTGAAATAATCACTTCAGAGAGTAAGAACAAAAGGTGGGGCATCTCTCCTTGGTCCAGCAACGGTGCGGTAAACATAAACTTTATATGCCTGACCATCACTGCTCTCCTCATCCTTCATTACTTCAACATTCAATCTAGGCCTCTCCCTAGCCAATACCTCACACCCATTCATTGTCACTTTGCAGGCCGACATCCACAACGACCTCATGGACTCATACTTCTCCAATCCCGAGAGAAGAGCTACATTACCAAATGGACAATCCCTGATTTCAAGTTTTCTCAACTTTGGACAACCCCCCAGCACACACTGCATCCCCCAGTCACTGCTTCCAGCAAAAGCTACAGAAAGCGTTTCCAGATTCTTAGCATATGTCCCAATATACTCAAATGTCTGGTCAGTTAGGAGACCTGAAACAGCAAGCCTCTGGAGTTTCGTACACCTCTGCACAACTGCACCAAAAGCCTCATCCATAGGTTCATTTGTCAGATAATCAGGTTGCCCTGGGTTCATTATGCAAAGACGGAAGTGGGTAAAATCAGGGCAGTTCTGCACAATTGTGGCTACAGCTGCATTTGTCATCTGGCGGCAGAAGTAGAGTACATAGTGAAGTCTCCGGCAGCCATATGAAATGGCAAGAAACCCTGATTCAGAAACACCATGATTAACTTCCTCGTCAAAAGGGTTGGCCGGGAAGACCCGAAGCTCCTCTAGGAGTGGACAACTCCGCGCAACAGCTCCCAGCCCTTCATCTCCCACAGTGTCAAGTACCTGTAGTGGGCCACTTGATTAGTGCACAAGTTCCTGAGATACTAATCCATGAAGACTAGAGCTCAGAAGGTTCTCCCCTGGCTACTGAAGATATAGCTCAAATTATTATTGAAAAATTAACATCACAACTTTGTGATGCTACAGATGCATTCATACATTTGCCAATAAATTGTATTTAGCTTTAGGAAAAGCACCTGCAGTTCGCTGACAAAATGCAGAACCATTCTAGCTGAAAATTAATGAGAATACAATAAACCCAAAAGAAGTCATCATTTTGTCTTCTCACTCAAGCAACAAGCAAAACACGATATCATGCAAATAGAATCAAAGTGAATGCTTGATCATAAAGACGATCTTTCCCTTCATTTGGAGTTTTGTCAATCAAAGTTGAAGCAAACACACTTCATTCCATGCAGTTGAAGTTAGGACAAAATACATCGCAGTCAATATGATAGAATCAAAGTTGAAGAAAAAGCACTCCATTCCATGCAATTGAAATTAAGATGAAATCCACTTTAGTCGCTATACACTGACTTTAACTGCCTTTCACAATACAAATTTATGTAAGAGAGAGAATGATCAGAAATATAAATTGGGGACGTTTCTGCTTCTGGCTAAAGAACAGACCAACCAATGAGTTTATTAAACAGTGTTGGCTCTGCCACCAACACCATTGCGCACCTCTTTTTCCGATAAGAGAGTTCTTTCTCTCCACACCAAGACAGACTTGCAAATGAGTGGAAGCCTCTAGTAAGGAAGTCTATATCAGAGATCAGCTTTTCCTCAAAGAAAAGCAGAACAGAAGAGAATGTATTTTTACTCTAGCACAAACTGTAGAGATTATTTTCAAAGATGTAAATGAAAGTGGAAACCATACCCAGAGGCGCTGAAGACGTGGACAGTGAACAACAAGCTTGGCAAGTTCTTCATTTTGCAAAGCAGCATCGTTTAAATTCAGGAAAGTCAAATTTGCACAGGCAGGGTATAGAACTGGGAGATACGGTGCCATAGCTTCATATAATCCAGAGAGCGTGTGTAGAGTCTTGCAGCCACCAAAAGCTCGTTCAAGCTCTGAGTACTGGTGAGCATTAAGCTCTGGCAAAAACGAGCCAGTACCGAGCTCAGTTAACCGAGGAGCACGGACAAGCAGCCTCTGTAACTGATCTAGTGAAATAGTTCTATTAACCTTAAGGACCTTCAGTGAATTGCACCGACTTACAAGCCGCTCAAGAGCATCAAAATCGACATCGCTATTTAGACTTGCGAAGTTCAGCACTTCCAAAGATGTGAAGTTCTCAGGGAAGCAACTCAACCAGTCACCACTAATATCATCAATGCCATTCTCTTGTATATCCAGCTCAGTCAAATTCCTGCTTACCAAAAGTAAAATGCAAAATCAGAAGAAATGGGATGAAGACATATCAAATATTCCACTCAAAATTTAACTATGGGATTCCAATCAATTTTAAGAACAATTGGCTCTACACAGAAATGTCAAATACAGTACTGGCTTCCCTTGAGCAACCGTGGACCATGAACTGAGTTACCATATAGCTTACTAAAGATAGACTGATAAAAAATCATAATGAGTCACGGATTGCACAAAAAACAGATTCAACCACTCAGAGTTTGATAAAAGGAGCACACCTTAATGCCTACTATGTAATTTTTTTTGCACAGGGACCTTTACTTAAAAGATCATATGCCCCATATACATGTTGATGTTGAAAACCAAAGGCAGTGAGACAGCATCTTACATGTCTTGGAACCATTGACCATTTCCAAAGGAGGTGAGTTCATGTAGATGCAGCTTATGCTTTTGCTTTCAATCATAGTCATCTTTTACAATCAAATGACCACGCACAAATCTCCCATAATTAGTGTACCCATCAACCACCCAGTATCACACACGTTAAACTTGAGAAGAGCTACTCATGCTTGATTTGCTACTTTATTTCTTACTCTTTCAAATAACAAAGCGCAAATCATCAAGATTCACAACAAGATCAAACAGTTTCCACTTAAGTGAATCAGTTTAATCTTTTTACTATTGCAATTTATTTAGAACCTCTTTCGGGTCAACAATTTGTTTACTTGTTATTACCACATCATAGGTCTATCCAGTCTTTAAAGGGTTCATGAAGGAACCAAAACTTATTGTCCTTGATCTTTATGGTGGTTAAGTATACACACACTAAACAGCCTGTATCTTGTATATTTCAATGTATCGAGACAGCTTCTCTCAGTAATTTTCTTAATTGTCCAGAAGAATATAATAGGTTTATCAGGGGTTCCTACAAATTAATCCCGTCATAAAGGGGGTAATGAAGACATCTAGGGGTAAAGGACAATCGCATGGTGAGATAGAAAGCAAAGTCCTTCCAAATTCACGGCATTACCTTTCCCTTCTAAAAATGTGAATTCTCAAGAATTACAATATGCTCTAGCAGTCATGTGGATTTCCCCAAAAGTCACACAGTAGGCCTTAATCCCAATTCACAAGAGTTGAGATCCAACCCAATCACACCCTTCTGATGCATTACCAGTCACCACTGTGCCAATACCAATCACAAATGAAGACCTAATCAGCTTTGATTCATCCTTTAAGTTTGGGAAATTAGAAGAAATGGGGAGAAGGAAAATCTAAGTGAAAAATTTTAAAATTTTGACAAGAAAATTCTTGTGAGGAGGGAGAGGGGGGAATTTATTATATGGGCATTCTCTTTCCATTTTTCTCCCTCATAATGCTCCCAAACAGAGCATTTGTTCTTGACATGAAGATCAACCTCTAACTCTGCTTAAACAGAAATATTTCATGTATACCTTCCCAGGGAAATAAAGATCTGGTTAAAGTTTGATCTAAAAGAGACCACGGTGCAAAGATCTCTAATATAATTGGTCTTGCGTGACCAATAGCAAAAGTTTTTCCCCATAAACCACATCTCCTAAAGATGACCTCAGTTAATAGGCCACCCATTAAATGCCAAACTGACAGGTCAAACGTCACCTCAGTTTAGGAAATGGGAAAAGAGAATAAAAAAAAGCAGAAGCACTTAAGGTGAACTTTCCCAAATTCAATCGCCAGAAAAAGAAGTGAAAACCGCCCTCCCCAGATCCCATCCAGGCAAACAGCACAATGAATCAATCTTCTGATTCAACTAACATATTCAACCCAATGGAAAACAAGAAGAGAAGAATGGCTGCCCTACACTTGCTGTCCCGAAACTTTCAAATTCACTTTGTTCCCTCGACAAGTGGTGCCTTAATTGGATTTCACGAACCAAAGGTGGATATACCTATCACTAGGTCCAGTCCACAGCAAGATATTCATTCAAGCTCGGACAAGGATTTCCCCCGGAAAAAATCCAATCGCATTAGGTCGAGTCAGGATCAAATCCGACGAGAGGCAATGCAACTATCTATTGCAGTTCGTTTGGTAAGGAAGTGATCGCTCTACCTCTTATCAACTAGAAATCTAGCTAATTTGAACATGAATACAATCCAAACTATACTGAAGACCGAACAATTCAAGCGAAATAGATACGATAAGCGATGACCCCACCTGCAGCGAGTCGCAATGGCCGCAAGACCATCGGTACTGAACCCATCACAGCTCATGAGCGAGAGAGCCCTGAAGTTCGGAAATTTCAGGGCCAGAAACCTCAAGCTCTCGTCCGTCACGGTCATCCTCTTGAGCCGCAGCTCCTCGAGGAAGGGGTACTGCTCCGCGAAGACCGTGAGCCACGACCGGATGTCGGCCCCCCAGTTCTGCGGCACCAGGTTGAAGTCCGAGAACCTGGGCTTCCCCTTGAGCGTGACGCTGCGGATCTTCGGGAACCGGCCGGCGACGATCTCGGGCGTCACCGAGTAGCAGTTCCCGATGAAGACCCGCGTCCGGGACCACCGCTCGGCGTGGTACCAGGCCTTGGACACGAGGGACGCGGCGCTCCGGTCCTTGTGCGAGGCCAGCAGCGCCAGCACCCGCTCCAGCACCTCGTCCGGGAACTCCGCCGCCGCCGCCGCCGACGCCGTCGACGAGGACGACTCCCGCGGCTTCTTCGTCGGATCCATGCGGGCAGCGCAACCTGGGAGGAGCGGCCCACGTCAGCCGCAGAGCATCACCGTACGATCAAAAAGACCCGGCCTTTGCTTTTGCCCGGCCGCCGGCGAGGGGGCGAGGGCGAGATCTGGGAGGCGGGAGGCGGAAAAAGGGAGCCGACCCAGTTCGAGAAAGGCGAAAAGCTCGCTGCACACCTCCCCGTCTCGCTCGCGCGGGGTTCAAAGGAGCGAGCTTTGGAGCGCACGGAGGGCCAAAAGGGAGAGGGCGAGGGAGCAATGCGTCTTATAGAGAGAGAAAGAGAACCCCACGATAATGAATGGCGGAATGATGCGGAGCGAAGAAGGAGAAGATGTGAGAGAGAGGAATAAAGAAAAACAGTGGGGATCTATAATTGCGGGATCTCCTGTTGAGCTCCGCCCAAAGCTGTAGCTGACGCAGGAAGATGGCAAATTGCACAGGCGCAGAAGAGAGAGAAAGAAGAGAGAGAAAAGGGGGGGTGGAAGAAGAGGAGGGGAAGGATCGCGTGCCCACCATACCTAACCACCGCCCATGTGCGCCCGGAGCTCGGCCAATCGCGTCCCGCCACGTGGGATGCTATACTCTTACACAGCCCGAGGAGCGCATCCGAGCCGTGCGGTACAGGCTGTGCCCGATGACGTGCCCCGCGGCGGACCGTCCGATCGGGCTTCGGCGATTGGGGCGTGGGGTCGGGGGAGATCTCTCCGGTTGATGATGTGAGGAGACAACTGATGAGAAAGATGGAGGTATATCATGAGGTTTTTAAGATCAGTTTTCTTTTTTAAATAAAAAAAGATACAATATACATATATATATATATATATATATATTAAACTTTTTCTTTTTGGACCAACCAGATAAGTTGAAAAGGGATAAGTGATGCTTCCGAGACTATCATCTTTTAGAGAGAATTTTCCTAGGCCAACCATTTTAGAGATTCAAACGCGTTATTCGAATACTCATCGTTTGTTTGTCAATTCAATTTATATATATGAAAAGAATATTTGTTCCTGATAATTCAAATGAGCAGATATGAAAGTATCGCTATCTGAAAGCCTACGAAACATTCAACTCTCTAAATCAATTGAGTCCGAACTTTTGAGTGTGTAGGGGCCATCTTGATCCAAGAACAGTTTGTGTACAATCCTCGGAATCTGATCGAAAGTGGTCACCCAACTCCTAGGCTGGAAATTTTCCCATAACCTAGATCGGCTACATCAAGTCAATATATTCTTATTTAGTGTGCTTGTTGTATGAATATATTCCCATTTTCATGACCACTGTATATTCTTTCCTCCATTTTGATGTCACCACCGGCTACAGGACATTTGTTTGTATGATTTAGTGATGTAGATAAAATCAAGGCTCGTCTAAAACCAATTATTGAAAGGATTGATAATTTACATTTAGTAGACAATTGTTTAATGGTTGTGAATTAGAAGCTTAGCGGCAAAAAGAAGTAAATAGGACTCAAGTTTAGGGCCATTAGGCATCATTTTTTACCCATAAACTTCGCATGTTTTACGGAAAATGATTGATTTTAAAAATATTTTCATAACTATGATTGTTTATGTCGCTTAAAATAATTAGCTGATGAAAATGTTCTTATTATTGACAATAATTTAAGTCTAAATATTTTCGTAAACAATAAAAAAAATTGATTAATTCACTTTTATAAATGATTGGTTTTAGGAAAATATTTTTCAAATTATTTATTTTTCGCGAAAGAAACGGAACCTTAGTTCTTATCTATAAATCACGCATGACGACATATTAATTGTATTCATGAGATCATATTTGGGAAAATACAAAAGTATAAAACCCGTATTGACAACGTATTAACTATATCCACGAGGTCATATTTGGGAAAATATAAAATTATAAAACCCGTTGAATGAAAGAGTAAAGTAAACATGGGATATTAAAAAATGCCTTGTCAATATTTTGCGTTAGTTGAATTGGATGTAGTTAATAGAAATTTTTAATTATATCAATTTGACACATTGTAAAATTTGATTAGATTACAAACCCGAGTATTAAAGAAGGGGCCTAACCGAAGCAAGCCTCTAGGGACCGAGACATAACGTCTAACTATTTCGGCAGAATTTCATCATTGACATTTTGTTGAATATGAAAATAATTTCAGTAAATTTATTTTCCTAAACGATGTGAACATCGAAAATGAAGGAAAATATTTTTTGATCCTATATTTTATTTTCACGTAACACGTGGAGGAGTAAAAAGCAATCTGGCAAATGCCCGCAATCCACGTGCAAACTTCACGTGATGGCCTCCGATTACGAAGCAATCTCATTAAAGTAAAAAATTAATGCTAAGCCACTCTTACTCATTAAATTTTTAATATTTCCTGAATCTCCATAATTTAATATTATAATAATTAAAATCATTAAGATTCGCTTTGAAAATCCCCCCAATAACGCACCCCTGGAAAAAAAATTGAGGATAAAATAAACAAATGCGAGCGATCAATAAGGCAAGCCTCATGCTTGGGACAACTGGCAATCCATCTTTAGGAGGGCCCCAAAAATTGAAAATAATAAATAAAAGCTCCACCATATTCTCTCCCAATTGGCCAAAAAAGTACGTTTGATAACCGGTCAATTCGTGATAATTTCGAAGTCCAAAAAAAAAAAAAAAAAATTCGTGATAATTTCTATTTTTTTGTTCTTTAGAATAAATTAAGAATATAAATCTATTTTATAATATCAACTAATTTTTATTATTAATAATAGATTTAAAAAAGAATAAAAAGTAGAAAAAAATTACTTCATTATTCTCGAGAACAATTCTAAAATCAAACTATTTTATTTTTCTTTTCTCCTCTAACCAGTCGCGTGAGCTCAACAATGACAGGTGATTGGCTAGAGATGAGATTTAGCTTCCTCTCTGAAGCCTTGTCCGTGGTTAGGCAAGACTCCATCGAGGCGAGTGAGTTTGCCGGCTCTTGTTTCTAATTGGTCACCAGCCATTGCTGAGGCTTGGCGGCTAGCTAAAGGAGGAAGAAGAAGAGAAGGAAAAAGAAGAAAAAAAAAACTCATAAAATTATGTAAAAATTAAAATAAATTCTTAATCATCAAAGAATTCGAGGGTCGTACTAAAACGTATTTCCATTCATTTTCAATTATGAAATAGGAATTTTGTGCAATTATCAAACACATTTGATTGCTCAAAAACTCACGTGTGGAATATAATCGGAAAAATGTTATTCATGAGCAAAAATTGTTATTGGAAACAAAATGGTTACCAACCATGCCTTAGTTCTTTTTAAATCTCTCTGTAATCCTAAAACATCACCAATTCTCTAATTTTTTTCAAAAAACCTAACCATAGGTCAAGACAGGCCGCAATTAATCGATTTTATCGTTTAAAAAAAAAAGGAAATCAGGAAAATAAAATCGGATCGAGATATGCTTGACCACGACGTCTGTATCGCCTTCTCTCGAGTTCACGCGCATGTCTCGTAGCGAATCATCGACCGGTCCCGTTTCGGAAAAGAAAAGGAAAAAAAAAAAAATCAGCATCTAAAATATTCCTAGCAATGTCAAATCGTTAACAAACCCCGATCTAATTGGTGCAGCCATCTCTAATCATACCCAATGGTGGGTGACGTACGCCATCCCCCCTTTCCCAACACCCCAAAAAGGGTCCAAATTTAATTTAATTTAATTTTTGCTTATAACTAGCAAAAATTGCATATTCAGCAAGCCCATACTCCCAATGATGATGATGATAATAAAAATAAATTATTATTTTAATGTTTCGTACGAATATTATTATCATATTGCTAATTATTTACAATTATCTCCATGGTGCATGTGGGTATTTCTTAACTAGGACAGGACGAAGATGCCACGTCGATTTCAGAATAAATTATTGGGGCACGCAGCAGGGACAATAAATGAGGGATGATATTATAAAAATATCTCAGATCGATACAATCGTAATTTGATTATTGTATTGCCAAGAATCATAAATCAATACATCTCTTCATAAATTTGCACTTTATAATCTTTCGCCAGATATCCAAGTGAAATTATCGATGCAGAAATACACGTAGTAAGCGACTCGAGCATGAACATGATGTAGTAAAATTCACCATAAACGGCTCACAAAAAACATTTTTATAGATAAATGTGTCACAAGTGTATCGATTTTAAATTATTGATTGCACAAAAGTTAATTTTGCATACACGCATTGCAGATTGATCGAATTGAGATTTTTTACAACATGAAGATAAATTTAGATTGAATCTATCGTGATTATATCGATTTAGGATTTTTAATATGTAAAATTCTCAGTATAGATTTGAAATATCACGAGATCATCCACCTAATTAATCGAATACCGAGAATCATGAGCTTTCTCATGTGTCTAAAGAAAACGTCGCGCGAAATCTAATTGCGCGTGCGATTGATTAGGTGGACGGTCGCGCGATGTTCCGATAGACCTTACACATGTAATGTCATATGTACTGTGAATTCATGCGAGGAAGGAAAGTGGTGGGGATCGCAAATTTCGGGTAAATGTGGGGGCCGAATTTGAATTATTATTTTTGCGATTGTGGGTGGGTGTAGGGGATTCAACGGTGCCAAAAAAGGTTAGGTGTGACAGGAAGCACGTGCCCACTTCATGTCCATTTCGCAAATGGGAACGATGTGGTCTTTTTCTCTCTCTCTCTCTTTTTTTTTTTTTTTTTAAATATTAAAGTAAATTATTTTATTGTTTTTTTAATTGAATTTTTGGCCCTCTTTTTCTCTCTCTCTTTTTCATTCGCTGGACTTCCACGGCAGTTCCATTAATTGGGGTGGTGGTCCAGTCCCCTTTTTTGGTTTCAGGCCCTAATGCTCAATTAACATCACCATCGTGTTGAAAAAGAGATTAAAAAAAAAAAACATATATTTATGCTGTTAAAATAGTGGGGTGATTTAGAAAAAAATATTAATATCATGAAAAATCTAAATTAATATACTTATGATAAATTTATCTTAAACTAACGTTTTAACTACTTTTTGTTAAATTTGATTAACACCATAAAAAGTCACAAATTGATATACCATGAATTGTGACAAACGGAAGGTAAAATTTTAAATTAATACACCCGTCCGACTCAATAATTCCTTTGTAAAATGTAAGGAAAACTAATTGAAGATGAATTTGTCACATGTATATCAAATTATCGGATTTTGATTTTTAAGGTAAAAAATTAGTTCTAGATAAATTTATTATAAATGTATTTATTTGATTTTTTTTTTCAAAAATTATGATAAGCTTTCGGTTCTTTGCGGTGCATGGGAGTTAAACCCCACACATAAAAAGAAGCGGAGTCCTTCCCATGAGAAGGATGACCATTAAGATAAATTATATTAAAAAGTTATCATGACTTATATTTAAAGTCAGAGATGTTTTTCGATTCAATAATCTATTTATGGGGAAACAAAAGTTACTTGATAAAGGCCACAACTAACAAACCTAGATCATGGACATTAGGATTTCCGCCCTCTACATAGGTTAATTCCTCCGATTTCATGCTTGAAAAAACTAACCATATCCATGGCGAATATAAGATTTGGTGGAGCCATTACCAACTGCTCTAAAAATTTAAGTTGTTAGATAAATGCATGGTTTAATATTTATGTATT
Source organism: Eucalyptus caleyi (assembly GCA_014182885.2). Taxonomy (NCBI): domain Eukaryota; kingdom Viridiplantae; phylum Streptophyta; class Magnoliopsida; order Myrtales; family Myrtaceae; genus Eucalyptus; species Eucalyptus caleyi. The sequence goes on along the minus strand of CM024469.2, from coordinate 11,893,689 downwards.
CGACACTTCCCTCACGCTTAATCTGATCTTTTTGCTTAGTATTGAGTGTGAAAATATTTAATTCGGGAGTTAAATGGGGTCTCAAAAAAATTTTAATAGAATGATCAGCCCAATTCGATCTCAATGCGCATCAATCCATGAGCTCATGCACGTAGGTAGTAAACGATCGAATTTTCATTATAATCACATGCGTGAGAAAGAAGTAGAAACATCATTCAACAAAGAAAACCACGATCAAAGCGGACATATCAAGAACACGTCGTGGTAGGATTGATTGAGTCTCGGTCCAGTCCGATTCCTAGATTCCGAGGCCGGGAAAATAAAATGAAAAATGAGAGAAATTAGGAGGAATTATAGTTTGTTTCTTAATAAATTTTATAAAATATATTATATAAAATTAACCAGTCAAGTCCGATGGGTCCGATTCCTACATTGGAATTAGAAACTGGATCGACTGGTCACTGGTTCCAAAAATGAGAATTAGGAATCGGATTGTCCTTTTTGGGAATCACCCAAAATAGGATGGTCCGGGCGATTCCTGTTACACACCCTACGTCGTGTGATCATTTTGGGACATCTTTTTTCTCAGCGTCAAGGAACATGTATTGGGGTGTATGTGCGACTTGTTCAAATCACCATTGGTAGAAAAAAAAAAAAAGGGAAAGAAATTTCCACGAAATTGCAAAGAAAATGTAGATATTGTCATGTTTCCCATGAGTAGAAAGGGAGCTGTCTCTTTTCCTTTTTTTTTTTTGTCAGAAGAGAGATCTCCTTTTTTTTTTTGTTGGTCTGATGAGAGATCTCTTCTTTGACAAACCCTTCTTTTCAGTGCTTTGTCCCGGAGAACAAGATAAGGGGGAAAGGCAAGATTTCATATCACTTCGCGATATGAAAAGAGGGGGATGGAGGGAGGGTGGGGCGGGCCCCACCGCCCCTTATCCAAAGCGACGTCGGCTTGTCGGGTAGCGATAGAGCGTCCGACGCCGCGAGACCCGGCCCACGAGCCCGGGTCTATCTCCGGCCTCCACGTGTCGACGACCCAGTTGAGCCCAGGACGCGATCCTTGCGGAGACGCACAGCTTCCTTTTGTCTAATGGGCGATACTGTTTTTGGTTGGGGGAAGGGTTGAAGAAAGAAGGCCGGGGAGGCGACATCTCGTCGACCTCCTTGTCGCTTGCATTATCGATTGTTGGGTTTTCTCACGGCTCCTTGTCTCCACCCCCGGCACGTCGGCCGAGAGCGACGGCACGAGCCGAGAGCGACCGAGTGGACAGCACGAGCCACCCGAACCCGAACCCGTGATATCGGGAAATATGATTTGAACGCGCAATCGCCGAGTCAACGGTGCTTGTTGATTTGCTATTGAAGTCGGTTATCGACCATGAGACCTTTCCCTAGAAAGTGTGTAGTTCATTATTTTGGGTATCATTTGAAATGATAGAATCTCATGATCCGTTGAGATATCTCGCAGGATGTTGTCTTTAACATTCTTATTCTTGCCGGCACCCAGAAAAGGCCAAAAAAAAAAAAGGCCAAGCAAGAGCCCGCTAAAAAGCCCAGCCATCTCATCTTCTAGCAAGGCATGGGTCGGGTCGGCCCGGCCCAGAAAACTAGTTCGTTCGATCTTATCTATAAGGCCCCGACAGCGTTGACTTGGGCCGTCCTATTTGCGTGCAATCTCGAGCCTAACTTAAACAGTTTCCCATCAGAGTGCAGGACATGTTTTCCAATCGAATCAAGATGCTAATCATCTTACCTTTCTATCATTGGAAGGAGGGATTTTTTCCTTGCCCGAGAAACGTCGATCTCAGTCATGTTCTCCCGCCGAAACTGCCGCCTTTCTGGCAATCCCTGGCCACCACCAGTTGTCGGAAACTCGCCCTCCGACGAAGCCTCCGAATCTGTATTCACCGCGTACCAAGACGGACCTCCATGCACGTTCAGGCTGCCGCCGCTGCCATCTTCTTGGCCTTCATGTCCTTCTTGTATGACAGTCTCCTAGAGGCGCATTCACGTCCCACCCTGCAAAAGAAACCTCGGAACACCAGTCCGGAGAAAGGCCCATTTCCGACCCTCGTCCAGTTACGGATCTTGAGCCGACCCGTTTGACCTGCCTGGCCTCCGGAGCCGAAGATGCGAGGGAAGTAGATGAGGAGGAGAGCATAGAGCGCAAGCGTGATCCGGAACGGAGGGTGCGAGGAGAGAGCCGGCGATTGCGCAGTCCATGCTACGACGCGCAACTTCGCAATCCTGGTGGTGAAGAAGGGCGCTACGGAGTTCGATTCTCGACGGCTTCCGTTTCCTTCCATGGAAGAAAGAGTTTTCTCGAGAAAATGAGGTTGAATATAAGAAGATAGGGTACGGAGCCAAAGCGGACATGCATGGACGTCGGACCGCTGATAGCAGAAACTTTTTGTAGCCGAAGACTTGAGCAATATGACCTTTGGTTTCAAGAATATATCGGCGTTCGAGGTCCCGAATTCAATTCCTTACACCTCCATTTCACTCGTTGATGAATTTCCTTCAACATTTCATCACCTACAGGTCGCGTATCTCGAGATTTGAGTTTAATATTTTGATCCAATCAGGCCTGGCCTACACATAAGGGGGAGTATTGATATGTAGAAATCAAATTATGCGCCGTAACTTAATTTGTGGAAAATTGTCCAAAAATTTATAAATCCATTTCACTTTAGTCAATTGGGTTCTAAACCTTTTAATTGTGTTGTTTGAGTCTTAAATCTTTTCACGTTTTGCTAATTGAGTCCATTCGGGAATGTTGGTCGGAAGTTGCTAAATGCGGACCATCATACGTTGCGACTAGTATTAATGGGGGCAAGTTTTTAATTTTATATATATCTTTTTATCATTTCCTTGTTTTTTAACAAACTTTGGCCAGCAAGGGCCGTCGGGTGAGGGCCAACACCGTTGCCTATTGGTTAGCGAGGGCCATGACACCCTCACCTGTGGGCAGTGATGATCGGCTTGTGATCTCGGTGGCCCGAGTTTATAAAAGAAAACAAAGAATAGAAAAGAAAAGGAAAAATAATAAAAAATAAAAAATATTTGCCATATTGAGTCATTGACGTCGATTGTATCACATAAGAATGTCATCATTCATGATAGCGATTTCTAGCCAAAATTACTTTAATGGATTCGATTGGCAAAAAGTGAAAATGATTATGACTCAATGGGCAAAATTTTAAGATTTATGACTGAATTAACAAAAATGCAATAGATTTAAAACTTGATGGCCAAATTTTCCCTTAATTGCTTACATTTTTATAATGATTGTCCCATATAGTTTTCCGAGTTTTTCTCGAGCATGTTGTTGAGCTGAAAATACTCAATAATCAGGAACATCCCACGTTGCATATCTGAGGTTGTGGGGACTGCACCAGACCTCCATGCCTGAAACATTCAATTCTGATATAATTCATAATTTTCTACGACCAGCTCAATGTTGTACTAGGGACATGGAAGCTCAATGCTGTATTAGGGACATGGAAGGCGTTCATGTTTTTTTGTCCATCTCCACATGCATGTGGATCTGAGATTACCGTAAACGAGACCAAATTGACTTTTTCATTTTCCTTAAAAAAAAAGAAGAAAGTAAATAATAAAGAGAAAATTGGATGGAATATGTTTGTGAAATGTTTGCTAATTTTTTTTTTTGAGAAAATTGCAAAAGCATGATATATTAACTTAATCAAGATGTAAATTGTTCTAGAACCTTAAGTCATCAAATAAAGTGTCGTTTCATCTTTAATTATTCTAACATAAATTATTAAATTTAGTGCTATTCAATTGGATGGTCTTACAATAATTGCCATTACCATCAAGAAAAAAGCAAATAGTTATCCCGACCATGCTGACATTTTGACCGCCCTCTTTTTCCTCCTCCAGATCTCCTTTGCCTTTTGCGCTATAAAACAACATGGATGGTCAGAATTTATCCATCAATTTGAGGCTATCATTCCAGTCTGATTAGGGTAAGTCATTTACGTTGACATTGGATGTGACATGTGAGAGAATTTGCTCCTTCCAGTACAAATAATTTGATGATTTAAGTCATTTATCTGGATTTTAATTCATATTTTATTTGTTCGAGTGTTTCATAATTTATAACAAGATGGGTTTTTTCATTATAATATTTTAAAAACTCAAATTGAGAGTGATCGATTTTATGATGAGTGTGTTCTAGACCAAGAACTTGAAATCTACCCCTTCAAAGTTGGTCCATAGTGTATGGAATTGAGAACCAAATTGATTAACCCACCCTTGAAATTGACTTGGAGCCAAACTGCCTGTATCCAAGGTAGACCCAAACATTGGCCTTCCTTTTTTTTTTTCTTCTTTGTTTTCATACTACAAAGACATGGAAGACCTACAATCTTGACAATTTCCACGTAAACCGGATCAACCATCACCAACCCCCGCCAGCCACCTACCCCCTCAAGTTTCACGACAACCCATACCGAAATGACTTTCTTTTTGAAAAAAAAAAGTAACCCAATGAACAACAAGCACGAATACATAACAATAGGTAAGAGCATCGTAACTAATGCAGCCTTGAACCACTGGTGTGCCGTGAGGGATGAGTTTCCAAAAGGGAGCTCTCCGACACGAAGAATGCATACGACTCGAGCGGGATTTTTCCATCAAGTTTTGTGGAAACATAGAGAAAATACTAATAAGTATTAAACCAAATCCAACCAATACAGGACAAAATGTGAATTGATCTTGAGCTCTAACATGCATACATATTTCAGCCTTCTCTCAAGCATTCTATCGAACGGTTAATATGCGATTTAACAAACGTGTTCTAGAGCAAGATTTATTGCAATCTTCGAGCAAGATATGTTGCCTACAAGCTTATATAGACGTGTTTTATGCCGAATCTGTCTCATTTTGCAATGATTCACTTAAAATTCCCGTATTCGGTGTTGCTAAATGTTTTTTTGGTAAGGATATTAATTTTTTGGTGAGGCGGTGTTCCTAAATGTTTCACACTTCATTCAAGAAAAACGTCTAGTAGTTGGTATGCATGCATGAACTTGAGTTTTGGGTTCAAACTAGAAGCGTTCCTCAATCTAAGCATGATGCATTAGCATTAAAACATCTCAAAATATCATAATTAGTCCTAAACTTGTTGCGGCTTGTTAAGAGTTTGGTAAAAAAATTTTACCAGTTCAAGCAACTTCCATAAGGAGGGGTGGTCCTACCTGGCTTAATGGGAAAGGGTTGTGGCGGATGGCGGCTTCCGAGCGGATGATTGACGACAGCGAAGCTTTCCTTCAAGCTCCCTCTCTTCCTTCGGCTCGTCCTCTCTTTCTCTTTTGCTCTACCTTTCTATTCTACCAAAACAAAACGAGCGTGAAGGTGGGAGGAAGAGAGGAAAGAGAGAAATGGTCGGGCTTGGAGCTCGCTTGAAAAAGAAAGAAAAATGAAAGAAAATGAGGGGTCGGGCCCGCGGGGAAGGAAGGAGAGGCTGGTTGGGCCAAGGTCGAATTCAGCCCGACTCAGCCACTCTCGCAGGTTTTTTATTTTTATTTTTAACAATTTTATGAAAAAATTATTATTTTTTTGAGATTTTCATTAATATTTGTTTGAGAAAAAAAGAAAAAAAAATTAGGTGTCGACATTGTGGCGCCACATAAATGCTACATAAAATAATTAAAAAGAAAAAGAAAAGAATGAATGAATTTGAGCTAGACAAGAGAGATATGGGAAACATGGTTGTCGAGCTTATGGTCCTAGATCGGGCTAATCTCCACTAGGCTGCTCATGCTTAACTCCATTTGGGCCGAGCTTCGCTTGGTATTGAGCTCCACTAGTCGCAGGGAGCTTGAACTTAAATTTGAGAGTCGCGCTTGACCCTAGAGTTATGATTGACTTTTACCTTGCAACTTTTTCTAGAATAAATGAAACTCCACACAAACTCAACGAGACATCTCTCCGACCGCTGTCCATCGCCACCACAGAAACACATCCACTCGTCGGTCACTCATTTCAACCATCACCAACCCCCGCCAGCCACCTACTCCAGCCGGGCCCCCAAGTTTCACGACAACCCAAATCGAAATGATTTTCTTTTTGAAAAAAAAGTAACCCAATGAACAAAAAGCACAAATACATAACAATAGGCAAGAGCATCCTAACTAATGCGGCCTCGAACCGCTGGTGTGCCTGTGAGGGATGGGTTTCCAAAAGGGAGCTCTCGACGCGAAGAATGCATATGACTCGAGCAGGATTTTTCCATTAAGTTGCGTGGAAACATAGAGAAAATACTAATAAGTATTAAACCAAATCCAATCAATACAAGACAAAACGTGAATTGATATTGAGCTCTAACATGCATAGATATTCGGCCTTCTCTTAGGCATTCTATCAAACGGTTAATACGCGATTTAACAAACGTGTTCCAGAGCAAGATTTCTTTCCTTATTCTTTAGCTCCTTCTCAATTCATCATTTGAATTTTCGAAAACGTTTTTATGAAGAGGTGTAGGAGAAATATTATCAACACTTAATGGAAAAATATGCTCAAAAAATTCTACATTTTTTGTCTCAACTATAGTATTATTATCAAGCACATCACTTTTTAATACAAGAAATCTATATGCAGTACTATATTCAGCATAACCAATAAACATGCAGTTAGATGATTTAGAGCCTATTTTCCTTTTCTTAGAATTAGGAAGCATAACCTTAGCAAACACCCCCACACTTTCAAATATTTTAAAGTAGGATGATAACCTTTCCAAAATTCATAGGGTGTTTTACCAGTTTTCTTATGAGATATTCTATTTTGGATATGACATGCAAATAAAATAGCTTCACCCCATAAATTATTTGGAGCATTAGAACTAACAAACATATAATTCATCATCTCTTTCAAAGTCCTATTTTTTTCTTTCAGCTATACCATTAGATTTAGGGGAATAAGGAGGCTTAGTTTCATGAATTATTCCTTCATTTTCACAAAATTTATTAAGCAATACATATTCTCCACCTCTATCCGATCTAATTCTTTTTATCCTTTTATTCAATTGATTTTCTACCTCTGCTTTATACAAAAGGAACATATCAAAAGCTTCATCTTTATGCCTAAGCAAATAAACTTTAGTAAATCTAGAATAATCATCAATGAAGGTCACGTAATATTTTTTACCTCCTCTAGTCATAGTTTGTTTTAAATCTCCTAGATCAGTATGAATTAAACTCAACAAATCAGATTCTCTATTTACAGAAATACAAGACTTTTTTTGTTAATTTTGTTTCGGCACATATTATACATTTATTAAAACATGAGTTTTTAATTCTAGAAATTAAACCTTGTTTTTGCATTTTCTTAATATAAGAAATACTAACATGACCTAATCTACCATGCCATAAATCAACAGATTCAGCCAAGTAAGCGAAAGCAATAGCATTTTCATTGATAACATTAGAAACGTTAAAAACAAAAAGTCCTTGATTACAATAACCCTTTCCCACAAAGACGTTATTTTTTGTCATTACAATCTTATTAGATTCAAATGACACCTTCACTCCAACCTTTCCTAAAAGCGCTACTGAGACCAGGTTTGCCCTTATATTAGGGACATGTAATACATCATTTAGGGCCAAAGTCTTGCCAGATGTGAGCTTGAGAAGAACTTTTCATTCCCCAAGAACTTGAGCCGTTCTTAAATTACCAAGATAAATAATTTCTTCTCCTTCCCCTACTGGTGTGTAGGAGGAAAATGCATTTTTGTTTGCACAAATATGTCTAGTAGAACTTGAGTCTACCACCCACTCTTTCACATTGGCCACAATGTTGGCCTGGGAAATAACCGCAACAATTATATCATTAGAGTCATCTGCTTTAACCAAATTAACTTTTGGTTTAGTAGGATTGTCATTTCCCAGTATTCTCTTTCTGCAGTGCGCTGCATGATGACCTGGTTTTCCACAAACAAAGCAAGAGCCTTTCTTTTTGAAGGTGGGGTAAGCAACCTTGGGTTTGTAATTAGGTTTTTTGTTATAATACTTGTTTTGGCGATGTTGAAATTTGCCTTGCACCAAATTTGCCCTAGTAGCAATTTCCTTAGCTTTGGCAGTTTTGATCTCCTTGCGAGTTGTATCCTCAATGATGATATGCACGATCAGATCGGCTAGTGACAATCGCTTGTGCTTAAGTTGTTGCTTGTAGTTATTCCAAGATTCAGGCAACTTTTCAATCAGCAGGCCCGCAAGAAATTCTTCTTGTAAGTTGATGTTTTATGCCTTCAAGTCCTCCACTAGCTTGTGATATTCATTGATTTGTGTCTTGATCTCCTTATCATCGGACATTTCCCATCGATAATAATTTCCGATTACAAATTTTTGTCTGCCCACATCTTCGGCAGTGTACTTTGCAGTCATGGAGTCCCATATTTGTTTCACTTCCTTGTACGGACAGTAGACATCAAACAATTCATTACAAAGAGTACTAATAATTGTGTGCCTACATACTTTATTAGCGTGTATCCATTGATCTTGAAGCTTGTTATAAGTTGGTTCGGCCTCCGTAAGTGCGAAAGCCACGCTGTGCACATCTAGGATAGAGAAAACTCTTTCTTGCCACCTTATGAAATTGTTGCCATTGAAAACTTCGATCTTCGATATGTCAGGAATGGTTTGGCAAAGGACATATGTGGTAGTGGTGGTAGTGCAACTGGACCGATGGAGATTGAGGCATCAGCAGTAGTATCAACTTGATACTCCATGGGATTATCCTTAAGATTGTAGAAAAAAGGTTGATAAGAACAAATAAATTTGTCTGAAACGTGCAAGCGTAAGCACTATACTTAAGGATAATTCCACCTCTCGGAGTGCGAAACTCGGTGCAATAGGCTTCTGACGGCTATCCTCCCAAGATACAACAGATCTTTTTCTATATTCCGTACTGAATATTAGAAGGAACAGAAACAACGTCTGTGTATAACCCAGCAAGAAAAAAGGAAAGGAAAGATTTCAAAAGGAAAGAATATTCTTTGTTTCATTCAGTGTGTATTTTTAAGATTGTCTTATGAGATTTTATATTCAGACAAAATAAAGCCGTTAAAAGAGTCGTTGTAAAATAATGAAAGATTTATTTGAGAAATAAATTAAATGTTACAAAACGATTGAAAAGCCGTTGTATGACGCTAAGAAACCGTTATGTGACTGTTAAAAATAATAATAGTCTTTAATGCGGTTATAACTATTATCGAAGTTATTATTGTAAATATTTCAAAATATTATTGAAATATTCAACAAGAAATGCGTCGAACTGTAGACTTTCGGAAGGCTATAGTGTTGACACCTAAATTTTACTATTTTACTTAAAACTTAATCGCATACAAAACTAGGAATTAGTTGCTAAAAAAAATCCAAAAAAATTGTCATAAAAAAAAACAAAAAAACAAAAAATGCTTAAAGGGTCGAGTTGGGCCTGATCTGGCCTAGGGCCGGCCTAGCTTCCTTTCCCCTCCAGCCCACGCCTGGCTGTCTTCCTCCTTCGCATGCGGACCTGCAAAATAGAAGAGAAACAGGGGCAGTAAGGGGGTGGCAGGAGGACAGTGAACAGAGGGGCATCGGAGACCGAGAAAAAAGAAGAGGCAACAGGACCGAAAGACAGACAAAAAAAAAAGGTAGAAAGAGAGAGAGGAGAAAGAGAGAGGGAAAACCGGAAGGAAAGGTGGCGGCGGCCACCGCCGCCGTTGCCGTTCGATCGACCTCCCCTCTGTCCGAGTGCCACCCGTCGACCTCGCGATGCCTCGACCCAGCATTCGCCGTTCTGTTGCGTCTCCACGAGCAACCGCACGCCTCCGCCGGACACCGCTGCTCCAAGCCCCCTCATCGGTGTCGCTTCCTCGAGTCGTGCCTCCATCGGCAACACCGGTCACCGCGCGCTTCCCCGGAACCTAGATCTGAAGAAACGGAAGGAGAGGGAGAAGAAAAGAGCCTCCTCCTGCTGCCCTCTGGCTGCCCCTGCTCGCCCGATACCGCCGTCACCAACGACGCCTCCTCCAAGCCGTAGAGCCGCTGATCGCCTCCTCAGCTGAGCCGACACCCTTGTCGCCGTGCCCGAGCCACCGGTCGCCGCTCCCAGTCCCCTCGCCGGGGCAGTGACCAGCAGCAACTCAAAGCCGAGACGCCGCTGCAGCACCTGCAGCCGCAACAACCACCACGCCAGCAATCGGAGCCCTCCTCCGCCGGACACCGCCGCTCCCAGCTCGCCTTTCGCTGCGCCGGTAGCTGCCCTTTTCGTGCCTTGCTGCAGCCCTTGCGACGCCGTCCGAGCCGCTCCTCTACCCAAAGCCGCGACGCCGCCACTACCCTCTGCCGCTGATGTCGCTCCTTCTACCCCGTCGCGGCACCAGCACCGCGCCGTTGCTGCCCATGCCGCCACCGCCTGTTGCGCCGCCGCCGTCGCCGCCACTGTTGCTCGGTGTTAGTGTCGCCAAGAACCCTAAAGAGGAGGTACAAACCGGGTCAAAGAAATGGGTAGGGTTTTAGGTGAATCGGGTAGGGTTTGGGCTGTTTTCGCTTGTGGGCTTTTGGGCTTGGGCTAGTTTAGTATAGGCTTGTGGGCCTGTTTTCTTTTAAAAATGGAGGAGGGGCACCTCTTGGGTTGGACCCGCGATTCGGGCCCACCTGCTCCTAACCGGACCGAACCCAGGTCCGGTCGGAGACCGGACCCGATCCGCGCCGACCGGACCGAACCCGGGTCGGGTTGGACCGAACCGGTCCGGCCAGTCAAAAAAAAAAATTATTTTAATATTTTTTAAAAACATTTTCGAAAATAAAAAAAATGTTAAAAAAGTTAGTTTTTTTAAAAGAAAAATTTAAAAAAATCGGAAATTCTTTAAAAAAATCGAAAATTTAAAAAATCGAAAATTTAATTATTTTGAGAAAATTCAAAAAAATTAAATTAATGATTAAAAAAATTAAAAATTTCGAAAATCCAAAAATGATGGGGTTTGATTAGGATTTGCCATGTATTGCCATTTTAGCGTAATTAGACCTTTATGTGCTCGTATATTAATTATGTTGCATGTTTAATTTGCATATCTAATTATGTTTGATGGCATGTGTTTAATTTTATGATAATTAGGATCTTGGTAGTTATGGTTATTATTTTAATGATTACACACCCGTATGATCACCTCACATGTTAGTGGATAGGTATAAAATCAATCCAGATTGCCTGATAAAAATCATTGCTTTTAAAAAGAACAAGATTAGGTACCGAAAGGGCACTAATTGATTAATTAGTGTAATTAAGTCCCCGATCCTAAAATCTCTGGTTGCGTAGGAAGTGAGGCACGCTCCCATGCCTCACTTGGTTTCTAGCCGACCCCAATAGGCTAGTGGCGACTTCCTTTGTGCAAAATTTTTAAGAATATCTCAACGTCACGCGGGGTATAGGCTTGGGAGAGCTTGCGCCTAATCATGGGCCTTAGGCCCGTCCTTTAGGCAATACCCCTAAACCTATTCCCTCCCCCCGAGGGTAGGTCGCGACAACTTGGCGACTCCGCTGGGGACTTGGTTTTAAACCTTAGAGGACTTAGGCCAAAATTAATCTTGTTCAAAAATATTTTGTTTAGCAGCGAGGATTCCAGGTACGTCCATAACATTATAGGTGCTAAATGTTTTTCCACAATGGGAGGTATAAGGGGAAGTGTTTGCTCACCTTTGTCTTGCAGGGAGGTGTAGGAATGTATGGTTTATTTTTCATGTATGAAGTGCTGATTGTTTATAAATTGTCATGCCTGCATCCCCTGCATTGCACTACACTATAGCACACACTACCTGCCGCCGGACCCGGGCCGCATAGGATCACTTAGGATGGTGTTGAGGTGGATACCACTCCGACTACAACCACGTAGTACGAGTCGCCCACCTCTACCCCGAAATTTCTTTCTTCACGTTGAAGGTACCCACCCCGGTCTGCGAGCATGCGACACGGGTCGGTTCTTTGATGAAGCCGGAGTCATGGGTAACCCGACCCAGCCACAATCTTGTTGGTTCAGTCCGATGATCCTATGGCTTCATTTTGAGCCATATAGAGTAGGAATCGAACCACATTCCATATGCATGTCTATGTAATTAAAAAAAAAAAAAAGAAGAAATAGAGACAGAGGTTAGCATTCATTGTAAGTATCATTTTCCTTTTTATTTGCCCACTTTGTATTGCATTTTCATCTTGAAATTTGTGGAAATCAATCGAGTGCCCTCAGTGATGTAGGCTTATGAAAAAAAATTGGCAGTCACTTTTAATAAGTGAACATTGAAGGCAAGTTCTAAACACTTTGATTTAGCCCTGTTGAACATGTGGTTTTGTTTAAATTTCTAGTTATGGGCTTGAAATCATTTAAAAAAAAAAAAAACTTTCAAGTTGTGATTTTATGTTTGGGTACAAAAATTGAAATTGCATTTTTATTTTTTTTTTTTTTTTGGTGTTTTATCAGATTCTCTCATCCTCACATTTTGGGACTAAAATGCAAATCATTTTGTGTACAAATTTCTCAAAATAGAAGTCACTTCATTTTTTTAAGAGTAAAATCACAAATCAATCTTTCAAAAATCAATGTCATTTTGCATAAGAAACTTTTGGAATAGAGTGAATATTCGATTGATAACCGTCGATCGATCTTTTAATGATGCCCCTTCTCTTATGAATAATCTTGGTGAGATACTAAACCCCCGTAATAAAGAATACGGGGCATGTACCGTCACCTTGATTTTGTTGTAAGAAGAGACCTCATTGAGAGATCATTTTCTCATTCACAGGTTATTTGACATTGTTGCCTTTTTGCAGGCTACGCGTGATGCTCCATGACATTCTCGTGTTTGACTACATAGAGAAATGAATTCTAGGGCTAGAACGAGAGTTGATTTTTACTCTTATCTATACAAGAGTTTCTTGCATTTTATCATTGTTTTTTATTCTTGTTAAGAATCTTGTTTTCCATTTTGGGTTTTGATAGCAAATTTAATTGATGCTTTGGTAAATTATGCGACTTTTTTTTTTTTATGATGGAATTCAATTTCGTGGAAATCATCCCAAAAAAACCAAAAAAAAAAAAGAAAGAAAGAAAAGAAAAAACAAATTTAGAAATGTTTCAAGCGAACCTTTACGTCTACATTCCAAAGCGAATTTCAAGAAAACTTTGCTTAAGGCCCTCTCTTTATGTAGTCGTTTTCTTAGGCTCATCAAACTTGAGAAGCAAGCATGCGTTGAGTCATCGTTGGTGCCAATTTTCCATAAAGGCAGAGCGAAGTTGAATTCCATTCTAGGAAGTTTTGTTATTTGCAAATGCCTTAGGGACCAAAATAGCCCATCAATTTCGTTCACTTTGCATGATGAGACAAATGAAGGGAGTTGCCAAGCATCCAAAAGGGTGAAATCGAAGGAAGAGTAAATTGTATCGATTTCAATCATCAATTTCTGATACCGTTTCTGACATGTTTTTCTTTTCCATTATCAATGAAACATCAAGAGTGTCAAGTTTTGTAACGTTCTTAACAAACACAGTGGAGCGTTTTAAACAAGTAAAGATTCAGATGAAACAGAGGGACAATATTATCCATTCCTCCATTAGAAATACCTTGGGATGTTGATCGCCTGACTTTGAAAAAGATGTATCTCGTTCCTAAACTTGATTCTCTTCAGCATAAAAAATGACATGTCCTTTTCTTTGATATAGGATGGGCTCGAACATGACAAAGGATTGTCAAATAAAGAGTGGCAGAGCAACATTTGATTTAAAAAAAAAAAAAAAAATCTCTCATCTCCCCACAAACAAAGTGTGCTGGAACAATATTGTCAAATTCATCAAGAAGGATGTATCGTTCCTTAGTTGAACCTAACTAAGAATAGAGATAACTCATTTCATCTCCTTTTCTTACAGGGTGATAAAAAAAAAAAAAGGGTTGCACTTGACTGTAGAAGCGGCGCCTTCTACCAAGGAATCAGGGAAACATCAAACACTTAAAGGCGAATACAAGGGAAGGGTATTGTTGAGTTACCAAATATCCATGAAGGTGAATCCAAGAGATGTTAGCGCCAAAATGATGAAAGCGAGTAAAGGGTAATAATGTATCGTTTCCAACATTTCAATCATTAGGGATCTTTGCACTAACATATTCTTCTACATTCTTTACAGGATTATCGGGTTGCCATGTTGCAGGTAAGTACCCTTCTTCTCAGTTTTTTTTTAAAGTCAAAAAAAAAAAAAAGAGAAAGAAAAAGAATTTGCATTACAAAAGAGAACTTTTGGGCTTTCCTATAGACAAGCAAAAAAAAAAAAAATGATAATTGAGAAAAAAAAAATTACAAACCTTTTGAGCATCCTTTCTATCTCAAAATTGTTTTCTTGTCTTGTGGATTATTCATTTTGAATCAAAATTCCCTATGGAGATTGATATACTTGAATGATCTCGATAGAGTGAAATGGAAATGTTAACCATGCCAAACAAGAAGTGCTTAGGATGAAGAAAGGCAAGCTCATTTCCAAACACGTCCTTTAAAAACTTTTGAGAGTTGAGCATTATTCAAACACTTTTGAGAGTTGAGTGAAAAGAGACATTCTCTTAGGACAAATGATTCATTCGCATTGAGCGCAAAGATCGAAATGATAAAGGTGTTGCCTTCATCAATCCCAAGCATTGCACTGATCTCTTGTTACCCCTTTGGGCTGGAAAAAAAGATGATCCTTCAAAGTACCCCTATCGAGAACGACCCTACATTGGGGCAACATAGGAGGTTACGGTCGTGTTGTAAAACGAAAGGTTGAGAAAGATTCTATTACTTTCACCTACATCAATCTTCTTGTGGTAGCTTCAGAGGAATTCTCATCGGAGCTTGACTCATCCCAAGGTGAAGAAGAGCATTTCCTTCTCTGCCCAAACACTAATACCCATTGCTATAACCAATTTGGGCCTGATTATTCATTTTTGAATCTCGAGCGGTGATCATCTCCCTTCACTGGGGCAAGGCATAAGTATTGACCAAATATAATTGACAATCATGAGAAAATGTGAAAAGCATCTCGAAAGTCATAAGCTACCAAAGTCCAAAGAGCAAAAAGCTCGACAAACTAGGGGGCATGAAAAAGCAGTGTGCCTAGTAAAAGCAAGGCCAATGCCCGTCAAGAAAAAAAGCCAAAAGGCCGCATCTTATGTGAAAGAAAAATGATCAAAATCCAAGTGCCTGCGAAAAAAAAAAATCATCGCAAAGGACAAAGGAAATTAGAGAAAAGAGCAAAGCTCTCATGCAGAAATGATCAGTGAATGAACTCTCGAGATGTGCTGTGTTTCAAGAGCCAAATGCTTTTGAAAGGTCAAGTGACCCGGTCACGATGCCATGATGATCACTGACTCTTAAAGACCCTCTTGAAAATTTTAAACTTTTCAAGCCTTTCCCGAGCCAACATTATAACTCTTTTCCGAAGCCTCTTCTGATTGGGATGATTTGAGTGAAACTAAGAATACCACAAAGAAGCTACTGCTTGAAGGAGTGGAAATAATTCTATCTTGTCTTATCTTCCAAGTTCTCGACTCGTAAACCCAATGAAGATAGCGGCAAATGTTCCTTTATTGGCCTCAAAAGTAATCATTCCTTTGTGTAAGCCCTAACCAAGCCTATATTGCGGTCCTTTCAAAAGACCTTTTTGATCGATCGGATTGTGCTCATTGCAAATGTTTCCGAAAGCCTTCGACATAGGCTATGTGAGATACTTTCAGCAATCAATTACTTCTCACGTGAATGGATGGGATCAAGTAGCCATTTTATCGAGAGTATGTGAGAAGCCCTTTCTGACTAAGAAGCTCCAGTTTGGCATGCTTAATGAGTCTTTTTCACGAATAGAAATCATTCTTGTAAGAACTTGACTCATAGAGAATTTGATGATTAACGATGCATTCTCAAACAAGATGACAATTTTGCGCCACATGATGCTGATTGAAATAAAATGTTTTTCCAAAGCAGTCAGATTTAACTTGATTAGCTTGTTCAATTAATGTTGCAATATTTCTAATACGACATCCCTAATGACATTTGCCCAAGTTGAGTTTCACAGGATTCCTTAGTGAAGCCATGCAGCTTTCAAGGGATTAGCAGGTGCTTCCCTAAAAATCAAAGGTTCATGGTCAACCTTAAACCATGCCATCTCCAAAGGTTCATGGATAACCTGAAACCATGCCATTTCTAAAGGTTCATGGTCAGCCTTAAACCATGTCATTTACGAGGTTGGTGGCTTTCCTAAGCCACACGGTTTGTGGGTCTATCCTTAAACCACACGGTTGGTGGGTTTATCCTTAAACCACGAGGTTGGTGGCTTTCCTAAGCCACACAGTTCGTGGATCTATCCTTAAACCACGGGATTTGTGGCTTTTTCTAAACCACATGGTCGAAACCCGTTTGTACACGGTGAGACTATCATCCGGTCGAAACCCGTTTGTACACGGTGAGACATTCCTCCAGTTGAAACCCATTTGTACACGATGAGACCTTCCTCTCGGCCGAAACCCGTTTGTACGCGGTGAGATTTTCCTTTCGGCCAAAACCCGTTTGTAAACGGTGAGACCTTCATTTCGGTCGAAACCCGTTTGTACATGATAAGACTATCATATCCAGTCAAAAACTATCATATCAAGTCAAAACCCGTTTTTATACGATGAGACCATCACATCAAGTCAAAACCAGTTTTTACACGGTGAGACCATCACATCTAGTTGAAATCCGTTTTTACATTGTGAGACATTTTTTACAGTCTAAACCACACGGTTCGTGGGTCTATCCTTAAACCACAAGGTTCGTGGGTCATCCTTAAACCACACGGTTCGTGGGTCATCCTTAAACCCCGCTTTTAAAATGTTCATGAGTTTATTTCTAAACTGCAATTTTTCAAAAGGTTCATGGTCAACCTTAAACCATATTATCTACAAAGGTTCATTGGTTTTCCTCAAATCATGCGTTTTCAACCCGGTCAAAACCCATTGTTACATGGTGAGACCTCATTCCTCTCCTTCTTCTTATGACACGGTAAGTTTTGTAGCCCGGAAAGCTTTTATAGCCCAGAGAGCTTTGTAGCCCGGAGTCTTTCTTCTTACGACACGGTGAGCTTTGTAGCTCGAAGAGCTTCTGTAGCCCGGAGAGCTTTATAGCCCGGAGTCCTCCTTCCTATGACACGGTGAGCTTTACAGCTCGTAGAGCTTTTGTAGCTCGGAGAGCTTTGTAGCCCGAAGTCCTTCTTCTTATGACATAGTGAGCTTTGTAGCCCGGAGAGCTTCTGTTAGCCCGGAGAGCTTTATAGCTCGGAGTCCTCCTTCCTATGACACGGTGAGCTTTGTAGCCCGGATAGCTTTTGTAGCCCGGAGAGCTTTGTAGCCCGGAGTCCTTCTTCTTATGACGTAGTGAGCATTGTAGCCCGGAGTCTTTCTTCCTATGACACAGTGAGCTTTGTAACCCTGAGAGCTTTTGTAGCCCGGAGAGCTTTGTAGCCTGGAGTCCTTTTTCTTATGACACGGTGAGCTTTGTAGCCCGGAGAGCTTTGTAGCTCGGAGTCTTTCTTCTTATGACACGGTGAGCTTTGTAGCCCGGAGAGCTTTTGTAGCTCGGAGTCCTTCTTCCTATGACACGGTGAGCTTTGTAGCCCGGAGAGCTTTTGTAGCCTGGAGAGCTTTGTAGCCCGGAGAGCTTTTGTAGCCTGGAGTCTTTCTTCCTCTTATTGACAAGACGCTCTTCCATAGTTATGAGTTCTTTCCATTGACCTAATACATGCCTATGCACCTGGGTTTGTCGTCAAAATAATTTAGGTATCTTTTGTCTTTGAAAGGAACCTCTTCGAGCTCCCATTCAAAGAGGGGCAGCTGTTGACACCTAAATTTTACTATTTTACTTAAAACTTAATCGCATACAAAACTAGGAATTAGTTGCTAAAAAAAAAAATCCAAAAAAATTGTTATAAAAAAAAAAAAAAACAAAAAATGCTTAAGGGGTCGAGTTGGGCCTGATCTGGCCTAGGCCCGACCTAGCTTCCTTTCCCCTCCAGCCCACGCCTGGCTGTCTTCCTCCTTCGCACGCGGACCTGCAAAACAGAAGAGAAACAGGGGTAGCAAGGGGGTGGCAGGAGGACAGTGAATAAAGGGGCATCAGAGACCGAGAAAAAAGAAGAGGCAACAGGACTGAAAGACAGAAAAAAAAAAAAAAAAAAAAAAAGGCAGAAAGAGAGAGAGGAGAAAAAGAGAGGGAAAACCGGAAGGAAGGGTGGCGGCGGCGGCGTCGTCGCCGCCGCTGCCATTGCCGTTCGATCGACCTCCCCCGTCCGAGTGCCGCCCGTCGACCTCGCGACGCCTCGGCCCAGCATTCGCCGTTCTGCTGTGTCTCCACGAGCAACCGCGCGCCTCCGCCGGACACCGCTGCTCCAAGCCCCCTTACCGGTGTCGCTTCCTCGAGTCGTGCCTCCATCGGCAACACCGGTCGCCGCGCGCTTCCCCGGAACCCAGATCTGAAGAAATGGAAGGAGAGGGAGAAGAAAAGAGCCTCCACCTGCCGCCCTCTGGCCGCCCCTGCTCACCCGATACCGCCGCCACCAACGACGCCTCCTTCAAGCCGTGGAGTCGCTGATCGCCTCCTCAGCCGAGCCGACACCCTTGTCGCCGTGCCCGAGCCACCGGTCGTCGCTCCCAGTCCCCTCGCCGGGGCAGTGACCAGCAGCAGCTCAAAGCCGAGACGCCGCTGCAGCACCTGCAGCCGCAACAACCACCACGCTAGCAACCGGAGCCCTCCTCCGCCGGACACCGCCGCTCCAAGCTCGCCTTTCGCTGCGCCGGTAGCTGCCCCTTTCGTGCCTTGCTGCAGCCCTTGCGACGCTGTCCGAGCCCCTCCTTTGCCCGAAGCCGCGACGCCGCCACTACCCTCTGCCGCTGACGCCGCTCCTTCTACCCCGTCGCGGCACCAGCACCGCGCTGTTGCTGCCCGTGCCGCCACCGCCTGTTGTGCCGCCGCCGTCGCCGCCACCGTTGCTCGGTGTTAGTGTCGCCAAGAACCCTAAAGAGGAGGTACAAACCGGGTCAAAGAAATGGGTAGGGTTTTAGGTGAATCGGGCAGGGTTTGGGCTGTTTTCGCTTGTGGGCTTTTGGGCTTGGGCTAGTTTAGTATAGGCTTGTGGGCCTGTTTTCTTTTAAAAATGGAGGAGGGGCACCTCTTGGGTTGGACCCGCGATTCGGGCCCACCTGCTCCTAACCGGACCGAACCCGGGTCCCGTCTCCGACCGGACCCGATCCGCGTCGACCGGACCGAACCCGGGTCGGGTTGGACCGGACCGGTCCAGCCCAGTCAAAAAAAAAAAAATTATTTTAATATTTTTTAAAAACATTTTCGAAAATAAAAAAAATGTTAAAAAAAAGTTAGTTTTTTTAAAAAGAAAAATTTAAAAAAATTCGGAAATTCTTTAAAAAAATCGAAAATTTAAAAAATCGAAAATTTAATTATTTTGAGAAAATTCAAAAAAATAAATTAATGATTAAAAAAATTAAAAAAATTAAAAATTTCGAAAATCCAAAAATGATGGGGTTTGATTAGGATTTGCCATGTATTGTCATTTTAGCGTAATTAGACCTTTATGTGCTCGTATATTAATTATGTTGCATGTTTAATTTACATATCTAATTATGTTTGACGGCATGTGTTTAATTTTATGATAATTAGGATCTTGGTAGTTATGGTTATTATTTTAATGATTGCACACCCGTATGATCACCTCACATGTTAGTAGATAGGTATAAAATCAATCTAGATTGCCTGATAAAAATCATTGCTTTTAAAAAAGAACAAGATTAGGTATCGAAAGGGCATTAATTGATTAATTAGTGTAATAAAGTCCCCGATCCTAAAATCTCTGGTTGCGTAGGAAGTGAGGCACGCTCCCATGCCTCACTTGGTTTCTAGCCGACCCCAATAGGCTAGTGGCGACTTCCTTTGTGCAAAATTTTTAAGAATATCCCAACGTCACGCGGGGTATGGGTTTGGGAGAGCTTGCGCCTAATCATGGGCCTTAGGCCCGCCCTTTAGGCAATACCCCTAAACCTATTCCCTCCCCGAGGGTAGGTCGCGACATATAGAATAAGACGCTCCCCCCGGTCGAAGATCAGACGAGAAACCCAGAGCTGCTCTTAGGTTTAGGAACGCAACTCAACCTATCGTAGAACAAGTACAAAGCCAGTCATGCAGCAAACTGCGTCCTCCATATCCGAGATCGAGCAAGAGGCCCACCCCACCATTCTCGTTGGGGGCACAAGGTGATACGACCGTGCCTCGTGACTGCGGTAGTTTCTCTCTGCTTCCCCATCATCATCTTCCTAGCCATCCCCGCCACCATGTCCCCATCGTTCACCCTCGACCCGGCCTCTTCTCTCTCTTCCTTCAACGTCTCCAACTCTCAGGTCATCACCAAATGGACCATCATCTTTTCCGTTGAGGAACCCGAGCAAGCTTATCCCGGTCAAGTACTCCCACATCAAAGCCACCATCATCCTGGACTACGCTCCTTTGGCTCACGCCAAGATTAGTTCTTTCATCTAGAAAGCCACGAGGCACACGGACTGTTCGAGCTCATTTTCACTCCGACTTGCCCAGGGCGAACAAGTTCTCTGTTAAAAGTCCAGTGTCGGGTTTGGAGCGCGGTGAAGTGAGGGTCGACATCGTTTTGAGCTCCAGTCGGAAGCTCAGCTTTGGCACATGTTGGGTTCCTGTGTTTGACGTATCTGTGACATGCAACAGCCTGATATTTACTACTGAATCTGACGGTGGTGGCCCGACGTTGCTCGTCGGCGGCAGCTATTGTGTTCTCGGTTTCTTCAGTTATATATATATGCTGAAGTTCGGGCTCATGGTTTTCTTTTCTCGTAGGTTTAAGCAATTAGATGGTGTCTGAGACATCAGTTTTTGCGATGACCATAAGATGTGAGGAGCAAAATATCTTGCCAGCTAAACCAAATACCACCTCCTTAGCGTTCGCACTAATCATTTAATGTCCTGCACGTGGAAATAAATAAGTTTTGTGGATGATGATCGTTACTTCCTTATATATAATTAATCATGTATATATAAGAAATTACAGATTGTAATGACCAAGTTTTTGTATGACATAAGAATAGTAGCAATCGAATCTTGAACTAGCGATATATGCATAGAGTTAAAAAGGATATGGATCATCTTCGGTAGGAGCAACTTGCCCCAAAATGACCAAAATTGCCTCCATCTCAAGTAATTGTCGAAGGGAACGGTTGTTCCTTGGGCCTGGGCTCAAAGTGGTTGATGGCTTGATTTGAGAAATTCCATCTATGATCTAACCCAGGATTATAAGATCCATCACCAGATTCAATAGCTATTTCTCTTTCTTATTCATTTTTCTTTGCACGCTTCCTTTTCCAATTTCTTTTCCCAGACATCTTCCAAGTCCAATGAAAATAATTAGATAGAAAGTTAACATTGAGAAATGCTTCCTATGTGTGGCTTTGTCAATACATGCAATCCATATATCCCATAATAATTATAATTTGTATAGGAGAATAACGACAGCAACAAGTCTTTTCTTACATTATAATCAATCGATATTTCAAAGTTTTTTGTAATACAGGTCTTAGTAAGAGTGGGGAGGGTTAAGGGTTTTGTTTAACTGTCCAGCGTATCAATTCAACGCAACACACAGGTTTCATCTAGTTGAAGTGTGAAAAAGTATAGATTAAGCTCCTATGATAAACATGGAAAGTTATGATTGATCATCATAATATGAAGATTGTACAAACAGGACGATTCAAAAGTGAGGTTCATAATCTGAACTAGCTTTCCAGTTTTTGGTTCATATTCACTAAATTCTTGTTAGTTAAAATAGAAAAAATAAGAAATTATCTATGTTAAAATGCACAACTGAAGTGTATTAGAAAAAATTCAATATTAGATAATTGGTGTGATGTGGAGCAGACTTATAACTCAATGGTTCAATTTTTGCGTAAATATAAGTTCAATTGGATATGTTCAAGAGGGAGATTGTTGATTTTTTAGACTCACAAGTGAAATGTGTTAATATATATATCTTAGGTGAATGTAAATTCAGCTAGTTATGTTGATAGGTTTGAACTTGAACTTTCTCTTGGTCATATGTCCTTTTAAAGGTATCTGGCCTCTGTGCCCAATAATTGGGTTTTTCATTTCGTGGCATTCATGCATACGTTGGAGTTGTTATTAGCTTGAGCCAAAATGGGCCAAGACCGGCCCAAAAGCTGATACTTCTGCGATTTTCCTTCCTTATTTTCCTGGCCAAGGAATTTGACCTTTTTTCACCTAATTCCACCTTTTATGTAGTTTCATCATATCTTCTCGGTGACCAAACAACCAACTCTACTTACTACAGTTTGCGATCAATTCCACCTCTTAATTTCTTTTTTAAAATTAATTGCACCTTTTATGATGTTTCAGAGAGAGGGAAAGAACGCAGATGAATTCAAGATCTTGGCTGAAAGAGCCGGATTGTTGAACTCTCAAGTTTTGTGCTGTGTTTGTGCTCAGCTTGTCCTGGAGACCAGCAAGTGAGCATGTCCCATGACCATGTATAAGCATACAACTACAGGCACGGTGTGTCTTAAGGATGAATGAGAGAGATGTTCATCAAGAAACTCGAGCGTAGTAAAGACTTGAGAGGCTTCTCAAATTCAGCTAATGTGGATCCTACCAACTCCTCATCTTCTACATTCTATAGATGAGATCATGCCCCAATTCATGTTCATAACATGACAAATTAGGAAAACCATTTGCGAGAATGTATAACTGGGATCAAGAAGGGTATTAGATCATCGAAAATTTTGTTCAAAATTTCATATCAGATTAAAAAATGAAGGGGCTGCACATTGGAAATTAACAGGATGAACCGAGTACATTCAAACAATAGAGATAATGGCCATCTAGATACAACAAAATTACTAAGAAGTATACTTCCCCTTTTCTATGGCAACTTCCTCATTTCAAATCATGAAATCATGCTAAATTGTCAGCTTCGGGAAAGTCACCAATCTAGCGCAGGATGTTGCATAAAAAGCTACAGAGCTTAGTATCAGACGTAAACACCACAAGAGAGGAGTAAGAACAATGACCCAAAACCCTGCATTATCGCAAAAGCATGTTATCATGAATAAATTCATGCGAATTTTTGTGCATTAATAGATCCAGTGTTTCTCTTATGATCATCCTAGTCAATCTTTATGATTTGCAATAAAATGACCCAACCCTCTAATCCAATGGGGGAAAAAAAGGATGGCTCACCTGAGTGTCCAAAGAAAATCCATTGACGCAAGGATCACAGAAGACGATGACATGACGGCACATGAGAAATTTTATGCAATTTAAAACCACAGATGAAGTGAAATACTAGGAAGATGGATGCCACGGCTCCTGTAAAAAGCTTCTTGGCTAGGCTACAATTTCGCCTAGAAGAGGTCACTTCACAGCTTCAAACAAAAGAAAGCATGTTTAAAACTGTCTAATAATCAGCAACAAGAAAGTTTCTGGCATAGACCGATCCAATTACTAGATATTCGTGATAATGCAGCAAATACCTATGCTTGAAGTTCAGCAAATTACAGTGTACTCTTGTTAGAAAATGAACGGATGGCCAGACATTCCACATAGAAAATGTCAAATTTAGAAAACTTCGCAGCAAGAACCGTGCAACACAGACGCTCCTCATAATCATGGAATCTCCATTTTGTACAGGAGTGAAAACAGCTACACCATAGGCCATTGAAATCGCAATGACTAGTTCAATCGAAGCCCATGTCAAATAACCTTAAACCGAGAACATTTGAAAATTTATAACCAGACTTTGTACCAATATGCACCAGCTCATATTAAGGGACCTTCTCGCAAGTTCACGACAATATCAGATACCAACTCGCCTCCACTACCATGAAGGAACCGGATAGGATATGTTTGTTCACTTTCTGCTCAATTCATATTAAGGGACTTTCTCACACTCATATCTAACTCATATCTAAGTACATTTAAAGGGCGTTTTCTAAGCCTTCTAATAAAAAGAATAAAACACCACCACAGTTACCCATGAATGATGCTTGAGGCTCGGGATAACTAGCCTTTTTTGTTCAACTTCTGAAGAATCCTGTTACTAACAAAGACAGTAAATGTGGAAGATGCAAGCATCTGGTACTATTGCCAAGTTAGACAACAGAATTGATGTAAAATTGCAATTTGCATGAAGGAATCTATATAGTGTTTGATAGATGAAACAAAAGCCATCCATTTCAGATCCATGGAAAACGAAAATAGCAACTCATTCTTTTCCTTTCTAGGAAAAGGAAAGAAACACCAGTTCCGATCACGAACTCAAAAATAATAATCATTTGACTGATCTTTAAAAGCCACAATTAGTTTGACTCGTAAAAGACCAAACGGCATTCCGATTCACCTCTCTTGCCAGAGAATGTCTTAATGCTATCACCCGATTGCTTCAAGAAAACTAGCCAACAAGATCAATATCGTCGACCTTTGCTGGAGAGAAGATCTGCTCGAAGATTAAGCACCATAAGTGCCACTTCCCCAAACGTGCAAGTAAATGGAGGCTCTCTTGCAGATATCAAACCTTCAGGTTGTTCAACAAAAATCTCCTCCTCAAGCTCTCCATTCAGAAATGCAGACTTGACATCTAACTGAAATATAGGCCACCCCTTCTCTCGCTGCAATAGCTAACAAGTAACCTTATTGTATCAAGTCGTGCAACATGAGCAAATGTTTCAGAATAGTCTACTCCCCATATTTGTGCATAGCCTTTCACCACCAGTCTAGCTTTGTGTTTATTAACAGAACCATCAGGATTAAGTTTTGTTCTAAACACCCACTTAACCCCAATCACATTCTTATCGATGGTCTCGTCAACAAGCTCCCATGTGTGATTTTTCTGGATCATTGAAATCTCCTCTGCATTGCTGCAATCCACCCTCGATCCTCCTTAGCTTCCACAAAGTTAGATGGTTCGAGCATTGCCACATTGCTTCTTTCATAGATTTCAGCAAGTGACCGTGTACCTCTCCGGTAAATCATCAACACCGTCTTCCAATCCATCTATAACTTCATCAACCTCTAAATCTGTTGCAGGTTGTTTTTCAAACTTATTCTGCTGTTCTACACTCTTTCCTTCCATCCAATTCCACTCATCTTCCTCTAGAAAAACAACATCTCTGCTTACAGTCACCTTTCCTGTCATAGGGTGAAAAATTCTGTAAGCCTTTGATTGGAGACTGTACCCAATGAAGATTCCAAGCTCTGCCTTCTTATCCAGCTTGTCCCTCTTGACCTCAGGAACATGAGTGTAACACAAACACCCAAAAACCTTTAAATTCTTCACAGAAGGTTTAACACCATACCAGACTTCAAAAGGTGTTGACCTCTCTAAGGCCTTTGTGGGCAATCTATTCAACAAGAACACTGCAGTATTAGCTGCCTCAGCCCAGAACTTCTTAGGCAACATCTTCTCATGCATCATACATCTAGCCATCTCCATAATACTTCTATTTTTCCTCTCACTGACCCCATTCTGTTGAGGTGAATAGGAGCAAGGTGAACTGCGCACAATTCCCTGCTTGCTCACAATTCAACTTAAACTTGTGAGCAGTATACTCTGCACCCATTATCGACCGAGCATTTTAATTTTCTTCCCACTCTGATTCTCAACTAAGGCTTTAAACTTCACAAACACATCAGCAACTTCAGACTTGGCTCGCAGAAAATAAATCCAACTCATCCTAGTCATATCATCAGTGAAGGTAATGAAATACCTGCTACCATTGAGAGAAGACTCAGACATAGGTCCACATAAATCTGTGTGGACTAATTGCAGCTTTTCACATGCTCTCCAGCCTCCTCCTTTGAAAGGAAATCTGGCTTGCTTGCCAAGAAGACAAGTTTTGCACTGTGGAAATTCCTCCTCCAAACTTGGCAAGTCATCTGCCAAGCTATTTCTCTGCATAAACAACATGCTCTTCCTGTGAACATGCCCAAGTCTTTTATGCCATATCTCTGCATTTTCTTCTTTGCACTTTAAAGCCATTTGTTGCATCTCTTGTGGCTTGAACATGAAACTTTTGTCCTCCATTGGAATTCTTAGCACTTCTTTGCTATCTGCATTATTAATAAGACATTCCTTCCCTTCGAACTTCACTTTATAGCCCTTCTCAACTAATTGACCAACACTCAACAGATTATGGTCAATATTTGGCACAAAGAGAACATCACTGATCAGCTTCACCTCCTGATTTCCTTCAATAGCCACTGTACCCTTCCCTTGCACTTCAATATACTGTCCATTGCCAATTCTAACTCGGACTGGACCGACTGATTGTCTAGACTCCTAAATGACTTTGAATTGCCAGTCATATGATTGGTACAGCCACTTGTCCACCAGCCATGCATCATTCCCAACAAAAGATTTAGAAAAGGAAGCTACAAACAAGTGCTCTTCCTCGGTTTCATTCTTTGCTACTGGGCTTTTCCCGCTTGCTGGTAATTTTTCTCTTTGCGAGATGGCTTCCATGTGACCCAACTTGTGACATCTTCGCATCTAGTATCGGGCTTTCTCCAACATCTAAAAAACTGATGATTAGTTCCACCACGGTATTGACAAGGCTTTTGTTCATCTTCCATTTGCTAGACCCACCAGAATTTCCTTCTTTTGCTACAAACTTGGAGTCACCGGCATTTTCTCTGGACTGAATCCATTTCTTCGCTTTGCCTCCATCATTTGATTTCACTCTAGCTTGCAGCGCACCCTCTACAAACTCTTCTTTTCTCATCGGTCTTCGTGTTTCCCGTGCCTGCAAATCATTCAACAATTCTGCAAGCTTTATATCGGGTAAGTCTCTTGTATTTTCCAGAGACGCTATGGTGGCTTCGAACTTCTGGAAGAGACACTGAATCTTTCGAACAAGCCTTTCATCCTTCAAGTCAGTCCCTAAAACTCTGATTTTTCAGCTATCCCAACCAACCTATCGAGTACTCCTTCACCGACTCGAATCCTTCATCCGCTGTCTCTCAAACTCCCTCAAGAGATTCAGCACCTTCATGCCTCTTATCTTCTCATAAAAGGCCCCTCTTCCTAGAATTTTATGTCCCAGATTAGTCCCTCAAGTATCAAAATTGCTCCTCCAATCAAAACAGAAAAAAAGGGCATATGGCAAAACCCTTGTTGCCTTCAATTAACAAAAACCGATATGCCATCATCCGGTCATTAATATCATCAACTAAACAAAAACACATTGAACTTGGGGCTGCATGGTAATGTTCTAGAATTTTTTTTTTTTGTTTATAAACAGAAATTTTGATTTTTTGAAAACACTTAGGGGCTGGGGCTGCATGGTAATGTTCTTTTTTTTTTTTTTTTTGTTTATAAACAGAAATTTTGTTTTTTTGTTCTTGGGAACAAAAAAAGAACAAAAACGCGTTTGTTTGCGTTTTTGTTCAAAATTTGTTTTTTTGTTCCCAGAACAAAAAAAGAACGGATATGAGAAACAAAAAAAAGTTGTTTTTTTGTTTCAGAAACACTTTTGAAAAAACACTTCTCTCTCTTCTCTTTTCTTCTTCTTCTTTTCTTCTTCTTTTTTCTTTGGCCGGTCGCCGGCGACCTGCCGTCGAGGGCCGGCGACGCCATCAAGGGTCGGTGACCTCGCTGGAGCGTTGCCAGCCCCCGGCGAGGCTAAGCGTTGCCGACCCCTGGCGAGGCTCAATTGCCCAGCCAAGGCGAGGCCGAGCCTCGCCCAACCATGGCAAGGCTCGGCCTCGCCGGGGGCTGGCGAGCCTCGCCGTGGCTGGGCGAGGCTGCCGGCCGAAAGAAGAAAAAATAAAAAATAAAGGAAAAAGGAAAAATAAAATAAAAATATTAAAAAATTAAAAGAAACAAAAAAAGAATATAAATTTACCAAACGTGTTTCTATTCATTTTTTATTCCGGAACAAGTTTTACCAAACGCGTCTTTTTGGTCAAAAATTGTTCCCCGGAACAGAAAAACTTTTTTCTATTTTCATTGCTTGGAACAGAAAAACTTTTTTCTATTTTTGTTCCCTGGAACAATTTTTAAACAAAAACGTTACCAAACGTGCCCTTAGATGCATAAAAAGCATATTCATTTGATCTGAACAGCATAGAGCGCAATGCAAGTACACCTGACCAAAAAAAAAAAAAAAAAAAACAAGAAGAAGAAGAACCCTCTTTTTTGGGAAAGCGCTTGGGGATCAGATGGGAGCTTACATGACGAAAGAAGCCGTGATGACAAGTCCAATAGCGAGCATGAACACAGACAGTGTCGGGTACCACGAGATCGGCACTGGACTGGCAATCGTTTTTGGAAACTTCATTGTATAAATATTATAAACACAAGAGAAAAGCAGAAATGAATACAAGAAAATTCAGAAACGAGAATGACGGTGATTCGTTGGCAGAAACGAGTGGTAATTTAGAGATTGAACTTGAAGGGTCGACTCATGGACTTTACTTCGGCGAGTGAGAGAAATCTCTCCGCTGGTGAAGAAGGAGACACCGCCGCTCTCGAATTTGGTGATCAGCGAGTTAAGAAGTTCTATTAATAATTAATATTAGGTTTAATATTCTAAAAAAAACCTTGACTTATTAATATTCTAAAAAAAAAAAAAACCTTGACTTTAGGTTCAATCTCAATTTTATCTTGAACTTTTTTTTTATCTAAAAAAAATCACCAACCTTCACTCTAATCTCAAATCTTCCTCACGTCCACAATCTGTGATTGACTTCTTTATAATTATCAACATCAAGAGGTGGTGGTTGTTGTTGTTTCATATAAAGGTTAGGGTGTTAATGAAATCACCAATTACGATAATAACTTATTATTTTAAAGAAATTAGTGATGATTTTCGGATGCAAGACAAATTTGAGATTTTATATTCAGACAAAATAGAGCCATTAAAAAAGTCGTTGTAAAATAATGAAGGATTTATTTGAGAAATAAATTAAATGTTACAAAACGATTGGAAAGCCATTGTATGACCGTTAAGAAACCGTTATGTGACCGTTAAAAATAATGATAGTTTTCAATGCAGTCATAACTATTATCGAAGTTATTATTGTAAATATCCCAAATATTATTGAAATATCCAACAAGAAATGGTCAAACTGTAGACTGAAATATCCCCCCCCTCTCCCCCTCCCGCCCGCGGTCGAAGATCAGACCAGAAACCTAGAGCTGCTCTCAGGTTTAGGAACACAACTCAACCTGTCGTAGAACAAGTACAAAGCCAGTTATGCAGCAAACTGCGTCCTCCATATCCGAGATCGAGCAAGAGGCCCACCCCACCGTTCTCGTTGGGGGCGCAAGGTGATACGACCGTGCCTTGTGACTGCGGTAGTTTCTCTTTGCTTCCCCATCATCATCTTCCTAGCCATCCCCGCCACCATGTCCCCATCGTTCACCCTCGACCCGGCCTCTTCTCTCTCTTCCTTCAACGTCTCCAACTCTCAGGTCGTCACCAAATGGACCATCATCTTTTCCTTTGAGAACCCGAGCAAGCTTATCCCGGTCAAGTACTCCCACGTCAAAGCCACCGTCATCCTGGACTCCGCTCCTTTGGCTCACGCCAAGATCAGTTCTTTCATATAGAAAGCCGCGAGGCACACGGACTGTTCGAGCTCATTTTCACTCCGACTTGCCCAGGGCGAACAAGTTCTCTGTTAAAAGTCCCGTGTTGGGTTTGGAGCGCGGTGAAGTGAGGGCCGACGTTGTTTTGAGCTCCAGTCGGAAGCTCAGCTTTGGCACATGTTGGGTTCCTGTCAAGATGTATCTGTGACATGCAACAGCCTGATATTTACTACTGAATCTGACGGTGGTGGCCTGACGTTGCTCGTCGGCGGCAGCTATTGCGTTCTCGGTTTCTTCAGTTATATATAGATATAAATTTCAATGCAAGCAAGTGATGAAGAACCTAAATGAAGAATCTAAACTGAAAAACCAAATCACACCAATATACATTCATTTGTTTACAATTATAGATATCAGCCTGTCACTAAAAGAGACACATGACAAGAAAAGCTACATAAGATGTATAGAGATGACAAACCAAAGCATTCATGGCTCCAGCTTTCTCGTGATGTTGGAAACCAGGTCGCTTTTCACGAGAAACATAAACAAGTCGAGGTAGCTCATCTCCATCAGTATCAAGTCCCCCACTGTGGCCCAGGAAAACCTATTATTTTCGACAACAAAAAGAAAACATTAACTAGATGCATAAGAGGGGAGGGTTGATTTAAATGCTTCTGGAATACTAGTTAATATCGTATACCTGTATCATTCCAGGGTGATCCCTGGGGTTATTTCCAGGCCAGGCAGTGCCATCTTGCATTGTCCACCCTTCTTCTGGCATCTTTTGTGCCTTTGCAACCAAAGCATTGATTCGCACCTTGAACTCCTCATATTCTCTCTATCAACCACATAATCAAACAATTTTACATTATATATACCAAAACATTTGTAATGGATTATGCATCTGACTAAATGCTACATTGTCAATAGGCAAACCACTAAGAGCACGTTTGTTTTTATTTCTTTTTTCTGTTTCTAAACAACTTTTTTGTTTTTTTGTTACTAGGAACAAAAAAGGAACAGAAACGTGTTTATTTGCGTTTTTGTTCCAAAACTATTTTTTTGTTCCCAGAAACACATCTGGAACAGAAACAAGAAATAACTGAAATACTTCTCTCTTTTTTCTTTTTCTTTTCTTCTTCTTTTTTCTTTCTTTTTCCTTTGGCTGGTCGCTGGCCTCGGCCATGACCGGCGACTGATCGTCAAGGGTCGGCGGCGTCGAGCCTCGCCGGCTGCTGGGCGAGGTCGGCCTCGCCAAATCTGGGCGAGATCGAGCTCGCCCAGCCCGATGCGAGGTCGGCCTCGCCTTGGCTAGGTGAGCTCGAGCTCGCCCAAATTCGATGAGGCCGAGCTCGCCCAGCGGCCGGTGAGGCTCGGCCTCACCGGATCTGGGCGAGATCGAGCTCACCCAGCCAAGGCGAGGCTCGGCCTCGCCGGCCGCTAGGCGAGCTCGGCCTCGCCAAATCTGGGCGAGATCGAGCTCGCCCAGCTCGGTGCGAGGTTGGCCTCGCCTTGGCTAGGCGAGCTCGAGCTCGCCCAAATTCGACGAGGTCGAGCTTGCCCAGCGGCCGGCGAGGCTCGGCCTCACCGGATTTGGGCGAGATCGAGCTCACCCAACCAAGGCGAGGCCGAGCCTCGCCCAGCTACGGTGAGGCTCGGCCGAGCCGGGGGCCGGCGAGCCTCGCCGTGGCCGGGCGAGGCCGGCCGACCCTCGTCGGCCGGTTGCCGACCATGGTCGAGGCCGGCGACCGGCCAAAAAAAAAAAAAGGAAAAATAAATAAGGAAAAATAATAAGAAAAATAAGAAAGAAAATAGAAAAAATTAAATAAAAATATTTAAAAATTAAAAGAAATAAAAGAAATTATACAAATTTACCAAATGTGTTTTGTTCATTTTTTATTTCTAGAACAAATTTACCAAACGCGTTTTTTTGTTCAAAAATTATTCCAAAAAGAAACATTTTTTCTATTTCTGTTTCTTGGAACAATTTTTAAACGAAATGTTACCAAACGCGCCCTAAATAATTTTTCATTTCCCAAGAAACTTAGTTACAAAGGTAAAATAGGTGATGTATGGACCCCTCCCCAATGACCTTCATTTCAGTTTTACAAACACTTACAATAGAATTCAACATAAAGCTACCAATAGAATAATTCAGCAGTACCGATCAATCAATGTACCTCTTGAGCTTCTTAGAAACAGGATCATAGGCTTCACCGCCACCCTTAGCCCCATCAACCTTTGCAGCCTTGACCCTGCCGTCATTCGACAATCCAGGCTCCTCCTTGTCGCCGGACCCATTGGCTATCTCCACGAACCCATCTCGGGGGAGTCAATGAGCACGTCAGTGAGGAACCTATCGCAGAACTCCTGGCTCGAATCAGCCCTAATCCCGCCACCGACAACTCCGCCGTCCTCGTCGTCCTTCATCAAGATGTTCTCGATCTCATCAAACCACGAGAGCCCCGAGTCTAGAGACAATGACGACGCGTTTGTTGAGGAGCAAGTGCCGGTGACGTCGCCGGCCTCAGGGAGGTCGCCGAAGAAGCCGTCGAGGTCAATGTGAGACATCACGTCATCCTCCATGTGCAACTCCAGATCCGCCATCAAAACACTAGGGGAAAAAAAACAACAAAACAAAAAAAAAAAAAAAAGGAGGGAAAAAGAAGATGAAGGCGACGATGGGAGATCTCTAGAAAAACATCTGATTTGCTCGTGGTGGTTCGCCGGTCGTAAAGAGGTAGGGCAAAGAGAGGGAGGGAGGTCGCGGTCCTCTCGCCAGTCCCGTGCAGTGGTTCGTTGATTGCTCGCGGTCCTCTTGCCGGTCCCGTGCGGTGGTTCGTCGGTTGGAAAGAGGGAGGGCAGAGAGAGAGAGGGGGGAGGTCGCGGTCCTCTCGCCGGTCCCGTGCGGTGGTTTGCGAGAGGGAGGGTAGAGTGAGAGAGGTGCGAAGAAAAAGAGTCACAAGAAGAAGAAACCCTCAGTCGGTCAGTCTGAAATTTTTCAAAATGGCGCCTGACACAAGGACACGTGTTGTCCTCCTACCGCCTTCTTGTTTGCCACAGGGGAAGAGGCTCCCCGGAAGTCCCGTCAAGTCTCTCCGGTCAATTTTGAAAGTTCAAAAAAAAAAGAGCAGCACACGCGCAGCCGGTCCAACCCGATCCCGACCGGACCGGACCGGTCCGCTTGCGGCCCTCCCTCTTCATTTCATCTTCGCTCCCGTACGTCCCTTCCCTCTCTCTCTCTAGCGGGAGAGTTGCTTTAGCCCGTGAAATGCGGGCTCGAGCAGCAGCAGCAGCAGCTCGCGCCTCGGCTTTCTTGTCGCCGATGAGGAGGATCGGCGTCGTCGTCGTCGATGGAGGCCCCCGCATTTCGCCATAAGAGGTCCAAGCTCTGCGTCGCCGATCGGAACTCCGGCCGCACGCTCTCCTCGCGCGGAGGTGAGCTCTCTCTCTCTCTCTTGCCGTCTGTTTGGGGTTCTGTCGTCGTGTTCGGCTACAGCCGATCTTTTCGAAAACGGGTATCACTAAAAATCTCGCATTTCTACAATATCGGGCACTGCTGCGAATGTGTAGGAGCAGTGAAAGTTGCAGGGAGTGGCGGTTGCTCGTGAATGAGGGCACTCCATTCCCTAGTCGAGAACAAAGGGTCTGCTCTATGCAAGGCTCTGATAGCCCATTGTCAAGCTACCGTAGGAGGAATCTTGCGTGATCTCTATACTGTCAATAATATATTAAGTGGGTACACAAAATGTGGAGAAATTTGGGTTGCCCACCAACTGTTCGACCGAATGCGCGACAAAGATGCAGTTTCCTGGAACACCATGATTTCTGGTTATGTTAATAGTGGTAAGCTGGAGAGAGCATGGTATTTTCTGAAGTCCATGAGACAATGTGGACTAGAAGTGGATGCTTATACTTTTTCCAGTATGCTAAAAGGAGTAGCTAGTGCCAGTAGGCTTGATCTCGGACAGCAGTTGCATTGCTTGATTTTCAAGCACAGATATGGCAGGAATGTTTATGCGGGAAGTGCTCTTTTGGACATGTATGCTAAGTGCGAGAGGGTTGAGGATGCGTACATCGTGCTCCAACAGATGCCGCAACGTAACTCTGTCTCGTGGAATGCGCTTATCAATGGATTTGCGCAGAGAGGTGACAGAGAGACTGCATTTTGGCTTTTTGATAGCATGGAGCATGAGGGCGTTAAGCCAGATGATGGGACCTTCGCTCCTCTCTTGACATTGCTCAACGACCATGAGTTTTTCAAGCTAACTGCACAGATCCATGCCAAAATTATGAAGCATGGTCTAGAATGGAAAAATAATGTTTGTAATGCTGCAGTCAGTTCATACTCAGAGTGTGGCTCCATTGAAGATGCTAAGAAACTGTTTGATAGCATTGTCTTAAGAGATATAGTGACATGGAATTCAATGCTAGCTGCTTACCTTGTGCATGGTGAAGAAGATTCTGCCTTTAGGCTTTTTATTGATATGTGGTGGCTGGGCATTGAACCGGATTTTTACACTTACACAAGTGTCATAAGTGCTTGTTTTGAAGAAGCACGTAAAAATCTGGGAAAGTCCCTCCATGCTTTGGTAATTAAAATAGGTCTGGAGCGATCATTACCAATCTCCAATGCATTTATAGCTATGTATATCAAATTGGGTAATGGATCCATGGACAATGCTATTCATGTCTTCAAATCAATGCAATCCAAGGACCGGGTCTCTTGGAATTCCATGTTAACCGGATACTCCCAAGTTGGGTTAAATGAAGATGCATTGGAACTTTTTGCCCAAATGAGATCTTTGAATACTGAGATTGATCATTATGCTCTTTCAGCAGTTCTCAAGTCTTGCTCTGATTTGGCAACTCTCATTTTGGGCCAACAAGTTCATGCATTGGCACTTGAGTTTGGCTTTGAGTCAAATGAATATGTTGGCAGTGCACTGATCTTTATGTACTCTAAGTGTGGCATTATTAAAGATGCTAGAAACTCTTTCAAAGAGACCTTCCAAAGTAGCTCAGTCACTTGGAATGCGATTATCTTTGCCTATGCACAACATGGTCTAGGACATGATGCGCTTGATCTTTTCCATTTGATGAGAGCAAGGAGAATAAAGCTTGATCACATCACCTTTGTTGCTGTCCTGACTGCTTGTAGCCACATTGGTTTGGTTGAAGAGGGCTATGGGTTTCTATTATCAATGGAAACGGATTATGGCATTCCTCCCAGGATGGAGAACTATGCTTGTGCAATTGATCTTTTTGGGCGTGCTGGGCTTGTGAATGAGGCTAAGGCCTTGGTGGAATTGATGCCGTTTCAACCTGATATGATGGTGTGGAGGACTTTATTGGGTGCTTGTAGGAGTAGCGCGAACATGGAATTGGCTTGTCAAGTCGGGAATCAACTACTTGAGTTAGAGCCCGAAGAACATAGCACTTATGTTCTACTCTCAGACATTTATGGGCGCCTTAAGAAATGGGGTGATCATGCCAGGGTGAAAAGACTTATGAGGGAAAGAGGGGTGAGGAAGGTCCCTGGCTGGAGTTGGATTGAGGTCCAAAACCAGGTTCATTCTTTTAATGCTGAAGACCGTTCCCACCCACTCTGCAAAGATATATACCCTGTACTGGAAGGCTTGATGGATGAAGTAAGAAAGTTGGGCGGTGATGGCAATTCAGAGGATTCGTTGCAACAAATGGAGATATGGTTTGGCGCTCTTTGACATTAACATCTATTCATATTCTCTTAGTTGATGGCAACGAATTTCATTCGTTCAGGTACAGGTGCCCAGATAATTTTTTGGGCAAACATTTGGGGCAACAAATAAGGAAGAAATGGAAATATGGTTCGAGACTTTTGACAGTGACATTTATTTGTATTCTTTTTAGTCGATGGGAACAAATTTCATTCGTTCAGCTACAGGTGCCGGATAGTTTTTTACGCATACATTTGGTGCAGCGAATAAGGAATAATGGTAAGCATTCTCCATTGTAATCATACAGAAACACAAATTTCAGGCAGCCTTCTTCTCATTTTTTTATGCTAGATGACAAGGAGGAAAATTTGGTTTGTTGTGAATGTGAAGCATTCCCTTATTCAATTGAAGTCACTGTCTTCTCCAAATAGGAGCTCTTGTTTTTGTTGCTTTTCAAGGGGAAAAAGCTGTGAAGCTGGGAGATGGGACTCAGCAGTGGTGGGGGGTGAGGAGGATGCCTTCCAAGTACGTCACGATTTCATTAGTTTATCAATTAAAAGTGACAGAACCTTTGCATTGGAGAAGAACTCATGACATGATTCTCATTTTAAGATACCTTTAATCTTAGTGGATTCTCAGCTCCGCCCATTATTTCCGTTTACAACAAGCTGTTGTCGTCACCAAATTCCTTGTCACCGGGTCATCTCTACCTCACTGCAGGTCGGCATCTCCGAAAGAAACATAGGACTTCACCGAGGGGAGATGCTGAGTTAACTTGCTGGCGAAGGAGTGTGTTAAAACTCAACACTGACAGGGCCACCAAAGGCAACCCGGGTGTTGCCAGAGCAGGTGGTATGTTGTTCAGAGATGGAGGAAGAAATTGGATTGGAGGCTGCACAAGTTTGGTGGGCATATATGCTCTTCCACGAAGGCGGAATTTTGGGCTCTATACTGCTCGACCTTCGAATGATGCTCGTAGTTGAAGTGGATTCGCTGTTGGTTATAGAGTTGTTAAGGAACAAGGACAGGAGTACGACGGAGCGGAATCCTTTTGCTGAATTGAATCGAACGGCCACAATTTGGGATGCATTACAAGATCGGACAGCAGATTACTTTGGATTTTCCTTCGGCCTCTAGCCCTTTGTACCCACACAGGGAAAAAAAAGAAGCAGAGTTTGATTTTTTCTGTTTTTTGGTCATAAGAGTTTGATGTTGACTCACTGGAGTACAAAGATATTTAATGTTCGTTCGCAGCTTCATTTCATATACCATGATCAGGATTCCTTGTTTTTCTTTATTTTTTTTATATTTATTTTGGCCGTATCTCCAAACAAAAGGAGCCATGACAAAGAATCGAAAACATGGACGATATTTTTTTTTTATAAATTGTTTTTTTTAAGATTTTTTTTTTTAATAAATTGTTCGTCTTGTATGGGTGAAAAAATGTGAAGCGGATAAAAGGTGCGTTTGGAATCAACTTTGCAAAGGACTTTGAGCTTCTAAAGATACTTGAGCTAAAACTAAAGTGTTTGGGAACAATTTTAGAATTTCCATTAGGCCAAAGCTGGCCTTTTCAAGGCTGAAAGCCCAAGGCAGGTTAAGGGGTGCCTTGGGCTTTCAGCTTTCTTGGCATACAAGTGGCACTGTTCATTTTTTTTTTTTTCCCCTTCCAAAACTAACTTCACCTACTCTCGATTTTTCCGATTTTGCCATCGTTATTGTACTGTTCATCTTCTTCTCCGTTGAAGGCCAACGATGTGTTCCTCGAAGCCGTGAGTGAGTGGCCGCCGATGGCTCGGCATGGTTGCGGTGGCCCAGGCGATTGTCGCCGGGGAGTGGTGCAACTGCCGTCCTGTCTGGGTCGCGGCAATCGCCATGGGTCGCAACGAGGTTTGGGTCGCCAACCTCGCCGTGACCTAGATCCAAGGGCGACGAGGTCCTCCCACGACCTCGCCGCCCCAAATCTTGGTTGCGGCAGTCGCTGGACATCTCGCGACCTCGCCGCAACCCAGATCCGGGGGCGGTGAGGTCGCGTGACCCCGCCGCGACCCAGATTTGGGGCCGCGATGTTGTGAGAACCTTGCCGCCCCAGATTTGGGTCGCGGCGGGGTCGCCCGACGTTCGGAAATCCTCGTCGATGGTTTTCAGTGGTCGCCCGACGTCCGGCAACCCTTTGTGATGGTCTTTAGTGGTCGCCCGACGTCCGGTGACCCTCGCCAGTGGTCTTCAACGGTTGCCTGACGTCCGGCGACCCTCACTGGTGGTCTTTAGTGGACGTCCGGTGGCCACCTGCCCTTCCCGCCCATTTGCCCTTCCGCTCAATTTTTTATTTATTTTTCTTTTGATAATTTTTTTTTATCACCAAAGCGTTTTGTAAATATAATTCCTCCAAACACCATTTTGCTCAAAAGTACTTCAAATGGGCTTTCAAACTACAATTTTACCAAACACATTTTGCATTTTGGAAAATACATTTAACTGATACCATGAATGGACCTAGACTTAGGATCAGGGAAGGAGAGTAAATTTCCTGTAGGTATGCATCCCACATTAGGCGAACAACTCTCGTTCAAGCCCTTCAGGGACAGCCTTTTAGCAGAAAACCACTCAGCCATTTAATCCAGAGCCTAGAGACACTCAGAAGATGCCAGGATGGAAACGTTTCTAATATACCCAAGCTACATTTCTCGAAGGATCCTACCAGGCTGGAGAAGAAGGGAGATTTAGAAAGCCATAGAGGTTTTTCACAAAGCACACTCTTTACTTCAGGGGACTCTGCCCAAAACGATACAACAACAATGCCTTATATAGGCAAATAAAGGGAAACAAGGACACACAGGGACCAACTCACGGGTCCAGAAACAAACAGAGGCACCGGAACTTTCCGGGAGGGAATTATTCGCACACTATGAACGATGAATCGTATCGTGAACAGTACATTCCCTAGCCTAGTGCTACAGTAAAAGTGAACAGTACTTTGCTACAGTGAAATTGTACGGACTCAACGATCTCGTCCGTCACGTGCATTGTAGCTACATACTGAGTCATCATCTGAACTGTCCTCTAGGAGATGTGCCTCGTATTTCTGCTGGAGGGCTTCAAGATCTTGAGGCGAAAGGATCTAGTTCAGCCTTTGAGACAAGGATGCTTCATGAGCCCAATGGGATGCTTCTTCTTCTGCCCAGTTTGTATTTTCACTTGTAGTGTTGGCAGGAATGTTTGGCATGCTTGGCTGAGGCCAATTGGATGGCTGTGCATAAAAAGATGTATCCATGTTTTGGAATGAGGACGAAGATCCCTGTTCGTAGGGATTCTAGGACAGAGGGCCTCCAAAGCGTGCATAGGGGTCTTGAGTTGACTGGACAATGTCGTCTTCACTTGTCATTTCATGCTCTTGGGACGATGTAGCTTGTCTGTGTTGCCTGAGTGCTTCCTTAGCTTCTGGGGCTAGGTCATAATGATCCCACGTAGTGGGTACATTATTCCAGACCTCTTCGGGAATAGTCTTGTTTTCCTGGCATAGGATTCTCTGGAGTTCTCGGTATTCATGTTCACAAAATCTAACAGATCTTGGATAAGATTTGTGAATCCGGGCTTCTCGGCTGTTCAAGTGAGGTTTATAGGTTGTGGTTCCTATTTCGAGTGGTGCTTCAATAATACAACCATTATTTCTAGAAAAATTCCAAGGACGTCTGAAAAACAGGATGGTATGAATCTCAGGATTTGGTGTAATGGTTCTTAGTTCTCTTTCCAAGTCTTGTCTCCAACATGTAGGATGATAGAACCAATTTAGAAAATCTAAAAGATTTCTATCACATTCTTTTTCTATGTTTCTCCCGAGCATGAATATCCTGGTGAGATTAGCAATGAATCTTCTGGTGGAGATTTCAATGGCTATTAAGTACTTATTGGTTAAGTACCATAACAGCGTTTTGAGCTGATCAGGGAAATCATCTTCCTTCCAGATAAGAGGATGAATAAAAGGATAATTCAAATTTAACCCGAAAGGATAAAGAATCGAACCTCCATTGAATCTAAAAAGGTCTGTGTGGCATTGCCACATGAGGTTCTCCATGTTCTCAGCAAGACTGTCATTCTGGATTTGCTGAATAATCTCCTGGGGATACTTCTGGCTTGGCGAGTCTTTAATTTTCTCAATCTTGTATTTGACGCCATGATTGAGCATATGAAAGGCCGGCCTCTTGATGTACATGTTGATTTCTGCTGGTGCTCTGGGTCTTGACAAAAAGTCATCAAGAACATTCTTTTTTCCAGATGTTTGGTTTCAAAAGAGTATTTTGAGAACCATTCAGCCCATCGAAGCAATTGAGGGTTTGGAATCTGCTTCTGTTTAAACTTGGTCATCTGAGGGAAAGATGCCATGTCTAGTTCTACCAAGAAGTGATGGCCGATAAGATGAAATTCAAACTTCTTGATTCCATTTTGACTGCAGGATTTCTTTAAAAGTGGAATGGTAATGCATTTCAGCTTGGGAAAACTTTCCACTTTTGTGAGCACAAATGTGTTTCTTACCATCAATTTCTTCGAACAGGACAGCTGCCCAGTATTCATTACTGGCGTCGGTTTGAAGAATTCTTTTCCCTGTTGATGGTATTTGTAATGGTGGGAGATTTTGCATAATCTCCTTAAGCTCAGCAACTGCTTCAGTTTGGATCTTTCCCCAAGGTGGGGGATTCTTTTTTAGCATGGATTGCAAAGGAATCAAAAGCTTTGCAATGTTTGGGACAAAAGCCCTGATATAATTAATTATCCCAAGAAATTGCTGAACTTGTTTTTCGTGAAGTCCTTTTCGGAAACTTCAATAATTCTTGTGCAATGTGTGGCCCCTGGATAATATGTACCTTTGTTGAGGTGCATACCAAGAAATTCAATTTCTGTCTGGGCAATATTCATTTTCCTTTGAGAAAGCATAATGCCATGCTTTTTCACGATTTCTGCAAATTTCTCAAGGAGTTGGCAGTGGCTCTGTTCATCGGGGCTGTAGAGCAGAATATCGTCGATATACACTGCTGCAGTTGACAAAATAGGTTGGAAAATGCGACACATGGCCTTTTGGAAAAGGGATGGTGCTACCTTTAAACCAAAAGGAAGAACTTTCCCTTTGGAAGTGCTGGTTCGGGATACGAGAATCCTGTTTTGGATGTCTTCGGGATGAATGCCCAATTGCCAAAATCCGGCTTTGAGGTCGAATTTGGAGTAGATATGGGCCTTGGTTAAACCACTAAAGAGAGAATCTCTGGATGGTAAAGGGAACTTATCATTTTGGAGAAAAAGATTAAGAGGTTGGTAGTTGATTACCAGTCTCATTTTTCCTCTATTTTGCTCGGCTCGCTTATTGACATAAAAGGCTTCACAAGCCCATTGAGAGTCAGAGACTTCAATAAGGCCTTGTTGTAATAATTCGAGCATTCCCTTTGAGCTAAAGCCAAGTGTTCGGCTTCATTCCGCATGACTCGCCTTTGTTGGGTTGATGTCTTCATTCTTCTTGAAGGGGAGGCGAATAAAGAATTCTGGATTTTCCCATAAAGGATGAGAACATTTTTGAGCGAATTTCGAGTGGGATTCCGAGCAAGATTCTAGCAACTTTTGCATGATTGGATCTAATAAACTCATCTGGATGGAAAGAGTCTCGAATATCGACGAACTCGAGAGAAATGATTTTTATATCTAAGACCCTTTCCTGGAATGATGCGGAGTTGAGAGATTTGGGTCATGATGTCCCACCCAATTAGCAAATCTTTATTGGGGAGGTTTGATCCAAAGATTTTTGCCTTTATGGAGCATTCAGGGAAGAACTGGACAGTAACTGGAGTGGTTCTAACACTTGTGGAGAAAGTATCTCCAGAAGCAGAGTTGAAATATCGGATATGAGGAGTCCAATATTCTTCAGGCAGAACTTTAGTGTCTAGAATGGAACAACTTGCTCCGGTATCAATGAGAGCAATGACATTGATAGGCTTAGCGAACTTTGAAGTGAAGATTTTAACAGGGAAATGAGGACAGTGAGTTTGGCTTGAAAATATGTCAGGATTTGGTTCTGAAGATGTGGGAGATATATGAAAAATATCTTCAGATTCTGATTCATCAGACTCGTTTTCACTGGAAGTTTAGTAAAAGGGAATAACACAAAGAGTACATTACATTTGGCTCTTCATCGCAGAAAATAAGGACTCAATATCATCATTTTCAAGGGAAATACATTTCACTTTCGATCGGATGATTCGGCCTTTTTTTCGCCCGAGGACAATTTTTGGCAAAGTGTCCTTTCTTGTTGCAAATGTAGCAACGGCTTGACTTCTTATGGCTTGTGTGATCTTTTCTTTTGCGTAGGTATCGCCATTTCTTCTTTTTCCGGAAATGCTTGGAGCCATGCTTGGATTTTTTAATCGAGTACTTCTTGTAGTGCTTATTTTTCCGGGAATAATGGCCACAAGTACCATCACAGTCTTGTTTGGAACATTTGATCTTTAACTTCTGATGGGAACAGGCTGATTCAAGACGCTTATCATTTGTGATGTATGTTCGGACCATTCGGCGCTTTAAGCATAACTCTTCAAGGCATAGGTGGATTTCTTGCTGGATTTCTCCCAAGGGAACGTCTTGTATTCTTCTTTGCTTTCCGAAAAAAGATCTTTCAACCATCCGGGTTAGCTCGTTGGGATGGAAGTGAGGAAGACATGCTTTAAGTTTGGGTCTGCGCCAATCGGTAAAAAGTCAAGCATTAATCGATAATGCTTATCTAGATGCTTCTTCGAAGGGAGCAACATCTTCTTTCGAAGAATTCTCTTCTTTTGAGTTCTTTGAGATCTCCGGTGTTCCCACAAAAACATGATACAGGTAATTAAGGGCATGGTAGAAGCTGGGTGATAACAAAAACGTAAGCTGGTCTGTTACGTGAGTGATTGCCACCAAAATTTAAGGCTCCCTGTGAACCTTGTAACAAAATTGTAAAGGACATCATTCATATCATGGTTGGTGATGGACTGTGTGCTCAACCAAGTATGAAACTCTTCAAGTACTGTGTGGCCATTTTGGATAAGGTATATCATCAATGGAGAAGAATTGTTTGGATGCCACGGACACATGTCTCGGCTGAATTGTTTCGGTGGGATTACTCGTCGTCCAAATTCGGATCGAATAGTTTGATTGCATATCATAGTCTGAAAGAGTATCAGCCATGAATATTTGTGAATTTGGTGGAATAGAAGGGGAGAATCAACTGGTTGATCGAAAAGGATGAAGAGGAATAAATAGATCGAATCGATGAGGAGGAGGAAGTTTGTTCGGAAAACAGAATCTGGTTTTCCGGGATGGCGGGGATCGGGCTCGGGCTGTTGGGTAATGGGATTGATTTCTTGCTTTCGCAAATCCTTCAAAAAGGATTCTAAAGGATTTGATAACATCATTTGATCGGCCTTTCTCTTATAACAATTGAGCTTGATTACGTAGGTGGTGTTTTTCTTTCCCCTTTTCCCTCTTCAATGCTTTGAGACGATTTCGCAAATCTGATTCTCTTCTGGAGGGATCTTCCGGGATATTGGCAAAAACAGACACTTGAGGTGTTGAGGATACATACCCAGTTTGAACAGGAGGTGCCAATGGATCGAAAGGTCTAAACCTTCCTTCTTCAAGAAGTTGAATTTGCTTCTTGAGTTTGTCTATTTCTGGTTTTGGACTTTCAAGATAATGGTACCCAAAATGTTGTTCTGATTCCAAGGCATGAAGCCTTTTCTGGAACTCAGAAAGTATCTTCTTAGTACCCTCATCATACCTTCGGAGATCTTGTTGCACATTTCCAATCTTGGAATCAATAGCCTTGAAGGCATTATTGTGTGCCAACAGAGTCTCTGATTGCCAGTTTAGAACGGCTTCAGCAGCAGGGGTTTTCTTTTGTCTTCCATGTTCGTCTACATCAATGGGGGTAGGTATTTTGGGAACATGGCGGTACCTGCCATGTGGATCAATAAACTCTTGATAGGAGGAACGAGTTTAGAACTTTCCTTGACAAGAGGAGGAAAGTCAGTATCTTGGAACATGGCGATTGATGAAGTAGGTGGTGTTTCTGTCGAGATTTCAAGAGGGTAAGAGTGTTTCTTAGCCCATTTGAGAATTGGTTTATAAAATGGAGAGAGAGCTTGCTTTTTCTGGGGAGGAGAAGGTGGAGGTGATTTTGGCGGATTTGGTGAGACTCGGGATGTGGTACTAAAATTTGGTGGTGGAGGTGGTGCATAAGATACCATGAGCGGTATTTATCACACTCACCAAGAGTATCTACGGAGGTATCTCCGTCTAAGTACCTTTGGTACACCTTATCCTTGGATTTTTTTCGTCGAGGTGGAGATCTTGCATGTGGGTCTACCTCGTCGGGAGAATTTATACAGCAGGAACATTGGCAAAAAGGATCCCAAAAACAATGACCATGCTTGTCTTTATAGTAATGGACAGGGTGTCCATCACCGTCAAAGTGTCGAACATGTTTCTTTGGATCTGGTTCGGAAATAGATTCAGGAATACATGGCTCGATCATGAGAATGGTTTGGAAGATAGAAGGACTTTCTTCCTTTTCTTTGCCAAATTTGATGGAAACAGTTCCATCTTTTTTCCATACAAATTCTGAGTCCGTAGACTAGAACGGCTTGTTATGCTGGTGTAGCTTTTCATAGTTGGTGATCCAAGTCTCTGGAAGGAGCTTGGCCAATGTATCCTTTGGGATCTGTCGGGGAACATGGATACATGATGCCTGATCATTCTGCATGGAGATGAACAAAGCATCTTCATTACCATTGTTGAAATTGAGATCAAGAGCATGGTTCTGCACTCGATAAACCATTTGGTAATGTAGGGTTGCAGCTACAGAATCAGCAGTTTGGGGTGCTCCAGTGAGCTGGACTTGAACTTTCAGAAAAGAGAGAAGTTGGGGGTCTGAAAGAGCGATGTTGAAGTTTGGATACAAAGTCACAAAGACTGTTCCGGCATTCAGAGTGGTTTGAACAGTACCGATACAAGCATGCTGGTATTGTAAAAACCTGGTGTCTAACAACGCAATTCTTGCCACAACTGGCAAACCTTTACGACCATGGAAGGTGAGAGCAAGACGAACAGCTCCATAGTGGACATGAGAATATCCCTGTTGAACCCATTGTTTGGGAAATTCTGGAGGAATCTGAAGAGTAACAAAGTACTCTTTTTCAGTAGCAGGAATGGGATGCTGGTCGAACTTGGAGGACTGAACGTACTCCTTTACTTGCTTTGGGGTTTGGTGAATGAGTTGTCGAATAGAGCGGATCGGTGAAAATGATGTGGTGGGTTTGGCAAAAGCTGAATAAGGGTTTATAAGAGGAAGCTGAGTTTATGAGATTTTGGTTTCATCGCTAAGAGAGACTTCGTAAAGATAATCTATCTTAGAAGCATTGGAAACACGAAATTCTGAGAGAGCTGTGGATGAAGAAGGAGCAAGAGAAATG
Source organism: Eucalyptus caleyi (assembly GCA_014182885.2). Classification (NCBI taxonomy): domain Eukaryota; kingdom Viridiplantae; phylum Streptophyta; class Magnoliopsida; order Myrtales; family Myrtaceae; genus Eucalyptus; species Eucalyptus caleyi. Next base: position 11,848,822 of record CM024469.2, on the reverse strand, counting down.
GGTGCTTCGAGAATTTCTGGATCTGTCATGGTATCAGAGCCAAGGTTTCGTTTTTAATATTATCCATTCCATGCGCTTGATAGGTGAATCCAGTGCTGATCATTTTCCTAAAGACTTTTCCCAAAGCGTTCCCAAACGCACCCGAAGTGTACCATAGTATTTTTGTTGGGGACACGGCCAATCTTATCGAACGAAATCAGTCTAGAAGACGTTTTTTTTTTCTCGATTTCCATCTTTCGATTTATTTGTCTCTTGAACGTAATGATAATTTAAATCAATTTATTTCCCATGGCGTTGAGCTCGTTCCCCTCGTTGTTATCCAAAAGAAATATTACAAAAATCACTCTCTTCCATTCATTTGTATATGTTGTTTTAATTTCCTCTTTAACTTTTTCTACTTGATAAATAGTGAGACTAAACTCCCAACGATAGAGGGAGAGACGGAAAAATAAAATATTAGGTCAATTAAAGTCCGCCGAACCATAATAATGAGGGTGCGAGGAGAGAGCCGGCGATTGCGCTGTCCATGCTACGACGCGCAACTTCGCAATCCTGGTGGTGAAGGAGGGTGCTAAGGAGTTCGATTCTCGACGGCTTCCGTTTCCTTCCATGGAAGAAAGAGTTTTCTCGAGAAAATGAGGTTGAATATAAGAAGAAAGGGTACGGAGCCAAAGCGGACATGCATGGACGTCGGACTGCTGATAGCAGAAACTTTTGGTAGCCGAAGACTTAAAGCAATATGCACCTCCATTTCACTCGTTTATGAATTTCCTTCAACATTTCATCACCTTCGGGTCATGTATGTCGAGATTTGAGTTTGATATTTTGATCCAATCAGGCCTACACATAAGGGCGAGTGTTGATAGGTAGAAATCGAATTATGTGCCGTAACTTAATTGGTGGAAAATTGTCCAAAAAGTTATAAATCCATTTCACTTTAGTCAATTGGGTTCTAAACCTTTTATTGTGTTATTTGAGTCTTAAATCTGTTCACGTTTTACTAATTGAGTCCATTCGGGAATGTTGGTCGGAAGTTGCTAAATGTTGGCCATCATACGTCGTGACTAGTATTGACGGGAGCAAATTTTTAATAATATATATATCTTTTTATCATTTCCTTGTTTTTTAACAAACTTTGGCCAACAGGGGCCGCTAGATGAGGGCCAACACTGTCGCCTATTGGTTAGCAAGGGCCATGACACCCTCACCAGTGGGTGGTGATGATCGGCTTGTGATCTCGGTGGCCCGAGTTTATAAAAGAAAACAAAGAATAGAAAAGAAAAGGAAAAAATAAAAAATAATAAAAAATAAAATATTTGCCATATCGACGTCCGTTGTATTACATAGGAATGCCATTGTTTATGATAGTGATTTCTAGCCAAAATTACTTGAATGAATTCAATTGGCAAAAAGTGAAAATGATTATAACTCAATTGGCAAAATTTTAAGATTTATTACTGAATTAACAAAAATACAATATATTTAAAACTTGATGGCCAATTTTCCCTTAATTGCTTACATTTTTTTAACGAATGGTCCCCATATAGCTTTCCGAGTTTTTCTCGAGCATGTTATTGAGCTGAAAATACTCAATAATCAGGAACATCCCACGTTGCATATCTAAGGTTGTGGGGACTGCACCAGACCTCTACGCTTGAAACATTCAATTCTGATATAATTGAAGCTCAACTTACATAATTCATAATTTTCTACGACCAACTCAATGTTGTACTACGGACATGGAAGGTCAATGTTGTATTAGGGACATGGAAGGCGTTCATTTTTTTTTTGTCCATCTCCACGTGCGTGTGGATCTGAGATTACCGTAAACGAGACCAAATTGACTCTTGCATTTTCCTTAAAAAAAGAAGAAGAAGAAAGTAAATAATAAAGAGAAAATTGGATGGAATATGTTTGTGAAATGTTTGCTAAATTTTTTTTGAGAAAATTGCAAAAGCATGATATATTAACTTAATCAACATGTAAATTTTTCTAGAACCTTAAGTCATCAAATAAAGTGTCGTTTCATCTTTAATTATTCTAACATAAAGTGTTAAATTTAGTGCTATTCAATTGGATGGTCTTACAATAATTGCCATTACCATCAAGAAAAAAGCAAATAGTTATCCCGACCATGCTGACATTTTGACCGCCCTCTTTTTCCTCCTCCAGATCTTCTTTGCCTTTTGCGCTATAAAACAACATGGATGGTCAGAATTTATCCATCAATTTGAGGCTATCATTCCAGTCTCATTAGGGTAAGTCATTTACGTTGACATTGGATGTGACATGTGAGAGAATTTGCTTCTTCAAGTACAAATAATTTGATGATTTAAGTCATTTATCTGGATTTTAATTCATATTTTACTTGTTCGAGCGTTTCATAATTTATAACAAGATGGGTTTTTTCATTATAATATTTTAAAAACTCAAATTGAGAGTGATCGATTTTATGATGAGTGTGTTCTAGACCAAGAACTTGAAATCTACCCCTTCAAAGTTGGTCCATAGGGTTTGGAATTGAGAACCAAATTGATTAACCCACCCTTGAAATTGACTTGGAACCAAACTGTCTGTATCCAAGGTAGACCCAAACATTGGCCTTCCTTCTTTTTTTCTTCTTTGTTTTCATACTACAAAGACATGGAAGACCTACAATCTTGACAATTTCCATGTATCATGTTGACCTTAATGAAAAGTGACCGTTTAAGGAACTTAATTTAAGATTTGACTTGAACTAGCTCGAAATCAATTCGTGATACAAAATCGGGAATTGAACTGGTCAAGACCAAATCTTGAAGTTTTTTTTTTATCTAGGAAACGAATCAATCCCTATGTAAAACTGGCCTAGAATAGGGGTATGCAATTAAATCGAGAATCGCCTGGAACCAAATCAAATCAGAGTCAGTAGTCCTCAATTTCAATTTATTGGAATTGGTGGGTACTGGTTTGGTTCTACAGTTCCAAGTGTAGAACTATCCATTCGAACCGGATCAATAATATATATTTAATTTTAAGAAAAATCTATGACAATTTTCTTTTTAAGAAAAATAAAAACCCTAAAATCTCTTTAAGTCCAACACCAATTGATTGAGTACTCATCTTGTCTCACTCTTACCTCATTTGACTCGTCTTGCAAGCTCAGCATTCCTCGATTTGTGGCCTCGACTCTCAACGTTCAATATGAACCCAATCTTTTTACTAACCTTGCAATTAAGAATAAGGAAATTCTTTGTTTTTATCTTTATTTTGGATTGTTGGAAAACATTGCACTAAGTGTGTGATGTTTGGTGGGCCCAATTACATGGGATTTACCTAGGAACCATACCGGATTTATGGAATCAACAAGTAGTTTTAATGTTTCCAAACTGGTTCTTAGTGACAGTTCTTGGTTTCGGGATAAGAATTGCCCATTCGGATCATCTTCACTCTTAGCTTAGAATCAGTTGGGGTAAAGTCAGTTTCATGTTGGTCCTCGAGTTGAAGTGGCCCGGTGGCTCACCCCTAACTCAACTACCTCACGTCAAATCAGAATTTTCAAGATGCAGCCTACTTGGCAACTAGCTTTGGTCACCAACTTTTGCTTTAGCCAGTCAAGATTCTAGATGATCGACAATAGAACACGTAGCTCAACCAACATCATGGATCATCCTCTCCTCTCCTCTCCTCTCCTCGCTCCACATTCACAACATCTAAAGATGATCTTAATCACAACAAACGTTCATAATTCCACAGGAATTCAAAAATTGCTTCAAACTCCCTCTGGTAAAAAAAAAAAAAAAAAAACGTGCAAAAAAACAAAAAAAGGTGATGATAAAGTTGCTTCCACTATGACCCCAAAAAAAAATAATAAGAAAGCTAGCTTCCGCAGCACACCTCAATAATTGATAGGTCAGAAAGAACGCCGAAAGGATGTCGGCCCTCAATTTCCTCCATCTCCATGGTCAAAGTCAGCACCTCATGAAAATTTAGGGAAAAAAATGTAAAATGAAAAGTGAAAAAATTCGTGCTAGTGGCTTTCACAGCACGGCATTCAACGAGTCAAAGGGTCCCCTCGGTCCAACGTGGGAAGGAAGGAAGCTTCTCGCGGCAAAAGGCAAGAGGGCCCCGCCCCAACCTTGTCTTTCCTGGAAACGTGTCGTGCCCATCGGCCGCCCGCCAGGTTGGAATTGAAATCTGGCGAACGCCGATTCCGTCCAAGCCCCCAAGAAACCGCGGCCGCCCCGCCCGCCAACGCGGTCCAGCTTGGAAGCCCCCCAACCATCCTCCTTCCTCATCATCGACAACTCATCCTCCAATGCCGTTGGGTCGGCGTAATTCGCAACACCGCGCAAAACCGAACGATGTAATTCGAGGCAAATCCATACCATCGACGCATTCATCAGACGTGATGTCGTGTATAAATTCAATACGTTTTGTCCATTTGACGGCATGTCACCCACCATCTCGAGAAGCGAGGGTTCGTTTGCAACGTCCCCTATGGACACAATCAATTCGCATGATTGATCATCCGAGGACGTCGCTCAACCCATCAAACAAGTGTATTGGAATTAGTTATGAGTTGGGTTAAAAATAGGTCGATCAAAATAGATTTATTTTACCTATTTTAACTACTTTTCATGCAATACAAATCTAACGGCCACACAAAATTCATATCGCTCAATAATGATAAAGAATGGAGAAAGAGTCATATCAGCGGATCGACTCTATATAAATTATAAATCTATTTATTATCCATTTAACACTCACGCTATATTCAAACCGATTTACTTAATTTAATTAAGCCATTTACGACCATTTAGTATTTATAGATTAAGAGATGGATCAATTACTCGTCCTAATGGGTTTGGGCATATCTACGCGTAATGCTTTTACATTTTCTACCTTTTTTTCCCCCCTTTTTTCGGCCGAAGCATGGTGGGAGTAAAGACACGAAAATGCCAAATCGTGGAGATTGACGCGCGATGATCATCCCCCACGTCGACCAAGAAATTCTCTCTCTCTCTCTCTCTTAATTTTGTGGGCTTATCGGTAAATCTCGGATTAATCAGGGGACAAAAATGGGATTTCGCGTTGGGGGGTGCGGGGGGGGGCGCGGTTTACTTAGTCGCCTTATCTTCGCCTGTGTAAGTACGAACGACGCACTTCCCGATGCACCCCCCCTCCACGTCACCCCCGCACGCCCACCAACGCCCGATCCGATCTCCGACCGTCCTCGAAGCATCCTATGTTTTAACCTCCCGCCCGAAACGAAAAAAGCCGTGTCCAGCAAGCCCACCGACTACCCCAGCCGACCGACTCGGACCGCCCACCTCGCCACGTCATTCCCACCCGACTCACCCCCTCCACCCCCGCCCCGCCACGTGTCCCCTTCCTCTCCAACGGCTAGTTCAATTTAACCGCCAACGCGGATAGGAACAGAGGAAGAATTAATTTCTTTTCTTTTTTATTTAAAAGAGAAAGCACACGCGCGAGAATTCCAGCACCTTCGCGTGAAGTAATTAATCGGAGACCGCGTCCGATATTTTTCCCTCTCCCTCTCTCTAGCCTCCTTTTTCAAAATCTCCCCTTTTTTTCTGCTTTTTTTTTTTTTTTCCTCACTTTTCATTCCCATTTCTTTAGTTAGAAAAAGAAAATTAATTTAATTTATATATCCGTCTTTTAACGGCTATATAAATAAGAAGCGTGCCCGTCCATGGCGTTTTGACGCAAAGCGTGAAGAGGAAGCGAAGCCACACACGCACGCTCACACTGAATCGATCGAATAGCGAGAGAATCTAGGAATCGTCGAATCCGACTCAGGTTCGTGTCTTCAGCTCTCTCTCTCTGTTCCTCCAATCTTCGGACGAATTCGTCGCCCAATGGTGGTTTTCACGCGTGGTTTGCACGCTTCGTTCGTTTCCTGTTCGTGGGTGTCAGTGGTTTTGACTGACTTTGGTTTTGGTTTGGTTTCTGCAGAGGTAGTGTGAAGGAAAATGGCATTGTGCGGGGATGATGCGGTGGTGTCGGGGTTGAAGAAGGGATGCTCCGGAGCTTGGGAGAGCGAGGCGAGGGATGGGGGGGAGCAGGGGTTGGCCGGGTTCGGGCTCGTGAAGTGCACGCGCGGCCTCGGGAGGAAGAGGGTCGGGATTTCGGAGGGCCCCGAGGCGGCGGCGGCGGCGGCGGCGTGGCGGGCCGAGGACGCCGAGTTCAGAGCTCCGCTGAAGAGGCAGTGCAGCGCGAGGCTGTTGCTCGACGGCTCGGAGGAGAAGGCCGGCCTCGAGGCCTTGCCGCAGGACATTCTGGTGAGTGACTTCGGTCAATGTGCGGTTTTAGATTGTGATATGGGATGGTTCTTGTTGTGGGTTCTGATGATTGAGCATTTGGGTTTTGGCAGATTCGGATACTCTGTCGCGTCGAGCACGGCGATTTGAAGCAGCTAGTTCGCGTGTCCAAGACAATCAAAGAAGCTGTAAGTTCATCATCCGTGATTAGTGCTGCAGTTTTCTATTGCTTAATTTGTTTCTTGGAGGGGCGGCGGCTGATTCGTTTCTCCCTTTCGCAGACTGTTGTGGCGAAGCAGTGGCATTTCGCGTACAAGACGCCCACGAAGATCCGGGCGTTCAGGAACTCGATTGATTTGCAGAACCCGAGCGACTGCGAGGAGATTGAAGCTCCGAATGCCCCGTTGAGGACCTTCAGGTCGCGGATTAGCCGGAAGAAGCTGGCAGATGTCACGGCGGTGCTGTTCGCGTCGCCCGATGAAGGGCAGTGGACCAGGAGAGGAGGTTTGTTCATGGAAACTTGAGATATGAACTGAAGCAGCTTAGTGCTCCGGATCCGGGTTCTGTAGAGTGTAGATAAGTTTCTTGTTGTAGATTGGTTGACACGGATTAGGCCAGGAGAAAGAGAGAGAGAGAGAGAGAAGGACGATGAATAGGGTTATGATGTACATGTAGAAAGAATCATTGAGCCGCGGTTTCTTCAAATGTTTCATTGAAGAATGTATTGGCTTCAGAAGTTTATTTTTCTTGTGTGTACATTGTAAAGAGAGAGATTTTTAGGCGATTCCGGAGTTGTTTGAAGGGCTATACTGTGGCCGTTCCCATGCTGATAAAAACAATGAGAGAAGAGTAGTGTACGGTTAATCCTGCATACTCTCCTTGTTCTGTGTAATAAAACTCAGAAATGATTTATTTGCTTCTGTTCTGTTCTGTTCTTGGTTTCATCTGTTCTTGCGTGTTTTCATTTTGAAATTCATGGCCCGACTTGCACCACCGTCTCTTTCGCGTGCATTTGAAAATTTAACTTTGAATCTTTTGAGGATTTGCATTGACATCTCCAAGGTTTTTGGAGAGGTATTAATTCGGCACGACCTTGGGCGACATTCCTGGAAGGTTCACTTTTTGGGTGCTTTTATGTCACGACATGATTGTCAACCAAATGGTGGATTGAATGATTTGGTTATTACATTTGATACTTAGTGAGTAGCTGGTGAACAAGCATGTGCTATTTTGAGATTTCCTAAATTCCTCAATCTCATCCACCTAAAAATGGAGAGCATTACACTTCTTGGGTGTGAATCATAGTCCTGTTTACCTGAATATAAGAAGAAGATTGATGCGATTCTCGGCAATAATGCTCGAGTCATGCTAATGTAATTTACAGGAACAACCTGATAAAATGCACATCTTGTAATTGCGGATTGTAAAAGCTCATGCAGCATCACCCGAAATTATTAAGTGGGTAGGCAAAATCCAGCTCATTGCAACAAGAAAATGAGAAAAAAAGGGTTGCTGATACAGATCTTTTTAGTATGGAAATTGGCTTAAGGAAGCGAATGACTCAAGTTCAATTAGTTTGTCCAAGCCGGCAAGAGAGATGTTGTTACTTCTTTCTCCTGCTTGATTGCCAGACTCTTGCCGAAGACGAATAAATGCTTAAATCAGTCGCAGAAGCTCTATAAAACTTGAAACTAGTGAAGTTTGCTTCCCTGAATTGAGAGTATGAGAGTCCAAATGCGATTTGAAGAGCAAAAGCACACCCAAACTGCGTTATGCCTGCCAAATTTTCTGATGCGTTGGATGGGTTGTGTCGTCTTTGCAGTCGTTAGAAAACGTCACTATCGCTCTTGGAGAAGACTGCCACTGGAAGTACTTTTGATACCTCTCTATAAAATCTGAATAACATTTCGGATAAAGCCGATTCCTTGCACTAACCAGGGCAAGAGTGTCCAAATTGATCGCCTTGTGCAGAAAAAACTTGACCAGTTCATGTTCATGTTGCTGAAACCTGAAGCCTTTCACTTTGACAAACTTGAGGCAGCAGAGAAAGCCGAAGGACTCGATCTCTTGCTTCTGATGCAGTTCCCAGTAAATGCTCCCTTCAAAAGAGCAGTCATTAAGCTGCAAAGATCAAAGCAAAGCCTTAGGCATTGAAAACAAAATCTCCAGTAGTCTTCTTTAATTGAGTAGCTCAGCAACATTTCCATGAAGGAAAATCCAAGTTAATGAGCTTACATCGATGAATACTTTCTCGATCAATGGGCAATTACTGAGAAAGGCGGCAATATCATAAGTATTGCAATAGACTCCGCCTTGCATGATTAGTTGGAATTCCTTTAGATTGCGATACCAAAATGGCAGTCCATGCATGTTGTGCTTTAAATCTTCGTAATTTGGAGATATGCCCTGAATCCAGACATTATGGTCATTTAATAACTGTGATAACAAGTCGATATCCTACTGAATTAGACAATGTTTTTGAAAGAAGGCGACTTATCGGAATATGATGTACCTCGAGAAAGATACTGTTCACTGTGAGAACACTAACGTGAGCGAGATCGTCGACAATGTTCCGGATGAAAGAATGTCTCATGAAACCTTTTGTGGGAACGAAATTCAGTACTACATCCTTCAGCTGCGATATCTCCTCAAAGAGGAAGAGAGGTACTAGGCCATAGAAATGAAACGTGCGGAGGCTCGGAGCGTTGATTTCAATCAGTGAAAGATCCGAGCAATCTCCCACCTTTAACACCTTAAACCTCTTATGATTCTGTGCGGACAACTTCAACTGACCGATGGCATCACAACGTACCAGTTCAAGAGTCGCCAGGAGGGTGCAATTGAGAATCAAAGTTTCGACCATCTCCGCCGTGATTTCGACCTTCTTCAGAATCAGGGTATCCAGGAGATGCAGACTAGTGAGATTTGGCGGGATATCAATTTCACAGAAGGTCAACTTCAAAACTCTCAGTGACTCAACATCGATTAAATCGCGAGAAAGCTCGAAAGGCTCAACCCTCGCCGCGATAAAGTTCAGCTCCAGCTCCTCCACCCCTTTCGAAATCGAGATTTCGATCCACTTCCTGACCATGGCTTCGATATCCGTCGGATCGATATATAACTTGAAGCTTTGGATCTGAGGACCTGCATGAGCCCTGAATACGCGGTCAATAATCGAGACAGCTTCCAGGATGCCATGGTGCGTTGTGAACCATCTACCAAAGTGTAGCATCCTGCTGAAAAGCCAAACTTGCTTGAATCTTCTTGATACGAGTCCAGCCCTCACCGCCTGTTTGATGGGCAAGAGCCTAAAGACGCGCTCTAGCACGTCGTCGGGAAGCTCGGGCATCCGCCTACTCCTGATCCGGCGACTCTTCGGAGAAACAGGAGGGCGATCATACTCCACCTTTCTCCTTTTCGGCAATGGCAGGACCATTCTCGTGATTTTGCTTCACTTTCTCTGGCCAACCAACAAGCTTGTATCGAAAGAGCCGGTTCTTTCGAAATTCCTGGTGATACTATGAAAAATTGTGAGAAGCACCGAAGGAATAATGCGTATTTATAAGTACAGAAGATGTGCTTTCCAAAATATGTTTCTCAAAAAACAAGGACAAAACATAAAGGCCACCAATCCTCGTTCCATAAATGAAAATAAATATCAGCATGGTGTTCTATAAGATGCCTGCATTGTTTTGCTTGCCCAAACAGTCATCTCCTTCGAAACATGAACGATCCTTTTTAAGTAATGTAATCAATTTTCACTTCATTTTCTTGCCATACCGATTCGAGCTGTTTTAGCACTCTAAATGCCTTCAATGAGATAATGTATGCTATGACGGGTGGCCGAAACAAACTCTAGCAAACGGTTATCGGTTTTTGTACGGAAACCCAAATTCGAACTTGCGCCGCCTACCTTGTTTTTCACACTAGTCGTGTGCCAAACAGAAGTCCGATATTAGAACTGTTGAACTTACCTTTCACGGATGACTGCTTCCCCAAAAATGAATGGCTAATTTTTGTCGTGAAAAAGACAAAGGATAATGACACAAGATTCTTGAACTTTGGCTCATATATGTAATGTGGTCAATGAATTTTTTATTTATTAATGTAGTTCCTAAATTTTTAATTTATTCAACATGATCCTTGAACTTTTATAACATGCTCATATAATACTTGAACTATATGAAATTATGTAAAGTAGTCAGCCCATTAATTCAAAATCAGGGACAGCATCGAGCATTTTCAAATAGTTTAGAAATTAAATTAAACACATATTAAAAGCTCAAGAACTATATTGAACAAATTTAAAGTTTAGGGACCATATTATACATTAAGCCAAAATTTAGGGACTGTTAATGTTATTTTCTCAAAAAGCTGTAATGTTCTTTTCCTCTACACTACAAATAAATAGTATCTTTGCTACAATTTGCTGTCCTCATGTGCTCGATTTGACTAAACTCGACATGTTAAAAACGATGTGAATGTAACCGCAATGCACGACAATTGAAAAACAGGAGGGAATGGTCGGAAATCAACAAGAAGAGGGAATGTTCAAATTTGAACAAGTGATCTCGACTCCACTACTGCGTCCAACGACCAAACAGTCACAAGTGGCCGAGCGAGGCATTCGTACTATGAATCGGATGCTTGGTCAAGGAAGCGGATTAAGGCTCAGGAGGGGTCATCCTGCCGCACGGACAAATGGTCAAACATTCCTCACATTCCCGACAACCTTACATGCACCTTTGGCAGGAAAAGAGAAAAATTAGACCTCAGCCGCCAAGATACACGAGGCCCCTCTTTCACTCTCACTCTCTGTGTTCTATTAGCACCAACACCGGTCATCGCCGTCGTGCTGCCACCACGACTGCACTACTGTCTCCGACGCCTTCAATCCACAAACCAACCTCTTTCTCAGTGGAAAAATGTACTAAAGTAACGGAGCAAACAGTCCAACAGTGAACACTTTCCGATTGCATTTTGTACAGCACAGAGAATAGCGTTATTGCATTTATTTGAGCAACTGAGTGCAGGCACCGATTTATCATCTCAACCTTCCAATCCCTAGTGGCAAGACCTCCAATTTCTTTCTTAATTATTGCACAGAAGCTACAATAGAATTGACAGGAAACCGGCAAGCATTGTTAACCAAGCACGTCTAGTCGTCATGTTGCATGAAGCATAAGTAATATTAGGTTGGACTTCCCAACAAAAGAAGATGAAGGTTCTAACATGTTTCTAAATACGCTATTTTGTTGAAGAAAAGTGACCAAGAAATATACTACAGCCGGGAAAACTAGCTTACAGAGAAATGCATCCATGATCATGAAGGGAGGTCGGCACTTAGCAGTTATGTAACTGGTGGGCTTGTAGACAAAACTTTTGCCCCACCAGGATTTCTATACAGCCAAAAGCAGCCACATCAATCTCGCATGGGTTTAGATGGAGACTGGCAACAAAGAGCTAGCGTGTCTTCTTGTCCTTTTTCTTGTCCTTTTTCTTGCCCTTATTTCTCCCCTTCTTATTCTGCACCTTTCTGTGTGATTTATGTTTTATCACTTTCTTGAATGATTTCTTATTCACAGGTACACCGTGCCCTTTATCAGCTCCAGTAGCTTTGTTGGTCCATGACTTCTCAATGGGATCATTTTCTTCGTCTGGGGCAATCTCACTTGTTTTCACAGTGACCTTCATGTCTCCATTATCATATACTGTCATTCCTTTCCTCCAAAATTTCAAAAACATACATTAGCAAATGGCATATATCTCACATGCCTCATACTTAATCCACCTGGACCCAACAAGTTAAGGGAACAAAGGCAGCCATTTACAGCATCACCAAATCACATTAGCCAAAATCCCCTGGATAAAGTATAATGTGGTAGATCTTCATAATGTCTGGTGGTAAGACAAACCAAAATCCACATTGCATCTTATCAGAAGAAAACAAATTTATTTTGAAGGTTAAAATGCATTCGATGACAAAGATTCACAATCAGTTAAATTGACCACGTGGTATCAACAAATGGCGAAGCTGCTGCATGATATGTTTGCCACAAACTGACTAATCTTTCAATAATACAGAAGAACCACAGAGCTTTCATAAACAAATGAAGTTAAGGTACATAAGAGAGGGATAAGCATCAATCAATCACCAAGATTAGAATTATGACCTATCATATACCAGAGTGACAAAAATTAACTATATAGAACCCACTGAAGTTATTAACTCATGATTGGTTGCTCGAAATGAGGAAACCAAAAGACAACAAAAGCAGTCCACTAGACCATTAGATCCTTGAAATAAGCTGTACATAATCTCATCAAAGTTCGAAGCAATTGAATTTACCTGATGTAGATAAACGGGGCTCCGTTTCCTCATCATTCTCTAAGAGCTCATTGTTTTCATCAAGTTCAGTGTCATTGGACGGAGGACCTCCGTCATAATATGCAAGCTCTCTTTCTAGCTTTCTCTGGAACACAAATTGCAAGGTTCAATTCAACAAAGTTGCTAATACAACAAAAATCAGTCCAATGCAATGCCCTCCAAACAAATATCTAAATCGGACATGAAGAATATCAATATCGAAATTAAAAGGTATAAGAATGTGAAGAGAAATGAAGGGAGGTGATATACAAAAGCTAAAACAACGTACTAACATACAAGTGTTGTTTCTTCTTCTTCTTCTTTTCTTTTTTTTGGCTAAAAGGTGACAGACTCAGATCAAGAAAGAGCAAGTTGGCTACTTTATGCTGTAATCTCTATTCACTCTTAAGGCATCCACCCAAGTAACAGAGAAGAGAAAAGCTAAGCGATGTGATTTGGAGTAGATTGAAAAGCAACAAGTCTGATCTCTTAAAAGTTTAGAACTGTCACTTAGAGTTAGAGGACATAAAAATTCTGTTGTGGCATCAGTTTTAAATTTGGTCTCTTCTCTTGTTAGGGGCATACAAAGGGACTCTATTCCCAAAAATTGGGATAAAACCGAATGACAGACTGTGAAAGTCCTAAAATGAATTAAAGAAATGCTGGTCATGACTTCAGTTTTACACACTCAATTCACAAAATCAGAACATGAATACACTCTCTTTTTGTTAGGATCTAAAATCCACCTTGCTCATCTTTTTTTCAAAGCCTACTTGACGTGACATGTCTCGTTCATGAAAAACAAAGGTAACACACAAAAGATGATTCATATGGCTTATAAGATTCTTTCCCCAAGAACATGCAAAACTGCCATGTAAGTGCCATACATGAAGGCAAATCCATGATCAACACCTTCACATAATTACGATCAAGTAACTCTTATTCAGCGAAACATTGAATTCATACGGACTAATGAACTACAAAACAAAAAAATCACTCTTAGGATCCACACCTCAAAAATCATCCATTGCATTTGATTCCAACTAACAAAGGACGAACCAATTTCAATTCCATAAAGCGTCAAACGAACAAAAAAAATTCAAAACCAACACATTCAAACCAAGGTGGCGAGGAGAGAGCAAAGTTGACAAGGTGCATATACCTTCTTTCGCTGCTCGATTCGCTTGCGCCGCGCCGCCTCTTCTTGCTTCTTTTCCGCTTCCTTTCTCCTCTTCTTCTTTCTCTTGTGGAACCCCGTCACATAGTCCCTGCGCCAAGACCCAAACTACAAGTCATAAACACAACAACTACACTGCACTCTCACTCTCTCTCTCTCTCTCTCTCTCTCACACACACACACACACAGGTTCCAACTACACGGAATTACACGACAACAGATTCAAGCGAGCAAATTTCACATGTCCAGCATCATTCCTCAGCTCACCAACTCAAAACTCAAGTGCTCTTGGATCAATGCACGTTCAACGTCACCGGGTCGATCAGCACGACACCAGACGTCAAACGTACGCCGGGGGGGGGGGGGGTGTGAGCACGACAAACCCATGCTCGGACCAATCAACGCACACCCTTCTTCCGGATTACCGAAAGCGAGCGAAAGAAGACACAAGCACGTCACATAGTTAGTGCCAACTGGTCGTAGCAGTACCTGAGGTCTTTCTCGTTGAAGGCGACCGAGAGAGCTTTGTTCTTGAGGGCTCGCTTCTTGATGTGCCGGCCGCGGACGCGGGGGGCGTCGTGGCTCGCGTCGTCGGCAAACTCCACCTCGTCCCCCGACATCGGCCACGACCCACCTTCGGATTCAGCTCGAGCTCCTCGCTGGTTGAGGAAAGGCGCGATCTTTCGAGCTCCGACGACCCGATTTGGTGACGCGCGATTCCGGTTTTAGGGTTCGTATCGTTTGGGCCGAGCCTGCGAGCCTCTTCCATGAGAACCCACAAAACCCAGGAAGAAAAAAAAAAAAAAAGCAATTTTTGAAGAGCCTAGCAACCTCTTCAATGGAGACTGGGCCTTCTTGGAACCGATCAGGTAAGGTCGGTTCGATCCAATTTCAAGATTGAACCTGCTTGACCATTCGGCTTTTACCGTTTTCTGTTTTGTGAGGTGAATTGGTATCTGGATACAACATTTGCTTTATCTCAAATCAAATCTAGTTTATTAGAAAAAAAAATTAATTCGACAAAGCATACTGAATTTGTTTTTAATTTTCTTGTTCTAATTTTACATTTGGATATGCTTGACTGGATGATGTCTTTTGGTGATCAAGCTTGTACCTATTGCCCACATTATGCCCCTCCCTACCCATTGATCAACTTTTCAAAAATTCGAACGACAGAATTCACATGGCTTTTTAAAGGAAGTTATAATGCAATTAGATCCCAATGCTCTTACTTTTTGCAGGCTGATTAGTTTGTCCACACATTGAAATCATACTCACAATTATGCCGGAGCATATTGCACCCCTTACATTATTAAATCTACCCAACTTACACCAAAAGGTAAAATTGTTGTTAATCATTCAATTGCAATTTAAAGTGGTGGTTCCAAATTTATTTTTATTTTACTTTTTTTTTAAATTTTTTGTATACCTATGTAAGATGCACTCACCATAATTAATAATTCTGCAGGTTTAGTTTTTGTTAATTGTAGGTTTCTAATGTATAGTAAAGGCACTATGTTTTATTTATTGTTAGATATCACTTATATAAAAAAAATAGTTTTGTCGAAAAAAGAAAATTCCAAGAAACGCAATCCTTTTCTACGTTGTTGAGCAAATTTGTGAATATTTTCAAGTAGAGTCTAGAAAAAAAATTAAATTTTACTGTGTATATTTTCACTTTTACTGTGTATATCATTGTCAAATACCTTTTTATCAATTTTTTTCTTTTATATACATATACAAGGCAGAGTTTGGTTTTTTTGGCGTAATAAAATCACGGTGATAGTCTCCAACTCGAACTACTAAATGATGAAATTTAACTAAATTAAAACATTGCATAGGTTAAGAATTTTTTTAAATGCTAGTAAAATATGGTTATTTTGGATATTAAGATGCATTGTGCATGATGATTTTAGTGTATTTCTAGATATTCTTCTAACATCTCACATATCCCATGTAAAACTATCTCACCAATATAATAAGAACAAAATAAATTACTTAATATAGTAAATAAAGAGACTTGGTATATATTTTAGGCTAATGAAATTAAAAAGTAACAAGTTCATCAAGTAAGTAAGCTTTTGAGATGTTGTTATCAAGAATAGGCAAGTTGTTATAAAATAAATGTTCAAGAAAGAAGTTATTTAGTTTTTTACTATATCAAAGTGTCATCTTTTGAGTTCCGACGAATCAATCTGGTGATGAGCAATTCCACTTTTAGGGTTTGTATTGTTTGGCCAGAGCCTACCAGGCTCTTTCATGAGAACCCATAGAACTCAGAAAAATAAATAAATAAATAAATAAATTTTTGAAGAGCCTAGCAGCCTCTTTCTATGGAGACCGGGTCATCCCTAGAATTGATCCAATAAGATTGGTTTGATATAGTTTTGAGATGGAACAAGCCCAACTATTTGCCTTTGATCGTCTTTTGTCTCGGGAGATGAATCGGTATCTGGACGGGTCATTTTCTTTATCTCGAAATTGGATATACTTTATTAGAAAATCACGTTAATTCAACAAAGCATACTGATTTTGGTTTTAGTTTTTCTTGTTCTAATTTTACTTTTGGAGATGCTCGTATGGATTGGGTGTGGTGATGTCTTTTGGTGATCAAGCTTGTACATATTGCCCACATCGTGACACTCCCCATTGATCAATTTTTCAAAAATTGGATTATAGAATTCATGGGATCTCCATGGTTTTTAAAGGAAATTTCCATGAAATTAGATCCCAATGTTATAACATTTTGCAAGCTGGTTAGTTTGTCCACACATTGGAAACATCATATTCACATTTATGTTTGTGCCTTTTTCACTCCTCATATGACTAAATCCATCCAGTTTTCATCCAAAAGGATAACATTGCGCTTAGTTATTCAATTGGAATTTAAAATGGCAGCTTTAAATTCATATACTTTCCTTATATATATATATACTTACCATAATTAATAATTTCGTGTATTTAGTTTTTGTTTATTGTAGATTTCTGATGTAGCGTATAGGCATTATGTTTTATTTATTGTTAAGTACTATTTACATAAAAATTAGTTTTGTCAAAAAAACAGAAAATTCCAGAAAATGGAGTTCTTTTCTATGTGTTGATGTTGAGCAAATTTATGAATATTTTCAAGTAGAGTCTAAAAAAAAAGTTTAACATAGACAACTTTCAGCACAATGACTCCTTTTTTTTTTCAGTATTTTCGCTTTATAGTATATATCACCATCAAAACCCTTCTTATCGATTTTCTTCTTTTATATACATATACCATATACATAAAATGAAATGGCCAAATGAAGCGATTTTTTTTTTTTTTTTTTTGAAGATTATAATAAAATCACAGTTACATTCTCCAACATGAACTTCTAAAAGATCAAATTCAACTATATCAAAACATTGCATAAATTAAGATTTTTTTTTTTTTTTGAAAATGCTAGTGAAATATGGTTATTTTGGATTGACAAAATTAATCTCTTGAATGAATGGTTTACGAAAGAATATCAAGATATCTCATTATGCAAAATGTTTTGAGTATATTCATAAATATTCCTTTAACATTTTACATGTTCTGTGTAAAAATATCTCGCTAATATAATCAAGGAAAAGAGATAAATTCGTTAATAGTAAATAAAGAGACTTGATATATATACACATACACACACATATTATGCAAATGAAATAAAAGAAAAAAATAAGAAGTTCGTCAAGTAAGTAGGCTTTTGAGATAAGAGGGGCAAAAAATAGATATGTCATTACATCAAAGAATGTCTTTTTTTCCCTATAATTGGTGAGATAATATGACACGGAGCATGGAAAACAAAAGTATGCGAAAAAGTTACTTATGGTAACTGGATTATAAGTGGAAAAACAAGAAATAATAAATGTGGCCATCACTTTAAATTGCAATTGAATTATTAAGGATAATCATCCTTATAATGCAAATGCAACATAAACGCATTTGAACAATTCGCTTTCCGGATTATTTGCAAGAACCTCAAAACCTTTTGTTCTCATTACAGCAGATGAAAAATGAATCTCTGCACTATCACGTTCACTTCTATTTCTGAGGAGAAGAATCTTTCCCTTTAGATCATGGCAACACGATGGAGTTCAAAAATTTCCTGCAAAATCTACGTTTCACTTCTCAAGCTTAGGAACTGAACTTTTTCTTTGATTTTCCCACATTGCTTTGTTTCCCTCTAGGATGGCTTGAATGACTTTAAAAGCGGCACTAAGAGGATGACGATGATGACGATGACGAGGATTATCGCGTAGCACGTCCATTTCCGCGAGCTCTTCTGGTGCTCCCTCGCCTCCTGGAGCTGGCCGGCGCCCCGCCGCACGAATGAGTTGGCGTGAGTGACATGCGACTCGATGTCGTTGAGCTGGTGGCCCTGCGCCTCCACGAGCGCGGCCATGTCCAAGAACACTTGGTGCAGCTCGAGCAAGTTCTTCTCGATCTCCTTCACGGCATCGTGCCTCTCTTGGATCTCCGATATCGTGTCGAGAATCTGGCCTCGCCCTTGTTCTTGGATGGCCTTCTGCAGGAAACTCTCGCTCTCGCCGCTCGAGATCAAGTTCTCGATCGTCTCCTCGTCCGCC
The DNA here is from genome assembly GCA_014182885.2 of Eucalyptus caleyi. Classification (NCBI taxonomy): domain Eukaryota; kingdom Viridiplantae; phylum Streptophyta; class Magnoliopsida; order Myrtales; family Myrtaceae; genus Eucalyptus; species Eucalyptus caleyi. The sequence continues at coordinate 11,830,416 of CM024469.2, read as the reverse complement.
TTTTGCCCCGTGATCGTGAAGTATCTCCGCTCGACCGTCTCCTTGTACTCCTCATTCATTTTGGCCCTCAAGCTTTGGAAGTCATCCATCAAGTCCTTGAGCTTCTTCCCTAGCCCACCAACAACCGCCGTCCTCGTCCGGTCCGCCGACGTGCCGGGCCCGCACCCGGGTATGCTCCGGTGGGCCACATTGGACCGCTCAAGGGCCTCGAGCTTGCCCTTGATGATTTTGGCCCGCTTGAGGACCTGCCCGACGTCGGCGTCCATCCGGGACCGGAGCTGTTTCATCGTGTTCGCGTTGTGGACGGTCTTGCTGTCCTCGTTGGCCTCTTGCAGCCTCTTGTACAGCTTCTCGACCTGGTTCATGTCCCCCTTCACGTTCTCGACGTCCTCGAAGAACTTTTCGAGGTTCACCGTCTCTTTCCCAGCCTCCATTTCGTCGAGGTAGTTCTGTTGCTTGAGGTCCGTGTATTTCTTGAACGAGCCGGAGAATAGATCGTTCATCTTGACTAAACTTTGCTTCTCCTCCTCTTAATCTCCCTTTGGATAATTGCCAATTATCCCCTTTCCCTTTTGCTTTTGGTACAAGGACATGAAGGAACCCTAAACGCTAATGGTCAAGAGAATCATCCTCCTCTTCAATGTCTTGAAGATCTTCCTGTTTTTCCTTGTGACGGAAGGATGGGAGGAGGTGGCAAACAGCAGAACAATCAAACCCACCAGCAAATCCGTGCATCATACGAGCTTTCCTTGACTTTTGGGGTTTGAGGTTAGAGTTGCAACACAAGAGAGGGGGGTTGAGGTTATTTTTGGGGCTATAGAAACATACGAGAGCCGTTCAAGAAAGCTGAGCATCTCCATTGGTTGCTCCTGGTGTAACATGTGGCGTCCTGTCTTTCATGAAAAATTCGGAGGATTGGGTTGTCAAAGTTGACTTGGTCTCTCTCTCTCTCTCTCTCTCTCTTGCCTAAGAATACATGTTGACTTCCTGCATCGATTTAACTGCATAACCCCCAAACTACAAGATCAACCGCGCTGCATGTTCACGAGACGCTAGTAAGAATCCTGTGTTTGTCGAATGCATATGTCAAGATCTTCTTGTGATTGATGAGCAGTTGCTTGGAATAAAACAGGTACCTACTCGAGCGTGACACAAACTTTACTGATGAACGAAGCTGTTCTTCGTTAACCTACCCTCCTACCCTCCTTGATGCTGAAACTCCCAACTCACCGGTCGTGACAAACTAGACTCTGTTCCAAACTGATTCAATATAGGGACATTAAAATTCATGATGCTCATGACACAAATCGTTAGGATGCAGGATTCCCAGAACTGAAAGCTTCATATGCCTAATCACATTCGGTCTTATAAGAGATAGCCGCATAATGCCAGTCGGAGGGATTGAGGTGTCGCAGACAGCACTAGATGTATTCGATGGTTGAGGATGAAAGGGAAGCGTCGTCTCCCATTACTCGAACGTGGTCCTATTTCGTTTTCACTTTCTCCCATCTTGCTCCCAGCTAGGAAATGCCAGGGCTTATCAATGAGCGCATCAATCAATCTTATTTGACTTTCTTTCCGTGGATTGATAACTCAATTATGTTCCAGAAGCAGATTAAAGTGACCTGTGAGATCGCTACAGATATCCGATTGAGCCAATCACCAAAACTGGTACGACATACCCAACTGATCAATTCTAAAACAAATGAGTCGATCCTGAAGAGGATGATGGCCAAAAGAGAACCTCGAAGAGTATGAGGATTGACCCAGCTCAGCTAACATAAAGTTTATTTCCTGTTTCACATCCAGTCTATACACACATTCGGACATTGTAAACCGAATATAAAGGACAGATCCAAATCTTTATAAGGCCGAATTCTCATTCTTACAGTAGCAAAATCAAAATACCATCACTATCAAAACGCACACAATCGCAGAATCAACAACCCTTTCAAGCTCCAATTCGATCCAATCACATAACAGCAACAATATGAAGGATTATCTACCAGAGAGCACTTGCGAATAGAGAGGTAAAAACCAAAATCGATTTGGTTAACAAACTTAATAAAGCACACTCAAGTACCGGCATTAGGCAATGCTGCCATGAATGAATTGTATGACGACTCCAGATCAAAGTGGAGCTGCCGAGACTGCTGCTCTGTCAACTCGTCTGCTGCCCCCATCTTGGAAAGCCTAGAAATCCATTCCTTCATCTTCATCTTCCCCTCAAAGTTCGGCGGCAATATCGTCAGCTTACTGAGCGAGGTCGAGAGATCGGACAACAAAGGATGGACCTGATCCACTGCCACCATGTTCAACTTCAACGAGTCCATCGCCGTGATGAAGTTCTGCACGCACTCTGCGACAATGGCAGCCGATGTGGTGGTGCTCGCAGCCGCAGCGGCACGGTGCTCCACCGTGGCAGGAACTCCCGAGACCACCAGCCTGTTGATGGCGGCCGGGCAGTCCATCTTGTACGTGTCGGCGAAGCGCTCGATGCTGGGGATGGTGTCCTTCAAGGTGGAGGACAGCGTCTTGAAATGTGCGATGAGCTTCTGGCAATTGGTCTCGTACTCGGAAGGCGAGATGGTGTCGCGAATATACGCCTTCTCCAGCTTCTCGGTGGCCCGGATGATGGCATACAGCTCGGCGAAATTCTCGTACATCTCCCTTTCGCGCTTGTCATTCCATAGCTTGACCTCCATAATCGATTTCTCGGAGAGATACTGGTGAGTGTGTATGGAACCGGGTAATCGAGGGAGGGAATTACGGATTCGGGACGGTGTGGAGGATTGGAGAAGGGAACGGGACACGCGCAAAGAGAAGAAACCTTCTTCACTGAACAGCCATTACGACAAAATCAGCTAATTCAAGCTTTCGAGCTCGACCCAACATTGCATAAACAGCATACATACAAAGCAACAATCGCAGAGAGATAAACAGCGGAATTTACGAAGACCCAAGAAACGAATCATCGTACTGGGTCGATGGGGGACCAAGATCATCAACCAAAGTTCCCTCTTTTAACATAAAAAACGATTAAAGACATCCAAAAACGAAAGAGCAAAAACTTGGGCATTTCGCAATAAGAAAATCAAAGCACGAAAATCTCGACGAGTCAACGACCACCATCGGAAACGCGCACAAAGATCGGAAATTTACAGGAAACCCAGAATCGAAAGAGAGGAGAAGGACCACCCATCTAACCCATGACTCCGCAGAATCGAAAACCAACGATCGGTGAAACCAAGACCTCAGGAAATACCCGAGGAAACCCTAGATCGAACCAGCATGTCCAAAGCGAAAGGACCGTTTAAGGAAGATCGCCGTGGCGACGAAGTCAAAATGGACGACCCCACGCGGTACTAACCTCGAAGACGACAATGAATCGGGGGGCATACAGAACCCAACCCAAAAGATTCAAATATAGGAATTCGAGAGATGCGTGACGAAGAGGGAAAGAGAGAGAGAGAGAGAGAGAGGGAATGGCTTACAAAGAGCGAGGACGCGGGTTCGGGTGTCGTTGAGCTCTCTGTGTATCTCGTGAGAGAGAGAGAAAGAGAGAGAAAGAGAGAGAGAGAGCGAGATGGAGATATGGAGACGGAGATGGCAAGCTGAGGAGGACGACTTGCGATTTTCACTTTCTTTCTTTTTTCTAATTGGGCGTGGACGATGTCCTTTTTGTTTATTTGTTTTTTGAGAATAGAAGATAAAGACTCGATTTTGCATGCTCAGAGCCTCCTTTATTTTGTACTGTCCCACTTTCAAAAAGATGAAAAACATTGTATGTGGATGTTTTGGGTGTTTCGAGGTTAAAAAAGAAAAGATAAAGTGGATTTGTTGAGAGATTTAGATTGAGAGGAGAGTAATAAAAAAACAAAAGTTTAGTTGATAAGCTTTTTGAGAATTGGATGGTGGAGTTTGATTTTATAAATACTTAATCCAACCGACTGATGGACAAATTATGCCAAACGTAATGATATATGATGTGTTTGAACTTGGGAAAAAGATTTTGTTGTAATGGCTTTTCCATTTTGAAGCTCTCTCTTAGGACACACTAAAGATGTATTTGGGAAGAGGGGAAATGCAATTAAAAAAATGTGGAATATTTTCAATTTTTATGAGGAAAGGAATGAAGGTAAAAATTGAAATTAGTGACATATTCTCTCCATGGTTCCTTCCTTTGGGCTCCCAAATATATCATAAAGATCAATTTTCTTTTATCTACTTATAAAGTTACAATGCTTTTTTCTTTCCATTGCGTTGAAACGACTTTATAACTCCATTTTTAAAAATCATTTCCCTCCTTTCCTATCATCATTATCTATTCTTTTATAATCACCCCATCCAAAATTGAGTGTAGCTTGCTCACTAATCAAACAAAGTTAAGAAGTTTGAAAGCTTGATTTCTTTCTCTATAATTTTATTCGAGTAGTGCTTTCAAGCTGGACGTGAAATGGGCATTTTAAATGAAGTATTGGATAGTGATCGGATAGTGACATTTGGACGTTAAATCCACGTTTATCGAAGTCAAATAAAATACAAAATCTAAACCCCTCTCCCTTCCTTTCTCTCCTCCACCCGTCGCCTCCGTTGCACCTCCCGCCGCCGCCCGCTTCCACGACCTCCGTCACACCCGTCGCTGCCCATCCCTCCGAAAATTCTTTAAAAATTAGTTCGCACCCTGCCCCATATGACGGTAGAAAAAGCACAAAGGGTATGGATCGAGTATGGAGAGAAGACAATAAATTAGATGAACACATATCACAGTCTTGAAAATAAGACGGAAGATGGTATTAGAGCATGGCACGACGCTATCTCATCTTTCGTTCTTTCGTTTTTAACGAATGCCAACTTTATAACGTGTGTAGTGGTATTGGTTCGAAAGCCATCTTTGAAAAACTCACTTTTTATCATGACGAGGCACTCAAAACTCCTTAAAAATCAAAACCCACTTTGCCTTCAGACGTCAACACACACCATGCCGCGCGACAGCTACGACACAAAAATCAAAAGAAAAAAGGAGGGAGGAGGGTGGAGGAGGCTGGCTGCTATATAGCGTCGTCCTTAATGGCAGACCCGCCCCCTCCATCAATCGCGCTGTACCTAAAAAACGTCGTTGTGCAGGCAGAGAGAGAGAGAAAGAGATAGCGTGTTGGATGGGAGCTATGATTGGAGGATTACGCCATCTGCGTGTAGCAGTTGAGCGGTGAGGAAGCGAGGAGGGAAGCTGATGCATCATTGAGGGTGAAGTTCCTTCTCTCTCTTTCTCTCTCTCTCTCTCTCTTTCTCTTTCTCTGTCTGTTGCTGTCATTGGGGTTATGGTGGCGTTCGAGGTTCCACTGAAGTTGACGTCTCTACCCTAAACCAGCTGCTCTGCCTTTTTCGCTTCTCCCTAATCTGATCTCATCTGATCTGTGATCCATACAATCACCAATATAATCTGATCTCCTCCTTTCTTTTTCTTACTTTTCTTTTATCTTATTATAATCTCCGTTTCATCAGCATCTCTCCTCCTTGATAGAGAAAGGCAACTGGCCCTGCATTTCTAATCCCACTCCCTCGCTCGGTCTTCTCTAAGATCTAGTCGTGATGGTGTCCGTTCTGGTTCCTGATTCGTCCGCGTCTTCACGGCTGAAAAAGAACCGTGTTGGTTTGAGATTAGGCGGCGAGAAATTAGAGGCAAATCTGATGCCTTGTGATGTCATGGAAGGGGGCCTCCCGGGCTCTCTAACCAGCACGATATCATCGTCACTAAATTTTCTTTTTATTGACATATATACGCTCTTTTGAATTTAGGTTCTGTTTGTTTTATAAATAATTTTCATATAAACATTTTTCAAATTATTTACTTTTCACAAAAGAAACAAGCTTTAATTTTCGTTCTTGTGAAATGTTATTGCAAGGTTATAGTACACTTTAAAAATTAAATGTCGTGTCTCAATTTTTTAGATCATTGTGTGATCTCTCTTTTGCTAGAAAAGCTAAGTATTTGTAATGACAGTAAGGTCATTATGCTCTTTCTATGTACAAAACCTATCCCATGCGTGGCATGGATTTATTCTAGTATCTTTTTTACGACGGTCATTCATGCATGAGCTGTAAACGTGTCATGTCCGTGTTGATCCTTTTAATCCATTTAGAACGTGCCTAGTCACATGTCTCAAAACACTACTTGTACTTATAGGACATGTTTAGATGCATGTAGCCACGTTTACACATATCTTAAAACATTTTCTCAAAACTCATCATAAGAGTTCATAGCTTGAGCGATTAAATGTGCCGTTTTATGAAACTGGGTAATGCATTGGTCGCTTTAGGCTCCGATTGTGGCATGATTGATACACGTGTCGCAGTTAGATTCGACCTAAATTTGATACGACATGAAGACACAATTTGTTAGTTCTACCTAGTAATCTAGTATATCATTACAAAAATTACTAGATTATCTTCTCATAGTTTGTCGCATCATTTAACGTATCGCTTTAATATTGTCTTGCTATACTTAATACTTAGACAAACCACTTTATACTAAATACTTCTTTTTTATACAATTAGAGCACATTTGGTAATGTTTTTATTTTTATTTTTTCCTTTTATTTTCCATAATAGAAAAAGAACGAAAATATCTTACCAAAAAAAAAAAAAAAAAGAACGAAAATCCGTTTTACTTACAGTCACTTAATTTTTCTATTACATTTGGAACAAAAATAAAAATTTAGTAAAAATATATCTATTTATTCCGTGAACAAAAAGAGGAACAATATCATTTTAGAAAAACAAGCTAAACATAACCTAATTCTTGTCTTTACACAATTGACACAAGGCTTGGGTGAGACCCACATTTGGACCGAGTCTTTTTTTTGGTCGAACATTTGGACCGAGTCTACCGACCCGATTTGAGTCCCCATTTTTTGGATTGAAATAGAAAATATTTAAAAATCTAGGAAAAAATTTAGAAATTAAAATTTGAGTAGTTTTTTGGGTTTTGCCATATGAATTATTGAATGCCATTTTGTCTTAGAGACAATGCTAGGTTGCAACAACTTGGCAACTCTATTGAAAAACAGATGTCTTCTTCCTTTAAAATTCTATTTAGATATCCTTTAAGATCATTTGCGATTTTGTTTTGATAGAAAATTAAATGGCTATGAGCAAATCTTTTGTATTACCATTTGTTTTGTGTTTATAGCAGTTGAATAAGCTTAGGGGTGAGCATGATCTGGGTGAGCGATTCCCACCTTGGAATCAGGAACTGCCCATTAAGAATCGGTTTCAAAAAATTTGAACTAAGACCCACTCGTTGGTTCTATGAATCCACTAGAGAGCTAGACTATTAGTCCAATCCGATTCTTGAGTAGATCCATAGAACCGGTCCCCAACTCTTACAAAATGAATGATATCATGATGAATCTAGTAGCTATTTAGAACACCAAAGCTTGTGCAGCCTTATATTTGAGTTGAATTGTGAGCCATTGATTTTGATTAATGATTGAAAACTATAGGGTGGAACAAATAGACAGTACTCGTTAACTAAGAACTTAATGTCTTTGAAGGTCGTGGTATAGTCCACTTAGGGTTTCTTGACACCGGAAACATATGGAGAATTAGACTACACATTAAAAGTCCTAGCCTCCACATAAGTTAAAACATGAATCGCCATCTTTTTTCAATGTCAACCTAATTTAATCATGGAAATGGCTAATGAGAAACTTAATTATATTATTAAAATGAGCCGTTGGCTCTTAATTTCATACCATGATGACAAAACACCACATCATTTAAGAACATCTCCAATAAGTTCTCTCCTTCCTCTTCGTTTATTTATTTTGTTTTAATTGAGAAAGCAAGTAAATGGATTAGTAGAATGAAAAAAAGAAGGGGGTTAATCCTATTACAAACTCAAGAGGCAAAATTAGTTAATGATGTCTAGTAACTACAAATATACATATATGTACATATATATTTGGTTGAAAAACTACAAAATAATTAAGTAATTAAGATGGGATTTCTTTTTTTCAAATATGTATATATATATATATATATATATATATATATATATATATATATATATATATATATCGATATGGTCTGGGTGGGGGGTGGTTTTATGCTTGGAATGGATCAATACTCACCTGTTCTACTAGATTGGAACCGAGAATTGAACCGGCTACCATGGGAACCATCGGTTCTGGTCTAGTCTATTCTAGCTCGGGGTAGTTCTTGGTTTTTTGGCACATCCCTAAATAAGCATGTGCTCTATCGATTTCCAATGTTATTTGCTTGAATGTTTGATGAGTTTGTGCAAAAAATGCACACTAACTTTAGGATTGCCTTCATCCTCAGTTGTTTCGTCCTTGCACATTGCACCAAGCAACATTTGCGCTTCTTCTTACAGTTAAAAAAGCTCAAAAGGTCCATGCATCTATTTATTTCAATGCCCAAAAATTTATTGTCGACCTCCTCATATTGTGAGTTATAAACTAGCGAGATTCTCTGTTGTCATTTCTAACCATCCATCTCTGACTAACTATTAAGTTGGATTTTTCGAGGCTATATTAGAATATCGTAATCAGTTTAATCCTTATCAATTTTAGTTTTATTAAACATGAATTGTTAAGTTTCCACTAACATTTTTATAATTAAATGAAAAAAATAGAATAGAATTTATAGGATCATATCAAATGCATTTATGCTTTATTTATTTATTTTGGAATTAGAAATTTTGTATAGTTATCAAACGCATTCTTTTACTCAAAAACTTGCCTAGGGAATAAAATTAGAAAAAATTATTTCCGATATCAAAACTTTTAGCGTACGCACCCTTAGAAACAAAAGTTTGTTGGGCTTAACCTATTGTTAAACACTATAACCCAAGCGGATTTGGGTCAAAATGGACCATATGGTGAAGCCCAAAGAGTGGGACCCCTTTCGTCTCGCTTTGGCCTTTTGAAATTGTCCTTGCATTCTCTATACCATCTTTTGAAGGAAAGCTCTCGCACTTTATGTCTCCACTTTAATTTACTTTTCTCATCAGATAACTGTTTTTAAAAACTAAAACTGTAGAACCTTCGAAACTAGGAAAACAGCTCACTACTTTTTTTTTAATTCAAAAGGCACCCACTACCTAAATAAGAATATCCACTGAAATTTATCAACAAAATGCACATGGCATGCAAAGCATGCCATAATTTTAGTGTACATTTGAACCTCACTAGGACAAGGAATCTATTTGGTGCAAAGAAAAGAGATATAAAGAACTGATAAGTGATGATTAATGAAGAAAATAAAGATATTCCTTTTTCCTATTTCACCATTAAATCAACAAATTTGATTTTTTTTTTTTTCACCACCGCCTTGGTGGCCGCGATGATTTGGACTCTTTCCTCCTTATGAAGGGGAGGAGTTCAAATCTCCTCACGGTCGCTTGGGATCTTAAGTGGGATGTCGGGGGTGATGGGTCCTCCCGCTTACGTGTCCCCTCAGATTTACTCACTAGCTGCCGGCTGTGCGGGATTTATGGGTCGTAAAAAAAAAAAAAAACTGGTTTTTCTATCTTCTTTGTACAAGAACTTGCATCAACGCCACAAAAGCCCTAACAGTCATATGGAATCCAGCTGTCTTTGGACCCAACTGTAGATGACTCTTTAAAATAAATTTTGACAAACTTGGGTCCCAAGGAAAATGAATAAGAAATTATCATCTTTTTCACTAAATTTTTAAAATGAAAAAGAGATTCCTCTCATTTGCAGTTCTGTATTCCACGACTAGCCATCTCCTAAAATTGATTTATCGATTCTTATCTCTGCAACCTCATTTCTCCATAAAACGAATTAATGAACGCTTCGATTTAATGATTTAGCTCCTCCTGACTTTGCAAACAGTTCCCTCTCCTTAGTTTGATCGACGATGTGGACAACAGTGGCAATTATCGATTGGTCCGATCCATGAATGTCGCCATTATTATTATTATTATTATTATTATTATAGAAGGCGATGACCCTAAGAAACTGATCTAACATTCGTTATCTTCCCATGCGTTGTCTAATTTCATGTGCCAAGTCGGCGACACCGCCCTTGCCTCCGGTATTGCCTTCCAAATGTTTTCCATGCTCTCATTTGATATCCTCATGCTTCTCCTCAAACCTTTGCGTCCTAGAATTAATACAAAAGATCTCGCGTGTTTAACTATTTCAAATTTTATTTTGTGAACAGTCTATTATGAAAAAAGGATAACAGAAATGTGGCGGAGGAAAAGCTACACCTAATTTAAAAATAATTATTCATACAATTCTGTTATATTGTATAAATGTATCACTACTTGAAAATGAGTAGCAAATAAGCAAATAGTTCGCAATTTGCCACATCATTATAAAATTGTATATATATCTGCGTATAGTTTGCCGCATTACTTAACGTGTTTGATTCAACATTTGTAAAGGACCTTGAACCTTTGAAGGCCCTTGGCAATAATTCCGAAGGCCTTCAATCTAAATTAAGGATTTCCGAACTCCCTTAACTCAATGCAAGTTATACCCAATATTTGTGTTGCAGCATTTTTGGAATGTTATTCAAGGGTTAATGAAAATTTTACTTTAAACTTTGCCATCCCTAATAATAATGTATCTCTATTTTGCCACCACCCTCTTATTCACTGTCTCTCTCTTTCAACCAAACGCTCGCTCTAGATTCTGGTCGATGCGAACCTAGGGGGTCGCTACTCGTCAAGGGACAATCACCGAGGGTCGAGGGTTGATCGTCGACGGTCACGAATCTGTCAGGCAACTTTGGAAGGTTAAGACAAGATGTGCGGGGTCGAGGGTCGGCAACGATCACGCAAGGCTTGTCGAAGGTCTTTGAGGGTCGTTGAGATTTGGATTCACACGATCTACGTTTGCCGAGATTTGGGTTCGCTGAGATCTAGGTTTTCTGAGACTTGGGTTCGCACTATTCGGGTTGGCGAGATCTGAGCTCGCACATCTGTGTTTGTCGAGATTTAGGTTTGCAAAGATTCATGTTTGCTGCAATCTGGGTCATTGATGTTGCGCTACATCAAGGTCTGACGACCCTCAGCATCACCTAGCCTAGGTCATCGGAAGTTGTGCAATTTAGCGCTGTCTTACCTAGGGGTGAGCATCGGTGTCAACCCTGGACCGGCTCAATCTAGTCGGGCCTGATCTAGTTTCCCAAGAGATTGGGTCGGTTTTTGGTTCTGACCTTGCACTGTGCGGATTAATCCTTGATTATGAGAATTTAGAATTGGTCAAATCTGAACAAACTTTGTACATAATATATATTATATAATATATAATATATTATCTATTTTTGTCTACTCTAAATTCTAGCATCTCCTTCTCTATTCTTTTTTGTAGTTTACTTTGTCGTGTAAATTAGAAAGTAGAAAGAAACACTATCCTAATTTGATAAGAACAAAAAAATCCCCTTCACTTGCCTTGACCACACTTGCCCACTTGCCTTGCTCACCGCTCACCTTGTGGCTCACCTCTCTTTGCCCGCCTCGTTTGCCTTGTCACTTGTGTCGTCATCACTCGTCTCACGTGTTCGTTTTTATGGTTTCCTGAGAGATTGGGCATGTTCTGTTGTGTTCATTTGCGTTGGTTTTGTGGCTCACCTCTCTTCGCGCCCCCCCCAACACACCCAAAGGGAAAAAGGAAAAACCATAAAATATTCAAAATACTAATAATATATTATTAAAAAAGTAAAAAGTGCCACGTTAGTGTCTGCCATCCACGTAAGAAATTTTCCACCAAATTGGTCATATGGACTCAATTGATAAAAATGAAAATGTTTAGAACTAAGTTGGTAAAAGTGCAATATATTTATGACTTTTTGGGTAATTTTCCTGTCTCTTTTGGGCTTTAACCTTTGTTGGACACTATAATGCGAGCAGAGTCGGGTCAAGACGGACCATTTGGAGAGGCCCAAAGAGTGGAGCCCATTTCGTTGCTGATCGTGGGTCCATCACTAGAAAAGAAGTGAAGCGATGTAAAGAACCGACAATTGATAATTAACAGAGAAAATAATAAAGAATTTGCACCGTTGAAAAGAAAGAAAATAAAGAAAGTAAAGATATATATTTTTTTCTATTTTTTTCTATTTTACCTTTGAATAAACATATATGGTTTTTCCATCTTTCCTGTACAAGAATTCGCTTCAACCCCACAAAAAGCCCCCAAAAAGGTTTTGGTATCCTAAGAACAAAGAAAAAATCACAGCTATCTTTGGACCTATTAGAAACAATTTTCACAAACTTAGGCCCCAAGGGAAAATGAAAAAAAAAAAAAGTCATCATTTCCTCCCACTATGTTTTCACAAAAAAAAGAAAAAAAAATCCATTCTTCTCATCAAACCTTTCACTTTGCTCACTCCTTTGGCATATTCCACGGCCCTACGTTCCACGGCTAATCATCTCCTCAAATTGATTTGACGACTCCTGTCTTTGTAGCCTCATTTCTTTGTTGAACTTGTTGATGAATGCCTCGACCCGATGGTTGAGCTCGTCCGGGCTTAGCTCCTTCCTCAGCTGAATGGCGCGATCCTTAAACGTCGCTGATTTCTGCATCGAAGGCGACGGCGGTGGCGGCGACCCCAACAAGCTGCTCCGATGGTCATCGGCGTCGTCCACTTTCATGGGCCACGTCGTCGGCTTTGCTGCCCCCGCCTCGACTATTGCTTTCCATACGTTCTCCATGCTCTCGTTCGATCTCCTCAAGCCTTTTCTCGAAACTTTGCCCACTAGAAATAATACAAAGTCAATTACATGAAAAAAAAAAATTCAACAAAAGAAAAAAATTTCATGAAAAAAGCGATATTACGTGAGTATTTATATTGACTTGATTTCATGAGTCCGTTGACCGAAATATCAAAAGACACAGTCCCGTTATCCTCGCATGTAATGCAAAATCTGGAAATCGATACCACCTCACTTTGCCCTTCTTACCTTGAAGGCGGTCGCCGTTGGCAGCTTTCCGGCGGACGAGCCTCGGCGAAACCGGAGCTTTCTCCGACGCGTCCGCCCGCTTCCGCGGCGTCGACGCGGACCTCCCGAACGCCACCTTCCTCTCCCCTTCGCAGTCGCCGTTATATCCATCTCCGCCCCCGAATCCCACGCCATTCCCCTCCACTACTACCACTCTCTTCTCCTCGAAAACCCTGTACTCGTCGAAAGCCTCCGCTTCGGGCCGAGGCGGGGGCGGCGGCGGCGCCTGCGACGGTGCCTCCACGACCGCGATCCTCCCCGGGGCGGCGGCCTCCGGCTGCGGGCGGTGGAAGCACCTGGAGGTGGCGGCGATGGCTAAGATGATGCCGTTGACGACGAGGAAGAGGTACGGGGGCCTGAACCACGAGAGGAGCGAGCCCAGAGCGGGAGGCATCCGAGGGGCCAGAGGGTCGGCGGAGGTCGATGGAGCGGAGGCGGCTCGGAGGGCGACGGCGGCGATGGACACCGCGCCGGCCGACGCGAGCAGGGCTTTCAGGGACGCCATCAGAGCGCTCGACGACACCATCTCGACAACGATCGTTTCTGCAGTGGAATCTGAGAGTGCGAGCTTTGCGAAGCGAAGGAAGTTCGGTGGTGATGATGATGATGAGAGCATCGGCTGGAGTCCTCCAGAGCTATAAATAGACGAAGACGAAGACGAAGACGAAGAGTGTAGAGGGAGAACGCGGTTTCGGGGGCGATCTGGAGCCGTTCGATCGGATCCGACGGCGGGCGTGGGAGCAGCGCTGCTTCCGTTGGTGAGGTGGAGTCCCTATGGGGCCCCACTCCACCTTCTTTTCCTTTTTCAAATGATATGCGTGGAATTAAATCGGCCGGTTGACCGACTTTCTGTTTGACAAGTCGTGGCGAGGGGGACTAGAAAATTCAATTGAGATGTTGACCGTCAACCTATCGATCGATTCCAAACGTAGGACATCCGACAGTCCGAGTTCGACGTCTCCATTCCAATTACTTTCAAGTTGATCTCGATCGATGCAGGGGATAAGGTGATCTCTGTAGTATGTACCGACATTATCCGGGTCGGAAATTCTGAATGCTCGATGTTGTTAAAAAAAAAAAAAATGGAGAGGTGGCCAATATAGAGTTGGATTTATTAGCTTTAAGCAAATGGAATATAGTTATCGGGATGTGTTTCGACAGGAGCAACTCATAGATCGTGATGACACGCATTATAGACAGCTATTAATCGAGTGTGATCCAAGAAGTACCAACCCGGCAATATATTTTCAATGCTCTTCATTGATTATTACTTTTTATATACCATTCTAATTTTATTATCGCCGAAGTTGAAATATATGGAGTGCTTGTTTGTCAATTCCCTCTTATTTTTTTGAGAGCTTCGCGATGCTCGTCTGGCTTGCTATGCTAGCAGAGTAGCAGGACCTAATTTCCAATTTTATTATATTTTTAGAGTTGAGATGTTATATGGTAATTGCGTCCTTGGTGCAATCACGTCGATTTAAGCCGACCTTGAACATGCGCGAAGAGTGCATGTAGCTTCATAAATGAAAAAAAATCGAAAAGCCAAAAAAATGTAAAAAAAGACAAAAAAAAAAAAAAAAAAGGAGAGGCCCCAAAAAGCTAAAAAAGAAGAAGAAGAAGAAAAACGGAGTGCTTTACTTGTTAAGAATTTAGAAAAAGGGGATTGCTTTATGTGTTAAGATATCTTAATTATTTGCAAAGTAGGTAGCCTTTTCTAACTGCTCATTCCATCCAGCCATTGTTCGCGGCGTAGCTTGCCATTCTGCCCCCATATAGGACGGCATCCTTAAGTTAATGTGAACAAATTTGGGAGCTTAGTTTAATATGGGTTGGGACTGAGCACGCTAATCGTGGCCCGGATTGTTCCTTGGTCAAGGGCTTATTGTGGCCGAGCTTATTGCCCGTGGGGGGAGGTCGTGGCCGAGCGCATGAGTCTTGGCCGAACGTGCATGGGGTCAAGCCTATACAGATTATGACAAAGGCCTTTGACCCCATGTTCTTGCAGGAGGTTGGGGGTGTCGGGAGACCTTTAGTTCTAAGAGTTGAAGATCCCCCGTTTGAATTTTGCCAATTTCTTACAAAATCGCTTTGGATTAGAGAGACTTGTATAGGTCAAACATCTCGACCTAATCGATATATGAGGTTAGGGGTGTATTCCATATCCTGACCGTTACTTTGCTCCTCCATTATACTTAAATTAATTTTTTTTTGGCCAAGTTACCATTAAATGAAGACACTTAATAATTAGTTAATGGAAGATCTCGTTGAAGATTTGTATGATTATTAACGAGAAGACCAATGGGATTGGGACACACGAATGTAAGGTTTCATTAGGTAAACATCCAGAACTAAGCATAGACTTAAGGCAAAAAAAAGTAGAGAAAAATCAAGCAATGAAAGAGGACCATTTTTATTGGTGCCAATTTTAAGAAAGATACATCACGAATTGGATTTTCAATGGTAGATTTATCCATCCATTGTTTTTGCAACTTTTTTTAGATATGATTGTCGCATCCTCTTAGATGAACTTGGTGTTTGAAATAACAATATCAATAAGTTCAACATGCCCCTTAATCAAACTCGTGCGATTGGATTAATCAACTCGGGTCATTAAACAATGAGGGTCGCTAGGCAAGAGCGCTCGAATATCAACAAAGAAATCATTTCTAGAAAGAGGAAATCGTCTTCCTCGAAACTCGCATGAGATGCCATCACCCACGATATGTTCGAACCTGTCTTCTTGGCAGAAACGCAGGACAAGTGGGGTCAACCCCATTGGCTCGAAATGAGTACAAGTCAACATCATTGACTAGAATCGAAGGTATCGTGTACACAAGTGTGTACCTCCCTCGTATGCCAAGTACCAAATCTATAAAACACCAGCTTCGCATCTGAAAAATAAACAAAATTGGAGACGCCTAATTATTCAATTTGACTCTAGATTAATCAATTTCACATCCCATCTCTTCCATATTAAGATAGATTATGGAGGAGGGCATAGATTTTATCTAATCTTTACTGATTGAATATATCTAAGAATACATTTGTACATGTGTCACTGATATATATTTTTATATTTGTGTTTATATTGACGAGTAATGGATGTATTGACTAAACCGATGTGGATTGATCGGATGAGAGCTATTCGACTCGCCTCGTGGCGTTCTCAAAGGTAAAGTAAAGTGTCAAGTTAAGTACTTAGGAGAAATAAAGAACCGTGGATTAGGTAAAAATGATTGTGGATAACCATATCCTTTATCATATATTATTTGAATTGTGGGGTCGATTCAAGCCGCGAGTTAGCAGCTGCAAGATTGATGGTGTTTCCCCACACCCCACGAGCATGGCCTTCCGCATGTCTCCATCACTTTAGGATGGTGCTCTCTGTCCTCCTCGCTTGTGTTGAAAAAGGGAGGTTGTTGGTCGGTCCATTTAAAACTTGGATAACCTTTTGAAGCTGATATTTCCTCCATTGGAAATGCTTTCGAAAAAATGGAGGTTTTTCATTTTTGAAGTCGGTCTACAGAAGATGCTTCGTACTCGTACACATAGCACGCTCCTATGTTTTGCAGGTGGCCAACGAGGGAGAGAGATGATACATCGTTCAATTGCAAATCATATGCCATGCTCACGGAATAACATCATATAAATTTGACGTGCCCAATTTTGTAATTCTCATAATTGTGCGGTTTCTTTTTCCTAAGTCACTCGATTTAGAAATGACTTTGATCTATCGGTCATTGATTGTGAATTGCAATTTAAGGAGGGCTTCCGACATTTTGGGTTCAGATTTAAAGATCTTTTATCTAAAGTTAAAGGATATAACTTTTTGCTCTTTTAATTTATTTTGGAAAAGGGTATGAACTTTTTCTCAATCTGAGTTCGTCAAGGAAGACCGCAGCAGAATTCCCGCTCCACACGAAATCTTACTCCTCAAGGCAGCATTGCCGTCCAGAAAATTTACAGGATAAGGTTAAACGGGCCCCACTTAAATTAAAGAAAAGGCAGGAAACGTTGGACTTTTCAAACGTCCGAAAATAACTGCCGGTCTCGTCGCACCCGCAAAATCCGAAACCGAACCGCAACGGTTCATCTGCCGACACCACCCCGGTCCCACCTTTCTGTCCTCTTGCTCTGCCTGTCTTCGTATCGGTAGTGTCGCTGTCGTCAAATTTTCCAGGAAAGTGAAACCCCCTTCTACACTTCAAACGTGGGCGGTGGTCTCCTGATCCCAGAAATGCGTGAGGGTTAGGTTTTGCCTTTTCTTTACCAAGGTTTGATCTTTCTTGACCTTTGGAACTAGTCGAAACCGACCGGGCTTCGAGAGCGCCGGTCTAATTTAAACTGTTTTTTACCTGCTCTTCCACGCTCTTTTTATTTCTCTGTAATTATTTTAACTGTGTCTCTTTTGTGGTGTTCGGCTTTAAGGTGAAAAGGGCAGATTTCTTCCCGTCTAAGGATTTGAAATTGGAGGATCAATTCTTAATCAACAATGCAAGTGCAAACTCATGAACTGAAATTTGGTCCACAATTAGTAATCATTTTAGTAATGGTAAATTTTTTGTTGTTGTGTACATTATTTTATGTTAGGAGATCCCGTTATTTCATTTGACGAATCATCTCCCTCTCTCCATCGTGTCATCTTACGTTAATTGTATGGACATGCTCCTCTATCATCAAGATGTTAAACATGGTTTCTTCCTTTTTTTCATTTGACAACGGGTACAATGTAATGGAAGGTTTCGAGCATTCTACATGCATAAATTTCTTTATTCTCTTACAATACAACCACCGAAACACACGAGTCGATTGCTCTCTAACCATGGTTTAATTATGGAAGGGCGATGATGTTCAATTCTCTTGGCGCCTTTATCACATCTCAACAAATCCTAATCATGGGTATTTTAGTCATTACCTTGACAAAACACTCTCATTCACATGGGATGATGACTTGCATGGATGAGACACCGACCGGTAGAGTTGATTGGGTGACGGTTGAAGCAGTTTTTTTCGCAAGTCAACATAGGCAAAGAGTGTGGAACAAGCCGTTAAATGAGCACCGGCCAAATCCTAGGTTGTTGCCGAGTAGTGTCCCATTGATTTAGGGCCCTTTACATTTCATGGGCTTTAAGACAAAGCCTGATTTGATTTCGATGTCATTTCATTGATTTATTCTCAATTCAATTCATGATCTAAACGATGAAAAGTCACCTTGCTAAGAAGGGAATGAGATAATGTTTGTCCATCTTAAATAAAGTCAATGGTAGTAGCATACAAAATTAAACTTTTCGACCTTAGATAAATCTATCAAAAGACAAGGTGAATATGCTATCAATTTTCTAATTTGAAAACTTTAGGGCAAGAAAAAAATTGATAACATGTTCTTGACCTTTATAGATGAATGAGAGAGTTACATGAATAGCTCTTCTGATTTTAGTATGTTATGGAGAAGGACAAGAGTTTAGTAATTAACTAGTTGGTGAACCTCGCATGGTCCACGGATTAGATTTTCTTCTCATTATTTGTAATCATAAACCAACAATTGGTTTTTAGCATATAAGGTGTATAGAATACTGCCAAATATTAAATCTAGACAATTTACTTTAAGAAATTCGAATGCTCAAAATCCAAATTAGAGTTGTCACTAATCAATTTGATTCAACTATTCAATCTTTGAATTGGGAAGCTTCATCCTAAAGTTCATCCTAAGGGTGTAGCAGAAATTAGAAGATTTCCTTACAAAATTTTAAATAAGGGAATGATAAAGTGAGCAATGCATGTCCACTCACCCACAAATTGAAGAAAAAAAATTGGTCTTTGTGATGCATTACTAATGTGGAACAAATGGTGGATAAGTTTCTTTGACCAATTAGAGGACTAAACTGTTAATGCACAAAATGACATTACCAAATAGTTGGTGCTCCAAATGAAAGATAACTTGAATCACCATAAAGTTTGAGGAGCATTAATGGGAAGGATGGATACCAATAATTAACAAGCTTGAGTAGTTGAGTGGCAAAAGGTATGATAGAATTCAAACGGAAAGCAAATGTGATAATTTTAGGGGAGAATATAAGAAATGGAAGCAATTGCTTCACAAGGAAACAAGACTAGGATGGGATTCAAAGAAGAAAATGATTGATGTGAAGGAGGAAAGGCGGGAGAGGAAAAATTAAATCTTTATCATTTCTTATATTACCGTTTTTAATAGGATATTCCATGAAAATGTTCCATTATAACATGCCAATCTTAAGTTTAGGATAAAGACATACCTCGGGATTTTGAAGTTTTGTTAAATAGAATGTTCATAGATACACGATTGTTACTAGAGATATCACATGGATATTTGCACAAGGTCTATATACTAATGAGGATATTGAGAGCACACAACTTAATATCGGAGATGGTGTAGAATATATTGACGATAATTTAGAGTGTAAATTGTCGAACCAATTGAAGGTAAGAGCCATAGAAGAGTGGCATAGAGTTTATAAAGGCAATTCAAGGAAAGAAAGAAAAGAAAACAACTGGAGTAGCTCCATGAGTTTAGGATCATCATCGATTCTCGACTTGTCAAACTACTCGGTTTCGCGCTATAATGAGTTATGCCTTGAGTATTACTAATCTGGATGGCATGCTTGAGAAGCTTCGAAAAGCCGAAAAAGAAAGGAAATGATTGCTTTGTGGTTAAGACTTTCTCAATTCTTTGCAAAATAAATAAGCCTTTTCCAATGATCATTTGATTGAGCCGTTATTTGCGGAGCTTGCCATTTCAAAAGCATCTAGGTTTATAGGGATTAAAAATATCATCATCATGCACCCCCACATAAGAAGGCATCCTTAAGTTAACTTAAACAAATGATTTCCTGATTCTTCAGTATCCGGCTCTTCCTGCTACTTGGAAAGTTCTTGATCGTATCGAATCATGATGATCAATCAATCCCAATAAGTATGAAGAAAAAGAGTAAGTCAATACATCTCAGGGCAAACTCTTTTCGGGTCGTTATAAATGATGTCAAAGTAGTATTCTTTACCGAGCAAATGGGTGGACATTAATACGAAATTTGTAGACGCCTCACTTTGGATTTGACTCAACATGAATCAGCTGTGTTTCGATGGTGATGCAATACAACTTCCAGATCTATGGTGTCCACGCTTCTAAGATGAAAAAACTCCATCTTTTCGAAACGTTTTCCAAAAGGAAAAAAAAAATCAGCTGAATAACAAAAGATTATCCTGGTTTTAAATGGACCGCCCAACAACCCTTTATCGACACAAGCGATATGAGAGAGAGAGAGAGAGAGAGAGAGAGAGAGAGAGAGAGAGCACTATCCAAAAGTAGTGAAGACATTCGGAAGGCCGTGTTCGTGGGGTGTGAGGAAACACGATCAATCTAAGCTGCTAATTCACGGCTTGAATTGACCCCCAATTTGAATAATTTATGATAAAGGGTATAATTATCTACCACGGTTATTATTTAACCGGGCAGGTTATCTATTTGTTAGATATGGTTATAGTTGAAATTGAGAGAATATTCGCTCTTGTGTCATGCGATACTTGACTTTATAGACCACAAGGTGAGCCAAATGACTCTTGTACGTTCAATTGGCCTAAAGGACCATATTAATTTTGTGCAAAATTTTATGATTAAATTGATAGAATGAAAAAGTTTAATATTGAATTGGCTTATGTACAATAGATTTAAAATTGATTGGGTAATTTTTTCCAAGTCATGAGGTGATCTTATTAACAAAAAATAATAAATAAAAGCACAAAGAAGTCATGTGAATTACATCGACTTCATTTGAGTTAAATGCTCATGTATTGATCTGGCGTAGCCAATAAATGAGGTCACATGTCAATTGTAATTAATTTTGTGTGATATTTGTCAAATTATGTAACATTGCTTACTTTCTTTATATACATGTAATGTCGCTCCACTTAAAAGTTTAAGTTTTTGATTTGAATTTTTAACATGATATAAGAGTTGGGTTTCATGCGGTTTATTTCACCCATGTGACCTCACATTCTTCAAATCCCACGTGCTACTTTTCTCCGGGTTGCGATATGCTCAAATTTCTAGTGTTGTTCCTAACCCAACTTGAAATATGCTCAAATTTCATGTGTTATTTCTAATTTGTCTTGCACTATACTCTTATATACATGTGGCATTCTTCCACTTATAAGCTCATCCTTTTAGATCAAACAATACATCACATAATCAATACCATTTCTTTACAAGTCACTTATTAGTGGCTCAATTTGTCGGTTGTTGGTTGTGAATTGCAATTATAGGGACGTCCGAGCATTTTTAACCTCCAAACGAGGGATCTTTTGTCCATGGCTTTAGGGTTTAGTTTTATTTATTTATTTTGTCTTCAATTCCGTTAGGAAAAGGGTATAAATTTGATTCCTAAACCGGCACTATATTTCCAATATGGCCTAGAAATGTACGATTTATACGATCAAGTCCTCGAACTTGTTTAACTTTTTGTGAATTTAAGTCTATTCTCTCTCTCCCTCAATTTAGATTAGATGGACTCGTCATGAACTTGTTCTAAGAAAACAAAAATTCAGGTGAGCTCTAAGAAAACAAAAAAAAAAAAAAAAAAAACTAATGTAGCACGAAAGAGAGTTCCCCTGCTCCACATTAAATCTTAATCCTTAAGGTGGCAAAACATCATAAATTTTTCCACCTAAAATATTACATGATAAGGTTAAACGGGCCCCACTTGAATGTAGGACTTTCCAAACTTCCGAAACAACTACCGGTCTATCCCCCTACTCAACTTTTTCTGGTTCACCTGAACGTTCCCCACTTGTCCGGCTGTTGCTGAGCAGACCCGTAAAACTCTGACCCGAAGCGTAACGGTACACCTTCCGCCACGACCGCCTTTCCCGGTCCTCTTTCTCGACCCCTCGTCATGTCGGCAGTATCCCTCTCGTCTAATTTTCCAGGAAAAATTGCAGGGAAAGTGAAACCCCCTTTAACCCTTCGAACGTGGGTGATGGTCCCTGATCCCAGAAATGCTTGAGGATTCGGTTAGCTGCTCTTGACCTTCGGAGGCAGTTGAAACCCGACCCGGTTTTGAAAGCGACGGTTTAATTTTAATTGTTCTTACCTGCTCATTGATTCTCTTTTCTCTTTATGGTTATTCTAATGCTTTAAGGTAAAAAAGGGTGGTAGATGCCTTCCCGTGCAAGGATTTGAAAACGGTAGGTGTGAGATGGAGGGGATGACCTCGATTGTTTTTTTGTTTCTTTAATGATGTGATACTTAGATATGGTATCGCTAATTCCATGATGTATTTATCCTTTCGAAGGTGTCAATGTTGTTCTTATCCTGAATCCAATGGGCAGTATTGCCCATAAAAACATACATTCACTAGCCAAACTCATGGAACTTTGACACGTGATTAGCCATAATTTTTTATTTGGAGAATTCTCACTCTTTTCTTATCTTGTCTTACATGAATTACATGGATATACTCTTCTTGCATCAAGAATTTCAGAATGGTTTCATTCTTTTCTTTTACACCAACAATAGGTAAGGCATATTGAGAGTTTTTGAGCGCTATATATATGTATGATGGTCCACAGGTCTTTGGTGCGATATAATTATCGAAATACACGAGTCGATTATTATCTAGCCAAAGGATTCATTATGGAACAATAGAGATCTTCAACCATCTCACCGCCTCTAATCATGGATACATACTGGTCATTAGCTCATAAACACTCTTAGACAATGGCTTGAATTGATGGGACAACGACGGGTGGAGATGATTAGGTGACGGTCGAAGCATTTAACTCAAAAGTCAACACAGGGAAAGAGTGTGAGGCAAGCCGCCATATGAGCACCGGCCAGATTCTAGGTTGTCGCCAAATGGCGAAATCCTAAGTGGAAAGGATCTTTCTGTTTGTGACGAAGACCAACCGTTGCATTCCCACGCACAGAATCTGCAATGAGATTGGGCCACATTGATTTATGGCCCTTTAGATTTCATGGGCTCAGTGACAAAGCTTGACTTGATTTTGATGTTTTTTTTTTTTTTTCCATTTTTTAGGTTATATTTGGTTATATGGATTTTTAATCATGATATGATTGAATATGATAAGATATGAAATCCAATGATTTTATTATATTCTATCAACTATTTAGTGATTGCAATAATAACGTCGGATATATTCATATTATATCATGTATATTATTTAGTATAAATTGCATACTAATATAAATGAACTAAAAATAATATAAAAGGAGATGGTAAAAATCTTTCACGACAATCTCATCTACTTTATTTTTATTTGCTTTTCTATTTTATTTTCCTCTCTTTTAAATTAATTCCTTTTTTCATTTCTTTCTTCCCTTTCCATCATTCTCTAATAAAATTTTATTAAATAGTAAACTATACTAAGATACCTAAAATATGTAATAAATGTAAATATATATTTATATAAATATTGAATTTATTTTATAAAATATAGTTAAATTTGAATACATAAATAAAAATAAGATTAAATTAATATAACTAAATTGTTATTTTTTGTTATTTTGAATTTCTTATATTAGAATTCAAGTATTATTTATATTGAAATGTAATTTTAATTTTGTTAATTTAAGATTATTTTCATTTGAGGATAATTTTCTTATTATGGATATTAGATATCCTATCCACTTTTATTTTATCTCCCCTATAGGATAATTTTATCCGATCTATATCCTCCTTATATCCGACTTTATCCTATTTTGAGTAGGCACCAAAATCAAAATATGATAGATTTTATCCTATCTTGAATTTTATTCCAATTGCCAAACGTAGCCTTAGATGATGAATATGAACCAACTCTAGCTTCTAGCTTTTATTTTGTTGCCCATTCAATTGAAAATTGATTGCTCTTCGTTTTTCATAAATGCAACCCTCATCGAAATCCAACTTAACTAGAAGTTAACGATCCAACGAATTCACCGCCGTATGGCTGACCGGCGATTACTAGCGATTCCGGCTTCATGCAACCCTCATCGGGCATGGCCAGCTCCCATAGTGTGACGGGCGGTGTGTACAAGGCCCGGGAACAAATTCGCCGTATGGCTGACCGGCGATTACTAGCGATTCCGGCTTCATGCAGGCGAGTTGCAGCCTGCAATTCGAACTGAGGACGGGTTTTTGGAGTTAGCTCACCCTTGCGGGATCGCGACCCTTTGTCCCGGCCATTGTAGGAACTCCCGCAGCTCTCTGTTGAAGACAGGCTCGTTTGGTCTCTCAGCCCGGATGGAAATTGAAACTCCAAAACAGCCTGGAACCTCATTATGCAGACCTATCCTAAGGTCGACTATGCAGGCATCGTTCGGAGAAAATGGAATACCCCCAAGCACAGTATTATCGCCTGGATGGCCCTCAACTCTGGGCTTCTTACAGCAGATCGAGTTAGTAGATTTTATCCCAACATCGTGACTCTTTGTGGCCTGTGCATCCTTGAAGATGAAAGTGCCGAACATCTCTGTTTTCAGTGCAGCTATTTCTTTGAATGTATAACTGCTTTACACTTTTTTTATCAAGATGTCCCAAACGATAATGTCAAAGAGTAGACAAATTACCTATAACCACTATAGTTGCAATCATATCACTGATATTGTCTCATCGCGGAAGGTAAAGTGGACTCATGTGCTTTCTCTTTTCTACTACTCTTTTCCCTGAGGTTATCTTTCACTCTCCACATCCAAACGTTGTTATCAAACTTTCTTGGTCAAGTTTACTAGTTGAGATCAGAGTTTTATTTAATCCTAGAATATATCTAGTTTTACGTAAAACTAGATGTCCTTCAGATGAGATGTTCACAGTCACTATTCATTTTTAACAATCGGACACATGTGGCGATTTCTTACAACCACTTGCTCGAAATCTCCACTGGCATAATTAATAAATATAATCAATAATAAATATGCCTCTTTAGGAGGTGCAATGGAAATAAGCACCAAAATTAATAAATCACTTGTTTATCATCATGTCAAATCTCACAAATAAACATAAGTTCTCTAGCAAAGGTTCATTGCTAACCACATTAGCTCATTGATTCTCATTTTGCCACTTTTTTTTTTTTTGTAAGCTTAACATTGAAACCTCTGGTGTCTAGTTTGGTGACAAAACCAACACTAATCTTTTGCAACCTTTCTCTTTCCCCTTGATTGTGCCTTGCCACGTTCATCGAATTTTTCTCTACTTTTACTTCTCCCATGGTTCTCCACTGCTAGTGCCGTTGAAGATGTAAATGACAAAAATTATCTCCATCGGAGAGTCTTTTTCGCATCTCTTCATCTATGATATTGCTCACAACATTATCAAGAGTCAAATCATCATCCATGGTGCTCGAACTTCCTTGCACAATGGTGTTGTAACTTTTCGGAAGGGAACATAAAAATAATAGAGCTTGAAACTTCATATCCAGATTTATGCTTGCGCATTCCAATTGACTCATGACCCTTGTGAAACTATTAATATGCTCTGCTATAGAACCTTTGTTAGATAACTTTATATTAACCAGTTTCTTTAGCAAAAATACTTGATTTAACGTGGACGGCTTCTCGTCAATATTCATTAGAATATTCACGGTTTCTTTTGCAGTTTTTACTTTCGCGATGTAATACTCCGTCTTTTTTGTCAGCCCCAGACGAATTGTACCTAATGCTTTTCGACCAAGAATTTTCCATCCTGATTCTATTGTGGGATCCACTTTTGCAATCTCAGGTTTCCAACTCTCAAGTGGTGCATAGAGATCTTTTTGATAAAGATAGTCCTCGATTTGGATTCCACCATTTGAAATCTTGCCCATCGAATTTATTTATTCTAATTTGATCTTCCGCCATATTATTTGCTTTCAATCAAGCGTCACTAAAAAGCCCTTGATGGTCTCGATTAGCCAACCCAGGCTCTAATACCAATTGTTATGAAATCGCATGTCGGTTCTAGAAAAATAATGCAAGAAAACATTCCATAGGCATATATAGAGTGCGTTTGGGAAGACTTTTGGGAAAAGTCCTTAAGAAAATGTAAAGGTCTTTGAGTTAAGAGTGTTTTTCAAAATGCAAAGTGTGTTTGGTAAATTTACTTGTGAAAGTGCATTGTGAAATATCTTTGTGTAAAATAGTGTTTGGATGAATTAAAAATGCAAAAGGCTTTTTTATTATTAAAAAAAAAAAAAGGAACATTGGCCGGCCAAGGCTTCGCCGGTTACCGCCGGCCAACGGCTTCATCGGTCACCGCCAGCCAAGGGTAGGTAATCCGGCGAGGGTCGCGGCGACCCACCGCGTCGTGGAGGTCGCCAACGACCCATTTGGTCACGCACGGAGGTCGAAGGCTGGCGACCACATCTGGTCGTGACCAGATCTGCGACCAGATGGGTCACGCGAAGGTCACGACCTCCGCGGAGGTCGCCTGAAGCATGGCTAGCGACGCAAATCTAGTCGCTACCAGATTTGCGTCGCGACCTCCGCAAAGGTCGCGATCAGCGACCCATCTAGTCGTAGTGTGAAGGTCGCAACCTCCGCAAAGGTCACTTGAAGCACGGCTGGCGACGCAGATCTGGTCACTACCAGATCTACGTTGCGACCTCCGTGAAGGTCGTTTGAAGGTCACGACCGGCGACCCATCTGGTCTCAGCGCGAAGGTCGCGGCCGGCAACTAGATCTGCGACCAAATGGGTCGCGGTCGCGACCTCTCAAGCGGGGTCATGTGACCCTCACTGAAGGGTCACATGGCAGTGGTGGAGGAGGTCGTGGCACGGCGAGTCGGCGTGGCAGGCACGACGGTCGTCGGTGATTGCGTGCCCTTCGTCGACAACTGCTCACGAAGAAGAAAGAAGAAGAAGATGAATAGACAGGGTAAAAAGGGAAAACGAAAAATCAATGAGGACAATTTGGGAAGAAATTTTTTTTATTTTAAGCTCAACTCTCAGCATGCCGAGAAGGTTGAAAGCCCAAGGCAGCCCCCCCACCTGCCTTGGGCTTTCAGCCTTGGGAAGGCTTGGCATTCCCCAAATGGGGCTTGAGAATTTTTACCAAACACCCAACAATTAGCCCAATGAGCTTTGGGGGTTCAAAGTGGCTTTCAAATGCCACTCCCAAACGCACCCATAATAATAAAAGAGTAGAATCAGAAACACACCAGAAACTTTGTTATTGAAGTTCACCCAAACTCGGGTTACGTCTCCGCGTAAAGGCATTTTGCAAATCCATTAGAGTTTGAAGAAAATTGGAATACAATGATGATGTTTTCTCAAAATTAAGGCACAAAGAGATTGAGAACCCTTACATAGAAAAAAAAAAGCTTACTTTTTTTTTCTCTCTTTTTCTTTCATCTCTATTTTCTTTTTTAGCGTCTTAACGGTTAGCATTTAACTATTGCTGATATAAAGGTTTAGCATTTAACCTAAAAGAAAAATAAACGGAAAAGACAAAAAAATCCCTAAAAAGATTTGGCTTTGTCTACAAACAATACACACTGTACGCTCCTATGTTTTGCAGGTGGCAGACAAGAGAGATGATATATTGTTCAAATGCACTTCATACTCCATGGGTCCTTTGTTTCTCCATTTTCTTTCTTTTTTATTTCAAAAATCGCATTACAAAGAACCCATAATGTAATCTTTTTTATACCAAACAATATTTACACTTCATGAAAACCTTTAGTCTAAAGCCTTTTCACTTATGCACGGGCATTGGGTGAAAGCTCCCCTAAGTACCCTTAGTATACTTAGCACTATCTTCTTTAATTCTGTCCAAGTAGCAACTAAAGCTCGTCATTTGTCTCTTTTGGTAACCTATTGTTAGACACTATAATCCAAGCGGATTCGGGTCGAAATGGACAAAACGGTGAGGCCCAAAGAGTAGAGCCCATTTCGCTGCCAATCGTGGGCCCATCACTAAAAAAGAATGGAGGCCATATAAAGAACTGACAATCGATAATTAATAAAGAAAATAATAAACAATTTGCACAGTTGAAAATAAAGAAATAAAGAAAGTAAAGATATTCCTTTTCCATTTCAACCTTGAATCAACATATCTGGTATTTCTATCTTTCCTGTACAAGAACTTGCATCAAAGAAATAATTACAACTGTTTTTTGGACCTAACTATAGTATGACTCTTAGAAATAATTTTCACAAACTTAGGTCCCAAGGGAAAATGAAAAAAAAAAGATCATTTCCTCCCACTATATTTTCACCAAAAAAAAAAAAAAAAAATCATTTTTCTTGTGTCAAACGTTTCACTTTGCTCAATCCTTTGCCGAATTCTACGGCCCTACGTTCCACGACTGATCGTCTCCTTTAATTGATTTAATGACTCTTGTCTCTGTAGCCTCATTTCTTCGTTGAACTTGTTGATGAATGCCTCGACCCGGCGATTGAGCTCGTCCGGGCTCAGCTCCTTCCTCAGCTGGTTGGTGCGATCCCTAAACGTCGCTGATTTTCGTATCGAACACGGCGACGGTGACCCCAGCAAGCTGATTTGACGGTCGGTATCGTTTGCTTTCACGGGCCATATCGTCGATTTCGCCGCGCCCGCCTCAACTATCCCTTTCCATATGTTCTCCATACTTTCGTTGGATCTCCTCATGGGTTTTCTCAAAGTTTCGCCCCCTAGAAATAATACGGAGTCAATCACATCAATAAAAAATTGACCAAAAAAAATACATCAAAAATAAATAAATTTTATCACCGTGAGACCCCCTAATTCTTTATTAATCTTTGTCTTCATGACAGAGAGGGAATAGAATGACAGCAAGGGATTTCTCACCTCAAAACGGATCTTCCGTATGTTTCTTAGTGGCCTTTTAAGAATATGCTTAGGTTCAACACATTAATAAAAATTCGGCCAAAAAAAATTTATAAAAAAAAATAAATTTCACGAAAAAAGCGACATTATGTGATTATTTATTGACTTCATTTCATAAATCCGTTGACCGTCCCGTCATCCTCTCGTGTAATGCAAAATCTAGAAATCGATATCAACTCACTTTGCCTTTCTTACCTTGAAGGCGGTCGCCGTTGGCAGCTTTCCGGCGGACAAGCCTCGGCGAAACCAGAGCTTTCTCCGACGCGTCCACTTGCCTCCGTGGCGCTGATGCGGACCTCCCGGACGCCACCTTCCTCTCCCCTTCGCAGCCACCTTTATATCCATCTCCGCCGCCGAATCCCCCGCCGTTCCCCTCCACCACCACCTCCACTCTCTTCTCCTCGAAATCCTTCAACTCATCGAATGCCTCCGCCTCCACCTCTGTCACTGGCGCCGCCTCCGCGACCTCCACGACCCCTATCCTCCCCGGGGCGGCGGCGGCCTCCGGCTGCGGGTGGTGGAAGCACCTGGAGGTGACGGCGATGGCGATGATGATGCTGTTGACGACGACAAAGTGGTACGGAGGCCTGAAGCACGAGAGGAGCGCCGCCAGAGTGTCGGCGGAGGTCGATGGGACAGAGGCTCTGAGGGCTACGGCGGCAATGGACGCCGCGCCGGCCGACACGAGCAGGGCTTTCAGGGACGCCATTAGATCGCTCGGCGACACCATCTTGTTTCAGCAGTGAGGTCTGAGAGTGCGAGCTTTGCGAAGTGAAAAGTTTCGGTGATGATGATGATGATGATGATGATGATGAGAGGATCGGCTGCAGGTCTGCAGAGCTATAAATAGACGAAGACGAAGACGAAGACGAAGACGAAGAGTGTAGAGGGAGACGCGGTTTCGGGGGCGATCTGGAGCCGTTCGATTGGATCCGACGGTGTTGCGTTGGTGTTGGGAGTCCCTCGCCTGAGGGCCCCGCCCGTGGGGCCCACTCCACCTTCTTTTTTTTTTTCCTTTTAAAATGAAATGCTTGGAATTAAATCGGTTAAGTTACCGACTGACGAGATCAGTTGACGGGCTTTCTGCTTGACAAGTCGTAGCGAGGGGGACTAGGAAATTCAATTGAGATGCTGACCGTCCACCGATCGATCGATTTGAAACGTGGAACATCCGACATTTCGAGTTTGACGTCTCGATTTCAATTGCTTTCAAGTTGAGCTCACTTGATGCATGAAATGAGGCGATGATCGATGTAAGAACATTAATCGGATCGAAAAGTCTAAATGCAATGTTAAAATTACAAAAAGAAAAAAAGACAAGGCAGAGAGATGGCCAATGCAGCATTGAGTTGATTAACTTTAAGGCGATGATATAATTATTAAGTTGGGTTTCAAGAAAAACTCATCGGTCTTGATGATACTTATTAATGACAGAGATCCGCCAAATTCATCGAGTGATATGCAAAGTACCATCCATATAAATGTAATAATGAAAAGAAAAAGTAAACTAATAATATCTTTTTAAGTGCTCTTTGTTTATTAATAACTTTTACTATATTTAGTGGAGGAGTACTTTCATATACAATTCTAATCTTATCATCATCGATTCTCTCTTAAAATTTTAGAGCTTTGTGATGCTCGTGCGGCTTGCTATGGTAGCAGGGTAGCAAAATCTAATTTTCAATTTTATTGCAGTTTTAGAAGTTGAGATGTTATATTGTAATTGCATTGGTGCAATCAGGTCGATTTAAGCCGAGCTCGAACATGTGTGAAGAGTGCACGTAGCTTCACCGAATCAAGCTTGTCCGTTAAAAAAACCAAGCTCCATTGAATTTGAGGCGATCTGATGAAAAAATTGAAAAGCCAAAAAACGTCAAAAAAAAAAAAAGAAAAAGGAGAGGCTCCAAAAAGCCAAAAGAAGAAGAAATAAAAAAAGGATTGCCTTACGTGTTAAGACTTCTCAAAAATAATAAAAGGTTTTAAAAAAGGGGGATTACTTTATGTGTTGAGGTATCTTGATTATTTGCAAAGTAGGTAACCTTTGCGAATGGTTCATTCGATCGAACCATTGTTCGCGGCAGAGCTTGCCATTTCGGAGGCAATTTTGTTTATAGGGATTAAAGAATATCAACATCATGACACCCCAATGTAAGACAGCATCTATAAGCTAATTTGAACAAAATTAGGAGCTTAGTTTAATGCGGATTGGGACCGAGGGCATTAATCGTGGCCCAAGTCATTCCATGGTCACGGCCTTACTATGGCTGAGTGCATTGCTCGTGGTGGAGGTCGTGGCCAAGCGCATGAGTCTTGGCCGATCGCGCATTGGGCTAAGCTTATATAGATTATGAAAAAGATGATAACCCCATGTTCTTGTAGTAGGTTGGGGTGTCGGGAGATTTTCAGCTCAAGAGCTAGAGATCACCCGTTCAATTTTACCGATTCCTTGCAAAATGATTCTGGATCAAAGCGACTTGTACAGACTAGAGGTCTCGACTTAATCAATATGAAGTTAGGAGTGCATTTCATATCCTAGCCGACAAAATACCAACTTCATATCTGATTTTTTTTTTTTTTGGGACGCCTAATTATTCGATTTGACTCTAGATTAGTCAACTTCACATCCCATCTCTTCTACATTAAGATAAATTATGGAGGAGGGCACAGATTTTTTCTATTATTTATTGATTGAATACATCTAAAAATACATTTTTACATGTGTCACTCGTATCCGTTTTTATATTTGTGTTTATATCATGAGCAATATATGTTTGAGGACGATTCACTAAATCGACGCCGATTAATCGGGTGAGGATTGTTTGACTAACCTTGTGGCATTCACGAAGATAAAGTGAAGTGGATGTTGAATACATAAGAGAGATAAAGAACAGAGGATTAATTAAAAGCGACCGTGGATAACCATACCCTTTATTGCATATTCAAATTGTGGGGTCAATTCAAGCAGTGAATTAGCAGCTTCTAGATTGAATGTATTTCCTTACACCCCACGAACATGGCCTTCCGCGTCTCCATCACTTTAGGATAGTGCTCTCTCTCCTCCTCGCTTGTGTTGTAAAAGGGTTGTTGTTGGTCGGTCCATTTAAAACCTGGATAATCTTTTTAGCTGATATTTCCCTCCAGTTGAAATGCTTTCGAGAAAATGGAGGTTTTTCCATCTTTGAAGTCGTTCAACAGATGCTTCGTACTCGTACACACTGCACGCTCCTATGTTTTGCAGGGGGCCGATGAAGGAGAGAGATGATACATCGTTCAAATGCAAATCATACGCCATGCTCGTGGAATGACATCATATGAATTTGATATACCTAATTTGTTAGCACATCACATAGTCATACTATTTCAATTTTTCCGAGTTACTTGATTTAAAAATGACTTAAATTTGTCGGCTGTTGATTGTGAATTGCAATTTAAGGAGGCCTTTTGGCATTTTGAGTTCATATTTAGAGATCTTTTGTCTACGGTTTAAGGACTTAACTCTTTTCTTGTTTAATTTATTTGCAAAAGGGTATGAATTTTGATCCTTGAACTTGCTTTTTTTTTTTCCCTCTACATGGTCTTGAATTTGCTGACTTGCACGATCAAACCCTCGAACTCTCGAACTTTTTCTGAATCTAAGTTCATCAAGGAAGACCCTAGCAAGAACGATAATTCCCGCTCCACACGAAATCTTAATCCTCAAGGCGGCATTGCCGCCCAAAAGAATTAACAGGATAAGGTGAAACGGGCCCACTTCAGTTAAAGAAAAGACAGAAAACGTAGGACTTTTCAAACTTCTGAAAATAACTACCGCTCTCGTCGTACCCGTAAAGTCCCGAACCGAGTCGTAACGGTTCATCTGCCGACACGAGCACCTTTCTTTGTCCTCTTGCTCGACCACCTCTCTTCGTGTCAGCAGTATCGCTGTCGTCGAATTTTCCAGGGAAGTGCAGAGAAAGCGAAGCCCCTTTCTACACTTCAAACGTGGCCGGTGGTCTCTCGATCCCAGAAATGCATGAGGGTTAGGTTTTGCTTTTTCTTAACCAAGGTTTGATCTTTCTTGACCTTTGGAACCAGTCGAAACCGACCCGGGTCCGAGAACGCCTTTCTAATTTAAACTTGTATTTACTTGCTCCTGCACTCTCTTTTCCTTCTCCATCATTACTTCATTAGTTTAATTATGTCTCTTTTGTGGTGTTCAGCTTTAAGGTGAAAAGGACAGATTTCTTCCCGTGTAAGGGTTTGAAATTGGAGGAGCAAATCCTAATCAACAATGCAAGGAAGGAACCACTCAAATGAGTGTGAACTCATGAACTGAACTTTGGTCCACAATTAGTAATCATTTTAGTAATGGTAATTTGTGTAAGTTACGCTAGTAAATTCCATTATTCCATTTGGCGAATCACTCTCTCCCACATGTCATCTTATCTGAATTGCATGGACACGCTCTTCTTCCATTGAGATCTTACCAATGGGTTTCTTCCTTTTTTTGTCAACAATGGATACGGTGTATCGGAAGCTTTCGAGCATTTTATCTGCATATGATAGTCCTATCTCTCGTGCCACACAATTGCCGAAACATACAAGTCGATTACTTTCTAGCCATTGGTTCAGGGCCCTTTACATTTCATAGGCTTTAAGGCAAAGCTTGATTTGATTTTGATGTCATTTCTTTGATTTATTCTCAATTCCTTTCATGATCTAAATGATGAAAAGTCACATTGCTAAGAAGGGAATGAAATTATGTTTGTCCCTCTTAAATAAAGTCAATGGTAGCAGCATACAAGATTAAAACTTTTCCACCTTACATAAATCTGTCAAAAGACAAGGTAAATGTGCTACCGATTTTCTGATTTGAAAACTTTAGGGCTAGGAAAAATTTGATAACATGTTCTCGACCTTTATAGATCAATGAGACAGTTTCATTAACAGCTCTTCTGATCTTATTATGTTTTGGAGAAGGACAGGACTTTAGTAATTAAGTAGCTAGCAAACCTCGCGTGGTGCATGGATTAGATTTTCTTCTTAATATTTAGAATAAAAAAATGATAATTGTTTTTTTTAGCATATAAGGTGTATAGAATCCTGCAAATACTTAAAATCCAAATTAGAGTTGTCATTGGTCGATTTGAGTCACTTGTTAAATATTTGAATGATGCTATCTATCATCTTAGGGAAGCTTCATCCTAAAGTTCATCTAAAATGGGTGCAGTAGATATTAGAAGATTTTCTTTCAAAATTTTAAATAAGGAAATGATAATGTGAGCAATGCATGTCAACTCACCCTCGAATTGCAGACAAAAGTTAATGTCTTTATGCGCATTATAGATGTGGAACAAGTGGTGGATAAGTTTCTTAAACTCATCAGAAGAATAAACCGTTAGTGTGCAAAATGATATTACCAAATACCGAGTGCTCCTATTGAAAGATAACTCGAATTGCCACGAAGTTTGAGGAGTAATAACGGGATGGATGGATACCAATAATTAACAAAATAGAAGAGTTGATGAGTAAAAAGTATGATAACATTCAAATAAAGAAAAAATTACAGTTGTTTTTGGACCTAACTATAGTATGACTCATAGAAATAATTTTCACAAACTTAGATCCCAAGGGAAAATTTTAAAAAAAGAACATAATTTCCTCCCCCTATGTTATCAAAACAAAGAAAAAAGAAAAAAAAGAAATTCACTCTTCTCGTCAAACCTTTCACTTTGCTCACCCCTTTGGTTAGTTCTATGGCCCTATGTTCCACGGCTGATCATCTCCTCGAATTCATTTAGGGACTCCTCTCTCTGTAGCCTCATTTCTTCGTTGAACTTATTGATAAACGCCTCGACCCGGCGATTGAGCTCGTCCAGGCTTAGCTCCTCCCTCAGTTGGTCGGTATGATCCCTAAACGTCGCTGATTTTTGCATCGAAGGCGGCGACGGCGGCGATGACCCCAACAAGCTCATTTGACAGTCATTGTTGTCCGCTTTCACGGGCCACGTTGTTGACTTCGCCTCAACTATCGCTTTCCATACATTCTCCATGCTCTCGTTCGATCTCCTCACGGGTTTTCTTAAAGTTTTGCCCCCTAGAAATAATACAAAGTCAATTACATCAATAAAAATTTTCCAACTAAAAAACAATTTCAATAAAATTCCATTAAAAAATACATCAATTGGACTTGAGCAGGTTCTTAAAAGGCTCACGGAAGAAACAAGCGGGAGAACCGCCTTGAGGATGAGACCCCACGTTGTCCTGTTATTCCCTCTCTGTCGGGAAGACAAAGATAGACATGAAGATAAAGATAGACATGAAATTAGGAGGCTTCACGGTGGTGAAAGTGGACACTATGTCAAGATTTCGATCTTGGCTACTACCAAAGTAGACAGGTATAGTAGTCTTCCGTGCCTAAAGTAAGTAAATGTGGGTTAAATGCTCACAGCTGGGTCGACATGCCTTGCGGCATTGTCCTAAATCACAGATTGACCCAATTCTCCCGGTCGAGGATAGTGCCGTAAAAATAAAATTCATGAAAAAAGTGATATTATGTGACTATTTATATCGACTGGATTTCATAAATCCGTTGACCGAAATGTCAAAAGACACGGTCCCATGATCCTCGCCAATTTCTTATTCACTTGTAATGCGAAATCTAAAAGTTGATATCACCTCATTTTGCACTTCTTACCTTGAAGGCGGTTGCCGTTGGCGGCTTTCCGGCGGACGAACCTCGGCGAAACCAGAGCTTTCTCCGATGAGTCCACCTGCCTCCGCGGCGCCGACGCGAACCTCTCGGACGCCACCTTCCTCTCCCCTTCGCAGTCACCGTTATATCCATCTCCGCCGCCGAATCCCCGCCAATCCCCTCCACCACCACCGCCACTCTCTTCTCCGCCTCCGTCACTGGTGCCGCCTCCACGACCGCGATCCTCCCCAGGGCGGCGGCCTCCGGCTGCGGGTGGTGGAAGCACCTGGAGGTGGCGGCGATGGCGATGATGATGCCGTTGACGACGACAAAGTGGTACGGAGGCCTGAAGCACGAGATGAGCCCCGCCAGAGTGTCGGCGGAGGTCGACGGGACAGAGGCTCTGAGGGCGACGGCGGCGATGGACACCGCGCCGGCCGACACGAGCAGGGCTTTCAGGGACGCCATCAGAGCGCTTGACGACTCCATCTCGACAACGATGGTTTCACAGTGGAATCTGAGAGTGCGAGCTTTGCGAAGTGAAGTTTCGGTGGTGGTGATGATGGTGATGAGAGCATCGAGTGGAGTTCTGCAGAACTATAAATAGACGAAGACGAAGAGTGTAGAGGGAGACGTGGCTTCGGGGGTGATCTGGAGCCGTTCGATCGGATCCGACGGTAGGCAGGGTCCCCTGGGGGGCCCACTCCACCTTCTTTTTCCTTTTAAAATCGGTGAGTTGACCGGCTTTCTGTTTGACAAGTCGTAGCGAGGGGCACTAGAAAGTTCGATTGAGATGTTGACACGTCAACGGATCGATCGATCCCAAACGTAGAACATCCGACGGTTCGAGTTCGACGTCTCGATTTCAATTACTTTCAAGTTGATCTCGCTTGATGCAGGGAACAAGGCGACCTCTGTAGTATGTAGGAACATTAATCGGGTTGAAAATTTTGAACGCTCGATGTTGTTAAAATTGAAAAAATTGAGAGGTGGCCAATGCAGGGTCGGGTTAATTAGCTTTAAGGCATTGAAATATAGCCATCGAGATGTGTTTTGATGGAGTAACTCATTGATCTTGATGATACCCATTATCGACGGGAGCAGGCCGTGTGGCTTGCTATGCTAGTTGAGTAGCAGAATCTAATTTCTAATTTTATTGCATATTTTTAAAAGTAGAGAGGTGCAATTAGGTTGATTTAAGCCGAACTGAAACATACATGTAGAGTGCACGTAGCTTTATCGAATCAAGTGCGTCTGTTCGAAAATCCAAGCTCCATGGAATTTGTGGCGATCCAATGAAAAAATCGAAAAGCTAAAAAACGTAGAGAGAGAAAAAGAAAAAAGGAGAGGCTTCAAAAAGCTAAAAGAAGAAGAAAAAAGAGGATTGCTTTCACGTGTTAAGACTTCTCAAAAATTTTAAAAAAACTTATAGAAGAGGGGAATTGTTTTATGTGTTAAGGTATCTTGATTATTTGCAAAGTAGGTAGCCTTTTCTGATGGTTTATTCAATCGAGCCGTTGTTCCCGGCGGAGCCTGTCATTTTGGAAGCAATTTTATTTATACCCCCTCTTAAGACGGCATCCTTAAGTTAATTTGAACAAATTGGGAGCTTAGTTTAATGCGGATTGGGATTGAGTGCGTTAATCATGGCCTTGATCATTCCTTGGTCATGGCCTTACTATGGTTGAGTGCATTGCTCGTGGGGAGGTCGTGGCCGAGCGCATAAGTC
Source organism: Eucalyptus caleyi (assembly GCA_014182885.2). Classification (NCBI taxonomy): domain Eukaryota; kingdom Viridiplantae; phylum Streptophyta; class Magnoliopsida; order Myrtales; family Myrtaceae; genus Eucalyptus; species Eucalyptus caleyi. The sequence goes on along the minus strand of CM024469.2, from coordinate 11,793,179 downwards.
TTGGCTGATCGTGCATGGGATCAAGCTTATGTGGATAATGACAAAGATGTTAACTCCATGTTCTTGCAGTAAGTAGGTTGGGGGTGTCGGGAGATTTTCAGCTCAAGAGTTGGAGATCACCTGTTCAAATTTTACCAATTCCTTGCAAAATGGCTCTAGATCAAAGTGACTTGCATAGGCCAAAGGTCTTGACTTAATCGATGTATGGAGTTAGGAGTGTCTTTCATACCCTTATTATTACTTTGGGTTTAAGGAAGGGGGGTGGATTTCCTCCTCTACTACTCTTAAAGTAATTTTATTGCCAAGTTACTGTTAAATGAAGACACTTAATAACTAATTAGTGGAAGATTTGTATGATTATTAACAAGAAGACCAATGGGATTGGGACACATGAGTGAAAGGTTTCATTAGGTGAAAACCCATAATTAAGCATAGATTTAAGGTGGAAAAAGTAGAGAAAATCAAGCAATGAATAAGGATCCTCATCGGCGCTAATTTTAATGAGTTGGGTTTTCCATAGGAAATTTATCCATTCATCATTTTCCATAACTATTTTCTGATACGGTTATCATATACTTTTTAAAGAACTCGGTGTTTGAAATTATACGTGTCACTCAATTGAATAAGCTCAGCATGTCCTTTAATCGAACCCATATGGTTGGATTAATCAACTGGGACCGTTATAAAAAATAACGGTTGCGTGGGTATCCAAACATAGAAATCATTCCTAATTAGGGTTGATAATCGAATAGGTCATAGAGCAAGAAATCTCCATCTAAGGTAAAACACATCAATCTCAGAAGTTGAAATTGCGAGCTTCCTCGAAACTCACATGAGACGCCATCTCCCACGATGTTTTTTTTTTTTTTTTTTTTTTTTTGGTTGGAGATAACTTTTGATTACTAACTCAAAAATGGATTACCATCACCCACGATGTTCGGACACTGTCTTCTTGGCGGAAACGCACGACAAGTGGGGTGGACCTCATTGGCTCGAAATGAGTACAAGTCAACGTCGTTGACTAGAATCGAAGGTATCGTGTACACAAGTGTATACCTTCCTCGTATGCCAAGTACGAAACCTATAAAACACCAACTTCACATCTGAATTTTTTCTTTTTTCCTTTTTTTTTAAAATTTTTTTAGACGCCTAACTATTTGACATCCCATCGCTTCTATATTAAGATAGATTATGGAGTAGGGCACATATTTTATCTATTCTTTATTGATTGAATACATCTAAAAGTACATTTGTACATGTCCGTTTTTATACTTGTGTTTATATCGATGAACAATAAATTTTTGAGGACGATTAACAAAATCGACGCCGATTGATTGAATGAGGACTGTTTGACTTGCCTCGTGGCATTCACGAAAATAAAATGAAGTGTCACGTTGAATACATAAGAGAGATAAAGAACAGAGGATTAATTAAAAGCAACCATGGATAACCATACCCTTTATTGTATATTCAAATTGTGGGGTCAATCCAAGCCGTGAATTAGCAGCTTCTAGATTGAATGTGTTTCCCCACACCCCACGAACATGGCCTTCCGCATATCTCCATCACTTTAGGATAGTGCTCTCTCTCCTCCTCGCTTGTCTTGAAAGAGGGTTGTTGTTGGTCGGTCCATTTAAAACCTGGCTAATCTTTTTAGCTGATATTTCCCTCCAATTGAAATGCTTTCGAGAAAATGGAGGTTTTTCCATCCTTGAAGTCGGTCAACAGATGCTTTGTACTCGTACACACTGCACGCTCCTTTGTTTTGTAGGCGGCCATCGGGGGAGAGAGATGATACATCATTCAAATGCCAATCGTACCATGCTCCTAGAATGGCATCATATGAATTTGACATACCCAAGTTATTAATATGACAGCATATCACATAATTATGCTATTTCTTTTTCCTGAGTTATACCATTCAGAAATGACTTAAATTTGTCGGCCTTCAGTTGTGAATTGCAATTTAAAAGGTCTTCCAGCATTTTGGATTTAAATTTAGAGATATTGTCTACGGTTTAATGACTTAATTCTTTTTTAATTTATTTTGAAAAAGGGGTGTGAATTTCGATCCTTCAACTCGCGTTTTTTTTTCCTCTACACGGTCTTGAATTTGCTGATTTGTGCGATCAACCCCTCGAACTCGCGAACTTTTTCTGAATATAAGATCGTCAAGGAAGACCCTAGCAAGAACGAGCATTCCCGCTCCACACGAAATCTTAATCCTCAAGGCGGCATTGCCACCCAAAAGAATTTACAGGATAAGGTAAAGGGGCCCCACTTAAATTAAAGAAAAGACAGAAAACGTAGGACTTTTCAAACTTCCGAAAATCACTACCGGTCTCGTCGCACCCGTAAAATCCGAACCCCAGCCGTAACGGTTCTTCTGCCGACACGAGCGCCTTCTTTGTCCTCTTGCTTGACCTCTCTTCGTATCAGTAGCGTCGCTGTCGTCAAATTTTCCAGGGAAGTGCGGAGAAAGCGAAGCCCCCTTCTACACTGCAAGCGTGGGCGGTGGTCTCTTGATCCCAGAAATGCGTGAGGGTTAGGTTTTGCTGTTTCTTAACCAAGGTTAGATCACCTTTCAAGGTTCAAGATTGCCGGTCTAATTTAAACTTGCTTTTTACCTGCTTATTCACTCTCCGTTTCTTTCTCTGTAATTATTTTAATTGCGTCTCTTTTGTGGTGTTCAGCTTTAAGGTGAAAAGGGCAGATTTCTTCCCGTGTAAGGATTTGAAATTGGAGGGTCAATTCTTAATCAACAAAGCAATTGCAAACTCATGAACTGAAATTTGGTCCACAATTAGTAATCATTTTAGTAATGGTAATTTTTTTTTTTTGTCGTGTAGGTTTTTTTTTTTTTTTTTTTTTTTTTTTTTTTTTTTTTTTTTTTTTATGTTAGTAAATTCCGTTATTTCATCTAACGAATGGTCTCCCTCTCTCCCTCGTGTCATCTTATGTGAATTGTATGGACATGAAACATGGTTTCTTCCCTTTTTTGGTTGACAATGGGTATGGTGCACTCTAACTAGGATTTAATTATGGAAGGACAACGATCTTCAATTCTATTGGTGCCTTTATCACATCTCAACAAATCTTAATCATGGATATATTAGTCATTACTTGACAAAACGCTCTCACTCACATGGGATGATGACTTGCATGGATGAGACACCGACCGGTAGAGTAGATTAGGTGACGGTTGAAGCAGTTTTTCCACAAGTCAACGTAGGGAAAGAGTGTGAAACAAGCCGTTATAAGAGCACCGGCCAGATCCTAGGTTGTTGCCAAATAGCTAAGTCCTAGGTCAAAAGGATCTTTCTAGTTGTTACCAAAAACAACCATATATTCCCATCGACAGAATTTGCCCATTATCGGTCCCATTGATTCAGGGCCCTTTACATTTCACGGGCTTTAAGACAAAGCTTGATTTGATTTTGGTGTCATTTCTTTGATTTATTATCAATTCCATTCATGATCTAAACAATGAAAAGTCACATTGCTAAGGAGGGAATGAGATTATGTTTGTCCATCTTAAATAAAGTGAATGGTAGTAGCATAGAAGATTAAAACTTTTCCACCTTAGATAAACCTGTCAAAAGACAAGGTAAATGTGCCGCTGATATTCTAATTCGAAAAATTTAGGGCTAGAAAAAAATTTGATAACATGTTCTTGACCTTTATAGATGAATGAGAGAGTTACATTAACAGCTCTTCTGATTTTAATATGTTATGGAGAAGGACATGAGTTTAGTAATTAACTAGCTGGCAAACGTTGCACATAAAAACGTTTTCTTCTCATTTTTTGTTCCGAACAAAAAACCAACAGTTGGTTTTTGCGCATTTTTTTTGTTGTTCCCGGAACAAAATCCTGCCAAATACTAAATCTGGACAATTTACTTTGAAAACTTGAATGCTTAAAATCCAAATCAGAGTTGTCACGTCAAGGGTCGGCGATGATTCGAGGTCGACCTTGGCGAGCCCAGCTTTAGCCAAGGTGAGGCTCGGCTATCGCCTCACCTTGGCCGGGCGATCTCGCCGAGGGCCGGCGAGCCTTCATGGCTAAAAGTTCATTTGAAAAGAAAAATAAAAAAGAAAGGAAAAAATAAAAAATAAAATAAAAATGTTTAAAAAATTAAAAGAAAAAAGAATAAAATTTACCAAACGTGTTTCATTCATTTTTTATTCACCCTCGAATTGAAGACACAAGTTACGTCTTTGTGGTGCATTACAGATGTGGGACAAGTGGTGGATAAGTCTCGAAGACTAAACTGTTAATGTGCAAAATGACATTACCAAATACCGAGTGCCTCGATTGAATGATAACGTGAACCATCGCGAAGTTTGGGGATCATGAAAGAAATGGATGGATACAAATTATTTACAAGCTAGAGGAGCAAAAGGTATAATAGAATTCAAATAAAGAGTAAGTGTGCTAATTTTAAGGAAGACTTAAAAAATTGAAGCAATTGCTTCACAAGGAAACAAGATTGGGATAGGATCCAAGGAATAAAATGATTGTTGCAAAGGATGAATGGTGGGAGTGGAAAATTTAAGTTTTTATCACTTCTTATGTTACCTTTTTTATAATTTCGTCTTATATGATGTGTAGGATACAACCCATGAAAATATTCTGTTATAATATGTCAATCCTAAGCTTAGGCGAAAGACATACATCCAGATCTTGAAGTTTTGTTAGATAGAATGTTCAGAGATACTCTAATTATTGGAGAATCACATGAAATTTTGCACAGAGTTTATATTCTAAAGAGGATATTGAGGCTACACAAGTTAATAGTGGTGATGATGCAAAATCTACGAATGATAATTTAGAGTGTCAATTGTTGAATCAATTGAAGGTAAGAGCCATGAAAGAGTGGCGTAGAGTTTATAGAGGCAATTCAAGGGAGAAAGAAAAGAAATCGATTAGAGTAGCTCCATTGAGTTCAAGACTGCTGTCAATTCTCGACTTGTCAAATAGAGAGAGAAGCTTCAAAAAGCCAAAGAAGAAAAAAATGATTGCTTTATGGGTTAAGACTTTCTCAATTCTTTGCAAAATAAAGTAAGCCTTTTCCAATGGTCATTTGATTGAGCCGTTATTCACGTAGCCTGCCATTTCAAAAGCATATGGGTTTTATAGGGATTGAAAATATTGTCATCATGCATGCCCCACCTAAGATGGCATCCTTAAGTTAAATTAAACAAATGACTTCTTGAATCTTGAGCACGGAGTTCTTCATGCATGCCCCACCTAAGATGGCATCCTTAAGTTAAATTAAACGAATGACTTCTTGAATCTTGAGCACGAAGTTCTTCATGCATGCCCCACCTAAGATGGCATCCTTAAGTTAAATTAAACAAATGACTTCTTGAATCTTGAGCACGAAGTCTTTCCTGTTGTTGGAAAGTTCTTGACAGTATCAAACCATGATGATCAATCAATCCCAATAGGTATGGAGAAAAAGACTTTGGGGTCAAGTCATCTCAAAGCAAACTCTTTTTGGGTCGTTATAGAATATATCAAAGTAGTAGTCCTTATCGAGCATATAGATGGACATTAATATGAAATTTGTAGATGCATAACTTTGGATTTGACTCCACATGAATCAACCGTGTTTTAAATGGACCGACCAAAGACAGCCCTTTATCGACACAAGCGAAGAGAGAGAGAGAAGAGAGAGAGAGAGAGAGAGAGAGAGAGAGAAGTATCCAAAAGTAGTGGAGACATTCGGAAGGCCGTGTTCGTGGGGTGTGGGGAAACACAACCAATCTAGAAGCTGCTAATTCGAGGCTTGAATTGATCCCCAATTTGAATAATTTATGATTAATGGTATAATTATCCACAACGGTTATTATTTAATCCGTAGTTATCTATTTGTTTTATATGGTTACAATTGAAATTGAGAGAATGTTCGCTTTTGTGCTCGTTATGCGATACTTGACTTTATCTCTATGAACACCACGGGACGAGCCAAATGGCTCTCGTATGATCAGTTGGCTGAAATGACTACATTAATTTAGTGTAAAGATTTATTACTAAATTGGTAGAATTAAAATTTTTAATATTGAATTAGCTTCTGTACAAAAAAATTAAAATTGATTTGGTAATTTTCCCAAATCATGACCTGAGCTTATTAACCAAAAATAATAAATAAAAGTACAAAGAAGTCATGTCATGATCTGGCGTAGCCATCATTAATTTGCTTATAATTGTAATAATTTTGTGCGATATTTATCAAAATATCTAACATTGCTTGTTTTCTTTATATACATGTAATATCACTCCAGTTATAAATTTAAACTTTTGGTTTGAACTTTTTAATATGGTATAAGAGCCTAGTTATACACAGGTTATTTCGCCCATATGACCTTATGGTCTTCAAATGCCACATGCTGCTTCTAATCCAGGTTGCAATATGATCAAATTCCAGGTGTTGTCCTAACCTAACTTGGAATATGCTCAAATTTCATGTAGTATTTCTATATATATATATATGGTGTCCTTTCACTGATAACCTCATCCTTTTGGGTCGAACAATATGTCAGATAATCATATCATTTCATTACAAGTCATCCGATTTGGAAATGGCTCAATTTGTTGGCTGTTGGTTGTGAGTTGTGAATTGCAATTTACGAGGATGTTTGAGCATATAATAACCTCCACACGAGAGATCTTTTGTCCATGGCTGAAGGGTTTAGTTCTTTTATTTTTATTTTTTTTCTTAATTCGGTCAGGAAAATGGTATAAATTCGATTCCTGAATCTGCAACTAAAGCTCGTCGTTTGTCTCTTTTGTGCTTAACCAATTGTTAGACACTATAATCCAACCGGATTCGGGTCGAAATGGACCATACGGTGAGGCCCAATGGGCGGAGCCCATTTCTCTGCCAATCATGGGCCCATCACTACAAAAGAAGGGAGGCGATGTAAGGAACTGACAATTGATAATTCAAAAAGAAAATAATAAAGAATTTGCACCGTTGAAATATAAAGAAAATAGAGAAAATAAAGAAAGTAAAGATAATCCTTTTCCATTTCAACATTGAATCAACATATCTGGTATTTCTATCTTTCCTGTACAAGAACTTGCATCAACCCACAAAAGGCCCTTAAAAAAATATATGGCATCCAAAGAACAAACAAAAAATTACAGCTGTTTTTGGACCTAACTATAGTACGACTCTTAGAAATAATTTTCACAAACTTAGGTCCCAGGGGAAAATGAAAAAAAAAATCATCATTTCCTCCCACTATGTTTTCACACACAAAAAAAGAAAAAGAAATTCATCTTTCTTGTCAAACCTTTCACTTTGCTCACTCCTTTGGCGAATTCTACGGCCCTACGTTCCACGGCTGATCATCTCCTTGAATTGATTTAACGACTCTTCTCTCTGGAGCCTCATTTCTTCGTTGAACTTGTTGATGAAAGCCTCAGCTCGACAATTGACCTCGTCCGGGCTCGGCTCCTTCCTCAGCTGGTTGGTGCGATCCCTAAACGTCGCTGATTTCTGCATCGAAGACGGCGGCGGCGGCGGCGACCCCAGCAAGCTGATCCGACAGTCAGTGTCGTCCGCTTTCGCTGGCCAAGTTGCAGTAGACTTCACCCCACCTGCCTCAACTATCGCTTTCCATACATTCTCCATGCTCTCGTTAGATCTCCTCAATGGTTTTCTCAAAGTTTTGCCCCCTAGAAACAGCATAAAGTCAATTACATCAATATAAATTCGACCAAAAAAGCGATATTATGTGATTATTTATATTGACTTCAATGTATAAATCCGTTGACCGAAATATCAAAAGACCCCAGTCCCGTCATCCTCGCATATCATGCAAAATCTCGAAATCGATATCACCTCGCTTTGCCCTTCTTACCTTGAAGGCGGTCGCCGTTGGCGGCTTTCCGGCGGACGAGCCTCGGCGAAACCAGAGCTTTCTCCGACGAGTCCGCCCGCTTCCGCGGCGCCGATGCGGACCTCTTGAACGCCACCTTCCTCTCCCCTTCGCAGTCACCGTTATATCCATTCCCTTCCACCACCACCACTCTCTTCTCCTCGAAATCCTTGAACTCATCGAACGCCGGCGCCGGCGCCGGTGCCTCCACGACCCCGATCTCCTCCACGACTGCGATCCTCCGTGGGGCGGCGGCGGCCTCCGGTCGAGGGTGGTGGAAGCACCTGGAGGTGGCGGCGATGGCGACGATGATGCCGTTGACGATGACGAAGAGGTACGGAGGCCTGAACCACGAGAGGAGCGCTGCCAGACGGTCGGAGTTCGATGGAACAGAGGCTCTGAGGGCGACGGTGATGGACACTGCGCCGGCCGACACGAGCAGGGCTTTCAGGGACGCCATCAAAGTACTCGCCGACACCATCTCGACAACGATCGTTTAGCAGTGAAGTCTGAGAGTGCAAGCTTTGGGCAGTGAAGTTTCGGTGATGATGATGATGATGATGATGATGATGATGATGATAGCATCGACTGGAGTTCTGCATAGCTATAAATAGACGAAGACGAAGGGTGTAGAGGGAGACGCGGTTTTCGGGGCGATCTGCAGCCGTTCGATCGGATCCGACGGTGGGCGTGGGAGTGCCTCGCCTGAGGGCCCCACGCCACCTTATTTTTCCTTTTAAAATGAAATGCTTAGGAATTAAATAAATTGAAGAGGTAATTGGTTGAGTTACCAGCCGAGGAGATCAGTTGACAGGCTTTCTGTTTGACAAGTCGTAGCGAGGGGGACTAGAAAATTCAATTGAGATGTTGACCGTCGACCGATCGATTGATCCGAAACGTAGAACCGCCGACAAGTTCCACGTCTCGATTTCGATTGCTTTGAAGTCGTACTCGCTCCATGCATGGGATAAGGAGGTGATATCTTTAGGAACTTTTATCAAATTGAAAAGTCTGAATGCCCAACGCCGTTAAAATTTAAAGAAGAAGAAGAAGAAGACAGAGAGGTAGGTAGCTGATGCGGGGTCGAGTTGATTAACTTAAAGTGATAAAATATAATTATCGGGTTGTGTTTCGAGGGGAGCAACTTATCGGTCTTGAGATATTTATTATTGACGGCAATCTGCCAAATTCATCGAATGATCTGAAAAATTCCAATCCCTTTAAATGTAATAGTAACAGGGAAAAAAATAGTGACCCAATAATATATTTTGAATGCTCTTCCTTTATTATTTACATTTGTTATATCTATTTGAGGTCACTTCTATGTATAATTCTAATCTTACTATCATCCATTCTCTCTTAAGTTTTTAGAGCTTCATAATGCTTGTGCGGCATGCTATGCTAGTGGAGTAGCAGAATCTAATTTTCAATATTTTTGCATTTGTAGAGGTTAAAGATGTTATGTCGCAGGTACAATCAAGTCGATTTGGGGCTCGAACATGCGCGGAGAGTGCACATAACTTCACTGAATAAATCTCGTCCATTTGAAAAACCAAGCTCCATCGAATTTGAGGCAATCCAATAAAAAAATCGCAAAGCAAAAAAAAAAAAAAAAAAAAAAAAGTAAAGGAGAGCCTCCAAAAAGCTAGAAGAAGGAAAAAATAATTGCTTTACGTGTTAAGACTTCTCAAAAATAAAAAGGTCTTAAAAAGGGGATTGCTTTATGTGTTAAGGAATTTTGATTATTTGCAAAGCAGGGAGGCTTTCCCAACGGTTCATTCGATGATTGAGCCGTTGTTCGCGGCGGAGCCTACCATTTTAGAAGCAATTTTGTTTATAGGGATTAAAGAATAACATCATACAACCCCACAAAAGACGGCATCCTTAAATTAATTCGAATGAATTGGGGGCTTAGTTTATGCGGATAGTGACCAAGTGCGTTAATCATGGCCCGAGATCGTTCCTTAATCATGGCCTTACCGTTGCCAAGTGTGCACAGGGTCAAGCATGTATAGATTATGACAAAGGCCTTAACCCCTCATGTTCTTGCAGCAAGTTGGAAGTGTTGAGAGATTTTCAGCTCAGAGTTGGAGATCATCTGTTCAAAATTTACCAATTTCTTGCGAAATGACTCTGACTCAAAGTGATTGATAGGCCAAAGGTCTTGATTTTTGGTTTGGTGGGGGTGGTTCCCTCATCCACTACTCTTAAATTATTTCTTTTTGCCAAGTTACTATTTATTGAAGACACTTAATAGTTAGTTGATGGAAGATGTGGTGGAAGATTTGTATGATTATTAACGAGAAGACCAATGGGATTGAGACACATGAGTGTAAGGTTTTATTAGGTGAGAAAATTCAGAATTAAGCATAGATTTAAGGCAGAAAAAGTAGAGAAAAATTGAGAGTGATGAAAAAGGCCTATCTTTATTGGCACTAATTTTAAGAAAGATACATCAAGAATTGGATTTTCAGTAATAGATTTATTCACCCACCGTTTCCTGTAACTTTTTCAGGATACGGGTGCCCTATCTCTTAAATGAACTCGGTGTTTGAAATAACACTGTCACTCACTCAAATAAGGTCAGCATGACCCTTAATCAAACCCATGCAGTTGGATAATCAACTCAGGTCATTATAAATGATGAGGGTTGCCAGGCAACCGTGCATGCGGATGTCAACATAGAAATCATTCCTAAATAGGGTTGATAATCGAATACGGCATGGAGCAAGAATTCTCTATCTAAGATATAAAACGTATCAATCTCAAAAATTGAAATTGCGAGCTTCCTCGAAACTCACATGAGAAATCATGAGAAATCATTCCATCGCCCATGATGTTCGCACATTGTCTTTCTTGGCAGAAACGCACGACAAGTGTGATCGACCCCACTGGCTCGAAACAAGTACAAATCAACATCGTTGACTAGAATCGAAGGTATCATCATGCACACATGTGTATAGCTGCCTCGTATGCCAAGTGCCAACCTACAGAACACCAACTTCACATTTGAAAAAAGGTAATGATTTGCAGACGCTTTACTTTCTGAAATGACTCCACGTTAATCAACTTCACATCCCATCTCTTCTACATTAAAATAGATTATGAAGGTATCAATTCTTGATTGATTGAATACATCTAAAATACATCCGTACACGTGTCAATCGAATCCATTTTTATATTTGTATTTATATCGATGAGCAATGGATATTTGAGGATGACTGACTAAACCAATGCCAAGTGATCGGATGGGGACCGTTCATATCGCCTCGTAGTATTCACAAATGCCAAGTGAAGTGTCACATTGAATACGTATAAGAGATAAAAAACGGCAGATTGGTTAAAAACGATGGTGGATAATCACACCCTTTATCATATATTTTTAAAATTGGGGGGTCAATTCAAACCGCGAATTAGCAGCTTCTATAATGATTGTATTTCCCCACACCCCACGAAAATGGCCTTCCCCAAAGTCTCCATCACTTGTGGATAGTGCGCGCTCTCTCTCTCTCTCTCTCTCTCTCATTGCTTGTGTTGAAAAGGGGTGGTCGTTGGTCGGTCCATTTAAAACCTGGACAACCTTTTTAGCTGATATATCCCTCCGATTGAAATGCTTTCGAGAAAATGGAGGTTTTTCATCTTTGAAGTCGGTCTACAGATGCTTCGTACTCGTACACACTGCACGCTCCCATGTTTTGCAGGTGAGGATATGTTCGAATGCAAATTATATGCTATACTCATGTATTGACATAGTATGAATTTAATATATCTAATTTATTAATACGAAAGCACATCACATCACATAATTGTGTTGTTTCTTTTTCCCGAGTCACTAAAAATGACTTAGATCTGTCGGTCATTAGTTGTGAATTGCAATTTAAGAAGACCTTTTGACATTTTGAGTTAGAATTAGAGATTTTTGTCTACAGTTAAAAAACATAACTCTTTTCTCTTTTAATTTATTTTGTAAGAAGGTATGAATTTCGATCTTTGAACTCGTGTCGTTTTTCTCTATACGGTCTTGAATTTGCTGACTTGTGTGATCAAACTCTCGAACTTGTGAAACTTTTTCCGAATCTAAGTTCGTCAAGGAAAACTGGAGCAAGAACGAGAATTGCCGCACCGCACGAAATCTTACTCCCCAAGGCGGCATTGCCGCCTAGAAAATTTATAGGATAAGGTTAAACGGGCCCCACTTGAATTAAAGAAAAGACAGGAAACGTGGGACTTTTCAAACTTCCGAAAACAACTACCGGTCTCGTCGCGCCCGTAAAATCCGAACCCGAACCGTAACGGTTCATCTGCCGACACCACCACCTTTCTTTGTCCTCTTGTTCGAAGGCCTCTCCTCGTATCAGCACTATCACTGTCGTCATATTTTCCAGGAAAGTGCAGAGAAAGTGAAGCCCCCTTTCACACTTCAAACGTGGGCGGTGGTCTCTGGATTCCAGAAATGCGTGAGGATTAGGTTTGCTTTTTCTTAACCAAGGTTTGATCTTTCTTGACCTTTGGAACCAGTCGAAACCGACCCGGGTTCGAGAGCACCGGTCTAATTTAAACTTGTTTTTTACCTGCTTATTCACTCTCTTTTTCTGTCTCTGTAATTATTTTAATTGTGTCTCTTTTGTGATGTTCAGCTTTAAGGTGAAAAGGGCAGATTTCTTCCCGTGGAAGGATTTGAAATTGGAGGATCAATTCTTAATCAACAATGCAAGTGCAAACTCAGTGCAAACTCATGAACTGAAATTTGGTCCACAATTAGTAATCATTTTAGCCGTGGTAAATTTTTTGTTGTCATGTATGTTATTTAATGTTAGTGAATTCTGTCATTTCATTTGACGAATCGTCTCCCCCAATGTTAGTGAATTCTGTCATTTCATTTGGCGAATCGTCTCCCCCTCTCCCTATCATCAAAATGTTAAACATGATTTCTTCCTTTTTTTTCGGTCGACAATGGGTACAGTGTACCGGAAGGTTTCGAGCATTCTATATGCATAGGATAATCCGTTCTCTCGTTCAATACCGCTGCTGAAACACACGAGTCGATTGCTCTCTAGCTAGGGTTTAATTATGGAAGGATAGTGATCTTCATTTCTCTTGGTGCCTTTTATCACGTCTCGACAAATCTTAATCGTGGATATATTAGTCATTACCTTGACAAAACACTCTCATTCACATGGGATGATGACTTGCATGGATGAGACACCGACCGGTAGAGTTGATTAGGTGACGGTTGAAGCAGTTTTTCCACAAGTCAACATAGGGAAAGAGAGTGGAACAAGCCGTTCTATGAGCACAGGCCAGATCCTAGGTTGTTGCCGAATAGCAAACTCCTAGGTCAAAAGGATCTTTCTGGTTGTCACAGAGAACAACTGTATGTTCCTATCGACAGAAATTGCCCATTATCTGTCCCATTGATTCAGGGCCCTTTATATTTCACGGGCTTCAAGACTAAGCGTGATTTGATTTTGGTGCCATTTCTTTGATTTATTCTCAGTTCCATTCATGATCTAGATGATGAAAAGTCACATTCCTAAGAAGGGAATGAGATTATGTTTGTCTATCTTGAATAAAGTCAACGGGAATAGCATACACGATTAAACGTTTCCACATTAGATAAATTTGTCAAAAGGCAAGGTAAATGTACTACCGATTTTCTAATTCGAAAAATTTAGAGCTGGGAAAAAATTGATAACATGTTCTTGACCTTTATAGATGAATGAGAGAGTTACATGAACCGCTCTTCTAATTTCGTTTTGTTATGAGAAGGACAAGGGCTTAGTAATTAACTAGTTGGCGAACCTCACGGGATGCACGGATTAGATTTTCTTCTCATTAATTGCAACAAAAAACAACAATTGGTTTTTAGTATATAAGGTATTTATTAGAAGATTTTCTTTCAAAATTTTAAATAAATGAATGATGACGTGAGCAATGCATGTCAATTCACCCACAAATTGAAAACTTATTTCTTTGGGGAAAAGTACCCAAAAAATATTTTAACATGTCCACTTTAGTGCTAGCGTCCACAACAACAATTTTTGACCTAAATTGGCTGAATTGACTACATTGGTATCATTGTAAAAATGTTTAGAACTAATTAGTACAAATATAAAAAGGGTTAGGACTGTTTGGTATAAATGTAATATGTTTATGACTTTTTGATACATTTCCTTATTTCTTTGTGGTGCATCAATGTAATATGTTTATATTTCCCTATTTCTTTGTGGTGCATTACAAATGTGGAACAAGTGGTGGATGAGTTTAAGAAATTGATCAGAAGACTAAATTGTTTTGTGCAAAATGACATTACTAGACATCGGATGCTCCAATTGAAAGATGACTCGAATGACCATGAAGTTTGAGGAGTATGAAATGGATGGATAGATATTGATAATTAACAAGTTTGAAGAGTTAAGGGGCAAAAGGTGAGATATAATTCAAATGAAGAGTAAGTGTGATAATTTTAAAGAAGAATACGAGAAATGGAAGCAATTACTTCACAAGGTTACAAGACTAGGATGGGATCTAAGAAAGAAAATGATTGATATGAAGGATGAATGGCAGGAGAGGAAAATTTAAGCCTTTATCACTTCTTATGTTACCCTTTTTAAAGTTTATCTTTTATGATGCGTAGGATACAACCGATGAAAATGTTCCATTATAACGTGCCAATTTTAAGTTTAGGAGAAAGTCATACATCAAGATCTTGAAGTTTTGTTAGATATAATGTTTAGAGATACACTGTTGTTGTTGGAAGTATCAAATATCATTCTACACAAGGTCTATGGTGTAGAATTTACTTATGATAATTTAGAGTGTAAATTGTCCAACCAATTGAAGGTAAGAGCAATAGAAGAGTGGCATAGAGTTTATAGAGGCAATTCAAGGAAAAAATAAAAGAAATTAATTGTTGTAGCTCCATTGAGTTCAAGACCGCCATCGATACTTGACTTGTCAAAGTACTTGAGTTTTTGCTAGTATGAGTTATGCCTTGACTATGACTATTTTGGATGGTATGCTTCCATTGCCTATAATACGAGAGAAAGAGAGAGAGAGACGCAAGCTTCGAAGAGCCAAAAAAGAAAGAAAATGATTGCTTTACGGGTTAGGACTTTCTCAATTCTTTACAAAATAAAGTAAGCCTTTTTTATGGTCATTTGATTGAGCCGTTATTCACGGTACTTGCCATTTCAAAAGCATATAGGTTTATCGGGATTAAAAATTTCATCATCAGCACCCTCACCTAAGACGGCATCTTTAAGTTACTTTAAACAAATGACTTCTTGATTCTTGAGTACCAAGTTCTTCCTGCTATTGGAAAGTTCTTGACAATATCAAATCATGATCATCAATCAGTCCCAACAAGTATGTAGAAAAATAGTACGTTAAGTCATCTCAAAGAAACTTTTTCAGATTGTAATAAATGATATCAAAATAGTATTTTTACAGAGCAAATTTAGTGGACATTAATACAAAATATGTAAACGCCGAACTTTAGTCTTGACTGCACATGAATCAGCCGTGTTTCGATGGCGATGCAATACAGCTTCCAGATCTGTGGAGTCCACACTTCAAAGATGAAAAAGCTCTATTTTCTCGAAACGCTTTCCAATGGAAAAAAACATCGGCTAATTAACAAAACATTATCCTGGTTTTAAATGGACCGACCAACAACAACCCTTTATCGATACAAGCAATGAGAGAGAGAGAGAGAGAGAGAGAGAGAGAGGGGGAGGGAGAGCACTATCCGAAAGTAGTGGAGACATTCGGAAGGCCGTGTTCGTGGGGTGTGGCGAAACACGATCGATCTGGAAGCTGCTAATTCGACTGCTTGAATTGACGTCTCCTCCCTAAATTTGAATAATTTATGATAAGGGTATAATTATCCACAACGGTTATTATTTAATCTGACAGGTTATCTATATGTTATATATGATTACAATCAAAATTGAGAGAATATTTGCTCTTGTACTCATCATGCGACACTTGATTTTATCTCTAGGAATGCCACAAGGTGAGTCAAATGGCTCTTGTACGATCAATTCAGAAAAAGGACCACGTTAATTTCAAGCAAAAATTTATGAATAAATTGGTAGAATTAAAAAGTTTAATATTGAACTGGCTTTTGTACAATAGATTTAAAACTGATTGTGTAATTTTTCCTAGTAATGAGGTGATCTTATTAACAAAAAATAATAAATAAAAGTACAAAGAAGTCATGTGAATTGCATCAACTTCATCTGAGTTAAGTGCTTGTGTAATGATCGGACGTAGCCAATATATGAGGTCACATGTCAATTGTAATTAATTTTGTGTGATATTTGTCAAATTATCTAACATTGCTTACTTTCTTTATATACATGTAATATTACTCCACTTAAATGTTCAAGTTTTGATTAAACTTTTTAACATGATAGAGCTGGGTTTTATGTGGCTTATTTCACCCGATCTTCAAATGCCATGTGTTGCTTCTAATCTGACTTGCAACATGCTCAAATTTCATGTGTTGCTTTTAACTCAACTTGCAACAAGCTCAAACTTCATGTATTATTTTAATTCGGCTTGTTATAGTCTTTATATACAAGTGATATTCTTCCACTTATAAGCTCATCCTTTTGAGTCAAATAGTACATCAATTAATCAATGCCATTTCTTTACAAGTCACTCAATTTGTAACTCAATTTGGTTGTTGATTGTGAATTGCAATTTACAAGGACGTCCAAGCATTTAATAATCTCCAAATGAGAGATCTTTTGTCCATGGCTCAAGGGTTTATTTATTTATTTTTTTTTCAATTTGGTTAGGAAATTGATATAAATTCGATTTCTGAATTGACGCTACCTTTTCAATATGGCCTAAAAATGCTTGACTAGTGCAATCAAACCCTCAAACTTGTTTAACTTTGTGAATCTAAGTCTATTGGCTCTCTCTCAATTTAGATGAGATGAACTTGTCATGAACTTGCTCAAGAAAACAAAAACATAGGTGAGATAAAAATAAAATAAAAAACCACTGTAGCATGAAAGAGAATTCCTGCTCCACATTAAATCTTAATCCTTAAGGTGGCAAACACCATAAATTTTGCCACCGAAAATTTTTCCTGGATAAGGTTAAACGGGCCCCACTTGAATTAAAGAAAATACACGATGAACGTAGGACTTTCCAAACTTCCGAAATAAACCGTAACGGTTCACCATGCCGACACGACCGCCTTTCCTTGTCCTCTTGCTCGACCTCTCTTCATATCGTCTAATTTTCCAGGGAAAATTGCAGAGAAAGTGAAACCCCCTTTAACCCTTCGATCGTGGGCGGTGGTCCCTGATCCCAGAAACGCGTGAGGATTCGATTTGCCGTTCTTGACCTTCGGAACCAGTCGAAACTTGACCCGGGTTTGAGAGTGACGGTTTAATTTAAACTGTTCTTACCTGCATATTGACTCTCTTTTCTCTATATCGTTATTCTAATGTGTCTTTCTTATTGGGTTATGCTTTAAGGTGAAAAGGGTAGATGCCTTCCCGGGCAAGGATTTGCAATTCAGAGGGTGCGAAAATAAGGCGGTGATTTCGATTTCTCTTTTAATGATGTGATATTTTGATGTGGTATCGCTAAGTCCATCATGTATTTATCCTTTCGAAGGTGTAAATGTCGTTCTTATCTTGAATCTAACGGATAATATTGACCACCAAAATATACATTCACAAGAGGAACTCATAGAACTCTGACATGCGATTAGCCATGTTTTTTTTTTATTTGGAGAATCATCACCCTCTTCTTATCTCGTCTTACGTGAATTGCTTCAGATATTCTCTTCTTGCATCAAGAATTTCAGAAAGGGTTTCCTTCTTTTCTTTTACACCAACAATAAGAGCGGCATGCTGGGAGCTTTTAAGCGCTCTATTTGCATACGATAATCCTTTGGCCTCTCATGTGATATAACTACTGAAATACACAAGTCGATTACTATCTAGCCAAAGGATTCATTATGGAAGAACAGAGATCTTCACCCCTCTCGGCGCCTCTAATCATGGACATATATTAGTCATTTACTCATAGACACTCTCTTAAACAATGACTTGAATTGACCAGACACCGAAGGGTGGAGGGGATTAGGTGACAGTTGAAGCAGTTTTTCCAAAAGTCAAAATAGGGAAAGAGCGTAAGACAAGCCGTCAGATGAGCACCGGCCAGATCTTAGGTTGTTGCCAAATGGCGAAATCTAGGTCAAAGGATCTTTCTGGTTGTGACAAAGACCAACCGTTGTATTCCCATGCGCGGAATCTGAACCACCATCGTAAGTTGCAATGAGATTGGGCCATATTGATTCATGGCCTTTTACATTTCATGGGCTTTATGACAAAGCTGGGCTTGAGTTTGATGTCGTTTCTTTGGGTTACTCTCTATTCCATTCCTTGACCTAGACGATGAAAAGTTGCATTCTTAAATAGCGAAGGAAATTATGTTTGTCTATCTTATAAAAAAAAAAAAAAAACGTTAAATGGTAGTCGCATACAAGGTTAGGCATGTCAAGTGGGTGGATTGAGTCCTTAGATTGACTAAATTAACCCATTTTCTTACAATAGAATTTTGGAAGCACACTTGACCTTATTTGAATTCAACCAATAACCGATCTGACTTGCACGCTAACTCTCAACAATTTTTCTCCTTAAATAGTTGCCTTTCAAGAATGGGCTACTTAGTATACTAGTTTGCTGAGTCAGTGAGGGGGCTGGAGTGTTCGTTCTGGTCATGAAGTGAGGTAAGATTTCATTAGTGCCACACTAATGGAGAAGAACACTTGCGTGAATGAGTTCAGGGTTCAAATCATGGATGGAGGCATGAATGTGACAGTAAGGTGAAGGTTGGTGGATCTTGCTTGGTGTGGAGCAATGCTCTCGCTAAAATCAATTGAATAAATAATAAGAAACCAAGTTGTGATCGATATAGCTTAGGAAAAGTCCATGCAAAGTGTAAGCACCACCTTGCAAGAGGTTATTTGTGCCTACTTGGCAATCTATTAAACTCCCTTGAGTTCACTTCTCGAGGGTTGTGTCAATCTGTTTTAATTCATAAGGACTTATTTATATTTGTATTGACTCGTATTCGACCCGATCCATTAAACCCCTACTTGTCCAATTAACGCATCTCAACTCCTTCACTAAATTAATTGGCATGTGTTTTATGCTAAGTTTGCAAGACCAAGTTTAATGAATTTTTTCAGTTAATAAAATTGGCATTTGCTTTATATTCTTGGAAATACCATTTTATTTTTAAAAAATAATCCTGGAGTTTCGTCCTACATATTACTTCAATTTGAGACATATCTGCAATTAAGATAAATAAATTGATTAGCAGTTCATAAAATTTATTAACAAATAGAAAATAGAAAATTTTGTTTTCAGTCAAATTCGTCTCATGTTATTCTTCCTTTCTTGGAGGAAGAACAAATGGACCCCAGTTTCAGTCTATTCCAGACCCACTTTTCCTCAAAATTAGGTGGGCTTTATTTCTTAATCCATTCAGACTTGTAATAAAGAATTCCGGAAACCCATGTACCACCCGGCTCATTAAAAATAAGTTGAGAATAAGTTGACAAGGTGGGCCTACAACCCATATTGCCATCTCTATATAAGACCAACTTTTCCACCTTGGATAAATCTATTAAAAAGATGAGAAAATGAAAGAATATAGAAAATTCTGTTTCTAATTCCAAAAAGCTTAGTATTAGGAAAAAAAAATTGATGACATGTTCTTGACCTTTATAGATGAATGAGAGAATCACATGAAAGGATCTTCTCATGTTATGCAGAAGGACCATACTTTATTAATTAACTAGTTGGCAAATCTCGTGTGATGCACATATTAGATTTTCTCCCCAACAATTGATTTTGTTTAGCATAAAAGGTGTATAGAATCCTGCCAAATCCTAAATCTGGTTAATCTACTTTAAAATATTCAAATGTTTAAAAGCCAAATTAGGGTTGTCGTTAATTGATATAAATCAATTTATCAATGTTTGTATGATGCTCTTATTATCTTAGGGAAATGGCATCCTGAATTTACATCGGATAAGGGGCGTTCTGGAAATTAGAACATTCTCTTTCAAAATTTTAAGAAAGTGAATGAGAATTGATTAAGTGCGTGCTCATTCATCACAAATTAGAGACAAAAGTTATGTTATTATGATGTTATAGATAAAAGTATTGGATTTCTGTTGCGTACTCCCAACATTTCTCAAATGGATTCAGGGACTAATCTTTTAAAGCGCAAATTGAGCTTACCAGATATCAGATGCTCCGACTGAAAGACACCGCTCAAATCACAGCGAATCGATCGTTTGAGAGTACAGGATCATAAACAGGAACGGGTTGTGAGCAGGGGGAGGCACAAGGCAAGTGTCATGAATGCAACGAGAAGTCGATGCAAACACTAGGAAAGAGACATCAAAGATAGATGGTGCAAGTTGCCTTCTGTATGGCCATCGTGCCGTTCATATTTTCCAATCATAAAGTAGGAGAACAGCAGAAAGAAGACAAATCGAAGCACAGGCAGATAGATCGATTGGTCTGTACAGTCAGCCCAAGTAGGTAACGAAAATGGGGTCTCCTCCTGGTTTCTTGCTTTCAATCTTTCAAGAAGTGACGGATAAGCCAATGCCATTGCACTGCTCTCTCTTTCTCTCTCTCTCTCTAACCGGCACGTAAAGAAAGCTGGCAAGCACAGACCGAAACCTTTTGTTCTCTCCACTTTGGTTGGTGACACCACCTTTATCCCCGTGGGGAGAAGCAGATGAGGATGATCTTGTCTAGGGGCCACCAGGAAGATTCTAAAAAAATCCTCTCATCAGCAGACGGGACGGTCGAGTTTATAGACGAGGAGCAGCTGGACCTCCATGCGCATGGGACAAAGATTAAAGAACCTCATAGCTGCCGCTTACTTACGACATTATCACTAAACGGGTCGAGTTCGAGACAGTGTCAAAGATACCTTGTGATAAATGTTGACGGTCCAGCATACCTTTGTAGACCAGCTTCTGACTGCTAATCTGCCGTTGTGATATCCGCCAAAATCCGGCACTCAATTTAATGAACTTTGATATATTCTTTTGGTTTCGACCTCGAGAGCTTCCAAAGCACGTTAATCATGGTCCCCTTGTCTCTTTCCTCCGGGGGCCTTCCCTTTGAAAGCAATGCCGACGGAATTGAACATCCCCAAAAGACGAGCTTTGCGCATCCCGTCTGTACATTCTCTTCCACTTGTCTATTCCCAGAACAATACAAAAACACGTGCAAGAAAACAAGTTTATCTTCACACGGATCAGAACCATCTATCATGAAGACTATAATCTCACCTTCCTGTCATTTGTCTGGTGTTCATGACATTACATTTCTTGCTGTGAAGCTTATGGCCAACTTTGGCAGTTGAACTCCCCAACACGAATTTTGCGTTCGGCGTGCTACAAACTGAAGAAAAATGATGGAGAAGAAGAACCTAGTAGAATTGGTATTATTGTGCGTTCTCTTAGTTTTTGAGGGCCACTGTGCTCAAAGGGCACTCTGTACTAGTGTGACTTATGATGGTAGAGCACTGGTCATTGATGGAAAGAGGAGGATTTTGCAGTCTGGCTCAATCCATTACCCGCGAGCCATGCCCGAGGTAGGTCTTCAGTTCGGTTCTTGTTTTTTAAATGATCATATTACTGATTTGGTAATGTTAGGTATTGTTCATCGCATTGCATGATTGTGTGAGTCGTGATGTGCAATTTTAGGTATGGCCTGAGCTTATTAGGAAAGCAAAGGAAGGGGGGCTTGATGTGATCGAGACCTATGTTTTCTGGAACTATCATGAGCCTGTGAAAGGACAGGTATGAAGTTTGGTATTTTGCTCGCTGCACAATTACTGTGTTCGCAGTTACTTCTTGTGGTACAAGTTGATGGCATTGTCACGGAATACTAACTGTTGATCCATCGACTATGCGAACTACGCATGAAACCGGTGTGTTTTACTCTGGAGCTGCAGAATTTCGAATGGTTAAGGCAGATGATAATGAAATTCTCTGCCTTAACCAATTGGCGCAAGACTTTTCTCTCCCTATTGTCATAAATCAAATTGTTTTTTGTTTGTCTTCTTAATACATCCTTCATTTTCCTTTTTCAGTATTACTTTGAAGGAAGATTTGACCTCGTTCAGTTTGTTAAGGTGGTTCACGAAGCCGGTCTCTTTGTCCATCTGAGAATCGGCCCTTATGCTTGTGCTGAGTGGAATTACGGGTCTGTTCTGCTTAAGCTCCTCTCATCTTTTTCTGGAACATGTGATGGCTTTATCTCATTTGGTTGCTCTCGGTATTGCATTATGGATGATCTTGTGATGTTTTCTTGAATTCTCGAGACAGGGGCTTCCCGATGTGGCTACACTTCATTCCAGGAATTCAATTCCGCACTAACAATGCACCTTTCAAGGTGAATTTGTGCTTCGACTGTAGTTGAGTTTGCCACATCTAGTACTTGGGATGATCTCTGGCTTTCAGTCCTGACCCCGTCTGGTTGACTTGTTAAATATAGACCTGAAATGGAGCTTTTTCTCGGCAAAATAGTTGGATTGATGAAGGAGGAGAATCTCTTTGCTACCCAAGGCGGACCCATCATTCTTGCACAGGTGAGCAATGAGTGTACTCTGAGTGGTATTCACATACTATTTGAATAAATCCTTTTGCGACTTCAGGTTCAGATGAATTCGTTGGACCCTGTTCGTTTTGGTGAATCTTTGCTAACTAACCTTCAGTAATCCACCAGTATGACTTAACTCTTTCAACTTAGGTCAATGCAAGGTGCTTTCTGCACTAATTTTGTAAAACATGACAGAGGAAATCGCGAGGGTCTCGCGTTCCTTCCAAAATCTGTCTTCTCGCTCACCAGAATATCTTTCATTCTGCTTTATCCTATGCCCTTCGTGAAGGAGTATCAAAAATGCTCGCACGACTGCTGTATTTAAGTGCATTTTCCACCAAAAATTTGTGTACTTGATATACTTCACATGCTGCGACAGGTAGAGAATGAATACGCGAACGTCGAATGGGCATACGGAGTCGGTGGACCATTATATATCCAATGGGCGGCAGAAACTGCTGTTAACATGAATACGTCCGTACCTTGGGTGATGTGCGCGCAAAGCGACGCACCGGATCCAATTGTAAGCATTCATTTTTCCGACATGGTTGTTTACTTGTTACAATTTACAAAAGATTTCTGGTTCGGAGCAACTCAAAGCTCTTCTTTTCATGACAATTTATGTTGGTTTTAAGAGTTCATTAATCTTTTTAATCAGTGCAGATCAACACCTGCAATGGATTTTACTGCGACCAGTTCACTCCGAACTCTCCTTCCAAACCCAAAATGTGGACGGAGAACTATGTCGGATGGTAATTTTTGTGGCATAACTTCATTAAACCAGAGGCCCATAGCATAATGAATTTCTGGATTCGGTAAATTTTCTTCGTCTTTCTTGATCCTTTTGCAGGTTTCTCGCATTTGGCTACCCAATTCCATATCGACCGGTTGAGGACCTTGCTTTCGCGGTGGCACGCTTTTTCGAATACGGCGGTACTTTTCAGAACTATTACATGGTGAGCTATTGCATCAATAAGCTTTGTTCGTTTATCCAGCATTTCAACCCACGATTTTATGTGTGCAACCTTCACGCGACTATTCTAAGGGCTGATCCTTTGGCAGTTTTTTGGAGGAAGCAACTTCGGGCGAACCGCTGGTGGGCCTTTAATTGCGACAAGTTATGATTACGATGCTCCTTTGGACGAATACGGTTAGACATTTCATAGTATCAATCATTCACACGTCGTCGACTCATGGTCAAATCATGGAGTTTTTGTGACATTTCCTTGAAAGTATATCACGTTGGATGTGTCTTACAAGCGAAACTGAATGCAGGTTTTATCAGGCAGCCAAAGTGGGGGCACCTCCGCGACCTGCACAAGGCAATAAAACTATGTGAAGATCATTTGGTCAGTTCTGAGCCGACCCATGTGCAACTTGGCTCTAAATTAGAGGTGAGAATACAATAGCCCGGCTTCAATTTGGCAGGACAGAAAAGATTGCAAAGCATGAGGGACGTAAGATTAGTTTCGTTGATGCAGCCAAAGATCAAATGGCATAAGGTCCTGCTATTTATCAGTTGCACTCCTCAGGAAGCTCTGGCACATTTTGAAAGCTTGGCCCAACTTAACTATGGGCAACTTTTGTGTTAGGATCAATGATCCTTAGATGACTCTCGTTTTAGAAATTGCCTTTGCATATTCCTTGTAATCCCTGAGCCTCAACTATCAGTAATTTCATTGCCTCCAAAGAGCATTTTACAGTCTTGGCCTGAACTAAAAAAAAACACTTTTCTCCAGGCACACGTCTACTACAAGTCTTCAAATGACTGTGCAGCTTTTCTTGCGAATTATGACAGCAGTCAAGATGCCACGGTCCAATTTAATGGGAACTCGCACTTTCTTCCCGCTTGGTCTGTGAGCATCCTTCCAGATTGCAAAACCGTCATCTATAACACTGCAAAGGTACAGATTCTTTCCCACTTAATGTGAATCCAATAGTTTAAGTTTTGATTGACACTCTATCTTCTGTCTGCATAGTTTCTAAATCTACTGGCCTTATACAGATTAAGACAAGTTTATGAAACTGGGGACAAAAGCAAGCATGATTCTTTGACCAGTCAACTAGTTTAGATTCTAAATCTTTTGTTTTTCTCCACTTACTTATCTGGTTTGCCCATTTTGGGCTGGTTGAAATCCTTTAGCTGACATATCTCCCTGAGCATCATCATGTCGTTTACAACTGGTAACAATTGCAGGTTGTTTCACAGAGGACTGTTGCTGATAACTCATTTGCAAGCGCAACCACTGCACATGCGACTTTTATCGCACCATCGTCCTGGAGTTGGTATAAAGAACATGCTGGTATCTGGGGCAACAATTCTTTTACTAGCCCGGGCTTATTGGAGCACATAAATACAACAAAAGATACTAGTGACTTCCTGTGGTACACGACCAGGTAAGGGCTTCATCCATGGATCATGTCCTGATTTTCGCAAACCATCCAATTTAGTTCTAGACCTTCCAATTCAATACAAGTCAAGTTTAGGCAATTATAAAATTGGGGTATGTTACCAGTTTGAAGGAAGACTTTTGCTGTCTCCCTAGAGAGTTACATCCTATTCTGTTGAGTCCATAATTCTTCCGATTAAACTGATATTCCGTGAATATTTCGTCATGACTGTTGGATTATTGCTGCATTTGCCATCTGATGCTTCTCTGCAATGGTGGCAGTATTTATGTAGATGAGAATGACGCATCAATTCAAGAGAATGAGGTTCTTTTGTCTCTTGTGAGTTTGGGGCATGCGGCTCTTGTTTTCATTAACAAACAAGTCATCGGTGAGTACTTTCTGAAAATCATACTTGGCACTGAGCTGTATATAAATTTGGCTGTTCTGTGTCCGAAGTGTATACTTAAACCAAAGGCAGTGATGTTCAGCAAAAAGTCGGTGTCTTTACTCAGTCTTGTAGCTCGAGGAGCCACCATCTATTTCAGAGCTTGATACATGTGGAATTTGCTAAGAATCGGTATTACATGCCACATCTATTCATTGATGCTTGAAATTCTTGTTGGGTAAGTGAAAATGCCTGGGAGATTAACTAAACATCAGAGAACTCCTCTTGCCTTGTAGTTTTTCTCCATGAAAAAACTAGGCAAAAACTTGCAGTCTTGATTTTACACTATGATCTTGATGCAATGTGCATCGCCTTTGTGCTTTGGACTTTTTCTTCTGATGCATGCTTCTAATTAACCTTGCCATCTGTCTGTCTAGCTCCTTAATTCCGACTGAGGCATGAAGCTTTCTTGTGTCTAGTAAAACTCTCCCATTGTGCGTCTGGCATGTTCCAGGATTCGGATTTGGTAATCACGACAATGCAAATTTCTCGATGGCTCAGAAAATCAATCTTAACCCAGGAAATAATACACTGGATGTGCTGAGTATGATGGTTGGTCTACAGGTAAAAGAACCATCTCGACTAAAATCATAGTGCGTCCAAAATCGGTCCATTATAAAGCTTTGCCAAAAACCGCTGGCATTTTAAGGCGTCTCTTCTCTTTATCTTTTGCACATTGTTCACCAGAACTACGGGCCTTGGTTTGACATTCAAGGAGCAGGGCCTATCTCTGTCATCGTCGATGAACTTGGAAATGGTAAAACTGATCTCTCTGATGGAGAATGGACCTATCAGGTGAGATATTTCTCCTCCTAAAACCGATAGTTTTGCATGCTGAGCATGTTAATAAGATTTCCCTTCCAAAGTTGGATATATTCTCATTTATTTTCAGCAGCATATCCTGGTCTTCATCATAGAAGTTGACTAACCAGATTTTTTGTCTGTTTTCAGGTGGGGCTTGAAGGCGAATATCTTGGATTAGATAGAGTAAGCATGGCAAATAGTTCCCTATGGACAAAGAGCGAGCTTGTGCCGGTTAACGAGAGCTTAATCTGGTATAAGGTCTGTACAATTCATATTAGCTCTTTGTTTTCCAATTCACATAATGATTCACACATTGAGGACTGTTTCAATAAAGATTGGAGCTAGTTTTGTTCAACTCTTACCGTTTGTCTTCAGGTGATGTTTTCGGCTCCTGAAGGAACTGGCCCGTTAGCGTTGAACCTTGCTAGCATGGGGAAGGGACAAGCTTGGGTGAATGGGCAGAGCGTAGGGCGGTACTGGCCTGCCTATCTCTCGCCGTCAAGCGGCTGCACTGACAACTGCGACTACAGAGGGAGTTATGACGCATCCAAATGTCAAAAGGATTGTGGCAGGCCTGCCCAAACACTGTGAGATCTTTCCCATATTACCATTTGTTTCATCTGCATATGTTGGTCTGATGCTCTGGTGGTTTCTCTCTCTCGCTCACTCCAATGGTCAATTTCGTCGTGTGACACCAAGGTACCATGTCCCGCGCTCTTGGACAAATCCAGGAGAGAATCTCTTAGTTCTTCACGAAGAGATTGGAGGAGATCCTTCAAAAGTTTCCGTGGTAACACGCACCGGCCAAGAAATATGCACAGTGATATCCCAAGCAGATCCTGCTCCAGTCGATTCTTGGAAACCAAATACAGAGCTCATGCCGGATGGCCCTCGAGTTCAACTCTCTTGTGAAGCTGGGTGGCGCATTACTTCAATCCACTTTGCTAGCTTCGGGAATCCTCAAGGAAGCTGTGGTGCATTTGCACCAGGAGCTTGTCACTCTGAGGTAGCTTCACTTATAGAGCAGGTATGCCTGGCTTTCTCATTGCTTCTCTTCTATCAGAACAAGAGAATTGTCATAATGTACAGATACATGTACAGGAGTTGATAGTTGATTTTTGTCGACAGGCTTGTATCGGTCGGGAGGCATGCTCAATACCTGTAATGGCAGATACACTCGGCGACCCATGCCCATCGGTCATTAAGAGTTTGGCCGTTGAAGCTCTATGCAACTAACGGTACAGTTCTGATAAATTTAACTTCTTGGCTTGCCTTGTTTCTAGGCTCTCTCTATTTGCCCTCCAAAGGGCATTTATCTCGTAAGTTAGAGCAAGAACAAGGCTTTCAGTCTGTTTCAGTTGTCTCTGCCATTTGATTTGTAAAAGGTACTATGCATTGTGCTCATTCACATAAAGAGCGACCCTCTCACGCAACTTAACTAAACAAGACAATACAAGTCCACAACATCATGCGACAAGTAGAATCTTCCCGACATCCTTGCAGCTTTCCATGACCTGGTGGCCCTCTGCTGCTTCGGCTAGAGGAAGATACTTGTGAACCACGGGCTTCACTTTGCCTTGGTCGATCGCTGGCCAAACTTTCTTCTCTAGATCACTTACCATGGCAGCTTTATTCTCTGTGCTCCTGTCACGCAAGCCTGCCGCTGCATACACAAATACGTAAGTTTACAATGATTCTGCAAAAATAACATTGCCGATATCACCGTTCGGCCTGCTCAATTCAAAAGCATGAAGTGCAAAGTTTCTTAAAATAATGGTTTCTACGGCACTGACTGTATCAGAAGAATCCTCAACCAATCCAAACATTCAACTGCCAACCACATCAAACTTAAGAACCTACAAAATGCATTTAGTGATTTGCATAGTGAGGCGTCTGGCCAGAAGACCTTTCAGATCCACTTGCGTCACCGCCTCCAGTCAATAACTTTAGGTTTTCCCGGTGATATGCAAACGCATCTCAATAGGTAATTTTGATTATTGTAGATCCTGTGGTCCTGTTCATCATGGTACCTTCAAGTCTGTTCACATTCTTCTAGACTTGTTCATACTTAGGTTCATCTAGTCTTCATGAATCTTTTTCCTCTGTACATATAATTCCTTTAGAAGTGGATATCACCTAATATTTAAACAACGTTTGTATGTATCAAACTCTTACATTATCATGGATTGTTTTGTCACCTTCAAATATTTTAGGAGGTTTTTTCGACAATCTCCCTCATTTGATGATGACAAAACTTTTTATATAGATATAATGATTAATTTGAAAATATTTGTGCAAAAAAATTAAAATTGCTTGCAACATTTAAAACTTATAGAATGCGTATTGTTGACACCTAAATTTTAGTAGCCCGATCATTCATTTATTGCACAGAAAATTAAGGATTAATTTTTAACTCCTGAACAAAAATATTAGAATTAACTTGGCATATAGTTTAGGAGCATTTATTATTTAATTTATATATTTCAATTAATTACATTAGCATTAGATTGGTGGTGGACGGTTTCAAGCTTTAAATTTGATAAATTGAGCCCACAAAAGGGGGAAATTCGGCTAAGCTTAGGGGAGGTAGTGGCCGAAATTCATAGGCTTGAAGGGCTTTAATTGGCCCAATTTGAACTTAATTTAGCCCACTGAGAGTTTAATCAAGGCAATCCTTAGGTTATTAGAGCCCATCACATTAGAGAAGGCTTAAGAATTAAGTCCAAGATATTAAAGTTAACCTAGGTTTGCATTATAAATAAAGTGTCATACCTCACAAATTAGACTCGGCAATTCTATTCTAAAAGCACAAAAGAGACATACACGTGAAAGGGAGTCCTCACCTGAGCTGCCTGAGTTGCTGTTGCTGCATCATCTTTGCCGCATCATCCTTAGTAGCGACGACAGCTCGCTGCTGTGGCCTTGTTAACACTGAAAATGGTTCAATGGGCCTTGGGTAAAAAGTAAGGCCCAATACATTTGAGATTTGTAAAGGGAGCTCATAAAGGTTCAAGGTTCCTAAGGTGAATCGCTCAAGAACATTAAAGGTACCAAACCACTATATATTCCATGTTCATTTTTCTCTTCCCTTAACTCCTTTAATTCGATTGTTGCGATATTTTTTTTTGTGTTATGATAAAATTCAAAATATCTTATTTGAGTCTGCTATTAAAGGTACCGATGAATTGGCGCTGATTATCACTCGAGAATAGACAAATAAGAATAAAGGCAGTTATTCAAGCATTTGCTACCGACGGCTTTGCGGGTAAGACAATGCGATTGTGGATGTAGTGCCAAAGATTCCAAGATATTTGAAATTAAAGTGATAACTACTAGAATACAGTTATTCACAATGCTAGACTATATATATAGCCAAGAAAACATCATTGTAAGGGATCGCACATTCACACAACAAGCCTCAATATACTCAGTTTCGGCTATTTTTACTTATCCTTGTTTCATATCTACTTTCAATTGCTTTAAATTTATCCTTTAGATAAGATCAAGGAGACTTAGTGCTTAAGCTAACTTGTTATTGGCCAATTTTTTAATCACATGGATTAATGATGTAGCTCATCCAATGGCTTATATTGATCTCTTGATGAACGGCCAAGATTGCGTCTCTTTTTGAATTAAAAATCGAACCAAGAATATTTTGGTAATTTTGCACAAAAGGAGGTAATTTTGTAATTTTAGCAAACTAAAGATATGGGAGGGGCGGCCATGAGGCCAGCTACCTCGAGGTGGTTGTTGGCCACCAAAGGCTCATTGGAAAATGGCCAAACCAGCCGTTTTCCTGCCAGAGGCCGGTTGAGCCAATCATACCGGTTCAAACTGGTTTTGACGGGTTTGGTTGATCGGTTCTTGACTAAATTTTATGCAATTTAGTCCTTTGAGGGACCTAATTGTAAAGAATTCTTGCTCAATTGGGAGAGAAATAGGCTAATTTGAGAAGAAATGGTCCAAATTCGTTGATTAAACCAATCAAATCTTGTAAAAATATCTCAATTGATTTTAATTGGTTTAATCACCTCAAGAATATTGATAATCATGTTTAAATTCAATGGGTGTACGGATTTGAATTCCTAGTCAATTAATGCCATTCATGCAATTTCCGTTCTCAAAAACCAAATTTTGATACAACAAAATATCAATTGATCAAATTAACTATACTCATGATGGCTTAATGCATTCAAATTGACATTACAATGATGGTACAAACTTTATGTCAAAATAAATTGAGAGTCTATGATGCAATTGAACCTTAATCTATCAAATTAAATCTCAATCTAGAATGGGTCAACTCGAATTATATCAACTGAAGTTCATTAGTTTGACTTTCCAAAGTTCAAGAAAGCTAAATCTATCAGATTGAAAGTTCCCAAGTGAATTTACCAAAATTTACCTCGGATTTGAATTCAATTTAAGAAAATGAGTAGATTTAGGATGTTACCCCTCAAACCATGAAGAATTGATGGGGACCTCAAATTAGGGCTGAAAACAACAATTTTAATTTTGACATGCCAAATCATAAAATTTGTTGAATGAGTGAATGTGAGATAACCTCTACATCAAATGTTGTGAAGAAAGCAAAACTAAAATATGACTAGAATGAAAATAACTTTTTTTGGCCGACTTTGATACCAAAATAGAAAAATTTCGAAAAATGAGGTTCTTAATTCATCTTGGCAAAATTTTCAATGCCAAAGTCAAATTGAAACTAAAATGAGATGATTTTTGAGTTTTTAAATTTCTCAATTTTTTGGTCAAAGTTAATCATTTAGTGATTTATCACTAAAATATTTATTTTATGATAAAAACTTTGAATTTTTTGAAAACTACTGTGGCCAAAGTGAAATTAGGACCCATTGGTAACTTTTTACACAAAAAGTCAAATTTTGATTCGGGGTTGACTTTTTGGTTAAATGATAGACTAAAAAAGTGAACTCAAAAGTCAACTTTTTTTTTTTTTGTATAATGGAAATAATTAAGAAATCAACATAAATGATGAACCAATGAAAAAGAAATGAAAAATGATACTTTTTGATCGAGAAAATGGTTTCGGCATGATCGGAAAACCTAATCTCGACATTTTACTTTTACTGATGCATTGATTAAAAATTAGGTGTTAATAAAGACAATCTTGAATTACTGTTAGCTGATTTTGAAAATGGTCCTGAGTGTACTATCATTTTATAGTGGCAAATTAGCTGGACTATCATTTTATAGTGGCAAATTAGCTGAACTTGTGAAGGAAATTCCTCTCAACTTGAGATTATCTTTAGGGATGATCCAACCTAAATTTATGCAAGAAAAGCCTAACTGTTTTTCTATGCCTAGTTAGGATCTTTCACTCGTTACCTTCTCCATTATCAATGACTTTTTTTAATGGTATCTTTGTAAAATAAATCCTTACACACATATTCTCACAAAGACGTGTGATTGCCTAATTGGCATCTTTCACTCATTACCTTTTCTTGAGGCCATGTTTAATTAGTTAAATAGACTGGCTTGATTTCTTGACTATGATTGCTTTTGTCCATTTGTTGTGCATTCCTTTTCTTCATATTATAAACATTATAGTCTTAGTATTAGATTAGAATTAGAATTGGCCTATGGAGGTGGCAATCTTGAAGATGTGAAGATGTCGAATGGTTGATGTCCAATCCGAACCCATTTTGTACTATTCATTCCCGATATATGTTTGGGTTGTTTTGTGTTGTATAAATGCTCAATGAGTTGTAGGTTCCTTTCTTTTGCTTTACCTTTTGTTTTAGAATTGGATGTTAGATTTATCATTTTCCTCAAATAGTTTTAGTGTTTACTTATCGCATCGTCCTTAAATTTCAATTGATTGTTTTCTTTCATTTTCTCCTTAAAAAGAAATAGAATGGCATGAAATCAACCATCCACACATGATCATTTAGTCAATTTCTCATTTGCACGAAAAAGTAAAAAGAAACGCATGGACACCTTAGGAAATGCAACAAATTTTAAGTACCGAAATGGCGTTAATAGAAATATTAATGTAACCCAAGTCCTTGAACTTTAGAATATCTAGTTGTGTAGATATCGAGTGACCACTCCTAACCCTTGATTGGATTTTCCAGCCAATCCCCAAAAGCAAGGCTAGTGGCGACTCTTAACTATCACCTAGATTGTCTTAAACAACTCATAGATAATAAATAAACCTGTCGTGAGGGGTATGAACCTTAGGAAAATATTTGCGATTATAATATTGCATACTCAAGATGGTGAAGCTAAAAGGTGAAGTGATGCCATCTTTAATAAATGTACATCGAGAGGGTGATAATGATTTACCTCTCTCTCTCTCTCTCTCTCTCTCTCTCTCTCTACCGTTCTCTTTCTCTCTCCTTTCACTTGCGCTCGACCGCCTCTCACTACTAGTACCGGCCTCATGCCGATGATCCTTGACGTCGTGCTACCACCCCCGGCGATCCTTAGTTCCCCTCCGTCACTATTGAAGCAATAGTTGGTCTAATTGATGCCATGATCAACGCCGCAAGCTGCTACTCTTTGTAGTGTTGAAGATCAACATTCTCATTGGTATTAAGCCCAACGGTTTCAACCTTTATGATCATCGGCTTGTAGCAGTCCCTTGGAAGCCTAACCATTGTCGATCCCAATCCTTTGCTGGTTGGGTTTTGATTGGAGAGCCACTAGACGAGCTTTGATGGTTGTTTCTTCATTGGTGGTCCAAACTGAGTCTAATTGAACCCGATTTTGCCCAGCTGTGAACCGATGGCCAATCGACGCTAATCTGACTTATTCTAGTGTATTGGTGTTCCATTAATGATCTTCGACATCCTCGAGTTGCTGTGGTGTCTTGATTGTAGCTTGTTGATTTCATTTCATCAAAAATGGCACATAAGTAAATGCCTAATCCCCAGTTCAATGAAGCGAGATCTCATTAGGAGATGAGGCTAGAGCTTGCACCTAGAGTTGTTTAGTGATGATTATGCCTATTATAGGATGTTTAAGATGATCTAGAATGTGTATGAATGATTGATTATGATTCCATGATGGTTGATTGCTTGAATGATGTTGTTCTTCAATTTCGGATCCTTGATTGGACTGTCTGGATGTTTTCCTTGGAACGACCTAATTGTTATGCTTTTCATGTTCAATGTCTTCATGACATTCGAAGATGATTCAAATATCTTTCCAACAAGCCATAGAACGCCCCAATCTGGCCTCATTTATTATGGTTTTTGCCTCTTCAAAGTTGAGTCGAGGGCGGCGGCGGCGAGGGAGCCGCCCGTTCGACCTCCCCCTCCCCTTTTTTTATTTAAATTTTTCTTAATTTTTAATTTTTTTTTAAATTTTCTTAATTTTTAAAATTTTAAAATTTTCTTAATTTTTTAAAATTTTAAAATTTTCTTAATTTTTTAAAATTTTTAAAATTTTCTTATTTTTCTTAATTTTTCTTAATTTTTTAAATTTTTTGCGGATTGCTTATTGTTATGTTGATTTATGGTATGCAACCTTTGTCAATTTTTTTGTTGACTTTTTTGAAATGATTTTGAAGATAGTTTCTTCATGAAAGTCTCTTGAAATTGCTTTGGTCATAATATATCTTCTTCTTCTTCTTCTTCTTCTTCTTCTTTTTTTTTTTTTTTTTTTTTTTTTTTTTTTTTTTAAAGATTTGTTGAAATTGATTTGATTAGGAGAATTCTCAAAAAATCGTTCCTGTGCTGATCTGTCCTATTTGAGTTTGATGTATGTTTGTTAAAAAATGAGCTAGTAAACATGCTTGATTGGAGTTGTGTCCTTCATGTATATTGTTGAACACTTCATAAGCTTTCTAAGGAGGTATAGATTTCTATTGTGCCAAACAATCATCGTTTTCTAGTTCAATTGCTTCCATGAAGTCATGTTTGGACTGTTGCAATTTGAAATGTTGATTGTTTTGCTTTGTTTTCCCATTTTCATGTAGATCTTTATGAACCAAATTAGACCTCAATGTCTTCATGAAACATGATCATGACATTGCATTCTATACATAAGAATTTTCATGAATTTTTTCCACGTCATTAGATCGAGAAAAGTCATCCATGTTCTATACAATCCCTGCTGCAATTGTGACTGATTGTGTCCCTATGAAAATGTTTTCGATTGAGCTCCTTAAGAGCAAAATTGGTGCATGATGCCTCCTAGACATACTAAGAGTACATCACAAGCTTCAAAATAGTATATGGATGCATAATTTGAAGGTTGTTTGCCATGTGAAATCCATTTGCCAAGTTAACATGTTACCGCTGAAATTGTCATGCATTCTATCATAAATGCTTATTAGTGAAAAGCTATCTATTGACATTCATGAATTTGTGCATCAATCTAGTGCTAGATGTCTTAATCAAACTTGTTCATCACATTTAACCCTATGTCATGTTTGAATATCACAATTTTCATGCATCATTTAGGTAGTTTAGTGGGCCTATAATCATGTGACATGTTTTGCCATGCATATGACTGATTTGCGCACTTCCCCAATTACCATTATTTAAGTATGAATTTGACCTTAATTGAGCTCGATGTCTCTTAGAAAGTCTTAGGACACATCTTAAGCTTTCTCAATGATGTAGGTTTTGTCTAATTTGTATGCCCTTTGTCTCATTTCCCACTTTTGCAAAATTTGCCTTGAAGTGTGTCATCAATGAAATTTGGAATGCTTATTCTGCCATTACTAAACCAACCTTTTTGTCATTTTTGCATGCAATTGTTGGTAAGGATCTTGAGGTCGAGTCCTTGATAAAATTTGTTTTTCATTCTCATATCTATATTGTGATGGAATTTTAGAATTTTTAGACATCATTTACTAGGACAAATTGCCATTGATTCACCATCCCTTACACAAGCCCACACCCATCCAAAAAAACAAAAGGCATCTTCGCCGACTTCATCACGAACTGGGTGCCTAAGCACCACCTGCCCTGACTTTAGGTCCTCCAGCATCGAATTGAAGAGGGCTAAATAGCTCCTCTTCATGGTTTATGAACCATGCAACGAATCTCATTAGGATCCAGTTTATCCTGCCATCGTCCATCCATAATGTGATTTCATATCTTGTATAAGTCAGCTCGATATCGGGGTCATATACATGATTTTGGTTTATTGTTATTGCTTTATGTGGCACCTATTGAAAGATGATGTGTTGTGTTGAGAAAACCGAATGGTTGTGAGTAGGTAAAGGACTAAGTGTGCATGATAACAAAATTCCGTATGAGTCACCTCTAAAACCTTGGCTTAGTTTCTACAATTGAGTGTTAAATTGTGCAAATTGAGTGGTGATTGTAATTTTGAGTATTTAATTCAAAATTTGGAAATTTTGGTAATTATTTAGAAATTACCAAGTGTCGGGTTTGGACATTGAAAATGGTTTGAAAGACTATATCAAATAGTGAGATTTTAAAAAGGAGGGTATCGATTTTTCTGGTTCAAAATGACCATGTACCCATACACGATTATTTTTACTGTGTATTTTTAATACGAAGAAAGTGGGCCAAATACATTATTTTAATTGGGACATTTGAGTGCAAATCATAATGTCCTTGGTCGAGATTGAATGATCATGTGTTGATTAAGAGAACCCATCTCCGAAATGAGTCGGCTGGTGAGATAGCTAGTATAAGCACCTAGAGGGGGGTGAATAGGTGCACAAACAATTTATCGAGATACGGAAGCGATTCTAGGCAGCCGATAGAAAGGAGTTCACAAAATGATTTACGATCAAAGTAAATGGAGTAAGGAGAGAAGATTGAACACAGGGTTTATAGTGGTTCGGCTTATTCCAAGCTTACGTCCACTCTTCCGCACTGACAGCCCACCGGCTGGATTTCATTATGAACAAAAGAGAAGTTACAGCACTGCTTTTCCTTGATTCTACAGTGTAGATGTTCTATCACACCTCCTCAAGGTTTCTCACAAATATAGACTCTCTTTTGTATACAAGTATTCGCTCAAAGGAATTGTCTAAACAACAAGGAGCTTCAGACTTTGAAATTCTTCTATCGCGCACACCTCAACAACTTAGAACGTCTTCCTTATATACTCCTTTATGCCATCATACCCGTTGGCATTTATCAAAGGAATTCCTCCAATCTACCCGTTGGATGGAATCAATTAGGAAGATCATTCGGGCTATTAAAGGTACGTGTCAATAGCCCATCAATCCTGTTCGCCCATACAATCAGGATCTCGGTTTTCATAAGTAGAACCTTCCAAGAATATTTAGGCAATCATCGATTCCTTAATCTTCGAGTCAATCTCGATCAATCAAAGGATTCCGTTGTGTCTCCAGCCACGAGATCTTCTCCAGTTGATAAGGTCAAGCCCTTAACAAAACATCCAGTTCTGGGTAACCTTTCTTCAACGGATTAGAGACTGTCAATGAGGATAGACTTTGAGTCTTGAGTCTCGGCTGTCCGGAGGTCTTCGAGACTTTAAATAGCAGAGACTGCAAACCTTCGACTGGGGCGATGGAAACGTTTTGTCGAGCTTCAAAATACTTCAAGAGGATTTCTCCAACAATCTCCCCTTTTGATGGTGACAAAACTTTCCTGCAGATTTGGACAACTTTGACTGCAAAACATTTCTCAAACACATATGCATATCTTATAGAGATAAATGGCTAAATGAATAACACTAGAATCTGCAACCACAGAAAATAGGTTAGTCTAATAAGTGATAAAGACATCCATAATAAAGCCATCCATAAGATACCAATGATAGTTAATAAAAGCAGTCAAGTCCAAGTCTAGCTCAGTTCTCATCTAAACACAAAAACAAAGTCAAACAGATTGTAAAACAATCCACAAAATCCAACAACCAGTTCAACACACCAACCACACGATTAAAAGTTAAATTGTTCAAATCTTGCATCTCTCCCCCTTTTTGTCAACATTAAAAAGGTTGAGATGAAAATGGAATAAAGTCAAGATTGCTTGGGAACGCGGACAAGCTGGAAATCTCCCATAGACTGAACGATGCCTTCCAGCCTTTTCAAATCTTCTTTCAGCTGTGCGATCTCCTCACCCTTGGCATTGGCCTGAGTCTGAACAGTGAGGGCTTGGATTTTATCATCAAGAGAACTAAGAACCATGACACCAAATCCTGAGGTTCACACCATCCTGTTTTTCAGACGTCCATGGAATTTTTGTAGAAATAATGGTAGTATTTTGGATAGGCCACTTGAAATAGGAACCACATCCTATAAACCCCACTTGAACAGCCGAGAAGCTCGGATTCACAAATCTTATCCAAGATCTGTCAGATTCTGTGAAAACGAGTATCGAGAACTCCAGAGAATCCTATGCCAAGAAAACAAGACTATTCCTGAAAATGTCTGGAA
Source organism: Eucalyptus caleyi (assembly GCA_014182885.2). NCBI lineage: Eukaryota > Viridiplantae > Streptophyta > Magnoliopsida > Myrtales > Myrtaceae > Eucalyptus > Eucalyptus caleyi. The sequence goes on along the minus strand of CM024469.2, from coordinate 11,755,612 downwards.
TAATGCACCCACTACGTGGGATCATTATGACCTAGCACCAGAGGCTAAGGAAGCACTTAATCAGTACAGACAAGCTGCATCGTCCCAAGAGCATGAGATGACAAGCGAAGAAGACATTGTCCAGTCTATTCAAGACCCCTATACACGCTTTGGAGGTCCTCTGTCCCAGGATCCCTACGAACAGGGACCTTCGTCCTCATTCCAGCATATGGACACATCCTACTATACACAGCCCTCCAACTGGCCTCAACCAAGCTTTCCTGACAACACTACTGACGAAAACACAGACTGGGCAGCAGAAGAAGCATCCCATTGGGCTCATGAAGCATCCTCATCAAGAAGGCTGAACCAGATCCTTTCACCTCAAGATCTTGAAGCCCTTCAGCAAAAGTACGAAGCTCATCTCCTAGAAGACAGTTCGGATGACTCAGACTCAATCTGTAGCTACAATGCCCGTGACGGACGAGACCGTTGAGTCCGTACAATTTCACTGTAGCAGAGTCACTGTTCACTTTTACTGTAGCACTAGGCTAGGGAAAGTACTGTTCACGTATACGATTCATTGTTCATAGTGTGCGAATAATTCCCTCCCGGAAATTTCCGGAGCCCTGTTGTACCGGACCCATAAGCTTGGTCCTTGTTTCTTGCCTTGTTACCTCATTTTGCCTATATAAGGCCATGAGGGTGTATTGTGTTGGGCGAGTCCCTTGAAGAAAAGTGTGTGCTTTGTGAAAAACTCTCTATGGCTTTCTAAATTCCTCTTCTTCTCTAGCTGGTAGGATCCTTCGAGAAATGCAGCTTGGATAGATTAGAAACGTCTCCATCCTGGCATCCTCTGAGTGTTTCTAGGCTCTGAACTAAAGGGCTGAGTGGTTTTCTGCTAAGAGGCTGTCCCTGAAGGGCTTGAACGGGAGTTGTTCGCCCAATGTGGGATGCATACCTGCAGAAAATTTACTCTCCTTCCCTGGTTCTAAGTCTAGGCCCATTCATGGTATCAGAGCCATGGTTTCGCTTTTAATTTTATCCATTCCATGCGCTTGACAGGTGAATCCAGTGCTGAGAAGATCTCTCCACACCATGACAGAACCAGAAATTCTCGAAGCACCCATTTCTCTTGCCCCTTCTTCTTCCTCATCCTCAGCCCTCTCAGAATTCCGTGTTTCCAATGCTACTAAGATAGACTATCTTTATGAAGTCTCTCTTAGTGATGAAACTAAGATCTCTGAGACTCAACTCCCTCTTATGAACCCCTATTCTGCTTTTGCTAAACCCACCTCATCCTTCTCACCTATTCGCTCTATTCGCCAACTTATTCACCAAACCCCAAAGCAAGTAAAGGAGTACGTCCAGTCCTCCAAGTTCGACCAACATCCAATTCCTGCTACTGAAAAGGACTATTTTGTTACTCTCCAGATCCCCCCAGAATTTCCCAGACAATGGGTACAGCAGGGATATTCTCATGTCCACTATGGAGCTGTTCGTCTTGCTCTCACCTTCCATGGTCGCAAAGGTTTGCCAGTCGTGGCAAGGATTGCTTTGTTGGATACCAGGTTTTACAATACCAAAGCATGCTTGCATCAGTCTTATTCAAACTACCTTGAATGCCGGAGCAGTTTTTGTGACTTTGTATCCAAACTTCAACATCGCTCTTTCGGACCCTCAACTACTTTCTTTTGAAAGTACAAGTACAGCTCACTTTGGAGCCCCTCAGACTGCTGAATCTGTAGCAGCAACTTTACATTATCAGATGGTTTATCGAGTGCAGAATCATGCCCTCGACCTCAACTTCAACAATGGAAATGAAGATGCTTTGTTCATCTCCATGCAAAATGACCAGGCGTCATGCATCCATGTTCCAGACAAATCCCAAAGGATACTTTGGCCAAGCTCCTTCCGAGACTTGGATCACCAACTACGAAAACTGCATCAACATAACAAGCCTTTCCAGTCCACGGACTCTGAATTTGTGCGCAAAAAAGATGGAACTGTTTCCATCAAATTTGGCAAAGAAAAGGAAGAAGCTCCTTCTATCTTCCAAACCATCTTCACGATTGAGCCATGTGTTCCAGAATCCATTTCGAACCGGACCCCAAAAGGCATATTCGACACTTTAATAGTGATGGGCATCCTGTCCATTACTATAAAGACAAATATGGTCATTGTTTTGGGATCCTTTTGCCAATGTTCCTATTGTACAAATTCTCCAGGACGAGGTAGATCCTCTTGCAAGATCTCCTCCTCGACGGAAAAAGTCCAAGGATAAGATTTATCAACGGTACTTAGACGGAGATTCCTCCGTAGATACTCTTGGTGAGTATGATAAATACCAGTTCATGGTGTCTTATGCACCACCTCCACCACCAGAGTCCAGTACCACATCTCAAGCCTTACCAGATCCACCAAAATCACCTCCATCCTCTCCGCCTCAGAAAAAGCAAGCCCTCTCTCCATTCTATAAGCCGATCCTCAAATGGGCTAAGAAACATTCTTACCCGCTTGAAGTCCCAGCAGAAGCACCACCCACTTCTTCTATTGCCATATTGCAGGATACTGACTTTCCCCCTCTGGTCAAAGAAAGTTCTAAACTCTCATTTCCTGCTACAGAAGAGTTTATTGATCCACATGGCAGATACCGCCATCTTCCTAAAATTCCTTCCCCCACAGATGTGGATGAACATGGAAGACAGAAAAAAACCCCTGCTGAACATGGAAGACAGAAAAAAACCCCTGCTGCTGAAGCCGTTCTAAATTGGCAATCAGAGACTCTGTTAGCACAAAACAATGCCTTTAAGGCTATTGATTCCAAAATCGGAACTGTGCAACAAGATCTCCGAAGATATGATGAAAGTACCAAGAAGATACTTTCTGAGTTCCAGAAAAGGCTTCACGCCTTGGAATCAGGACAACATCTTGGGTACCACTTCCTTGAAAGTCCAAAGCCAGAAATAGATAAACTCAAGAAGCAGATCCAACTTCTTGAAGAAGGAAGGTTCAGACCTTTCGATCCACTCGCACCCTCTGTTCGAACCGGGTATGTACCCCCTGACACCACAAACATCTGTTTTTGCCAATATCCCGAGAAGATACTTCCTAAGAGAATCGGATATACGAGATCGTCTCAAAGCCTTGAAAAGAGAAAAAGGCAAGGAGAAAACACCTCCTACAGAATCAAGCTCAATTATTATAAGAGAAAAACCAGACCAGATGATGTTATCAAATCCATTAGAATCCTTTTTGAAGGATTTGGGTAAGCAAGAAATTGATCTTAGCACCCAGCAGCCTGAGCCTGATCCTGTTGTTCCAGAAAAGCCGATTCTGCTTGCTGAACAAACCTCCTCTACCACATCAGACTCAGCATCCCTTTCTTCTTTCTCATCCTTCTCAGACCATACAGTTGATTCTACTCCTATTGTTCCACCAACTTCACAAATATTCATGGCTGATACTCCTCCAGACTATGATTATGAGATGGAATCAAACTATGCTGATCCAGAATTTGGACAGACAAGTAATCCCGCCAGAAACAATTCTGCTAGGCATGTGTCCATGGCATCAAAACAATTCTTCTCCATTGACGATATTCCTTATCCAAAATGGCCAGAAAGACTGGAAGAATTTCATACTTGGTTGTGTACACAGTCCATCACCAACCATGATATGAATGATGTCCTTTATAATTTTGTTACAAGGTTCACAGGGAGCCTTAAATTTTGGTGGCAAGGACTCACAGAACAAGATCAGCTTACGTTTCTGTTGTCACCCAATTTCAGCCATGCCCTTACTTACCTATATCATACTTTTGTGGGAGCCCCCGGAGATCTCAAAGAGCTAAAAAGAAGAGAATTCTTCGAAAGAAGATGCTGCTCCCTCCAGAAGAAGCATCTTGACAAGCATTATCGACTAATGCTTCAGCTCTTTTACCAAATTGGCGCAGATCCAAATCTAAAGCATGTCTTTCTCACTTCTATCCCTACAGAGCTAACACAGATGGTTGAAAGATCTTTCTTTGGAAAACAAAGAAGGATACAAGACATTCCCTTGGGAGAAATCCAACAAGAAATCCATCTTTGTCTTGAAGATTTATGCTTGAAGCGCCAAATGGTTCGAACATACATCACAGATGACAAACGTCTTGAAGCAGCTTGTTCTCATCGAAGCTAAAAATCAAATGCTCCTGCATAAGATTGTGATGGTACTTGTGGCTAGTATTCCCGGAAGAAAAAGCACTACAAGAAGTATTCCATAAAGAAATCCAGACATGGCTCCAAGCATTTCCGGAAAAAGAAGAAATGGCGATACCTACGTAAAAGGAAGGATCGCACAGGCCATAAGAAGTCAAGCCGTTGCTACATTTGCAACAAGAAAGGACATTTTGCCAAGAATTGTCCTCAGGCGAAAAAAGGTCAGAATCATCTCATAGAAAATGAAACAGGTTTTTCCCTTGAAAATGATGATATTGAATCATTATTCTCTGCTGATGATGAACCAACTGAACAAACTCTTTATGTCATCCCTTTTTACCAAACTTCCAAAGTGGCGAGTCGACTCGGAATCAAGATATTTTTCATATATCTCCCACATCTTCAGAGTTAAATCCTGACATATTCTCAAGTCAAACTCACTGTCCTCATTTTCCTATCAAGATCCTCACCTCGAAGTTTGCCAAACCCATCAATGTCATTGCTCTTATTGACACAGGAGCAAGTTGTTCCATTTTAGATACAAAAATTCTACCTGAAGAATTCTGGACCCCTTACACCCGATATTTCAATTCTGCTTCAGGAGATACTTTCTCCACGAATGTCAAAACCACACCAGTCACTGTCCAGTTTTTTCCTCAGTGTTCCATAACGACAAAGATTTTCGGATCAAGCCTTCCCAATAAAGATTTGATAATTGGGTGGGATATCATGACTCAAATATCTCAACTCCGAATCATTTCTGGAAAAGGTCTTAGATTCAAAGACCAATTCTCTGAATTTGTTAACATCCAGAGACTCTTTTCCATTGAGATGAGTTTACTAGATCCAATCATGCAAAAGTTGCTTGAATCCTGTTCAGAATCTCATTCAGAATTTGCCCAGAAATGTTCTCATCCTTTATGGGAAAACTCTGAGTTCTTTGTTCGCCTTCCTTTCAAAAAGAACGAAGATATCAATCCCACCAAGGCGAGTCATTTGGGAATGAACCCAGAACACTTGGCTCTAGCCCAAAGGGAATGCTCAGAATTATTACAGCAAGGCCTTATTGAAATTTCAAATTCTCAATGGGCTTGTGAAGCTTTTTATGTCAATAAACGTGCTGAGCAAAACAGAGGAAAAATGAGATTGGTAATCAATTACCAACCTCTCAACCTCTTTCTCCAAGATGATAAATTCCCTTTGCCATCCAGAGATTCTCTCTTTGCTGGTTTAACCAAAGCCCACATTTACTCCAAATTCGACCTCAAAGCCGGATTTTGGCAATTGGGTATTCATCTTGAAGACAGATCCAAGACAGGATTCTGTATCCCGAACCAGCATTTCCAGTGGAAAGTTCTTCCTTTTGGATTAAAGGTGGCACCATCCCTTTTCCGAAAGGCCATGTGTCGTATTTTCCAACCAATATTGTCAAGTGCAGCTGTATATATCGACGACATTCTACTCTACAGTCCTGATGAAAGGTCACATTGTCAACTCCTTGAGCAGTTCGCAGAAATAGTGAGAAAGCATGGCATTATGCTCTCTCAAAGAAAAATGAATATCGCCCAGACAGAAATCGAATTTCTTGGTATGCACCTCAACAAGGGTACATACTATCCAGGGCCACATATTGCTCAAGAGCTATTGAAGTTTCCTGAAGATAACTTCACAACAAAACAAGTTCAGCAATTTTTGGGGATAATCAACTATCTCAGAGATTTTGTCCCCAATATTGCAAAGCTTTTGAGTCCTTTGCAATCCATGCTAAAGAAGAACTCCCCACCTTGGGGAAAACTCGAGACCAAAAAGTTCTTTGAGCTTAAGGAGATTATGCAGAATCTCCCACCACCGCAAATACCATCAACAGGAAAAAGAATTCTTCAAAGCGACGCCGGTGATGAATACCGGACATTTGTTCTATTCGAAGAGATTGATGGTAAGAAACATCTATGTGCCTACAAAAGTGGAAAGTTTTCTCAATCCGAAATGCATTACCATTCCACTTTTAAAGAAATCCTAGCAGTTAAAAATGGGATCAAGAAGTTTGAATTTCATCTCATCGGCCATCACTTCGGTAGAATTAGACATGGCATCTTTTCCTCGATGACCAAGTTTAAACAAAAGCAGATTCCAAACCCCCAAGCGCTTCGATGGGCTGAATGGTTTTCAAAATACTCTTTTGAAACTAAGCATATTCCAGGAAAAAGAATGTACTTGCTGACTTTTTGTCAAGACCCAAAGCACCAGCGAAATCAACATGTACATCAAAAGACCCGCATTCCATATGCTCAATCATGGTGTCAAGTACAAAATTGAGAAGATCAAAGATTTGCCAAGTTGGAAATTTCGAGGAGATTATCCAGCAAATCCGTAACGACTTGATCTTACTGAAAACCTGGAGAACCTCATGTGGCAATCACACACAGACCTATTCAGATTCAATGGAGGTTCGATTCTTTATCCTTTCGGGCTAAATTTGAATTATCCTTTCATTCATCCTCTTATCTGGAAGGAAGATGATTTCCCTGATCAGCTCAAAACGCTGTTATGGTACTTAACCAATAAGTACTTAATAGCCATTGAAATTCCTACCAGAAGATTCATTGCTAACCTCACAAGGATATTCATGCTCGGAAGAAACATCGAAAAAGAATGTGATAAAAATCTGTTAGACTTTCTAAACTGGTTTTATCATCCTACGTGTTGGCGACAAGACCTAGAAAGAGAACTAAGAACCATGACACCAAATCCTGAGGTTCACACCATCCTGTTTTTCAGACGTCCATGGAATTTTTGTAGAAATAATGGTAGTATTTTGGATAGGCCACTTGAAATAGGAACCACATCCTATAAACCCCACTTGAACAGCCGAGAAGCTCGGATTCACAAATCTTATCCAAGATCTGTTAGATTCTGTGAAAACGAGTATCGAGAACTCCAGAAGAATCCTATGCCAAGAAAACAAGACTATTCCTGAAAATGTCCGGAATAATGCACCCACTACGTGGGATCATTATGACCTAGCACCGAGAGGCTAAGGAAGCACTTAATCGTACGAGACAAGCTGCATCGTCCCAAGAGCATGAGATGACAAGCGAAGAAGACATTGTCCAGTCTACTCAAGACCCCTATACACGCTTTGGAGGTCCTCTCGTCCCGGGATCCCTACGAACAGGGACCTTCGTCCTCATTCCAGCATATGGACACATCCTACTATACACAGCCCTCCAACCGGCCTCAACCAAGCTTTCCGACAACACTGCGACGAAAACACAGACTGGGCAGCAGAAGAAGCATCCCATTGGGCTCATGAAGCATCCTCATCAAGAAGGCTGAACCAGATCCTTTCACCTCAAGATCTTGAAGCCCTTCAGCAAAAGTACGAAGCTCATCTCCTAGAAGACAGTTCGGATGACTCAGACTCAGTCTGTAGCTACAATGCCCGTGACGGACGAGACCGTTGAGTCCGTACAATTTCACTGTAGCAGAGTCACTGTTCACTTTTACTGTAGCACTAGGCTAGGGAAAGTACTGTTCACAGTACAGTTACTGTTCATAGTGTGCGAATAATTCCCTCCCGGAAATTTCCGGAGCCCCTGTTTGTACCCGGACCCATAAGCTTGGTCCTTGTTTCTTGCCTTGTTACCTCATTTTGCCTATATAAGGCCATGAGGGTGTATTGTGTTGGGCAGAGTCCCTTGAAGAAAAGTGTGTGCTTTGTGAAAAAACTCTCTATGGCTTTCTAAATTCCTGTTCTTCTCTAGCCTGGTAGGATCCTTCGAGAAATGCAGCTTGGATAGATTAGAAACGTCTCCATCCTGGCATCCTCTAAGTGTTTCTAGGCTTTGAACTAAAGGGCTGAGTGGTTTTCTGCTAAGAGGCTGTCCCTGAAGGGCTTGAACGGGAGTTGTTCGCCCAATGTGGGATGCATACCTGCAGAAAATTTACTCTCCTTCCCTTGACCCGCAGTTTGCAAGTTTTGAACCTCGCATCCCAAGGCATAAATTTGACCTCGCATCTCCAAGAGAATATCCATGATTCTGCGAAAATCTGCTGCATTATTAGTCTGAGTACTTGCTTCGGCTCGATCTGATGGAGTAAATGTAGACGATGGTAGATCAGCATAATCTCGCAGGTTTGGCGATGAAATTTCATGACCTTATTCTGGAAATTGAGAGGCATAAACGTCCTCTGGGTCTGCAGGTGAGCGACTGACTCCTTCACTTGCGTCAGGATATGAGGACTTCCCTCTTTTCTCTTAATCTCCCCCTGTTTCCATGCCTATAGGTGGAGAAGAGTCTTCGTCAGGTTCTCCTTCTTCTCCTCTTTCTTCTTCTATCTCAACTCTTTCCTTCTCAGCTTCTCTTTCTTCTTCTTTCTTCTCCTCTACTTCCTTCATCTCTTTTTCTTTCGCCATTTGTTCCGATTCTTTCCCTGGAACAGGACGACTTAAGTTCTTCAAAGCCATTGCAGAGATGGGTGAGATTTTCATCATCATCTTCATCTTCAACAATAAGAGCTCTTCTTTTCGGTTTTGAAGCAACCAAGGGCTCCTTTCCTTTCTGCTTTGATGAAGAAGAGGGTTGATGAGCTTTGAGTGGAGTCTTCTCCTTGAATTTCTCCAACGCCTTGTTCAATTCCTTCAGCCGCATCTTGGTCACCATTTTCAGTCCTACCACCATATGATCGCACGATCGAACACAAAAGATTTGCTGAGGTTGAATATTCAGATGTTTGAATAACTTCGTCACAAGACTTGGGTAAGGAAGTTGGCCCTCGTCCTTCATCATGGCTCTATACATGTGAAACATAACAAATGTGAAGAAGAGAAAACCTTTTCCCAAAGTGAGAATGGCATACATCGCTTTGCCTCCGAACTTGAAACATGGTCTTGGAAGTTGATTTTGGTCGAAGGCAATTGATCACAATCTTGTGAAGCAAGATGTTGAATGCACTCATCCTTAAGTAGGAAATCTTTTCCTCTGTTCTCCTATCCTTGACAAGTTCCAATGTAGCACAAGCAATAGAAACTTTGATCGGTTGATATCTTCCCCTCTCGACTCCCAACACATCTGCCAGCATATCTATATCCACAACATAGTCTTGATCTTTGACATTGAAGGAAAATCTATTCGCATCTAAAAAGCTAAGATTTGAATAGAAATATGCGGTTAGTTCAGCATAGGCCTCTGTAGTGTCGGAGCAGAACTTTTCAAGTTGAAGATAACCGAACTTTTCCCTCAAGTTCACATTTACAGCATCCAAAAAATCAAAACCCACACTCCTAGGGTTTATTACCCCATGCTTCAGCAATTTCGAGTACAAATTCTTTTGGTCCTTCGATCTGAACAAATCTCCTCTTTTTCCTCGACTTTCAATCGCAATACCCATTCTCGGTTGAAATTGACTGTACAATTTGTCATCATCATTCCCATCTACAGGATTCGGTCCCCAATCACGAGGATCACTAGGTATATTCGCAAGAGTTTCCTCAGCTAGCCCTTTACGAGCAATTCCCAAACTTTCCATTCTTCGCAGAAAGATGTATTCATTTCCATACCCTCTCTCTTTAATAAAATCATCGACATATTTTAAGGGAGTACGCGTTACTTTTAAGGCACGATACAGCTTATAAATAGAAGCGGGCTTTTGAACTCTTACAGGGTCTGCATCCTTGATGATTTCTTCCTCTTGTTGATGATCAACGCCTTGAGGGCTAGATGGAGGAGAGTGACGCTGCTGAGAATGTTGTGGGCTCGATTGCTGTTCTGGAGCCACATCTTCTTCGGTGAGATCGAAGTGCGTAGGCCCCTCACTCATTCGCCGTGGTCCCTTGCTTGTGATTCTCGAAGACTTTCTTGAAGACGACATCTTTCTTAGTTTTTGGAAGATTCCTTGCTTGACTTTCCCAAGAAAGATGACAACTTTTTCGAAGATTAAACAAGGGAAGAAAACAGGAATGGAGGATCGATGCTTTCTAGGGTTTTTGAGAGTGAAGTGAAGAGCAATCAACAGTACACGATCGGTAAAAAGGAGAGATAAACGAAACGTCACAAAGGAAAATAAAAAGATGCATTTTCAAAATAACTGTCTTTTTCCGTGAAAATAGTCATTTCAAAAATAACTTCCTTTTTGAAAATGAAACGATGCAGTAATTTCGTCGATTAAATATAGCAACAATTTAAACATAGTCTGACGATCGTACTTCTTCAAGATAAGATTCGAGAGAGAGAAAGAGAGACTAACTTACAGTCTGACGGTCGTACCAAGACTAACTTAAAGTCTTGTATGTCTGAGTCTGAAAGTCTTTAGACTTTGATTTCCTCATACCTTAAAATGTTGAGTTTGGTACGGATAGACTCAAATTGATTTTTCTCCAAAGGCTTTGTAAATATGTCCGCCAGTTGATTCTTTGAGTCAACAAATTGAATTGAAACATCTCCATTTTGAACATGGTCTCTAATAAAGTGATGTCGAATCTCTATATGCTTTACTCTTGAGTGGAGAATTGGATTTTTGGTGAGGTTGATAGCGCTGGTGTTGTCGCAATTAATCTCTGTGCATGAGTCTTCAATTTCAAAGTCTCTTAGCTGTTGTTTTATCCACAGAATTTGCGAACAACAACTTCCGAGAGCTATATACTCGCCGTTGTAGAGAGAGCTATCGTACTTTGCTTTCTTGAAAACCAAGACACTGTCCCCGCCTCCAAGTAGTTGACAAGTACCCGAGGTGCTCTTTCTATCAACTCGCATCCAAAGCAAGGTCTCGCGCCGAATATCCAAGAAGAGTAAAGTCTCCCTTTTTGGATACTAGAGACCAAAGCTTGATGTTGATGAAATATACTTGATAATACGCTTCGGCATTCAAATGAGATTCTTTTGGGTCGATTGAAATCGCACAAATGCAAACACTAAACAGAATGTCAGGTCTAGAGGCGTAAGATAAAGAAGTGATCCGATGATACTCCTGTATAGCTTTTGGTCGACTTTCTTTCCTCCTTCATTTTTGTCTATCTTCAAGGAACTTGACATTGGTATGTCAGCCTTTTTGCAATTGTCCAGTCCAAACTTTTTGACAAGATCATTTGCATACTTTTCTTGATGAATGAAAGTTCCTTCCTCCAGTTGTTTCATTTGGAGCCCGAGAAAGAAGGTTAATTCACCCATCATGCTCATTTCAAATTCATCCTGCATAGTCTTAGAGAATTTCTTGCACAAACTTTCATTAGAAGATCCAAAAATAATATCATCCACATAGATTTGAACAAGTAAAAAGCTTTTGCTTTCTCTTTTAATAAAAATGGTAGTGTCTACTTTACCTTTAACAAATCCATTTCGAATTAAAAACTTACTTAATCTGTCGTACCAAGTTTGAGGTGCTTGCTTTAAGCCATACAAGGCCTTTTTGAGTCTGAATACTGAGTCTGGTTTCTTTGGGTCTTCAAACCCTGGTGGTTGTTCCGCATAGACTTCCTCACGGATGAAACCGTTTAGGAAAGCACTTTTGACGTCCATTTGAAATAACCTAAAATTTTTATGACAAGTAAATGCAAGTAATAAACGAATTGCTTCTAACCTTGCTACCGGTGCATAAGTCTCGTCATAGTCGATCCCTTCTTCTTGTGTGTATCCCTTGGCCACAAGTCTAGCCTTGTTTCTTATGACTTTTCCTTTCTCATCCCATCTTGTTCCTGAAAACCCATTTAGCTCCAACAATTGATTTACCTTTCGGTTTAGGAGTCAGCTCCCAGACATCATTAACTCTGAATTGTCTGAGTTCTTCTTGCATAGCTTCAATCCAGCTTTCATCGGATAAAGCTTCTTCTATGCTCCCTGGGTTCTATTTCAGAAATAAGAGCCACAAAGACTAGACTCTTCTCACATTTTGGATCTTATGCGGATTCCTTCATTGATGTCGCCAATAATAAGATCTTTGGGATGACCGAACTTATGTTTCCGGTTGCTGGTTAATTTATCGATTGATGGTCACTTCCTTCACTAGAATCTTCAACAGTCACTTGTTGCTGGTCCTTCAAAGTCCGAGCCGCTTCTTGAGAATTAGACTTTGTAGAGTCTCGGAGCAGATTCGGTCTCTTCAAAATGAGTCTCGAATAGATTCATTTTGTATAGAATCTTGGAATTTGACATTCATTGATTCTTCCACAGTTTGAGTCTTCTTGTTGTAGACTCTGTACGCTTTGCTTGTGGTTGAATATCCAAGGAAGATGCCTTCATCTGACTTTTCTTCAAACTTACCAACTCGATCATTTGCATTTTTCAATATGAAACATTTGCATCCAAATACATGAAAATATGAAACAATAGGCTTCTTTTCTTTAAATAGTTCATAGGAGGTTTTTTCTAGAATAGGTCTTAGAAAAACTCTATTGATAATATAACATGATGTTGAAACTGCTTCAGCCCAAAACCGTAAAGAAATATTGCTTTCAATTAAGAGAGTTCTGGCCATTTCTTGAAGAGATCTATTCTTCCTTTCCACAACTCCATTTTGCTCTGAAGTATATGGAGAAGAGAACAAATGCTGTAAACCAGATTCGTCACAAAATTTAGCAAAATCTTGATTTTCAAATTCACCTCCATGGTCTGTTTTTATACTTGAAATAACATGCCCCTTTTCATTTTGAACCTTCTTAGCAAATTTTTCAAAGCAAGAGAAAGTTTCAGACTTACTTGCCAAGAAATATACCCAAGTAAATCGTGAGTAGTCATCCACAATTACTAGGCAATATTTCTTACCTCCAATGCTCTGCGTTCTTGTTGGTCCGAAGAGATCCATATGCAAGAGCTGCAGTACACGGTTAGTGGAAACTTGATTTATTGGCTTAAAGGAATTTCTTACCTGTTTTCCCAATATACATGGTGTACATAGATCAGACTTTTGGTATGATAAATTGGGTAGACCACGAACAAGCTTCTTTGCTGAGATTTTGGCTATCTGCTTCATGTTGATATGCCCTAGCTTTTTGTGCCATAAGTTCGCTTCGTCTTGGATTGAGATTAGACATTGCGATTCATCTGGTTTCACGTCTAAGAGGTAGATATTTCCATGTCTTCGACTCATGAAAGACTGAGTAGAGTCTTTACTGGTTCCTGAACAAATACCCTCTTGAAAGTTGATTTTGAAACCATCATCACACATTTGACTCTGATACGACGGATTGTAATTGAGCCCTTCAACTAAAGAAACATTGCTTATTGTGAGGTTCCCAATCTTTACAGTTCCAAATCCTACTATTTTTCCTTTTTGTTTCTTCCAAATGATACTTTTCCACCATTCACTTGAACAATCTTTATAAAGCAATTTGAGTCTCTGTCATGTGTCTCGAGCATCCACTATCCAGGATACCATTTCACCTTTTTCTTGATAGTGACCCGCATTTAAAAAGAAACTCAAGCTTTCTTTGGTACCCATATTTTCTTGGGTCCTTTTGAGTTAGTCGATATACGGTTTTTGCCCGGACTTTACCGTGTCTCCAAGCCATAGGACATTCTTTCTCAAAATGATCTCGCACTATTGCATTTTGAACATCTAAGAGCATTGCGACCTACTGGTTTTACAAAGTTTCTTTCAAAATGATTTTTGTAAGCATTTCTTGTGGGTCTTTGCTTAATTCTTTCTTTTACTTTAGGAAAATCGATTAAAGGAATAGTTTCAGTCATTCCCAAACCAGATTTATTGAAATAAGGTCTTTGAACAGAAAGTATTTTCTCCAGTTTTCAAATCCTAGAGAAAATCTTTTGAAATATTTGAAATATCATTTTTCAAAAATGCATTTTCTTTCAAAAGATTATCTTCACTTTCTTTGAGAGAAGAAACATCCCGGTCTAAGCATTTCACTTTTTCTTTCAAAACATTCTCTTGTTGTTTTAAAGCAGAATTTTCCTTTTGAGTTCAGAAATTCTTTTAAGAGAAGTCTTAAGACTAAAACATAATTCATCAATGTATTTTGAAACTTTAATAGGGATTTTGAAATTACTTACCTCGAATTCACTTTCGAATCAATCGTCTCGGAGTTTGATTCGAGTCCGATTGTGCCATTAGACATATGTTGGCATAATCATCATCACTATCTTCACACTCCGTATCACTCCGTGTTTCAGCTTTGAGAGCCTTTCGATACCTTTCAGTTTTTCCTTTCTTCTTCCTCAGAAGAGGACAGTTGGGTCCGATGTGTCCCTTTTTCTTGCATTCAAAGCAGACTACATCTTTGTTTGATTCATCATCTTCAGCAGACTTGGTCTGTTGCTTTTGAAAACTTTGTTTCCTTGAATTGAATCTTCTTCCTTTTCTATTAAGCTTTCTGAATCTTCTTATCATGAGAGCAAGTTCTTCATCATCTATGTCGTCTTCAAAATCTGTTACATTAGAATCATCATTAGATTTTAATGCAATTGATTTCTTACCTTTGGGATCTTTGTCTTCATTGATTCGTTCCACTTCATAAGACTGAAGGGTCCCAACCAGCTCATCGATAGACAGTGGCATGATTCTTTGAGTCTCTCTGATTGAGGTCTTAATGTGATTCCAATCCTTGGAGAGTCCACGCAGTAGCTTGTTTACTTTCATGTGATCAGAAATTGGTTGACCTTGATTTTCAAGACCATTCACGATTTCTGTAAAACAACTAAACATTTCAGTTATAGATTCTCCTGGTTTTATTCTGAAGGCTTCGTATTGACCGAGAAGAATGTTGATTCTTGTCTCTTTCACTCGATCGGTTCCTTCATAGGTAATGTGTAATCTATCCTAGACTTCTTTGGCTGTATCACAAAAAGATATTCTGTTATATTCAGTAGGTGATAAAGCACAATATAAAGAGTAAATTGCTTTTGCATCAAGAGCTTGTCTCTTGATTATCTCTTCCTGACTCATTTCGCTGGACTCAACAGTGTCCTTTCCTCTTTCTGAGACAGATGCAGCTTTAGAAATGATTCCTTTTTCTACAACGTCCCATTCCAGAGGATCCTTTGATCTTAAGAACGCCTTCATCTTGTTCTTTCATATGTTGTAGTCCTTTCCATCAAAGTAAGGCGGTCTGGTGTTGCTTTGCCCTTCTACCAGCCTTGGAGCCAACATTCTAGCCATGGATCTTTTACTCTGAAGTAAAACACTTCAAACAAAGTGAGTACACGAGCTCTGATACCAATTGAGATAGCTAGTATAAGCACCTAGAGGGGGGTGAATAGGTGCACAAACATTTTATCGAGATATGGAAACGATTCTAGGCAACCGATAGAAAGGAGTTCACAAAATGATTTACGATCAAAGTAAAGGGAGTAAGGAGAGAAGATTGAACACAGGGTTTATAGTGGTTCGGCTTATTCCAAGCCTACGTCCACTCTTCCGCACTGACAGCCCACCGGCTGGATTTCACTATGAACAAAAAAGAAGTTACAGCACTGCTTTTCCTTGATTCTACAGTGTAGATGTTCTATCACACCTCCTCAAGGTTTCTCACAAATATAGACTCTCTTTTGTATACAAGTATTCGCTCAAAGGAATTGTCTAAACAACAAGGAGCTTCAGACTTTGAAATTCTTCTATCGCGCACACCTCAACAACTTAGAATGTCTTCCTCATATACTCCTTTATGCCATCATACCCGTTGGCACTTACCAAAGGAATTCCTCCAATCTACCCGTTGGACGGAATCAATTAGGAAGATCATTCGGGCTATTAAAGGAACGTGTCGATAGCCCATCAATCCTGTTCGCCCATACAATCAGGATCTTGGTTTCCATAAGTAGAACCTTCCAAGAATATTTAGGCAATCATCGATTCCTTAATCTTCGAGTCAATCTCGATCAATCAAAGGATTCCGTTGTGTCTATTCCAGCCACGAGATCTTCTCCAATTGATAAGGTCAAGCCCTTAACAAAACATCCAGTTCTGGGTAACCTTTCTTCAGCGGATTAGAGACTGTCAATGAGGATAGACTTTGAGTCTTGAGTCTGGCTGTCCGGAGGTCTTCAGACTTTAAATAGCAGAGACTGCAAACCTTCAGACTAGACTGATGGAAACGTTTTGTCAGCTTCAAAATACTTCAAGAGGATTTCTCCAACAGCTGGATGTGCCCCTATATGGGATGCTCTATCAATGGACGCCGGTCATAGTAGAAGCCGGACTGATGCTCTTTTATAGAACGCCGTTGACGTAGTGATGTTTTCGTGCTCGATGGGGCGAGACAATACCTGGTTACGCTAGAAAACCACCGAACGTTGAGTAGGCCGTGCCCGTGTGTGGTGGTGAATAACAATTGGAACGCATGTTGAGTGCAATTGACGCGCTGGATTATAGAGCAAAATTGTGTGACACGGAATGAAACATGTCATAACGATTTGGCCCTATAATTGGAACCCCTATGGCTGTTTGAGAGATGAATTGTGGCATTCCAATTGACTGAGTATGAATACTGCTTATGTTTGTGATATGAACTATACTGACATGCATGAAGGATTTGAGACGAGGTAAGTCTCTGTAATTGTGTGACTGTGTGATTAGGACGCCCTAGGTGTATTTCATTCCTAGTCGGAGTTTAAGGGGTGAACTTGCTAAGACATTATTTCACCCCGTCGTTGGCTAATCTTTTTAGGTTTTTAGATAGCGGTTCTTTCGGAACATTTTGGACAGCCGCGGGCTATTATTGAGTGGGGCATAGATGTCCCTAGCCCTAGTAGTCATTGGGTCTATGAGTTAGTCGTGACTACCGTCTGGGTCGATGAGGGCCTACCTGAGAGGGTACTTCATTGATTCAGAACGTGGTTCTTCCATGTACTCAATAGATTCAAAGTGGGTCCCCTCTAGGGTTTTGAGATTCCCGCTGTGGTTGTCGATGCCGCTTTTGGTGAGGGTGCAGCTGACCCTCATGATGGTGCTGTGGAGGACCTAGTGTGACATCCTGATTTTCCAATTCTATTTTCAATAAATTGAGACGGGCATTTTGTTGGCACTCATATAGTTCTTTTCCTTGAGTCGGCCACTCATGTGAAAACTAGTCTATTAGGTGAAGCTGTTAAGAGTTTTTAATGCATCAGACTCGAGAATTTGACTAGGAAGCGACCTTTTGACCGAGCTAATCTGCAAGGGTCATTATGGCACAATTAAAAATCGATTAGAGATCGGAGATAGGTCGACTCAACAGAGGCATGTGATTAGGTGTGGGTAATTCCGCCAGATCGCACAATTCTTGTCGATCGGCACTGGACCGACTTTTTTATTGATTAGGTATCCTGTGTTCGTATTTGAAACCTTGAGATTATCTCGACAACCGAAAGTCGCCAATGTTTTAAAGATGTACATTGTGGCTTGAGATGATCAACTACAGGTCAAATGCATGAAAATTTCTAAAGGCTACCCAGTAGGTTTGGCTGCGCTAGTATCGTGCCAAAGTGAAATTAACCGTGGAATTGAGATCAAATTCAGAAATTGGAAGTCTGGGTGTGTCACAAATCATTTTAGAAATATTAACTCATCTTCAGAAGATTTTTCATGTAATCAGAATTTTTCAGCGATTAAATCAGAGAATGGCTAATTTGGCTTGAAAAATTAGTAGGCACGCCTTTGATCGCGCTTTTGGGACTTAAGTTGGTTCTACGGACAAGTGAAGATGTGAATTGAAGTGTGGTAACATTTGATTAATTTTATGGACTTCAATTTAATTCAATTAGAAGAGAATTGAATGAAAAATTGAAGAAATTAGATGTGCAAGAATTGGACCCCGGCGGAAAATGAAGTGCAACCATTGGAGAAGTCGTGGAGGATTTGAGTGAGTGGAAGATGACATGGGATGATGTCATGGTGGGCTATTTAGTTGGATTAAAGAAAGAGGAAAAAGAAAAAGAAATGTCCCCTCCTTCTCTCTCCTCCCTCTCTTCTTCCTCTCTTCCGTGTGACCACTCTCCATCTCCATCTTCTTATCCAGCTTTGAAACCTAGCAACCGAAGAAGCTGCAGCCATGGCCGTTTGCTCCTGCTGGCATGCCGTCGCTGTTTGTCCGCCGTTCGCTGCTCCACTCGCCCGCGTGTGTGCTGCTCCGCCTTCTTTCTCCCCCTTCGTTTGCTGCTCGAGACCTCAAATCTGGTAGGACGTCGAGCAGAAGTAGCAGCTGACGTCACTAGGAGCCGTCGCTCGCCGCATGCCGTCCTTGCCTCGCATCGCCCATCGCCGCTCGCCGTCTCGCGCTCCGCCGCTGCCCGCGCTCGGCCGATGCCCAGCTGCGTCTACCTCTGTCCGTGAGTTCCAGGAGCTGCCGGAGCTCGTCCCCGCCGCCGTGAGCCGCCGTTGACCTCCCCACCGACTCGTCCAAGCCTCGCCGGTCTTCTCCACCCGTTTCCGGCCCAAGCCGACGCCGAATCTGCCCTCCTTCGACCCCAAAATAGTAGCTGGAAAATGGGTATTCCAGCTCGGTTTTGGCTCGTTTTGGCTTGTTTTGGCCGCCTTCCCGAGCCCGGATGCTTGGCCCGCCTTGAGAAAAGTCGATCCTCGCGTCGTCCTCGTCGTTTTGGTTCACTCGACTCGCTAATCCGGTGAGTTTAGCTTACTAAACCTTGATTAGACGGTTAATGATGCCCTAAGTGTGCTTAGCCTAAGTTAAGTAAGCTTAGGTGATTAATTTAGTTTATTTAATTGTTAATTAGATTAATATGTTTGTTTAATTTAAAGCATGTTTAATTAAAGACTAAGAGAGTTTATTTAATAATAAACCTTGATGGGACATAATAGGGTTTTATTTTTGAATTATTTAAATGTTTCGAAATTCTGGAATTTATAATATTATCTTATATTCTGAAATTATTAAAATATTAATATTTAAAAAAAAACAAAAAAATTATTTTTAACCTTGGTTGCTCAGAATTTCGTGCCGATCGCTGCTGTGTATTCGGATTTTGAAATTCATGGTTGGATATTATAAATTGATTGTGGATTGCGAAAAATATGGATATTATTATTTAATTAATTTTCAGAATAAATTTAATTATTTAATAAATTTTGAAAATTATTTTGGGACCCTAAATTCTCAGAATTTCCTGCTGATCGTTGTTGTGCATTTAGAATTTGAATTTGATGAATGGATGTGGCAAATTGAGTGTTGATTGTGATAAATAGGGATTCTTTATAAAATTCTAAGTGTGGAAATTGATTGGCGATTGGCCGTGATTAACCACCTATTAGAGGTCATGCCCAATGGGACTGTGATTCGCCACCTGATAAAGGTCGCGCCTAGTGAGGCCATGAACTGCCACATGATAAAGGTCGCGTCCAGTGGAGCCGTGAATTGCCACCTGATAAAGGTCGCGCCTAATGGGGCCGTGAATGACCACCTATTAGAGGTCGTGCCAATCGGGCCGAGATCTACCACCTTTTAAAGATTGTGCCAAGTGGGGCCGTGATGCCACTAATTCTAATTTTGTTGAGTGGGGCCGTGATTGCCACTGGTTGTTAAACCTTCCTATCGGGCCGTGATTGAGAGCAATGATTGATTTGCTGAAATAACATGTAATCGGCCGAGTCGATTGATTGCTGAGACGATCCAAGTGGTTGAATTATTATGATGATGTGATTGTGCCGCAATTGTTTGGTTATCATAATTGCACGTGGTTGAATTATATAAATTGTGCTAACCTGCAGGAAGGAATTGAGGCGAGGTAAGTTCTTTATGTGATGTAGCTAGGCCACCCGGGGTGTATTTTCTTTTTAATAGGGGTTTAAGGGGTTGAACTTGCTGAGATATTGTCTCATCCTGGTTTGGGGATTACAATTTCAGGTCCCTGGTGGACGGAGCGGCTAGATAGCTTTGGTTGGCATTGAGGAGTTGCAGATGTGAAGTCATAAGGATTGGAGAACGTGTCCTGCTAGTTGGTTTTTAGGATAATTCCCCTTTTTGTCGAGCTGTCTATTATGTAGACAGTCTAGTGTTGTATTTAAACCCTTTGTGTTTGTAAATGAGTGTTCGGTATTGCGATTGATTGCCTGTTTTTCTATCCCATGTTAAATGTAGGCAGGGGATTTGTTTCGCTTTCGCATGCGTAATAAAATGAATAGGTCGGCGATGTATCCTGGGATGTCACATATTTGATTGACCGCAGTGGGATGTGCGCGCGCTCGGGGTTCGGGGCGTGACACCCAGTGCCCTCGGAGCCAGTGGAGTCCGAAGGATCGGTGAATGTGTTCGACTAGTAGGTCGTACAACAGTTCCTTTTTTAAAGCCGATCTTTTGTAGACCTTTGTATATAAAATTAGTTTGTTTATAAAGGTGTTTGGTTTGATATGATTGTCCTACTTTTCTATCACATGCTATTTGTTGTCCGGGGTTGTTTATTCGCTTTCGCATGTGCAATAAAATGAATGGGTTGGCGACGTGTCCTAGAATGTCGCAAATTTATCGACCATAGAGAGATGTGCTCGAGCTTGAGGATCCGGGGTGTGACACCGGTAGTTCTTTTAGGGCAGACCTTAGTGTGTAGACTTGTAGGACTGACTTGACTTGTATATAAAGTGCATTTCTATGAAATTGAGTTGTCCTGCTTTTCTATCCCATGTTTGTTGTTGTCCGGGGTTTGTTTAATTCGCTTCCGCATGTGCATAAAATAAAAGGATTGGCGACACGTCATCGGAACGTCGCAAATTTTAATCGACCGCCAAAGGGTCTGTGCGTGCTTGGGGTTAGGGGTGTGACAGCTGCAATAGATTAGTGCTGGCAAGGAGTGAGGCATGAGGGTGATGTGGGCTGAAGATGGGATAATGATGAAGGGAAACGTGGGTTGCGGTGGAGCAAAAGAAGGAAAGGGATGAGGAAGAAGAGAGAATGGGCAGAGGGGGAGAAGGTTTACTCACGCAAGGGAGGAGAGAGGGAAAGGGAGAGAGGAAGAAAGTCAAATTGCTAGACAATAAAAACCTTGATAAATATATATGTACTCATGAAATGCCCCAAAAGTCTTGTGCCACAAGTTGTGCCACAAAAGTCAAGAGCCCAACCACTAAGAAAATAGCTCTAATTTCCCTAATTAAGCTATTTTTGGGCAGCCAAATAGCACACCACTCTTCCCATCCATTTTCATTTTCTTTTTGCCGAAAATCGATTTTTCCGCAAAATTTCGAACTCGATGAAAATTCGGCGAAAGATGAGACGATGTCCTAAAAATGAATCATGACACGCTCGAATGTCCGATTCCCCAAAACAAAGTCAATTTTGTGGTTAAAATTGACCAAACGCAATTTTAGTACAACCTAACCTATTGAGTAACTTTTAGGGATTTTAGAGCGTTTGACCCGTGGTCGATAATTTTTCGATCCACGTTTGTACATCTTTGACTCATAGACGACTTTCGATTGTCGTAAAAATCGCAAGGTCTCATTTACGTGTCTCAAGTATAATATCAATAGAAAATCGGGTCAGTGCCGTTCAACGTGAATTTCTCAATCTTGAGAAATCACCCGCAATTCAAATATGTGTTTCCGTCGAATCAACCTATATCTGATCACTAATCGATTATAATGGTGTCGTATTTAATCTTGTCGATTATTACGGTTAAGCGATTGATTTTCCAATCGAATTCTCTAGTCTGTTGCGTTTATATCCCTTAATAGCTTCACCTAATAGATTAGTTAACTCGTGAGTGGCAAACTCAAAGAGGAAGGACCATAGGCATCTCGACAAAATGCACATTTCATAAGATCGATGGAAAGGTTAGGACTAGCATCGAAAGGAACGATAGAGAACGAATTTTTGATCTTTCCTTCCGATCCTCGTTTTGGGTCAGAAAATCAGCCCAAGAATAAAGATGATGATGAGAGGATCTTTTCCAATCGAAGATGGGTGTGGCGGTTGAGATTATTGGAGAGAGAACGAAACTGTTTCATTCAAAAGAACATAAAAAGGTTTATGCTCAAATGTTGAATAGAGGGGTTATAAACCCTTGAACAGTAGACTTTGACTTTCTGGATACTATCAAGGTTAACTTGAGGGAGAAGTTAGCCAAACTTCAATTGGAGAAATTTTGTGCAGAGACATCTGAAGCGTATCCTGAATTAACGGCGTATTTTTACTCAAATATGTCTATATTGGGTTCGACTCATATACAATTTACTGTATGTGATAAAGTGTTTGATGTAGATGTGAATCTTCTGGCTGATATTTTGGGTGTAGAATGAAGTGGCTTTCTACCCATAAATGTGTCCATTACACAAGCCACTAAGTTTCTCGTGAAAGACAAATTTCCAAATGGGAGTATCACTTACTCTCAAATGCCTGTTTCAATATCCTATTGCATAAGATAGTGATAAATTGCATAGACCCAAGGCTGCTTCTAAGACTGATGTTTTGAGATTTGCGACAAAGATAATGTGGGCAATATGCAATGAAGTCACATTTTCACTCCTGCATACTACCTTTTTGCACATTTACAGAACAGTAATGAAGGAAAAAGGACAACTACTTACTTTGCTTTGATAACGAGACTTTTCAGGCACTTTTAGATTCAGCCACCTTCTCAACTTCGATCAAGGAATCTTGCTCCTATGGAAATTGAAATGAAAATGATTTCCAAGATGAGGCTGAAAGATCTTTCTAAAACTCTGGATCTTCTAAAGAAAGAATCATCTAGCAAAATCAAGGAAGGATTTGTTGCTGCAAAGAAACGCAAAGGAAAGAGTGTTGTCCAGAAGACATTAAAGAAGAAGAAATCTATCCTTCTTGTGATGAAGAGGAGGAAGATGATGATTTGTCAATCTCTGCCATTGCTTTGCGTAATCTTCAAGGTTTTCCTGATTTTGAGGAGGAAGAAGAAGAGGGTGAAAAGGAAGAGAAAGAAGAAAGTGGTGCTGAAGAATTTAAAGAGAAGGAAGATGAGGATGAAGACTCAGAAGGAGATGCTGGTGTGTTCCCAAAATTGGAGGAGACTGAGGAAACTAGGGACATTGCAGCACCTGATGTTGAGGAGGTTGAACTAGAAAAGCAATCTCGTACTAAAAAGGAGAAATTGCAAAAAGAAGAAGTTTCATCTCAAATTGAAGGCACCAAAATAGGGGGAGAACGTGAGAAAACTCCATTAGTTGCACCCACTACTAGTAATGGTATCAGTCGATCCCCTCCAGATGCTGAAGATGTATTCGCCTCTCATTTTCTTGAAGTCTCACTTGAAGTTCAAGAGAAAGGAACTATTGTTTAGGGGGAGCAACAAACTACAAGCGTTCAGGTTGATGTTCCTTCCCTTATGAATACTCCACGAGTGCAATTCGCTGAAGCTAGTGCCCAAACAGAACCGGAAGCAAACTATCCTCGGATGGTAGAACTCCTTTTGGAGATTAAGGCATAACAATATGCTTATGGAGTTTGAATTTCATAAGTTACATGCTGCTCTCGGATCTACCTCAAAATTTCTTACAAGCAAGGTACAATCTCTTGACACTTAGGTTCAAACTCTAAATCAATAGGCTTCACAAACTGTGGTGAAAATGGAGGCCATCTATCATCAGTGTTAGGATAAGCTTAAAGAGACCATGCAATCTTTGGAGGATTTTCGACTTTTCGTGTTCCCAGACATCCCTGATCTTTTCCGACTCAACCTCTTTTTACAACTCACCGACTTTATCTTTTTGCTGCTAACAAAAATGGGGAGAGTTTATGCAGATTTAAAGGCTTTTGTGCTTGCATTTGCAGGATTGAATTTTTGGTGTTGGTTTTATGATTGTGATTTGAACTTAAACTTGTAGTGCTTGAACTTATGTTTGAACCTTGTTTGAACTTTAATTGGTAGTGGTATGTGTTTTGCAAAACTGACAAGACTAAGTGTTTTGTGGATGTAGATTACTATGTTATTCTTTATGTTTATCGTGTGCTGCTAAAGTGCTGTTTTACAGGATATAATTTCATACTATGATTAAATTTGCACGAAGTTTGTCACTATAAAAAAAATGGAGAGATTGTTGAGAAAACTCTTATTTGGTTTTGAAGTTGACAAAACTTCCCTTTTATTATTCTTATTCTTATTATGAGGAATATTAGACTTCTGTGTTATATCGTGGAATGCTGCCAAAATCTTTTTATATCAGAAGTCTTTCCCACTCTGATGAAAATACAGACTAAACCCAAGTCTAGAATGAAGACATAATCAGACTTAGGCATATTGATCTTCCAAATATGATTCAAAATGATCAAGACATATTTGACTTTCTGGAAGAGAATCTCACTTACCTTTTTCCAAATATATTGATGAAATCAATCATGGATTGATGAAACCAATTTCGAAGACAAGTTCTTTTTTGGGAATCATCTACTTATAGAAACCTAGATTTTGATTGTATAGGTGACTATGATCATCGGACTATCATCTCTATCTTCAAACGGCTACAAGATTTGATTGATTCTGTCCAATGGATTGATTGGAAGAATTCCTCTAGATAGTACCAACGGTTATAAAGGCATGCACGAGTATTTAAGGAGGTTGTTGAGTCATTTGTAGTAGAGTGTGAAAGCTAGAATTCCAAAGTCTGAAACTTCTCAGATCACTTGTTCTCCATCAATAGTGCTCATATTCATATTTGAGAGAGAGGGAAACACAAAAAAGTGACTTAGTGAGAGAAAAATGAACTCTTTACTGAGCAACCAATGTCACATTATTGTAATTCTCTTTCGATTCATAATGAAATCTAGCAGAAGGTTGTCAGCGTAGGAGAGTAGATATAAGCTTGATCTAAGCCAAACCACTATAAATTCCATGTTCAATTTTCTCTTCCCTTAATTCCTTTAATTTGATTGTTGCGATATTTTTCTGTGTTATGATAAAATCCAAAATATCTTATTTGAGTCTGAATTAATCTTAGAAGTTTGGTGTTAATCAGATCTTGTTTGAGAAAATAACTTTTATTATCTTTATTTTTCAAAATTGTTTTTTTTACACCTATTCACCTAAAAAATATGTAATAATATGCATGCCGATTGCTCTTATATCCTCAATTGCTTCGTCCCCTTGTGATCCTGAACAACTATGTTCCTTTGTTCTTCATGCCTCCAAAGAGTTCTGATGGTTTGATGTCCTTCGCCAATCAGTATCCATATCGATAGTTATTAGCCATTTATCATTGTATACCAACAACTTAATGGTAATTCCCGTTAATGTACATTATCGGTGTGTGTTAATACTGATCGTTAATATCAATTTTAATCCCTGTGGCCAATGACAGGATGTAACAACTTGGTCTGATAAGAGCGGGGACTGGTTGTCGGGACAAGAGGGCCTAGACAAGAAAAGCCTTTTGGTAGGTTGCTGAGATGGCGAAGGGGTAGGAACAAATCGAACTATGCACTAAATAGGGGAAGAGTGATTTTAATATATATATGAAAACGAGAGTTAACTCATGGA
Source organism: Eucalyptus caleyi (assembly GCA_014182885.2). Classification (NCBI taxonomy): domain Eukaryota; kingdom Viridiplantae; phylum Streptophyta; class Magnoliopsida; order Myrtales; family Myrtaceae; genus Eucalyptus; species Eucalyptus caleyi. Next base: position 11,730,051 of record CM024469.2, on the reverse strand, counting down.
GATGCCTTTTGACGTGACAATAATATTTAGCTTTGGAACGCCAAAGTTGAGTATGCTTAGGTTTTAGCACTCCAAAGATGGGTGACCTTCTAGGAATGTATTGACTTGTACGCTAAAGGTCAAAACCATAAGACTCGGTATGAGATAGGCCAAAACGGACAATATCTCAGTGAGTTAATCTAGGGCACAATATGACTAAAAAAAAAAAAAATCTAGGGCACAATATAATATTAGAGTGGTACCCCCTCCAAAAGGTGTCTGGTTTGGGGACAAATCATGTGGAAGCCGGTGGACCTATAATGACTCGGTTCGATGAAGGCGAAGAATAGTTGTCGGAGCCGAGTGCTTGTACAAGAAATGGCTCTTGATGAGCTTCTTGGTTGGCAAAAATTGTAGAAACAAACCAATTATACACCAAACAAGGGGAAATGATTTAAAAATATATTTGTGAAAATTGAAATTAATCGTGGAGACACCTTTTAACATAACGGAGGAATGCTTAGCTTTAAAACTCCATAGTTAAGCGTGCTTAGGTGCAAGCACTCCTAGGATAAATGACCTACTTGACAAGTATTTGCTTGTACGCCAAAGAACAAAAGTGTGAGACTTGATATGGAACGAGCCAAAACAAACAATACTTAAGTGAGTTAATCTAAGAATGTTAAATAAGATGTCTCGGGCACGATAATTCTCACACACTAAGTCATATGAATATTTATGGAAAAAAAAAGTCATATGAATATTTATGTTCATGTGCTTGCCCGTGTCAACGGTCTTGTCAATTTTAGTGTAAACACATGCGTCATTTTAAAAGAACTAGAAGAAGCTTTAATTTTTCTTTTAAAAAAATACCTTCAACGTGCCCATCCTCTTTCTAAGGGGGCACTGGGATGCGTATTGTTTTTCTAACGCTTCGTATTCCGCATACACTCGGATAGCTCATAATGTCCTGACACGTTGTCTCGACCAATTCTGCTTGCAAATCGTCATAAATATGGGTCATATCTTTCGAATTGCCATCTTTTGAATAGCTGTCCATTATGAGAAAGTATATATTTGGATAGAGATTGGATTTTTTCTTTATCCTTTGTCTTCAACCTTAAACCCTGATCCTCTGTCTGGTCTAAAACCCTTCGTTCTACGTTTTGGATTCTATCGTTTTCCATGGCTCTTGATTCTCCCAAATGCTCTTATGCAGACTATGTCGCCAAATTCGATAGATTGCTAGAGGACAAGTACCATGCCAATTGTTGCCTTCGATTTCTGAATGTGACCGATAAGTGCCCGCTTTTGCTTATCCTTGGTCTGTTGTAATCGCGTCGCAGCGGAAGCGGATCGTAAATTTTGCAATTATGTCGGGAGCTATAGAAATCGATCGAAATAAAACGAAGAATGATAAAATGACACTAGAAATTTACGTGGTTCGGTTCGAATGTCAGAACCTACGTTCACGGAGAGAGCCAACAAATCAATCTACTATAAATCGGAGAATTACAGGATTATAATTACTCATGCATTCAAGTGTTTTCCAGCTCTACTTTATATCCGATACCTACAGTGTTTAACAAAACAACTTAATGGACTCGACTCAGCACAAAACCTCTATGAGGTCTCGTCTCTCACACTCTCTCGAGCTCTTTTCTTTTGCTGCTCCATTTTTGCATCTTCCGACGTCTTCTGCTTTTAGCGAGGAGGGCAGAAAGACAGGACAAAAATAAAAGTAAACGGTCTCATTAAATGCAGCACAGGAGCCCACAAGACAAGCCCACAATCGGTGCCGATGCCCACCATACTTGTAGGCATGCGTGCAGATCGTACATGTGCATGGGCACGCATTTAATGAGGCAGAAGAGATGAGTGATAATAGTCAATAAACGTGTGCCATTGATCCGTGAAATGAGGTGGGTTGCAGTCTTCAAATTTCTTGTTCCTGGAGAGAAGCAAGCGTAAAAGGAGTCTTCTTCATGCATTTGCAGCAGGTGGTGGATCCTTTATTTAATGCAGAAGATTGTGGATGACTTCCTTCTTCGGCAGAAGACAATCTCTATTCTCTGACTTTGCTTGCATGCTTGAAGAATTTAAAACCCCATGCAGCTTTCTTTAGCTTCTTCCTTCTACGGATACGCATAGAGAGATAGGATTAATGCCGGAACAAATTTCGAAGACATCACAAAGTCTCCACTCAACTTTGTTTATTCGGCCAAACTTATGTGTATTTGTCTAACGGGCTCAAATTCGAGATATAATTTAACATGATCTTTGCCTTGAAAGACACTTTCGTGTTCCTGCATCCGTTAGACCCTATTTTCCTAGGAAAAGTGGAGAGATGCTCCCTGTTCAAAGATCCTCTATTGTAGACGTTTGGACCGCCGAGCCTTCATGACTCAAAGCTCCTCGATCTTTCGGAATTGACCTTTTCAAGTGATTTTTGCGGATGAAGGCTGATGCTCGGTACCACCTATCTGGGAGAAAGCCGGGATCAATATCGTTCTCCAGTTTAGTAGCTTCAGCTGGGATTTGAATTCGAGCCTTTCGGGCGTTGCCATCAGCTTTTTGTCTCCAACTAATAGCTTCTTTTCTCTATGGGGTCCCATGACCATCACTCTTTTGGACGCTATAGCCGGGTTCCTTCCTATTGGCACGCCTGTGAGAGACACTGGTCCTTTCGAACTTCTTAAGCCTTCCGATTTATTTGACGGCATTCTTTCTTATGGAAGGTTTCTACATTGGTTTGAACAAAAGTTTAGTTTAGTCACTGACATCGAGCATGCCTCCTTGTTATTCTGATTTTCTAATTATTTATTCTTTCATCCGGCCCTCAAAAGTGTCAAGGGACGTTTTCGGCATCGCTTCTAGTCTCGCAACAATACACCGGTTGCTTTGGGTCCGCTTATTCACGCTGCTTTATCAAGGGGTTTTACCCATGCCTCTTTGGCTATGCGGTCTAATGGGGAACGTACCTATTTTGGCTCGTTTTGGTTTCTTCAGGCTTGGATTGATTCGTACTTTCTGTCTTTATTTGGTGATCAACCCCGCTTTCTACCTCGACAGTCAGTTGAATCCTTAACCATGAATCCCTGACTTTGCCTACTGTTAAGTCTTTCTCCTTTGCATGTGCCGAGGGACATTTCTCCCTTCAAACTGTTCCTTCGAAGGTTCTTGGGATTGGATTCAAAATTTGTGTTCTCATATCGTCATCAACAATCGAAATTTCAACAATTTAAGCTATAATTTTCGTGGAAGATGGAGATTCACAATCTTGACAAATTGTAAATTGATCCTTATGATAGAACTGATTTTCATCTGTTAAAGAAACAATATGATCCCTTTTTTTTTTATCTGAACTATGTATTTTTTACATCTTAGATCCCAATTTACCAGATATTCCTACTCCAAATAATAATGATTATGATATGAGATCCTAATGGAAACAATCCTTAAATTTTGATTTAATGTGCAATTTTGTTTTTGAATTTTTAATTTGTTCAATGTAAAAGTACATGAACCATATTACATATTGAGTTAAAGTTCAATGATCATATTGAACAAATTAAAAGTTTATGGACTAAATTGCACATTCGGTTAATGTTTATGAATTATTTGTGTCATCTTCCCATTCTGATATAGTCAAGAGAGTAGGAAAAAGGCATTAGGTTGATGAAATTAGGTATTGAGGAAGAATTCTCAATACTTTATCGAATTTTTCGGTCTTACAAAAATAATAAAGACACTTACATTGTCTCGGTGACCAACTATGATATAGGCGAACTAGAAGGTCCACCACCGATCAAGGATTCAACATCATCGGTGGATCCATCTAAGAGACAGATGTCATGGGGGTGGGCTGGGCTGGTAGGGCTAAGCGGCGGTGCAGACGAGTCCACGTCTCCTATTGTCCTTTCCGCTACCTCTGTCGTACTTCTCATGTCGAAGGAACAACGAAGATTGCATTATTCTCTTCTAGCCAAAAAGAAAGAAAAAAGATAGCATTATTCTCTTCTAGCAAAAAAGAAAAAAAGAAAAAACGATTGCATTATTCTCTACCAATTACGGGTATCTAAGACGTGATTTAAAAGTTGGGAAGTAAATTGCAAGTTCAGTTATATTTATCCAAGTACTATAAATTAGACATGTTATCCATGAATAAGTTGTTATGCTTTCAAAAGAATGAGTATTCTTTCCGTAGGTTAAGTAAACATGAAGAAAAATTGGGATTCACATTATGTGCACTTTAAAATAAATACGACTTTTTTTTTGCTAATAGAACACACTGGAATTGAAGTACTTTTATGCCGGTATGATGCAGCATGTGCTCTATTTGTGTATGTTTCGGTTTACTGCAAATGAACATGTACTTTTCCGACCCACCCATGGGTAGCCGCGTTGGTATTCGTTCTCTCCTGCTTCGATGCGGTCGAGAGTTCGAATCCCCACGTTACTAGTGATTTAAGTGGAGGGCCTTGGCGGTGGGTTGCTGGCCCAGCTTCCCCCGAGGTATAATCATCCGAATAGCTCCAGCAAGGTTCGCCAGTGCTATCGGGCATCGGAGGGTCGTGTGACCTTGAATAGCGTAAGCGAAATGGGGCTCAAGGCAGATCCTCAGTTACCAAAAAAAAAAAAAAAAAAAAAACATGTATTTTTATGTAAATTGAAAAAAAAAAAAAACAAGCAAAAGGCATAAGTTTTATTGAAAGACACCACTTTAATGTATATTTAGCCAAGTTTGTACATTGTGATATTGTATATTCAACTCATCAATCGAATATATAGTTGGAGAAAATTTCTTACAACTAGGGTTTACGGAAAGAGAAATAATTATGTGGCGCTACTTAATTTACTATTAAAATAATAGTATATTTTGGACTATAAAACATCATAACAAATAATTATAATTTATCATGGAGTCTACTCATTCAAGAATTTGTGACTCACAATAAGTTGTTATTCTTATAATAGCCCAAAGATTGTTATACTAGCAAAGCTCTTAAGGAAAATATTATCTTTTCATGGCCGTACACTTTTCGGAAATGCTTGATTGGAGCTAGAATTACTTGCACCACCCATGTCTAGAGACAAAAATAAAGGCTCGAGGGGCCGATGCTATGAACTAATCACGTGGAAGTAATCTAGTAGAATGGAGTTATAATTGTCCATCCGGTTCATGTGAGCTCAAACCCCACGAGTTATCAGTTCATGTAGATCTTTCCATGCGAGACATCCTAGTACCATGACCACCCAAGAAAACAACTACAATTATTTTGACGATACTTCGCTATGTCGCCATCCCTTCACCCATCCAACCCAAAAGTCGTTGGACGCGTCAGCGTCATGTACTTTTTACTCAACCAAATTAAAAGCTAGTCCTAGAGTGAGTTACCGGTGGGCAATAAATTCTAGATTGAATATTCTGAGAGAGTTTCCGGATGCATCTGGTGCATGTGCGTCCATGTTTTCTTTACTAAAACATGAAATTTAGGGTCTAACCACAGCGTGCATTCTTAAATCCTTCTTCTCCTTCTTAGTAGCAGGCCTTGGCATAGACCACAAGATGTGCACTGTAGCTCATAGGGTCATTACAGATGACAACAGTGTCTGATTTGTCGATGAATTACGTGAGAAATACGAAGTCTTACTTATAAAATTGATTTAGGAGCCGATGTCGATGAATTACGTGAGAAATACGAAGTCTTACTTATAAAATTGATTTAGGAGCCGATGTAACCGGCCGTCATCGGAAGCTTGAACTTGACCGGATCCTTCGGACGCGGGCTCATCAGTAGTCCATCCATTCATCGGTACCTCATAAGGTTTCAACAGATATCTATCGCTCACTACCGTTGCCAATTTCTTTTGCTTTTTACATAGCAATGCAATTATTGAAGTTGGAAATACATCAAACACGCCTAAAGAAGTACTTTTTAGCAATAATCTTCCATTTTATGTCTTGGCTTCACAAGGTAGAGATGAGCTCCACAAGAGTCTTGAAGTCAGCTTCAGCTCGCCCTTCTGGCCCAGCAGCCACCAGAAGCCTCTGCCTAAACTCACCAACCTTCTTCCTCATTTCCTTCCCTTCCTCACTCCTCAGCACCACCTCCAACGCCTTCACCATCCCACTCTTCGTTATCATGCGTCCCTCCACTCCAATTCCGATCTTCCACACTTCCTCCACCGCCCTCGCGGTCAGCATCTGGTCCGCCGCCACGGGCCGGCATATCATTGGCACACCCCCTGCCACGCTCTCTAACACCGAGTTGTGCCCACATTGCATCACGAAGGCACCGCAGGCCGGGTGGCTGAGCACCTCCCTCTGAGGGGTCCAAGGCACAATTCTCCCGAGTGAGCTTGTCCGCTCCTCGAAACCTCTGGGGAGGCACCGGGCCTTCAGCTGGTCGTTCAGAGACCATAGGAACGGGGTCTGGGTGGACTCTAGGGCTTCGGCCAGGGCCGTTATCTCGTCAGGCGTCAGGTTTGTCAAGGTTCCAGACCCGAAGGATATGTACACCACTGTTTGCGGGCTTTGCGAGTCTAGCCAGGTCAAGCAGCCGGTCTCGTCTGAGGCAGGGGGGCTTGGCCTCAAACCCAAGAAGAGCAAAATGCTCAACTTGGACTTAAAGCCGGCCATGAGGGGCTCGGGATACATCTCCATAAAGGAGTTCAAGATGATGGCCACTGCGCGTGGGAGCACATTCCCCACCTCACGCAACGCGCGGGAAATCATCGACGTGCCCGGGGCCTTCACTAGTTCCTCAGGCAAATCCGTCATGCGCATGACGGACAGTCCTGGGATCATGTCCAGGGTCTTTTCTTCGTCGGCGGCGGCGTTTTGCCTCAGCTGGAGGATGAGGTCAGCGTGGACGTGCACAGATAGAGCGTACGGAGCTCCAGTCCAGAACGCGACCCACGGGACCTGCAGTTTCTCCGCCACTTCGCATGCAATCAATGGTACCAAACCGTCATTCAGCAAAAGGCTGACTTTGCTTCCCGTGTCTCGCACTGCAAGATCGATACCGGCTAGGAAATTAACAGGTGCTGCTCTAAGGAACAGATCGGCTTCGACTCGTGGATCGCTGGCCAACTTGTCATAGCCAGCTGGCAACCCGTCGCCGATGTTGTAGACTCTGAGGTTCGACGGCAATAAAGCAGCTCTTGACGGAGTGGGGAAGACGGAATCGTTGGATTTCGCCGTGCTTAGAAAAGAGAAATGGACGTTTGGGGCGGCTGCGGCAAGCTTACAGACGAGTTTGGAGATAGTCCTGGGGTGGCTACTTAACGGGAAATTGCAGACTGCGACATGTTTCTCTGACGGCATGATGGTTGGATTTGGCTGTCTGGTTTACGAAGAACTTGGAATTCGCGAGAGAGAGAGAGAGAGAGAGAGTGTGACATCCTGAAATTCGAGTCCTCTGAGGAATGAATGGATGTGAATTTCGTCAATGCATTGTTGGTTGATTTCACTCGGAATTGATCACTCCTGAGATATTGACCTTGAGGGGAAAGGCTAATGAGGACAGAACTCGTACGACTAAAGGACTCGACTTGGGAAAACGACTTGACCGTGAGGTTTACGTGAGGACAATCCTGTAGATAGGTAGGCCGATTCTAAGGACGACTAAAAGTCGATTCGCGGACAGAACATAATGGAACGACGGGTGATTTCGTTTACTGTTATCGAATCCACGAACGACCCTATGTTGATCCTCAGTAATCGTGTACTTTGAAATAAGAATCTATCCCCCGTAATTTCATGCAGTCAAGGACGTCCATGCGTCGAGATGTCTTGAACGTGGTTTGGCACTAGCTGGTCACGCGTGAATCCTCACAAGCCACCCGTCAGTCTGAGTTGTAATCGAAATGGCATTTGGCGAAATTGACATGGCAAGAGAACTTAGGATTAAACTTCGAATTATCGGGAATGTCCGGGACGGACTTTGGATGAAGCTACATCAAACAGTCGACAGAGCCAGTGAAGCCGAGCAATTGAAAAAGGGATTTTCGGACCGAGGAAGCAAGCCCGTGAGGAAGTGGGCCGAGCCAAGCCAGTGTGGGCCTTAGGCCCAAGGTGGGACAGCCACCATAGTGGGCCTAAGCCAAGCAAATGAGCCCATTGGGCCTAAACCAACTATTCATCTTCTAAGCCCATGGGCCAATTCTTGGCCATTTCAAGCCCATTCCTATTCATGGCCAAGCCCAATCCTTAGGCCCATCCACCAATTTCAGCCCAAGGTCAGATGAGTAATTTGTGCAAGGTGGAAATGACCTAAATGCCCCTAAAAGCATGTGGATAAGGCAAAGGAAGAGAGAGAAGATGATGTCACTTTGTATGGGGAATTGAAGTGGCCATTTAATGGCCTTAATGAGGTGTGACACCAGCCCTCACATCTCTCTCTCTCCCCCATTCGGCCTCCAAGCGGACGAGCTCCTCTCTTTCTCGTTTTCCCTCTCCTTCAGTTTCTGCTCCAGCTGACCCTTCGTCAAAGAATCGAGTCAAAAGTGGTCTTCCCGGATGAATCAACCAACGAGCCACATATCACCGTGACCGGGAGAGACAGACCGTTCCAACGAGCCCAATTTCGTCCCGAACGGAGCCGCCGGTCGGCATGGGAGCCGCCGTGAAGGAACCGGTCGCTGGTCCGTCGGTCCGCCTGCAGCCTGCACTGTTTCGCGTTTTCGGCCATTTTTCTCCCATTCTGATCCTTCCTTTGCTCATCCCAACCTCCAGCAAGACCCCAAGACCCCCAGGTGTCGCCGGTTGCCGGCCAAACCCCTCGCCGGAGCTCCGGCCAAGCCGTTCAACTCAGTTTCTCCTCCGGCAGGGCTGTTTTTCAGTGTTTTCAGTGGGAGTCCGAGCTGTGGTTGCTGTGTTGAGCTTGGGACCGCCTTGGATTGTCGTTGTTGAGGTCCCGGTGCGTAGCCACCGTCGTCGCCGCCGCGTCGGTGTCTCCGGCCCGCTTAACGGGTGAGTTTAGCTCCTAATCCTTCGATTAGTGCTTAAACTTGCTTAGGGTTGGTTTAGTTAGATTTAATTCTAGTTTAAGTGATTTAATTAAGTTGTATTAGCCCTAAGATAGGTGGTTAGATGGATGGATTAGATTAGTCTAGCTTAATCTTGCTTTATTTGCTTAATGTGGTTTATGTGGTTAATTAAGTATGCTTGGCTTTAATTAATTGATGGTTGCTTTAATTAATGTTTTTAATGATTTCTGAATTTAATTTATAGTTTATTAAATTCTGAAATTTACTGTATTACTGTATTCAGGAGCATAGGTGGCTCAGTAGTTCTTTTTGACATAGATCTTTTGTATAAGCTTGAGGTGTTTATGAATGTGTATTTTGATTTGGAAATTGTTGTCCTGCTTTTCTATCCCATGTTTGTTGAGGTCAGGGGATTAGTAATTCGCTTCCGCATGTGCAATGATAATGAAGGGTCGGCGACGAGACCTGGGAACGTCGCAAAATTCTATCGACCACCAAGGGATGTGCGCGCGCTCGAGGCTCGGGGCGTGACAGAGAGCTACAGAAAGAGAGAGTGCTTCATAAAACGACCTCTGGCTAAACCATTTATTTATGGACGATCGGACTGGAAATGTACCCAAATAAACTCATTTAATCTAAAAAAAAAAAAAAAAACTCATTTAATCTATTTCGACTAATTTTCATTTAGTGCAATTATCATGACTCATATCCAATTTAATCATACACAATCCATACTCAATCCGATTCATATTGTTAAAATACTTTCATATTTAATTAAATCTAAAAGAACTTGTATCCAAAAAGAAGTGAGAGTGTGGAAAGAGTGAAAACAAGATCGAATGAAAGTAAAAGAAAATGAAGAGAGATTTGGAGAGTTGATTGGATTTAAATAAATTGTAAATACATTTATGATATATTTAACACCTATATTATGTTTAAACTTATTTATGATACATTTACTGAATATAATTTATATAATAACTCAACTCATCATATATAAATTAAGAAATAGATTTATTACCCATTTTTATAGATCTAATAACAGATGACATGCCATAATCCCTATTCCAACAATTGATTTATGAAAATTGAGTTCTCCGGAGAAGATCCTCTATGCTCTCATTGTTGAGAAAATGAATACTCTTGAGATGGTCGAGCCAGACTTTAGGGCTAAAACCATATAGTAATTGACTTAACAGTTAATATCACGAAAAATTTCAATTTTATACTATGTGACAATTGAGTTATTGTCGTGTGTTATCCCGTTCGATAATTTGGTAATATGTGACAATTTAACAAAAGCTAAAATTAATTTTTTGTAATTAAAAAATTAATTTGGGATACATATGTTATAAGTATATCGATTTGGAGTTTTTGGTTATTTGAAAATTAGTTTGAGATAATTTGGTTGCAGACCCATTAAATTGGGATTTTCAGTGATACTAGCTGCTGTTTAAAGCTTTAGCTTCCGTACAACTATCTATTATGCCCAGCGACTACTCGGGCAATTGAAGTTTACTGTTGATTGATTGTCTCGACTACCCATGGCCAAAATGGGGAAACAACGGGAGTAAAAAGGTCGTGCACGGCACCGACGAGGCTGGTCGGCAAACGTCGTACAGCCGCGTACAGGTCATCACCACCACAAGATTTTGTAGCATTACAGACAATGGAATTGGCCACTTAGCAAAAACAAAATTAAAAATTAAAAGGTCGTTATTTAACGCTTTAGCTTCCGTACAACAATCTATTATGCCCAGCGACTACTCGGCCAATTGAAGTTTACCGTTGATTGATCATCTTGACTACCCATGGCCAAAATGGGGAAACAATGGAGTAAAAGGTCGTGCACGGTACTAACAACGCAGGTCGGTGGACCTCGTACAGCCGCGTACAAGTCATCACCACCACAAGATTTTGTAGCGTTGCGGGCAATGGAATTGGCTACTTAGCAAAAACAAAATTAAAAATTAATAGGTCGTTATTTAAAGCTTTAGCTTCCGTTCAACTATCTATTATGCCTAGTGACTACTCAGGCAATTGAAGTTCACCTTTGATTGATCGTCTTGACTACCCATGGCCAAAATGGGCAAACAACGGAGTAAAAGGTCGTATGCGGTACCGACAACGCAGGTTGGCGGACCTCGTACAGCCGCGTGCAAGTCATCACCACCACAAGATTTTGTAGCGTTAGGGGCAATGGAATTGGCCACTTAGCAAAAACAAAATTAAATACTAGAATTATTACAATTTTAGGGTTTATTATTATTTTTAAGAAATTAATTATTATTATTTTTTAAAAGAACTGATTTGGTCCATCGGTCTAGTCCGGTCCGGTTTAGTTCTTTCCAGAACTAGGAATTAGATCGAAAATCACCGATTCCATTTTTATGGAACCAGGAATCGGACCGATACTCGTAGGAATCAGACTGAATCGGTCAGTCCAGTCTGGTCCATATTGGACGATTCCCAATCCAGGTGATCCAATATACTCACCCTTAGTTAAAGACAAGTTGCCTAGGTTCAGTAGGCAACATCAATTCGACATTTATCAAGGCCAATATCTTGTTGTCACTTAACAAAACGGTCAATTTGTTGAGTAATGTATCTCGATGACCGGTCACCCCGTTTGCTCCAGGTTGGGGTGATTGATTTGTGTAAATGAAATCTGTCAATTTCCAAGTTATAATAGTAATTAGATTTTGGTGATAATTGGTGTCAATTTGAAATTAATTTATGTGTTCCAGTGATAAATTTGTGCTGATTTATATTCTATTTGTTTTGTTAATGTTGTTTGAGCGAGTTTGTATTTTACACAAATGTCAATTTTTTTAACATTGCGGATATGTTAGATGCTCATATTCAGAAATAGTGGATGTGATATCCCGAAATTTGACCCATTTCGAAATATATGAAATGGTTAGTTTATTAATACACCGATAGTCAATTTACTTTGAGCTGATCACTTATGAGTTAACTAATCATTGGATGAAAGCCATAAATGATTAAAACGCGAAAGACCTGGAGAATTCGATCGTGGATCGACTGCTTGACCATAAGGATTGACAAATGTCAATACCTATTATAAGTCAATTAGCGAACAAATATAAATTGAATCCACAGAAGTACGTAGTTAGTTTGTGGGTGATTCCACACGATTATGATACTCACGTTGAACGACGATAAACCGATTTTCTATTGATCTTGTATTCAGGTTACGTAATTGAACCATCACAAGTACATGACAATTGAGGGTCATCCATGATTCGAAGTGGCACAAATTTGGATCGAAAATTATCGGCCTCGAGTCAACCGTGTGAAAAACCCTAAAAGTTGCTCGATAATTTAGGTCGTACTAAAATCGTATTTGACCGATTTTAACCATGAAATTAAATTCGATTTCGGGCATCAAACTTTTGAGGGTTTCAAGACTAATCCTTTGGATGTCACCTCATTTGCATGGGAATTTATCAGCAAGCGTAAAATTTTCGAAAAAGGGAATTATTGGACGAAAATTGAACAATGGGAAGAGAAGTCGGGCCATGCAAGGGTCATTGGGCCTCATGCCCATGTGGATCGGCCAACGAGGCCTAAGTGGGCCAAGCCAAGCCCAACAAGCCCAATTTAAGCAAATAGACCCAAGGGCAAAATTGGGAAATTTGGACAAAAAATGTGTGAAATATCTAAAATGCTCTAGCATTTATGGACTACAGACAAAAGAAATAAAGGAAAGGAGGAGAGGGTTTTAAGGGATTTAGTAATGATGACAATCTTGGAAAAATCTCAAGAAATCTCTCTCCCTCTCTCTCCATCTCTCTCTCATGTTACCTCCCCTCCATTTTTTCTTCTTCTTCTTCATCTCCATCTTCATTATCATCTTTTTCTTTCTTCTTCCTTGGGCCGACCACCACCGTCACCCTCATCACCACCACACCTCGTCGCTGCCCAAGCCACCTTCACCGTCGTTCATCTACGCCATCACCATCCCTCACCTCTACTGCAAGTCAGCACCGAACCACCTTTGGTGGCCGTGGGCTTCAAAAGCGAATCGCCACCATTCATGTCCCTATTGCGCCGACGTTGCTGTGAGCTTGCCATTGTCATAAACGGTGAGTTGACTTCCTAATATTTGATTATAGTGTTAATTGCGTCTAGGGGCAGTTTAGATTAAAGCTAATTGTGGTTTAGTGCTAAGTAATGATGGCTTAGCATTAATCTAGTTTAAGGATGGATTAGATTAGCGATAATTATAGTTAGTCTTAATTAAGGATTATTAGCGCTAATTCAGGTTTAGTGCTAATTGAGCTTAAGGATGGTTTAGATTAAGGATAATTGTAGTTAGTCTTAATTAAGGACGATTAGTGCTAATTAATGACGATGTAGTTGATAGGTTATCGTGATAAGTGATAAGTTGACTTGATAAGTTATCACAAGAAATGATAAGTGGACTTGATAGGTTATCACGATAAGGGATAAATGGACTTGATAGATTATCGCGATAAGGGATAAGTGGATTTGATAGGTTATCATGATAAGTGATAAGTTGACTTGATAGGTTATCGCGATAAGTAATAAGTGGACTTGATAGGTTATTAGGAATAAGTGATAAGCTATCACTGAAGGGGGGATAAGTTACTAAGAAATTGGTGATAAGCTACCACCAAAGAGGTGATAAGCTATCGGAAAATAGATGGTAAATTATCATTGATGAAGCAATAAGTTATCAGTTTAAGGTTGATAGGCTATCGCAATAGAATGATAAGTGGTGATTTTTTTTTTTTTTTATGTGTTGTGTACTTGATTTATTAGATGAATTTATGCATAATTTGTATTGTTTGAGCTTGTTATGCCATGAAGTTGATTGTCCAAATCACAAGTTTAAGTGTTATTTTCAAAGAAGATTTATTTGAATAGAGAATGACAAACTTTGAGATGTCATATTTGGACGCTGTGTTTTATATGCTAAATGGGGTAATGGGGTTTTAAAATAAAAGTGTGCAAAATTTAGCGGTTTGATTTTAAGCACGTGACCACATGCGATTATTTTATCAAAATTTTAAATGTAAAGAATTTCCGAGGTTTCTATTTAAGCACAAACTTTTTCACACTGTGTTAATTGATGGCAGATAAGACTTAGCTTGAGTATTGGCAATTCCGTCACTTAATGGGAGTTTAGGAATGATGCCTAATTTTTATTGGATGCTCGGACGAGGGTTTGGATGTCGAGCTATGGTTGAAGCTGGACCGATACTTCTTTATGGAATGTTGTCTAGGCGGTAGTTCTAAATGATGCCATGCCCGATGGGCGGGATGATACCCGATTATGTCGGAAGACCGCAACTCATGTGTTGGCCATGGCCTGATGGGTTGTAATAATCGAAACACGTGTGAATAATTGTGATACATTATGCTTGATTATGGGATAAAACTATGAGGCATGATAAAGAATGTGCCAAAATGGGTTTTACTTTATAATCGGGACCAGTGTGGATGCTTGGTGCATAAAAGATATATGCTCTGATTATTGATTATGCTGGGGGTGTGCCATAAAGAGGATCAAGTTTAAGAACGAAATACATCATTTTTCCAAAGTCGGGTAATCAACATCCCAAGGTATCTTTCATGGAGGAATGGATAATATTACCCCTTTATTTCATTTGCATCTTTCTTTGTTTAAGATGAACCGAACTTAATAATGCTCCATTGCGTTTGTTGGAACGTTACATGCCTTGGTACTCTTGATGTCTACTTGACAATGAAAAGAAAGTCATGTTAGAAACGGTATCAGAAATGGATAATTAGAATCGATACAATTTACTCTTCCTTTGAATTCCTTTTTGGATGCTTGGCAACTCCCTTCATTTGTCTCATCATGCAAAGTGAACTAGATCGATGGGTTATTTTGGCACCTAAGGCATCTCCAAATAAAGAAACTTCCCAAAATGGAATTCAACTTCATTTTGCCTCTATTGGAAGATTAGCGTTGACGAAGCCTTGACGCATGCTTGCTCCTCGAGTTCCATGAGCCTACACTTTTATCTTTTAGAAGGGGCAGATGCCGATCTCAAATAAACTCCTTAGCGACCATGTGAAGAGACAGCCTTAAGCAAAGCTTTCTTGAAATTTATTAAGTAGAGGTAAAGTTTTGCTTGAAATGCTTTTGAATTTGTTTTTAAAATGATGATTTTTATTAAACTGAATTCCATCATTAAAAAAAAAAAAAAAAAAAAAGTGAATCGCATGATTTACAAAAGCATCAATTGGATTCGCAATCAAGACCTAAAACGGAAAACATGATTCTTAACAAGAATAAAGACAATGATAAAATACAAGAAACTCTTGCACAAATGAAAGTAAAAATCAACGCTTCTCCTAGCTCTGGAGTTCACTCTATATGTGATCTCTATGTGATCAAACATGAGAATGTCAAGGAGCATCACACATAACCTGCAAAAAGACAACAATGTCAGTATATGAATGAGAGAGTGATCCCTTAATGAGGTCGCCTCTTACAATGAAATCAAGGCAACGCTATATGCCCCATAGTCCATATTACGGGATTTTTGTATTTAGAGAAGACACCATTGAAAATCGATCAGTGGCCATCAATCGAACGTCCACACTTATTCTAAAAGTTTCATATGCAAAAGTGGCATTGATTTTTAAAGATTTATTTATGATTTCTCTCCTACAAAAATGAAGCGACTTTTGTTTTGAGAAATCTATACACAAAATATTATCTGAATTTCAATCCCAGAATGTGAGAAATAAAGAATTTAATAGAAAATATGATCTCAATTTTTTTGTGCCCCAAATTATAATCTTGACTTGAAAAAATTTCTAAACAAAAAAGTGGTTTTGAGCCCATAATTGAAAATTTAGACAAAGTCATATGTTCAACATGCCAAATCAAAGTGTTTAGAACTTGTATTCAATATTCACTTATCAAGAGTGCTTGCCAATTTTTTTTATTATAAGCCTATAACACCGAGGGCATTCGATTGATTTCTGTGAATTTCAAGATGAAAATTCAACTTAAAAAAAAGCGAATAAAAAGAAGAATAATACTTACAATGGGGGATGGCTTCTCTCTCTCTCTCTCTCTCTCTCTCTCTCTCTCTCTCTCTCTCTCTCTCTCTCTCTTTACATAGACATATACATGGGATGTGGTTTGATGTCTACTTTATATAGCTCAAAATGGAGCCATAGGATCATCGGACTGAACCAACAAGATTGTGGCTAGGTCGCGTTACCCATGACTCTGGATTCATCAAATGGCCGACCCGTGTCTTGTGGGTGGGGACCTTTAATATCAAGAAAGAAATTTCGAGGTTGAGATGGGTGACTCGTACTACATGGTTGTAGTAGGAGTGGTATCCACCTCAACACAATCCTAAGAAATCCTATGCGGCCTAGGTCCGACGGTAGGTAGTGTGTGTCATGGTGTAGTGCAATGCAGGGAACACAGGCATGACAATTTATAAGCAAGCAACACTTCATGCGTAAATAAATAATTCATTCCTACACCCCGACAAAACAAAGGTTAGCAATCACTTCCCCTTATACCTCCCATTCTGCAAAAACATTTAACACTCACATTAGGGATGTACCTGATATCCTCGCTGCCAAACAAAAATGTTTTTTTTTGAAGAAAAGCAAGTCCAACCTAAGTCCTCCAAGGTCTAAAACCGAGTCCTCAGTGGAGTCGCCAAGCTATCGCGACCTACCCCTGGGGAGAAGGGAACATGTTTAGGGATATTGCCTAAAGGATGGACTTAAAGCCCATGATTAGCAAGGGCTCTCCCAAGCCCATACCTCGCGTGACGTTGGGGTATTTTTAGGAATTTTGCAAAAAGGAGTCGCCACTAGCCTATTGGGGTACTAATCCATTTTCCCTTTCTACTAGCCTATTGGGGTCAATTAGAAACCAAGTGAGGTATGAGAGTGTACCTCCCTTCAAAGTGAACTAGAGAATCTAGGGTCGATGACTTGATTACACTAATTAACCAATTAGTACCCTTTTGGTACCTAATCTTGTTCATTTTAAAAGAAAAGATTTTTGTTAGGCTGTTTTGATTGATTTTACATCATATCCACTAACATGTGAGGTGATCACGTAGGTGCGTAATCATTAAAATAATAGTTATAGCTATAAAGATCTTAATTGCAGTAAAATTAACCACGCACAATTAAACATTCACAAACGTAATTAAATATACAAATTAAACATGTGATATAATAATACTAGCAAATAAATGCATAATTATACTAAGAAAGCAAAACATAGCAATTCCTAACAAAACCCTACATTTTTTAATTTTTGATTTTTTTTTAATTTTTTAAAATTATTCTATTTTTCATTTTTTCATTTTTCAAAATATTATTTTAATATTATAAAATTATAATATATTAAAAACGACTCGGGTCGAATCCCCGGGTTGGATCCGACCTGGTTCGTTGAAAAGACGGTTGGAGCTCGGATCGGATCGGGCTAGACGACTTGAACCTGGATCGGACTGGGCTGCGCAACCCAAGCCAACGGAAACCTAACCGGGCTAGGCCTGATGTGCACGCCTAGTCTAGTCTAATCTTTTTTTTAATAAAAAAATGAAGCCCAAAAGCCCACGTATTAAATTAAGCCCAAACTCGGCCTTGAAATACCCGGCCCAAATTGCTCAAAACCCTACTCAGTTCACGACCTGGCCCGGCTCTTTTGACCCGGTTCGTGCCTCCTCTCTCTCCTACTCTTTCGCGGCGCTGAAGGAGGATGGTCGAGACGCCGTCAGGCGATGACTCAACGACAGTGGGGACGCGGTAGGTGACTGCACGAGCAGCGAGGGGCGACGGGTCTGCAAGGACAGGTGATAATAGCGCAGTGCTAGTGTGATTGGTGGCGACATGGCTCAAGGGAGCGACATGGGTGACAAAGTGACGGCGTTGGTTCCAGGTGTTGCAGCAATCGAGGTCAGACGGCAGCGACCAGAACGGCGTCACCCAGGCGTTGCAACAGTCGAGGTTGTATGATGGCGATCGAACGGCGTCAAGCCTAGGCGTTGTAGTAATCGGGGTCAGATAGTGGCAGCTTGAACGGTGTCGGGCCCAAGCAGTTGCAACAGTCGGGGTCAGGGGGCGACAGCTCGGACGACATCGAGCCTAAGCATTGCAACAGTCAAGGTCAGAGGGTGGTGGCTTGAACGGCATCGGGCCTAGGCATTGCAGCAATCGAGGTCAGAGAGCGGCGGCTTGGATGGCGTTAAGGTTGGATGGCGGCGGATCGACGGCGTTGGGCCCAAGCATTGTAGCAATCGGGGTCGAAGGGTAGTGGCTCAGCGTCGGTGGTGGCTAGAGACACGTCAACGACGGTGGAGACCCAAAGACGCATCAACGGCGGTGGCCTCGGTCCATTCTTGCCTCTCCTCCTCAGCTTCCCTCCTTGCCCCCGGTTTTGTTCTCCCTTTCTCTCCTCCTCCTCTCCATTTTCCTTCTGATCATGCTCCTCTCTCCTCTCCTGCAGTGCCCTCTGCCTTTGCTTGCGCCTGCTCCATTCTCGTGGATTAGCAACGTGGTGTCACCACTTTAAGATGTAGGGGATAGGCAGGTTGCAGGAGTAGTGATGGCATGGTGAGGGGGCTCGGACTATTGGCATCACAAAAGTAGTGGTGGCATGGCGAGGGGGCTCGAGCTATAGGTTGCAGGAGCGGCGGCACGGCAATAGGCACGGCAGAGCTAGGCGGAGCTTTGGTTGCTGTCGTCAGCAGCCCCGGCGGCGAGTGCAAGAGGTTAGCATTTGGAACTCCCCCCCCTCCCCGGGGGGAAGGCCGAGGGCGGTGAGCCCGCTACCCCCAAAAGAAGCCCCCCTCCTCTCCCTTTTTTTCTCTTATTTTTTTTCTCTCTCCACTGTCCACTCTCATGTCCCTTCTTCCTGTTCTACTCCTATTGTGCTACTTTCCTATTCCTTTCTACTTTCTGCTGCCTTTTTGCTTTTTGCTGTAGGTCTTTGGGCGCGAAGATGCGGATAGGAGGAGGCAAGTTAGGATGGTAGGGCCGAAGGGGAGAAGGGCCCAGCCCATGCAAGGAAGGAAAGAAAAAGGGGGCCAGGCCAAGGCCAAATCCAACCTAACTCAGCCCCTTCCACGTTTTTTTTAAAAAAAAAAAAATTAATTAGTTAATTTTTCAAAATTTTAATTTAAATGTTTTTTATGTACTTGAAAAACAAATTAGATGTCAACACTTGTTAAAAAAAAATTACGCCATTTACTCTGGTAACAAGGTTTTTTGGCGACCATAGTGAACACGTCAGATGAATTACCTGAGGATGCCAAGAGAAAGAACGCAAGAGGATTTCATGGATAGGACAAAGATGTTCCAAGATGATTTAAAACTAAACATCCAAAGCCAGTTTGTGCTCCTAAAGTAAGCCTAGGCTAGAGCACTACTAGGATGGGAGATCTCCTAACAAAGTGTCTACCTATGTGCCAAAGGATAAAATGTGAGGCTCAATATGGGGCGAGCCAAAGCGGACAATATCTCTATGAGTTAGTCCCTATTGGAAGCCCTCCAGTAGATGTGTGGCTTGGGAATGAACTAAGCAAAAGCTAGTAGGCCTGTAATGACCCGATTCAATGAGAGTGAGGAGTGGTCGCCGGGGCTAGAGGGCTTGAACAAGGAGCGGCTCCTTACAAGCTTTTACGATGGCAAATGGGGCAGCAATGAACCAAATAGGGACAAAGCAATTATGAGATAATTCTATTAAAGTGGCGCTACGAAAATATGGTTGAGCTTGTAGGACTCCAATTTGTTGAAATAAGGTTAGAGAGATGAGGACAATTGGCTAGAGTTAGAACTAGCTATTTTGGCTATGTATGACTTTGATGTCATCATTAAGATAGATTAGCTCACCAAGCAATGAGTTACGATGGGCTATTATCATAAAGCGATTCAATTTAACCCCTTAATGGGTGGTAGTTTCGAGTTTGTTAGAAATGAGGAGCACCCTTAGTTACTTTAATTTTGTCGTTTGAGGTGACCCAATTGTTGAATGTGGGTTGCCAAGGTTATTTGACGACCGTGGTTGATACATCAATTGAGGAGACAAGGACGGAAGACATCGCTATGGTGCAAGAATTTTATGATATCTTTCCTCAGGAGTTACCTAGTTTGCCGCCTGAAAGGGAGATAGAGTTTGTGATTGAGTTGGCCATTAGGACGGAACCAATTTCCAAGGCACCTTACTATATGGCGTTGTTGGAACTAAAAGAGTTAAAGGTGTAGATGTAGGAGTTGTTGGACAAAGAATTTATTTGTCCTTGTGCATTGTCTTAGGGAGTACTAGTTTTGTTTGTAAGGAAAAAACATGGTTTGTTGCGTTTTTTGCATCAACTATTGACAACTTAATCAAGTGACAATCAAGAACAAGTATTTGTTGCCAATAATAGATAACTTGTTTGACCAACTTTAAGGAGCTTCGATGTTCTCCAAGATAGATCTAAGGACGGGCTATCATCAGTTGAGGATAAAGAATGAGGATATATTGAAAACAGTATTTCATATGGGACATGGTCACTATGAATTTACCATGATGCCATTTGAATTAACTAATGCTTTAATTACTTTCATGGACTTGATGAATCGAGTGTCCAAGGAGTATCTTGACTAGTTCATGATCGTGTTCATCAACGATATCTTGACATACTCGAAGAGACCAGAGGAGCATAAATAACACTTAAGGACAATACTTTAAACCCTATGAGAACATGAGCTATACGCCAAGTTCAGTAAGTATGACTTTTGGTTGACTTGTGTAGCCTTCTTGAGTCACGTGAATTCAAGTGAAGGGATTTTTGTGGACCCAACCAAGATTAAGGTAGTTATGAATTGGCCGAGACTAACGGCAGTGACTTAGGTTTGAAGTTTTTTAGGATTGGCAGGCTATTATAGATGGTTTATGAAAAGATTCTTTGCAATAGCCATGCCTTTGACGCGATTGCTAAAGAAGGATGAAAAGTTCGAATGGACGGATAAGTTTGAGTGTAATTTCCAAGAGCTTAAGCATGAGCTGACTACCACACTTATGTTGACAAATTCATTTGGTTCTAAAGGATAGGAGATCTATAGTGATGCGTCGTATAAATGACTGGGCTGCATTTTAATGCAATATGGGAGAGTAGTTACTTACAAGTCCCGTTAGCTAAGACATCATGAGTTGAACTATTCAATGCATGATTTTGAATTGGTAGCAATCATCTTCACCCTGAAAATTTTGAGGCATTACTTGTGTGAAGAAAGGTTCTAGATCTTTACGGACCATCAAAATATCAAGTATTTATTCTCTTAAAAGGAGCTAAATAGGAAGCAACATCATTAGATGAAACTTCTTAAGGACTACGACTACGACATCCGGTATCATCCTGGAAAAGCCAACAAGGTCGCGGATGCACAAAGTCATAAGTCGCCAATCGCGTAGATGATGGTTCAAGAGTGGATTTTGCTCGAAGGAGTTCAAGATTCGAATTTCAAGTTTGAGATAAGCCACATTTCAAGTCTCATTGCTACCCTCAAAATTGAATCGGAAGTGCAAGCGAAAATTAAGATGCTCCAATCGATGGATCTTGAGATCCAAAAATTTTGCAATGAGATGTAGAAAAGAGGAAAGCTGATTTCCAAGTAATTAAGGATGGAATATTAAAGTTTCATGGATGGTTGTGTGTGCCCAATGATGTGGAGCTTAAAGAATAAATTTTGTCGGAAGCCTATCGTAGTAGTTATAGTATTCATTCGGGCAGCAAAAAGATGTATCAAAATTTGTGTCAACATTATTGGTGGAATGATATAAAGGCAGATTTCACCAAGCATATCACCAAGTGTTTGACATGCCAACAAATGAAGGCAAAGTATGGCAAGCTTGGAGGACTTTTGCAATCTCGAGATTCTCGAGTGGAAATGGGAATATATCACAATAGATTTTGTGATGGAATTGCCAAAGATTCAACGAAACAATGATTCCATGTGGAACATGATTGACAGGTTAATGAAGTATGTGCATTCCATCGTTGTATAGAAGGACTTTACATTAGATAGATATGCTGAATTGTACGTGCAACAAATAATTCGTCTTCTTGGAGTGCTAGAGACCTAAAGTTTACGGTAGCTTTTTGGAAAAGTTTACAAACTGCTCTAGGAAATAAGTTGTAGCACAACACGGCCTATCATCCACAGACGAATGGCTGGTTTGAAAAGACTATTCAAACCCTTGAGGATATACTGCGAGCTTGCGTGTTAGATTTCAAAGGAAGCTGGGGGAACATATTCATTTGGTTGAGTTTGCCTACAACAATAGCTATCAACAAAGCATCAAGATGGTGCCATTTGAAGCATTGTATGGCAGGGCCTGCAGTACTCCTATCTGTTTGGATGAAGTTGGAAAACGCAAGATTACGGGGCCTGAGCTGGTTCAGCAATCAATGGACGCTATTAAGATCATTTGAGAAAGGCTTAAGATCGCCTAGAGTCGTTAGAAAATCTATACAGATAAATGGCATAGGCCTTTGGAGTTTCAAGTGGGTGAACATGTTTTTTCCTCAAAGTGTCATCGATGCAAGGCACCTCATGCTTTGGCAAGAAATGGAAGTTAAGCCCGAGGTACATTGCGAGATAGCTAGTGCGAACACCTAGAGGAGGGTCAATAGGTGCACAAACAACTTTTTGCAGAATATAGTATAAAACGTTACTTTTAACCTGAGTCTATTTAACAATAGACTTTGAAGATGAAAATATAATCTAACAATTAAATAAAGTTATGAGCAAAGTAAATGAGCTTAAGGAAGAGAATAAGAACACAAGGTTTATAGTGGTTTGGCTTAATCCAAGCCTACGTCCACTCTCCCGCACTGACAGCCCACTGGTTGGATTTATCTATGAATCAAAAAGAGTCGTTACAGTATTACGTCCTTGATTCCATAGTGTAGAGACTCTGCTACACTTCCTCAAGACCTCACAAATGTATAAACTCTCTTTTGAGTACAAGTTTACGCTCAACAATTAAATCAGCAAAGAACAAGAAGCTTCAAACTTTGGAATTTATCTATCCCGCATGCTCTCAAATAACTAGAGCATACTCCTCCATGCCTTCATAACCGTTGGCACCTTCCAAAGGAGTTCTTCCAATCTACTCGTTGGACATAATTAATTAGGAAGATTTTTGAGTTACTTAAGGAATATGACGATAGCCCATCAATCTTGCTCGCCCATACAATCAAGATCTAGGTTTTCATAAGTAGATTTTCCAAGTATGCTTCGCCATTCAACGGATCCAAATTACTCGAATTAAATTCAAAACAAATAATAGATCTTGAGATGCTATTTTCAACCATGAGATCTTCTTCAATCACTAGAATCAAATCCTTAAATAAATACTCGATTCTGGATAAGTCTTCTTCATCGATCTAGGAACCGTCAATGAGGACAGACTTTAAATCTCGAGTCTGGTGGTCTGGTAATCTTCAGACTTTGATGAAAGAGTTTGCAAGTCTTCAGACTAGACTGATGGAAACGTTTTGTCAACTTTAAAACAAACAAGAAAGTTTTCTCCAACAATCTCCCCATTTTTTATGGTGACAAAACTTTCATGTAGATTTGGATATTTTTGACTTGCAAGACAATACTCAAGTAAACATGGATATCTCACAAAAGATAATTGGATTAGTAAAGATAGTATCGAATCTACATCCATAGGAAATGTGTTAGTCTTGTAAAAACAACTATCTTTGCCATGAATACCATCAACACTTAAAATACTGCAAGCAAGCATTAAATGATTAAACAATTTAAATCCAAATCAATCACAACCAAACAACCAAACAAAAGTAAAGTCAAATCAAACAAGAGTCAAATCTCAAATCTGCACAATTTCCCTTTTTTTGTCAGCATTAGAAAGGTAGAGACAAAAAGAGAATAAAATTAGGATTGTTTTGGAACGCGACCAAGCTGGAAATCTCCCATCGATTTGACAGTTTCTTCTAGCTTTTTCAAATCCTCCTTCAGTTGTGTCACTTCTTCACCCTTGGCATTTGCTTGGACTTGAAGAGCAAGGGCTTGGATTTGATCATACAAAGAAACTAAAGAGGCTTGACTAGCATTTTGCATATTTTGAACTTCGCATCCCAGGGCATAAATCTGGCCTCGCATCTCCACAAGAACATCAAGCTATCTTCGAAAGTCTGCTGAGTTGTCAGTCTGAGTGTTTGCTTTGGCATGATCAATTTGAGGAGTATTGGCAGATGATGGCATTTCAACATGAGCACCCAGATTTGGAGATGAAACCTCATGACCTTTCTCAGGAAATTGAGAGGCATATACATCCTCTGGATCTGCAGGTGAACAGCTAACATCTTCACTAATAAAAGCAATTGAAGAGGTACATCTTTTCTCAGCAGCTCCCCTTGCTTCAGTGCCTTCAAGTGGAGAGAAGTACTCTTCATGCTCTGTCTCTTCTCGTTCTCTTCTGCCCTCTTCTTCTTCTGCAGTTCTTTTTTCCTCTGCTTCTTTTCTCATCGATTCTCTCTCTCCACTCCTTTTCTCTGACTCTTCTCTGTCTTGATCCTCTCTCTTCTCTGTCTCTGGAACAAAACGTTGTAAGTTTCTTAATGCAAGAGCGGAAATGGTGACATCTTCCTCATCTTCTTCATCTCGCAAGATGAGTGCTCTTCTTTTCTTGGATGGAGCTGTCATGGGCTCCTTCCCTTTCCATTTTGCAGCCATAGAAACTTGGTGAGTCTTGATAGGGGTTTTCTCCTTTAATCGCTCCAAAGCTTTGTTCAGCTCCTTCAGACGCATTTTGGAAACCATTTTTAGTCCCACCACCATTTGATCACAGGTACGAACACACAGAATCTTGGGAGGCTGAATATTCAAATTTCTGAATAACTTAGTAATAAGTGCTGAGTAAGGAAGTTGGCCCTTGTCTTTCATCATCGATCTATACATATGAAACATGATAGTGTGTGGAAGAAAGAACTTTTTGTCAGCGTTGATAGCATACATCAATTTTGCTTCTGAGTTGGAGACATCAGTTTTCGAAGTCGATTTGGGTCTAAGGCAATTGATCACAATCTTGTGAAGCAAAATATTTGAGGCATTCATCCTCAAGTACGAAATTCGTCCTTCCGCCATTCCATCCCGAACAAGCTCTATAGTCGCACGACCAATAGACACACTAATTGATTGGAATGCCCATCTCCCTACCCCAATCACATTAGCCAATGTGTCCATATCAACTACATAGTTCTGGTCTCGAACACTAAAAGAAAATCTATTCGCATTCAAGAAACTTAGATTAGAATAGAAATATGCAGTAAGTTCTGGATGAGCCTCTATTGTCTCAGAATGAAATCATTCAAGTTGGAGTAAGGTGAATTTCTCTCGCAACTTCACATTCAGAGAATCAAGAAAATCAAAGTCCATAGTTCTTGGGTTGATCACCCCTCGCTTTAGCAACTTAGAGTAAAGTCACTTGTGTTCCTCAAAGCGAAACAAATCTGTCCTTTTGCTTTGAATATTTGCCGCAACACCCATTATAGGCTTAAAATGAGTGTACATCTTGTCATCATCATTTTCATCAGGTTGACTAAGACCTCCAACGTGTGGATTGCTTGGAATATTCGCAAAAGCTCTTTCTGCCGACTCCGCAGGAGCAACTCCCAATCGTTCCATCGTTCACAAAAAGTGGGTTTCATTTTGATACCCTTTTTCTTTTAAAAATTCAACAATAAAGTTCAAGGGAGTACCTCCCTCCTTCAAGGCAAAGTAGAGTTTAAAGGTAAATGCAGGCTTTTGAGTTCTTACAGGTTCTGCATCTTCAATGATTTCTTCCTCCGCTTGTTGTTGAACATCTGGTGGTCTAGCACGAGGAGAATGACGCTGTTGAGAATGTTGTGGACTCTATTGCCATCTTAGAGATTCTTCTTCCTCGGTGAGGTCAAAATGCATAGGACCCCCACGCATATGTTGTGGTCCCCTATTCGCAATCCTTGAAAACTTTCTTTGGAAAGACATTCTCACAGTCTTTGAGAGATTCCAAACTCGTTTCGCGAGAAAGATGAAAACTTTGAGGATTAAACTAGAGGGTAAAAGAGCTGTTAAAAAAAAAAAAACTAGAGGGTAAAAGAGAGAAGATGATGTTCTGTGCTTTCTTAGGGTTTTGTGAGTAAAGCGAAAGAAAACAAACAGTATATAAAGCAATCGAAGAGAAGTATACGGAACGTCGTAAAAGGAAAAATAGAAAATGCATTTTCAAAAAATAACTTCCTTTTTTAAAGAAGATAATCGTCATTTTAAAAGATAACTTCTTTTTTGAAAATGAATGATTACAATAATCACGAAAACTTGAGAAGATAACATCAACCAATTACAGATAAACAAACGTACATTTTCAAGTTTTTATTTGAGAGATAAATTTCTAAAATAGAAATAAATTACAGTCGTGATTCTTGATCTCATGAGTTTGAACTTTTTCAAATTTTAAGATATTGAGTCTGGATCGAATAAACTCGAATTGACTTTTCTCCAGTGGCTTTAGAAAAATGTTCGCTAGTTGATTCTTTGAGTCAATGAATTGAATCAAGACTTCTCCATTTTGAACATGGTTTCTAATAAAATGATGTCGAATCTCTATATGCTTTGCTCTTGAATGAAGAATTGGATTCTTGGTGAGATTAATCACGCTGGTGTTGTCACATTTGATTTTAGTGCATGAGTCTTCGATTCCAAAGTCTCTTAGCCGTTGTTTTATCCACATGATTTGAGAACAACAACTTCCAAGAGCCACATACTCTGCTTCTGCTATTGAAAAAGTTACAGTACTTTGCTTCCTTGAAAATCAAGATACTATCCTGTTACCAAGTAATTGACAAGTGCCCGAAGTGCTCTTTCTATCAACTCTGCATCATGCTAGGTCTATGTCTGAATATCCAAGGAGAGTAAAGTCTCCTTCTTTAGGATACTAAAGACCCAAACTAGAGGTTGTTGCAACGTATTTAATGATGCGTTTAGCAGCACTTAAATGAGATTCTTTGAGATCTGATTAAAATCTTTAACAAAGCCATTTTGGATTAAAAACTTACTTAACCTGTCATACCAAGCTCGAGGTGCTTGCTTTAAACCATATGGTACATTTTTTAGTCTGAATACAGAGTTTGGTTTTCTTGGGTCTTCAAAATCGGGAGATTGTTCTACAGACTTCCTCTTAGATAAATCCATTTAGGAAAGCACTTTTGACGTCCATTTGGAATAACCTGAAATTCTTATAACAAGCAAAAACAAGTAATAATCTAATTGCTTCTAACCTTGCTACTAGTGCGTAAGTTTTATCATAGTCTATCCCTTCTTCTTATGTATATCCTTTGGCCACGAGTCTTGCTTTGTTCCTTACGACTTTTCCTTTTCGTTCATTTTGTTTCTGAAAACCCATTTAGCTCCAATAACAGATTTACCTTTTGGTTTATGAGTCAATTCCCAAACATCGTTGATATTGAATTACCTGAGTTCTTCTTGCATAGCTTTAATCCAGCTTTCATCAATTAAAGTTTTCTTTATGCTTTTGGGTTCTATTTTAGAAATAAGAGCCACATCGCTAGACTTTTCACGCCTTTTGGATCTTGTACGAATCCTTTCATCAATGTCACCAATAATTTCTTTGGGATGACTAGACTTGTGCTTCCAGTCGTTAGTTGGTTTGTCAGACTATTGATCTTTTTCTTCATTTGATTCTACAACGATCGTTCTTTGCTGGTCTTCTAAAGTCTAAGCTGCTTCTGGTGATTTATACTTTGTAGAGTCTGGAGTAAGTTTAGATTCTTCAAGTTGAGTCTGAATCAATTGATTTTGTATAAGGTCTTGAAATTTGAAATTCATCGATTCCTCCACAGATTGAATATTTTTGTTGTATATTCTGTAAACTTTGTTGGTGGTTGAATATCCAAGGAAGATACCTTCGTCTAATTTTTCTTCAAACTTACTAATTCGATCATTTGCATTTTTTAATATAAAACATTTACATCCAAACACATGAAAATAGGAAACAATTGGCTTCTTTCCTTTGAACAACTCATAGGGAGTTTTCTCCAGAATAGGCCTTAAGAAGACTCTATTAATAATATAACATACTGTAGAAACTGCTTTAGCCCAAAAACGAGAAGAAATGTTACTTTCAATTAAAAGTGTTCTAGCCATTTCTTGCAACGATCTATTCTTCATTTCCACAACTCCATTATGCTCTAGAGTGTATGGTGAGGAGAACACATGCTAAAAGCCAGAATCATCACATAATTTAGCAAAGTCTTGATTTTCAAACTCACCTCCATGGTATGTCCGTATACTTGAAATAACATACCCTTTCTCATTTTGAACTTTCTTAGCAAATTTTATAAAATAAGAAAATGTTTCAGACTTACTTGCCAAGAAATATACCCAAGTAAATCGTGAATAATCATCCACTATTACTAGACAATATTTCTTATCACCAATGTTCTGGGATTCTGGTTGGTCCAAAGATATCTATATGCAAGAGCTGCAGCACACGATTAGTGGAAACTTGATTTATTGGTTTGAAAGAATTTCTAACCATGTTTTCCCAATACACATGGTAAGCATAAATCAGATTTTTGGTATGTCAGATTGGACGGTCCACGAACAAGCTTCTTTGCAAAGAACTTGGCTATTTGTTTCATGTTGATGTAGCCAAGTTTTCTGGGCCAGAAATTAGCTTCCTCTTGAATTGAAATTGGATATTGGGATTTTTCTGGTTTGATATCCAGAAGATAGATGTTCCCATGTCTTCACCCCGTGAAAGTTTGAGAGGAGTCTTTACTAGTTCCTGAATATATTCCTTCTTGAAAATTAATTTTGAAACCTGTGTCACACAGTCAGCAAGTTGTGGTTGAGTCCTTCCACTAAGGAAACGTTGCTGATTGTGAGACTTCCAATCTTTACAGTTCTGCATCCGACAATTTTGCCTTTGTTATTTTCATAAAAAGAAACTTTTCCACCATTAACTTGCATAAACTTTATGAAACAACTTGAATCTTCTGTCATATGTCTTGAGCATCCGCTATCCAAGTACCATTTGACATTTTTCTTGATAGTGACCTGTATTTAAAAAAGAAACTTAAGCTTTCTTTGGTACCCATACTTTCTTGGGTCCAATAGAGTTAGTGCAATATGAGAGTGCTAGTATGAACACCTAGAGGGGGGTGAATAGGTGTTTAAGATAAATCTTGGCAAATATATGTTGAATAAAATAAACTTCAAACAAAGGAGTTAAGGAAGAGAATAAGAACACAAGATTTATAGTGGTTCGGCTTAATCCAAGCTTACGTCCACTCTCCTACGCTAACAGCCTTCTTGGCTGGATTCCACTATGCAATCAACAAGAGATTACAACTTTGAGTGCAAACACTTAGTAGTAGATCACACTATCTCACTAAGTCACTCTTTTGGTATTTCTCTCACGATTACAAATATTTAAGCTCTCTAAAGACAAGTGTATGATCGAAGGTCACTCAGACTTTGGAATTATAAATTCTACGCTCTATCTCTTTTTTGCTCATCGGTCCATGATCTCCTTAAATATTCCTCAACTTCCAAACTAGCCGTTGGACAGTATCCCAGAAAATCGTCTTCTAATATACCCATTTAACAGCTCTGTATCTAGAAGATTTGGTAGCCGTTGAGTGACAAAGGTAGAATCCCAAATTGATTTCGATCGCCCATACAAACGGAATCTTGGTTTCCATAAGTAAAGCTTCTTCGTATAGAAAGTTCTTGTCTTCAAGATCCAATCGTCAATAAATTAGATTGAATCAATCAAATCAATCTTGATGTGGAATCCAAACCAGATCACTAGCCATTATATGATTGGGCTTGAGTTACGATTCATTGAATCTGGATGTAAAGTCTGAGAGCAATAGACTTTACAATCTGAGTCTGAGTGCGATAGACTTTGCAATCTGAGTCTGAGTACGATAGACTTTGCAATCTGAGTCTGAATGCAATAGACTTTACAATCTGGGTCTGAACATATTTTGCTTTTGAACAGATTTAGCTTTAAGGTCTGTACCCAGTTCAGCTTCAGCATAGAGTCTGTCTTCTGGTTCTTCATTCACATTCAGTTTGGAATTTGTCAGAATGAGCAGACTTCTGATGTAGAACAGACTTTGACACTAAAGTCTGGCAGTCTTCAGACTTTGACACAAAAGTCTGGAAATCTTCATAATATACTTTGGACATATGTTACGTTCAGTCTTTTGGTCGTCTTCACACTTTGACACAAAAGTCTGGAAATCTTCATAATATACTTTGGACATATGTTACGTTCAGTCTTCTGGTCGTCTTCACACTTTGACAATATCTTTTACATGTTCTATCATCTGCATGGTCTATTACTTAACCATTAAACATGTTAGTAGCCTTTGATTTATTTTGTCATCTTCAAAATATCATAAGGGATTTCCCTAACACAATATATGGTCTTTGACCAAACATTCTTAACAGATTTCCAAACCATAGGACATTCTTTCTCAAGATGTTCTAAGCTGTTGCATTTAGAACATTTAAGAGCACTACGGCCTACAGGTTTTACAAAGACTTTTTGAAAATGATTACTATAAAAATCTTTTGTAGATCTTTGTTTAATTCTTTACTTTTGGAAAATCAATTAGAGGGATAGTTTCAGCAGTCATTCCCAAGCCTAATTTGTTAAACTAAGGTCTTTGCGCTGAAAGAATTTTTTCTAATTTCTCAGATCCTATAGAAAACATTTTTGAAGTACCTGAAATATCATTTTTCAAAAGTGCATTTTCTTTTGAAAGAGAGTCTGCATTTCTTTCAAGGCAATAACACTTTTATCTAAATTTTCAACATTTTCTTTCCAAATAATCTCCTTTGCTTTAGTGCAAAATTTTCCCTTTTTAGTTCGGAAATCCTTTTGAGAGAGATTTTGAGACTAAGACACAATTCATCAATATATTTAGAGACTTTAGTAGGAATTTTTAGATTACTTACCTCGATTTCACTGTCTGAGTCTGAGTCTGTCTCAGAGTCTGAATCTGATTTTGATTGTACCATTAGACAAATATTAGCATAATCATCATCACTCTCTTCACATTCGGTATCACTTCAAGTTTCTGCTTTGAGAGCCTTTATGTATTTCTTATCTTTTCCTTTCTTTTTCTTTAGTAAGGGACAGTTGGGTCCGATGTATCCCTTTTTCTTGCATTCAAAACAAATCACATCTTTATTGGATTCATCATCATCAGCTGATTTATTTTGAAACTTTTGAGAACTTTGTTTCTTCCAATTGAATCTTCTTCATTTTTTGTTCAGTTTTCTGAACCTTCTTATCATGAGAGCAAGCTCTTCATCGTTCATATCGTCTTCAGAATCTGTAACATCAGAATCATCATTAGATTTTAATGCAATAGATTTTTTTACCTTTGGGATCTTCATCTTCATTAATTTGCTCCATTTCATAAGACTAAAGAGTGCCAACCAAATTGTCAACGGAGAGTGGCATGATCCTTTGTGTCTCCCTTATTGAGGTCTTTACGTGATTCCAATCTTTGGAAAGTCCACGCAATAATTTGTTAACTTTCATGGGTCTAGAGATTGGTTGACCTTGATACTCAAGACCATTCACAATTTCTATAAAATGACTAAACATGTCAATGATAGATTCTCCTGGTTTTATCTTGAATGCTTCATATTGACCAAGCATAATATTAATTTGGTTTTTTTCACTCGATCGGTTCCTTCATAGGTGATGTGCAATTTATCCCAGACTTCTTTAGCTGTTTCACAAGAAGATATTATGTTATATTCAATGGGAGATAATGCACAATATAAGGAATAAATTGCTTTTGCATCAAGAGCTTGTCTCTTGGTTATCTCTTCTTGAGTCATCTCACTGAACTCAATAGCTTCTTTTCCCTTTTCTGAGATTGTTGTAGTTTTAGGAATGATTCCTTTGTCTACCACATCCCATTCAAGAGGGTCTTTCGATCTTAGGAATGCCTTCATCTTGTTTTTTCATATATTGTATTCCTTCCTATCAAAGTAAGGCGGTCTAGTGTTGCTTTGCCCTTCAACCAAACCTGGAGCCAACATACTAGCTATGGATCGTTAACTCTGAAGTAAAAACACTTTAATTTATATGAGTACACAGGCTCTGATACCAATTGAGATAGCTAGTACGAGCACCTAGAGGAGGGTGAATAGTTGCACAAACAACTTTTTGTAGAATATAGTATAAAACATTACTTTTAATTTGAGTCTATTTAACAGTAGACTTTGAAGATGAAAATAGACTCTAACAATTAAATAAAGTTATGAGCAAAGTAAATGAGCTTAGGGAAGAGAATAAGAACACAAGGTTTATAGTGGTTCGGCTTAATCCAAACCTACATCCACTCTCCCGCACTGACAACCCATCGGCTGGATTTCACTATGAATCAAAAGAGTCATTACAGTATCACGTCTTTGATTCCACAGTGTAGAGACTCTGCTACACTTCCTCAATACCTCACAAATGTATAAACTCTCTTTTGAGTACAAGTTTACGCTCAACAATTGAATAAGCAAAGAATAAGGAGTTTAGACTTTGGAATTTATTTATTGCGTACACTCTCAAATAACTAGAGCATCCTCCTTATATATTCCTCCATGCCTTCATAACCGTTGGCACCTTCCAAAGGAGTTCTTCCAATCTACCCGTTGATAGAATCAATTAAGAAGATTTTCTAGGTTTCCATAAATAGAATCTTCCAAGTATGCTTCACCATTCGACAGATCCAAATTACTCGAATTAAATTCAAAATGAATAATAGATCTTGAGATGCTATCTCCAGCCGTGAGATCTTCTTCAACCACTCGAATCAAATCCTTAAAGAAATACTCAATTTTGGATAAGTTTTCTTCGTCATTCTAGGAACTGTCAATGAGGGCAGACTTTAAATCTTGAGTCCGACAGTTTGGCAATCTTCAGACTTTGACGAAAGAGTTTGCAAGTCTTCAGACTAGACTGATGAAAATGTTTTGTCAACTTCAAAACAAACAAGGAAGTTTTCTCCAACACATTGGTCCCTTCAAGATTTTGGAGCGGATTGGAACTTTGGCCTATTGTCTTGCGTTGCTACCAAGGCTTGTTCAAGTGCGTGATGTATTTCCACATGTCAATGTTGAGTAAATATGAACCTGATCCGACCCATATGCTGAATTTCGAGGAAATAGACGTGGATGATAGGGTGTCGTACATGAAGAGACCAATTCGGATAGTGGATTGAAAGGAGCAAGTATTACGCAACAAGACGATTCTCTTAGTCAAAATGATCTGGCAATACCATGGAACAGAAGGAGCCACGTAGGAAAGCAAAGAGATGATGAGGTGTCAACTGTTGGAGAAAACTTCCTTGAGTGTTTTGAAGCTGACAAAACGTTTCCATCATTCTAGTCTGAAGACTTGCAGACTCTTCCATCAAAGTCTGAAGACCTCCGGATTGCCAGACTCAAGACTCAAAGTCTATCCTCATTGACAGTTTCTAGACCATCGAAGAAGGCTTATCCAGAACTGGATGTTTCGTTAAGGATTTGACTTTATCGACTAGAGTAGATCTCTTGGCTGGATATAGCATGTCAGAATCCATTATTCAAATCAAGATTGATTTAGGGATTTGGATCCGTTGATTGGCGAAATATACTTGGAAAGTTCTACTTATGAAAACCTAGATCTTGATTGTATGGGCGAGCAGGATTGATGTGCTATCGTCATGTTCCTTAAATAGCTCGAAGATCTTCCTAATTGATTGTCCAACGAGTAGATTGGAAGAATTCCTTTGGTAAGTGCCAACGGGTATGATGGCATAAATGAGTATATAAGGAAGACGCTCCAGTTGTTTGAGTGTGTGCACGATAGAAGAATTCCAAGTCTGAAGCTCATTGTTCTTAGTCAATTAAACTGTTGAGCAAAATCTTGTACACAAAAGAGAGTCTATATCTTTGAGAGACCTTGAGAAAGTGTAGTTGAGTCTCTACACTGTGGAATCAAGGAAGAGCTTTACTGTAACAACTCTTTTATTCATAGTGAAATCCAGTCGGTGGGCTGTCAGTGCGGAAGAGTGGACGTAGGCTTGGATTAAGCCGAACCACTATAATCTCTGTGTTCATATTCTCTTCCCTACGCTCTTTTACTTTGATCGTAATTCATTTTGGTTACAAGAGACAAATTTCATTTTCATAATCTATTGTTGAGTTGTGCTTCATATTTATTTCATAAAATTGTTTTTACACCTATTCACCCCCTTCTAGGTGCTCATACTAGCTTTCACAATTGGTACCAGAGCCTGTGTACTCACTTGAATTGAAGTGTTTTACTTCAGAGTTAAAGATCCATGGCTAGTATATTGGCTCCAAGGCTGGTTGAAGGGCAAAGCAATACCAGACCGCCTTATTTTGATGGGAATGAATACAACATATGGAAAAACAAGATGAATGCATTCTTAAGATCAAAGGATCCTTTGGAATGGGATGTGGTAGAAAAAGGAATCATTCCTAAAGCTGCACTTGTCTTAGAAAGAGGAAAAGAAGCCGTTGAGTCTAGCGAGATGACTCAAGAAGAGATAACTAAGAGACAAGCTCTTGATGCAAAAGCAATTTATTCTTTATATTGTGCATTATCACCTACTGAATATAACAGAATATCTTCTTGTACTACAACTAAAGAAATCTGGGATAGATTACACATCACCTATGAAGGAACTGATCGAGTGAAAGAAACCAGAATCAACATTCTGCTCGATCAATACGAAGCATTCAAAATGAAATCAGGAGAACTTATCACTGACATGTTTAGTCATTTTACAGAAATCATGAATGGTCTTGAAAATCAAGGTCAACCAATTTCTGATCCCATAAAAGTAAACAAGCTTCTGCGTGGACTCTCCAAGGACTGGAATCACATAAAGACTTCAATAAGGGATACACAAAAAATTATGCCATTTTCTGTCGATGAATTGGTTGGGACTCTTCAGTCTTATAAAGTGGAGCGAATCAACGAAGATGAAGATCCTAAGGTAAGAAATCCATTGCATTAAAATCTAATGATGATTCCGATGTCACATATTCTGAAGACGATATGGATGATGAAGAGCTTGCTCTCATGATAAGAAGATTCAGAAAGCTAAACAGAAAAGGAAGAATATTCAATCCAAATAAACAAAGCTTTCAAAAGCAACGGAGTAAGTCTGTTGAGGATGATGAATTCAATAGAGATGTAGTCTGCTTTGAATGTAAGAAAAATGGACATATCAGACCCAACTGTCCCCTTCTGAAGAAAAAGAAAGGAAAAACTGAGAAATATCGTAAGGCACTCAAAGCATAAACTTGGAGTGACACAGGATGTGAAGAAAGTGATGATGATTATGCCAATATTTGTCTCATGGCACAATCAGACTCAGAGTCAGACTTCAAGACAAACTCATATTTAGACAGTGAAATCGAGGTAAGTAATTTAAAAATCCCTACTAAAGTCTCTAGATACATTGATGAATTGTGTCTTAGTCTCAAAACTTCTCTTAAAATGATTTCCGAACTTAAAAGAGAAAATTCTGCACTAAAACAACAGGAAAATGTTTTGAAAGAAAATGTCAAAAGTTTAGACAAAAGTGTTTCTACCTTGAAAGAAAATGAAGATAATCTTTCAAAAGAAAATGCATTCTTGAAAAATGACATCTCAAATATTTCTAAAAGATTTTCTATAGGATTTGAGAAACTTGAAAAAAAATTCTTTCAGCACAAAGACCTTACTTCAACAAATCAGGTTTAGGAATGACTGCTAAAACCATTCCTTTAATTGATTTTTCTAAAGTAAAGGATAGAATTAAGCAAAGACCTACAAGAGATGCTTACAAAAATCATTTCCAAAAAGTTTTCGTAAAATCAGTAGGTCGCAGTGCTCTTAGATGTTCTAAGTGTAATAGCTCAAATCATTTTGAGAAAGAATGTCCTATGGTTTGGAAACTTGTTAAGAAAGTATGGGCAAAGACCGTATATCATACTAACACCAATGGACCCAAGAAAATATGGGTACCAAAGAAAACTTGAGTCTATTTTTTAAATGCAGGTTACTATCAAGAAAAAGGTTAAATGATACATGGATAGTTGATGCTCAAGGCATATGACAGGAGATTCAAATTGCTTCATAAAGCTTGTTCAAGTTAATGGTGGAAAAGTTTCATTTGGAGGAAACAGCAAAGGAAAAATTGTGGGATTCGGAACTGTAAAGATTGGAAGCCTCACGATCAATAATGTTTCCTTAGTGGAAGGACTCAACTATAATTTGCTAAGTATTAGTCAGTTGTGCAACACCGGTTTCAAAATTAACTTTCAAGAAGGAATATGTTTAGGAACCAGTAAAGACTCCTCTCAGTCTTTCATGGATCGAAGACATGGAAATATCTATCTCTTGGATGTAAACCAGATGAAACCCAATATCTAATCTCAATTCAGCAAAGAAGCTTGTTCGTGGACTACCTAATCCATCATACCAAAAGACTGATCTATGCACACCATGCGTGATGGGAAAACAGGTAAAAAACTCATTCAAACCAATAAATCAAGTTTCCACTAATCATGTACTGCAGCTTCTGCATATGGATCTCTTTGGACCAACTAGAATTTAGAGCATTGGAAGTAAGAAATATTACCTAGTAATTGTGGATGACTACTCACAATTCACTTGGATATATTTCCTGGTAAGTAAGTCTGAAACATTTTCTTACTTTGATAAGTTTGCTAAAAAGGTCAAAAATGAGAAAGAATATGTTATTTCAAGTATACGGATTGACCATGGAGGTGAATTTGAAAATCAAGACTTTACAAGATTTTGTGATGAATCTGGTTTTCAGCATATGTTCTCTTCTCCATATACTCCAGAGCAAAATGGAGTCATGGAAAGAAAGAATAGATCGCTTCAGGAAATGGCTAGAACTCTTTTAATTGAAAGCAACATCTCTTCACGTTTTTGGGTTGAAGCAGTTTTTACAGCATGTTATATTATTAATAGAGTTTTTCTAAGGCCTATTTTGGAGAAAACTCCCTATGAGTTATTTAAAGGAAAGAAACCCATTGTTTCATATTTTCATGTGTTTGGATGTAAATGTTTTATATTGAAAAATGCAAATGATCGAGTTGGTAAGTTTGAAGAAAAATCAGATGAAGGTATTTTCCTTGGTTATTCTATCACAAGCAAAATTTACAGAGTATACAATAAAAAGACTCAAACTGTGGAGGAATCAATGAATGTCAAATTTCAAGACTCTATGCAAAATGAAGCGATTCAAACTCAACTTGAAGAACCTGAACCTGCTCCAGACTCTACAAAGTCTAAATCTCTAAAAGCAGCTCAGACTTCAGAAGACCAACAACAAATTATCGTCAAAGATTCAAATGAGGAAAAAGATCAATAGTTTGACAAATCAACCAGCAACTGGAAGCATAAGTCTAGTCATCCCAAAGATCTCATCATTAGTGATATTAATGAAGGAATCCGCACAAGATCCAAAAGGCGCGAAGAGTCTAGTGTTATGGCTCTTATTTTTGAAATAGAACCCAAGAGCATAGAAGAAGCTTTAACTGATGAAAGCTGGATTGAAGCTATGCAAGAAAAACTCAGACAATTCAGCGTTAATGATGTTTGGGAATTGACTCATAAACCGAAAGGTAAGTCTATCATTGGAGCTAAATGGGTTTTCAGGAACAAGATGAAAGAGAAAGGAAAGGTCGTAAAAAACAAAGCAAGACTCGTGGCCAAGGGATATACGCAAGAAGAATGGATAGACTATGATGAGACTTATGCGCCAGTAGCAAGGTTAGAAGCAATAAGATTATTACTTGCTTTTGCTTGTCATAAGAATTTCATGTTATTCCAAATGGACGTCAAAAGTGTTTTCCTTAATGGATTTATCCAAGAGGAAGTCTATGTGGAACAATCACCCGGTTTTGAAGACCCAAGGAAACTAGACTCTGTATTCAGACTGAAAAATGCTCTATATGGTTTAAAGCAAGCGCCTCGAGCTTGGTACGACAGATTAAGTAAGTTTTTAGTTCAAAATGGCTTTGTCAAAGGTAAAGTAGATACTACATTGTTTATCAAAAGAGAAAGCAAAAGTTTTCTACTTGTTCAAATTTATGTTGATGATATTATTTTTGGATCTTCTAATGAAAGTCTGTGCAAGAAATTCTCTAAGTCTATGTAGGATGAATTTGAAATGAGTATGATGGGTGAACTAACCTTCTTTCTCGGGCTTCAAGTGAAACAACTGAAGGAAGGAACTTTTATTCATCAAGAAAAATATGCCAACGATCTTGTCAAAAAGTTCCTTGAAGTTGAACAAAGATGAAGGAGGAAAGAAAGTTGACCAAAAGCTATACAGGAGTATCATTGGTTCACTTCTTTATCTTACTGCTTCTAGACCTGACATTTTGTTTAGTATTTGCATTTGTGCCAAGTTTCAATCAGACCCTAGAGAATCTCATTTAAGTGTTGCAAAGTGTATTATCAAGTACATTGTCTCAACTTCAAACTTGGGTCTATGGTATCCTAAAGAAGGAGACTTTACTCTTCTTGGATACTTAGACGCAGACCTAGCTGGATGCAGAGTTGATAGAAAGAGCACCTCGGGCACCTGTCAACTACTTGGAAGAAGGACATTGTCTTGGTTTTCAAGGAAGCAAAGTACAGTAGCTCTTTCTACAGCAGAAGCATAATATGTAGCTCTTGAAAGTTGTTGTTCACAAATTCTGTGGATAAAACAACAGTTAAGAGACTTTGGAATTGAAGATTCATGCATTGAAATCAAATGTGACAACACCAGCGCAATCAATCTTACCAAGAATCCGATTCTTCACTTAAGGGCAAAATATATAGGGATTCGACATCACTTCATTAGAGATCATGTTCAAAATGAAGAAGTTTCGATTCAATTTATTGACTCAAAAAATCAACTAGCGGATATATTTACAAAGCCTTTGGAGAAAAATCAATTTGAAGTTATTCGTTCCAGACTCAATATCTTAAAGTCTGAGGAAGTTCAGACTCAGCACTAAAAGTCTAAAGGCTCTCAGTCTCGAACAATCAAGATCTACGACTGTAAGTTATTTCTATTTTAGAAATTTATTTCCCGGATCAAATCTTGAAAAGGTACGATCATCCGAAATTGATTGGTGTTATTCCCCAGTTTTCGTAATTATTGCAAACCTACCTTTTCAGAAAAGAAGTGATTTTGAAATGACAATTATCTAAAAGGCAGTTATTTGTTTTTAAAAGGTATTTTTATATTTCCTTTTTTTTTTACAACGGTTCATATGCCTCGCTTTGAACTGCCTTATATACTATCGGTTCCTCTTCGTTTCTCCTTACAAAAAAACCCTAAAGAGAGCACCGATCTTCTACTTCTGTCTTTTTCTCTTGTTTAATCCTCAAAAAAGTTTTCATCTTTCTTAGGAAACAAACTTGAAATCTCTCAAAGACTGTGAAAGATGTCGTCGCAAAGGAAGTCTTCGAGGATCGCGAACAGGGGACCACAACAAATGCGTGAGGGGCCTACGCACTTCGATCTTACCAAAGAAGAAGAATCTCCTAAACAGCAACAGAGCCCACAACATTCTCAGCAGCATCCATCTCCTCCATCTAGACCTCAGGATGTTGCACATCGAGAAGAGGAGGAAATCATCGAAGACGCAGAGCCCGTAAGAACTCATAAACCCTCTTTTACCTATAAGATATATCGTGCTTTGAAGAGGAGTGGTACTTCATTGAACTACATTGATGAATTTCTTAAGGACAAAAGGTATAGAAATGAAACTTTCTTTTTACGCACAATGGAACGATTGGGAATTGCCCCTGCTGGTTCGGCGGAAGAGGCATTGGTAAATATCCCAAGTGATCCACGTGTTGGAGGGTTAAGTCAACCAGATGGGAATGGCGATGATAGGATGTAGAGTCAGTTTAAACCTAGAATGGGTGTTGCAGCGAAAATCCGAAGCAAAAGGAAGGATTTATTTCGATCGAAGGAACACAAGCAATTGTACTCTAAGTTGCTGAAGCATGGGGTAATAAACCCTAGAAGTGTGGACTTTGATTTTCTAGACTTTGTGAATGTTAATCTGCGGGAAAAATTCAGTCTTCTTCAACTCGAACAGTTTTGTTCTGAATCTACAGAAGCTTATGTTGAACTTACTGCTTATTTCTATTCGAATCTCAGTTTCTTGGATGCGAATAGATTCTCTTTTAGTGTTCGAGACCAGGACTATGTGGTTGACATGAATACATTGACTGATGTGATTGGTGTTGAAAGAGGGAGATATCAATCTATCAGTGTGTCTATTACTCGTGCAATGTTGGAGCTTGTTAAGGATAGAGGGACAGAAGGAAAAATTTCCTATTTGAGGATGAATGCGTCCAACATTTTGCTTCACAAGATAGTGATAAACTGTCTTAGACCAAAATCAACCTCAAAGACCGATGTTTCAAACTCGGAGGCAAAGTTGATGTACGCCATCAATGCTGGTAAAAAGTTCTCTCTTCCACACACTATTATGTTCCACATGTACAGGGCAGTGGTGAAGGACAATGGTCAACTTCCTTACCCAGCACTTGTGACCAAGTTATTCAGACATTTGAACGTTTAGCCTCCCCGGATTCTTTGTGTTCGAACGTGCGATCAAATGGTGGTAGGATTGAAAATGGTCTCTAAAATGCGTCTAAAGAAACTCAACAAGGCATTGAAGCAATTCAAGGAGAAAACCCCTGTCAAGACTCATTATATCTCTTCGGCTGCAAAGAGGAAAGGGAAGGAGCCCATGGTTGCTCCATCCAAGAAAAGAAGAGCACTCATCATTGAGGATGAAGAGGATGGGGATGATATCACCATTTCTACAATGACACTGAAGAACTTGAGTTGTTCTATTCCAAAATCAACGGAGAGACAAGAAAAAGATACGGATGAGACAGAACAGAGGACTGGAGAGAGAGAAGATTTGGAGAAAGAAGCAGAGGAGGAAAGAATTGAGGAAGAAGAAGAAAAGGAGAGAGGAGACCAAGCGGAAGCAGAGCATGAGGAACACTTTTCTCCAACTGAAGGCATGGAAATAGGGGGAGATCCTGAGAAAAGAGGAACGTCCTCATTCCCTGCCACCAGTGAAGGAGTAAGTCGTTCTCCAGCAAATCTAGAGGACATCTATGCCATTCAATTTCCTGAAGAAGGACATGAGGTTTCATCGCCCAATCTGCGTGATCGTGCTGAAATGCCATCATTTGCCAATACTCCGTATGATTGTGCAGAAGCAAGTACTCAGACAGACAATTCGGCTGACTTTCGCAAAATTCTTGATGTTCTTTTGGAGATGAGAGGCTAGATTTATGCTCTGGGATGCGAAGTACAAAACTTGCAAAATGCAGGTCAATCTTCTTCAGTTTATTTGCATGATCAAATTCATGCCCTTGCTCTTCAAGTTCAAGCCAATGCCAAGGGTGAAGATGTGGCGCAACTGAAGGAGGATTTGAAAAAGTTGGAAGGAATTGTCCAGTCAATGAGAGATTTCCAGCTTGCTCGTGTTCCCAAGCCATCTTAATTCCGTTCTCTTTTCATCTCTACCTTTTTAATGATGACAAAAAAGGGGAGAGATGTGTGTAGATTTGATTAGAACTTTGAAATTTTTTGAACTTTTGTGTGATTATGTTTGATTGACTTGACTTTTGTGTTTGGCTGTTTGGATTTGGACTGGATTTGGATTTGACTGTTTAAACATTTGTTTATCTTAAGTACTATTGATATCTCATGGCTTTACTCATTTACAAGACTAACCTACTTTCTATGGATGTAGATTCTAATATTATTACTAAGCCATTTATCTTTGTGAGATATCTATATTTGCTTGAGTAATGTTTTGCAGGTCAAAGTTATCCAAATCTGTAAGAAAGTTTTGTCACCATAAAAAATGGGGAGATTGTTGGAGAAAACTTCCTTGAGTGTTTTAAAGCTGACAAAATGTTTCCATCAATCTAGTCTGAAGACTTGCAAACTCTTCCATCAAAGTCTGAAGACCTCCGGATTGCTAGACTCAAGACTCAAAGTCTATCCTCATTGACAATTTCTAGACCATCGAATAAGGCTTATCTAGAACTGGACGATTCGTTAAGGATTTGACTTTATCGACTGGAGTAAATCTCATGGCTGGATATAGCATGTCGGAATCCATTATTCAAATCAAGATTGATTCAGGGATTTGGATCCGTTGATTGGCGAAGTATACTTGGAAAGTTCTACTTATGGAAACCTAGATCTTGATTGTATGGGCGAGTAGGATTGATGGGCTATCGTTATGTTCCTTAAATAGCTTGAAGATCTTCCTAATTGATTCTGTCCAACGGGTAGATTGGAAGAATTCCTTTGGTAAGTGCCAATGGGTATGATGGCATAAAAGAGTATATAAGGAAGACGTTCCAGTTGTTTGAGTGTGTGCACGATAGAAGAATTCCAAAGTCTAAAGCTCCTTGTTCTTAGTCAATTAAACTGTTGAGCAAAATCTTGTACACAAAAGAGAGTCTATATCTTTGAGAGACCTTGAGAAAGTGTAGTAGAGTTTCTACACTATGGAATCAAGGAAGAGTTTTACTGTAACAACTCTTTTGTTCATAGTGAAATCCAGCCGGTGGGTGCGGAAGAATGGACGTAGGCTTGGATTAAGCCGAACCACTATAATCTATGTGTTCATATTCTCTTCCCTACGCTCTTTTACTTTGATCGTAATTCGTTTTGGTTACAAGAGACAAATTTCATTTTCATAATTTATTGTTGAGTAGTGCTTCATATTTATTTCATAAACTTGTTTTTACACCTATTCACCCCCCTCTAGGTGCTCGTATTAGCTTTCACATCAACATCCTTATCTTTTTTAGGAAGTGTTGTAATAATTCAAATTTCAAGGATGAAATTTTTGTAAGA
The DNA here is from genome assembly GCA_014182885.2 of Eucalyptus caleyi. Classification (NCBI taxonomy): domain Eukaryota; kingdom Viridiplantae; phylum Streptophyta; class Magnoliopsida; order Myrtales; family Myrtaceae; genus Eucalyptus; species Eucalyptus caleyi. Next base: position 11,687,032 of record CM024469.2, on the reverse strand, counting down.
GGATAAGAGCTGTGATATCTCGAAATTTAATCAATTTCGAAATATATGAAATAGTTATTTCATCAATGCACTAATAGTCAATTTACTCTGAACTAAACACTCATGAGTTAACTAATTTATTGGCGAGACCATAAAGGATTAAAACGTGAAAGACCGGAGAATTTGATTAGGGATCGACCGCTCAACCATAAGAATCAATAGGAGTTAATATTACACTATTATAAATCAATTAGCGAACATATCATTTGACGGAGTACCTAGTCTGTTATGATACTCACATCCAATGACGATAAATCTATTTTCTATTGATCTTGTCCTCATAGTACGTGATTGAACCCTTATGAGTACATGACAACCGAGGGTCATCCATGATTCGAAGAGGCACAAATGTAGATAAAAAATTATTGACCACAGGTCAACCGCGTGAAAAACCTTTAAAGCCTCTCGATAGTTTAGGTCGTCCTAAAATTGCATTTGATCGATTTCAACCATGAACTAAAATTCGATTTTTGGTATTGAACTTTCAAAGGTTTCAAGATGAATCCTTTAGACATCACCTCATTCACCTGGTAATTTATCGGCAAGCGTAAAATTTTCAAAAAATGAATCATCGAACGAAAATTGGACAACAGGAATAGAGGCCGGGCCAAGCAAGGGCCATTGGGCATCACACCCATGTGGGTCAGCCAAAGAAGCCCACCAAATCTAATTCAAGCAAATGGACTCAATGACAAAATTGGAAATTTTTGACAAAAAGTGTATGAAATGTTAAAATGCTCTTGCATTAATGGACTACAAGACAAAAGAAATAAAAGAAAGGAGGAGAGAATTTTAAGGGATTGGTAATGATGACAATCTTGAAAAAATCTCAAGAAATCTCTCCCTCTCTCCCTCACGTTACCTCCCCTCCATTTTCCTCCTCTTGTTCTTGTTTTGCATCTCCATCTTCATCTTCATTATCATCTTCTTCTTTCTCTTAAGAAAATGAGTGAAAAAAAATTGCCGATTTGCAAATCATGAAGAATCGATTTTGACCCCTTAATTATGACTTAAAATGATAATTTGTGTTTTGACCTGGTAATTCTTGAAATTGATGCACAAGCGAATTTAAGATAGTCCCTAAACCAGATGTTGAAGAAGGAACTATACTTAATTATAACTAAAATGAAAGTAATTTTATTTTTGACCAATTTAGAACCTAAAACCAAAAAAATTCAGAAAACAAGTTTCTTAATTGAATTTTGTGAAATTTTCGATACAAAAATTAAATTGACACTACAAGGAGTATTTTTGTGAATTTTTTATTTTTTCAATTTTTTTGATAAAAAATTTGACCAAAAATCAACCATTTAGTTAACTTTTTTCTAAAAAGTTAAGTTCTTGGTCAAATCTTTAAATTCTTAAAAAATTGATTTGATAAAGTGAACTGAAAGCTAATTGGCATTTTTTTTAATAAAAAGTCAATTTTTGACTTAGGGTTAACTAAAAAGTCAACTGAAAGTCAACCATTTGACTTTTCGAGTTTTCTTGAAAACAATTTAGAAATTGTTTAAGAACAACAATGCAAAAGAAAGAATGACATACAACATTTTTTTGGTCGAGAAATGGGCTATGTCGCAATTAGAATCCCAACTTTCAATTTTTACATTTTTCAATCTTTTTAGTCAAAGGGTTTAGTGCCTAATCACTAAAAGGTCAATTTAATATTCAAAACTCTGATTTTTTTTTTTTTGAAAAATTTTATGACCAAAATGAAATTGGGACTATTTGAGAAGTTTTTGTCCAAAAACTAAACTTTGACCCAGAGTTGACTCTTTAGTCAAATGGTTGATTAAAAAGTCAACTCAAAAGTCAACTTTTTACTTTTTAAGTTTTTGATGAAAATGATTAGAAAATTACTTACAAATGAAAGGCCAATGAAAAAGAAATGATAAACGACACTTTTAACCCAAAAAAAGAGGCTTCGTAGCAATCGGAAACCTTAAACTAGAGATTTTACCTTTACCGATATGTTGACTAAAAATCATGTATCAACAAGACTCAAAGAAGAGGAAATGGTGCCAGAAACTCCACTTCAAGCGGAAAACCAAGAAACTCAGCAACCATCAAACGCAGGAAAGCTGCCCATTATGCATCCCCAATCACAGCCTCTTTACGAGGAAGAACAACAACCTGCTCAACTCGTATCTTCTCGAGCTCTGACTATTATGGAGGGCAGGTCTCCACAAAAGCGTGACAGCAGCTGCTTGGATGCTGAATCTATGCTAACTCTCCATAATGAAAACCTCAAAGCAGCTGTAAAAGAGAAGCAACCCTGTGAAGCATCAGTAAAATCTTCAGCTAAAGGTAAAGCTAAGGCTACCAAACTTCATACTTCCAAGAAAGGAAAAAGATTCTGCCCGTATGGAGCTCAATCCACAAAAGCAATCGATGCTGAAAATTTACAACTCATAGAAATCCCGATTACAGAGGAAGAGAAATCTACTCAATGGGCTTTGGTGGCTGGCCCTAATAAGTCATCGGTGCATCAATGAAACTCCTGAGTTGGAATTGTCAGGGATTGGGGTCTCCCCTGACAATTCAAGCACTTAGGGTCCTTGCGACTCACGAAAGACCTAATATTATATTTCTTATGGAAACAAAGAACCAAGAGCAGAAAGTTATTCGGTTGAGAAGAAGGCTTAAGTATCCTCACAGTTTCGTTGTGAATCCAGAAGGTTTATCGGGAGGTTTAACTCTTTTTTGGGATGATCAGGTTTCTCTTTCAGTCAATTCTCATTCTACTTCCTTTATTAATGTGCATTGTTTTTTGTATGAAAATAGACGGAATATGCATATCACTTTCCTACATGCTCCTAATGCATTTCATGAACGTCTTATACTCTGGGATGAAATACAAAGAATTAATACCTCCAATCACAGCCCTTGGATATGCATCGGAGATTTTAATGAAATATTATATCATTGGGAAAAGGTGGGAAAGAGGATGGCTGATCACTGTCACCTGATCGCATTCAGAGACTTCTTATATGCTAGTTCGCTAATGGATCTGGAAGCCAAAGGGTGCGCATTTACCTGGACAAATAGAAGAGAGGGTGATGAAAATGTCAAAGAAAGGCTGGACAGAGCATTATGCACAATGGAATGGAGGATAGCATACCCGAATGCCGAAGTTATAGCCTTACCAGCCATTGGTTCAGATCACAGTCCTCTTCTCTTGTCAACATTACCTGTTCTATCACGTAAAAGGCGACAGTTTAGATATGAACCATTTTGGACGGAGGATGATGAATGCAAGATAATTGTCAAGAGGGCATGGGAGACGTCTCACGGGAAGAACATGGTGGATAAACTATCTATTGTTGTCAGGCAATTGACGGCTTGGAGCATAAATCGGTTCCCCAATGCTTCCAAACAAATTGAGGGACTGAAAAATGAGCTTGTCGCTCACATGAACAACCCTATATTGAAGTCTAATCAGAGCAGAATTCAGAATATACATAAAGAAATCGACTCCCTGTGGCGTCGGGAAGAAATGTTTTGGGCAATCAGATCTCGAGTCAAATGGCTGAAATGGGGAGATAGAAATACAAGATATTTTCATGCAGCCACTATTCAACGGAGAAACAGGAACCGTATCTCGATGCTAATGAATGTCGAAGGCGATTGGGTGAGAAATCATGAGAATCTTCAGCATATGACGGTGGATTACTTCAACAACTTATACACTTCGGTAGGACCGCGAAATTTTTAGCCTATTCTTGATCAAATCCCAGTATCAGTTAATGCAGCTATGAACACAAAACTAACAGAAGCGGTGACTATGGAAGAAGTTTATACAGCTACTCACCAAATGGGGGCTACCAAAGCTCCTGGACCGGATGGTCTGAATGGCCTATTCTTTCATCAGCACTGGCAAGACATAGGTGGGGATATATTCAGGGAAGTACAGCGTTTCTTTGACTCTGGAACCATCAACCCAGCCATGAATAGAACCCGAATCACTCTTATCCCTAAAATTACAAACCCAGAAATGTTAGAACAATTTCGACCCATAAGTCTGTGTAACTTTAGTTACAAAATCATTTCTAAAATCCTTGCAAATAGACTTAAACCTTTCTTACCAGCCATTATTGCTGAAGAGCAGAGTGCTTTTGTCGGGAATCGGCAAATACAAGACAACATTCTAATTGTTCAAGAGGTTATCCACCGGCTACGGACTCGAGACAGGAGGAAGAAGTTTCAGGCTATTCTTAAACTTGACATGCAAAAAGCCTATGACAGAATCGAATGGGATTTCTTACAGGAATGTTTACATAAAATGGGGTTTAATGCCGATTGGGTGAAGTGGATTATGCAGTGTATTAACACAGTATCATATAGCATCAACCTCAACGGTGAATCTCTTCCTTACTTCAAGCCATCTCGGGGTAATCGCCAGGGGGATCCATTATCGCCTTATTTGTTCATTATCGTAGCTAACGTTCTATCTTACATGATGAAGAAAGCAATAGCAGAGGATACAATTCATGGCATCAAGCTGAACCGTACTTGCCCAACCCTTTCCCACTTACTATTTGCTGATGATTCTATTTTCTTCCTAGATTGCTCAGTACAGGAATGTCAAAACTTGTCAACTATTCTTAATCAATACTGCTACGCATCGGGTCAAGCCGTCAATCTTAACAAATCCGGACTATTTTTCAGCAAAGGGTGTCCAAATTGTCTTAGAAGAGATATGGTATCGGTGCTGCGAATTCCCGAAATTGCGAAAACTGGGAAATATTTAGGTATCCCTTCAGACTGGGGGTCCTCAAAAAAAGATATGTTCGCTTGGATATTGGGCAGGGTCAACTCAAAGTTGGAAAGTTGGAAGGATAATTTGCTTTCACGAGCTGGAAAAGAGATTCTTCTCAAAGCAGTAGTTCAATCAATACCTCAATATGCTATGTCAATATTCAGGATCCCAATCTCCATTATTAAAGCAATTGAGAGGAAAATCGCTACCTTCTGGTGGCGAAGTTCTAACAAGAATTCTGCTCTACACTGGCGTAAATGGGATACGTTAAAACTACGTAAGAATGAAGGCGGGCTTGGCTTCAAGGATCTACAAGCTTTTAATACGGCTATGTTAGGGAAACAAGCCTGGAGGATTTTTCAATGTCCGAACACGCTCCTAAACAGATTTATGAAAGGACTTTACTTCCCAAACTGTAACTTCTGGCAAGCAGGGAAAGGCTCTCGCCCATCGTGGGGATGGCAAAGTTTATTGGCGGGCAGAAATGCGATCGCTCCTCAGATGATATGGACAGTGGGTAATGGACAAAAAATTTCCATTAGAGAGGATAAGTGGCTCAAATCAGGACGGATTGGAGGAAGGCCAACGTCCAATGACCAAACAAAAGTTGCTGATTTGATTGACTTTGAAGCTGGTATTTGGAAGGAAGACCTATTACTATCCCTATTTGATGAATCCCTAACATCATAAATTAAGGAAACACCTTTCGGACTCCCAACTAGTGAAGATATGTTGGTTTGGACAGATAACAAATCGGGAAAATATACGGTAAAGAGTGGTTACTTTTCAAACAGGAAACCACATATACATAGACAATCTACGCCAACATCATCACACCAGTTCGACCCACTCATTTGGAAGCTTATCTGGAATTCTATGCTACAACCGAAAATAAAATTCTTCCTATGGAGTGCATGCCAAAATGCGCTTCCTACCCTGGATAATCTTTATAGGAGAAAGATAGCACCTGAATCGATATGCCCATTATGCAAGTTGGAACCTGAGACGATTGAGCATACTTTATTGCTCTGCCCCTGGACAGCCCACATTTGGAAAGACCCAAACCTGAAAACATGTACAAATCGTGTTGGCTTAACAAGGTTTGATGACTGGTTATCAAAATATTTTGTGACGCAAGGAGACTCACATAAGTTTGAACTGGTTGCCACAGTTCTTTGGTGCATTTGGAAGGATCGGAATCGATTCATCTTCAGTCATCAGCCCTTAAACCCAAACAGAACCCTGCTCAAAGCCACGGCTTCACAGGACTCTTTCTCAGCTTGGAATAGAAAAGCCCCAAAAAAGAATCACAGCCGAAGAGAAGTTGAAAAATGGCATCCTCCAGCACCTGGCAATCTCATTGTTAATATAGATGCCTCATTTGAAATTAGTTGTGATAACAACATGCCGTCGGAACGATATCCACAGAAAGAACATAGCTCTATCTCACCAAGTCGTGAGTCAAGAAGTCCAACAAATCCAGAGGAATCAACGCTTCACACTGTAGAGACTGTGCAAAATGGGGGCCTTCACCCGACCCGACGAATCAACGCTGCTGCACCCTCTTCCTCTGTATTAGAAGATCAACACACCCATCTTCCATCAGCTACAGCCGAAAACAGAGACCTCAGCTCAACCGAACATCTATACCCTGCAACATTGCAGTACAAACGACCAGCCAAAGCCGCTCACCATCGCAATCCTCGCGCCTCGGATCATAGAGAAGGTCGATCTTTTGCCTCTGAAACGGAGGACAGAACCCTCAGATCTACCAGATCTGAGATCTCAGGAATACATCAGAACTTCAAAGTCATAATCGCTGCTCAACGCAATTCGCATTGCCACCTGGAAGAAAGAGATGTCGAATCGAGGAACCATCGTACCTGTGCTGTAGAAGAAGGGCCGAAATCCCGACCAGATCTCACCAATCGCGCTCCCATGACCTGCGATATCACTGCCGGCGAAGAAGACACCCCTGCAACGAACGAACAGAGTCTCCGTTTCACCGGATCTATAATTCCAGAAACATTGAAGATCGCGGACCTGAAATAACGCCAACAAAGGCAAGCTCCGCGATTCGGAAGAGGTAGAAGACCTTCCTCTCAGCTCCAGCATTGGCAACGACATAACTATGAGTTCGGCCTCTAAAACCGAAGAAAGAAACATCAGATCTACCATATCTGATTACCCAAATCCGCAGCAGCATCTCAACATCATCACCGAGGCCCACCAGGGAAGGCATGGCGATTTCGAAGAGAGGGAAGAGGATATTCACAACCCACGCACCTGTGCTGGTGAAGAAGAAGAAGCCACTCTTCCTAGATCTGATCTCATCCATCAGCCGGCTTTTTCTTCAGCATTTGGTCACAATCACTCCACAGAGACGAATGAAGCTGCCTTCAGCTACCAGTCAAGTCCTTTTTCTTTTGGTCCTCAGCATCCAAGGAAAAAACCTCGGGCGGCTATTGCTTGCGTCTGCAGAGATTCCTTTGGTAAAATTCGTGATGGGTTTGCAAAGCATATCGAGGTTAGTTTGCCTGAACAAGCGGAGGCCGTCACTTTGGTTGAAACCCTAAATTTTATCTCTGAAACCCTAATTCCCAATTCCCCAGAAAAAGAAATACTTCTTTTATCTGATTGTTGGTTGATGGTGGACAGTCTATTGTCATCATCCACCTTAAATTGGTCAGTGCAACCCCTTGTGAACCGGGCCAAGCACAAATTGAAGACTATGTCTGGCCTTTCCTTCGCTCACTGCAGTAGAAATTCTAATCGGGTTGCTGACTGGGTTGCAAAAGCCCGGCGTTTTGATTTTCTTCCTAGTAACTGGGTGACTAGTCCCCCTTCTGATCTCTTGGATCTTCTTTGTACTGATGCTTTTGCTGTATTACCTTTACCTACTACTTAATATAATCAGCTTTGTTTCTCGTCAAAAAAAAAAAAAACAAGACTCAAAGAATCATGCCTTTGACCATGGATGAACTCATGGGAACACTTTAGTCGCATGAAGTGAAGCGATTAAATGAGGAAAGAGATTCAAAAGGTAAGAAGTGAATTGCCTTAAGATCCAATATTGATTCTAATGTTTCAAATTCTAAAGATGATGAAGAAGATGATGAAGAAATTGCTCTTACGGTAAAGAAGTTCAAAATGATGGCCGAAAGGGGAAGAAAATTCAAAGGAAAAGGCCATTCAATTCAACGGAGTAGAAGAAGATCCTTAGCAATAGAGAAGAAGATAAAGATGTGATATGCTTTGAATGTAAAAATCTGGACACATAAAACCAAATTGTCCTCTCTTGAGGAAAATAAAAAACAAATGCAAGAAAACCAAAAAAGCTTTAAAAGCCACGACTTGAAGTGATATTGAATGCGATGAAAGTGATGAAGAGTACACGAATATATGCTTGATGGCAAATTGAGATTCAAAGGATGAGATCGAGGTAAGCAACCTTGATATTCCTAAGGAAGTATCTAATTACATTTACGAATTATGTTCCAAGTACAAAGTTGCACTTAATAAAATCTCTTAATTGAAGAAGGAAAATTCAAAGTCTAGGCAAAAGGATGTTTCTCAAAAGGAGAAAATAGAATTTCTTGAAAAAAGATCTTTCTCAAATTCCAGAAAATCGAGATTCGGTTCCAAAGGAAAATGAATATTCGAAAGAAGAAATTTTTTATATTACCAAAAAGTTTTCTATCAGATCAAAGACTTTGGAGCACATACTTTCTATACAAATTCCCTTGTATTAAGACATATCATGGGGAAGAATTTGAAAATCAAAAATTTTCAAATTTTTATGATGAAAATGGTTTCAAAGTATCAATTTTCTAGTCCTTACACATATGAAAACGAAATGGGTTGACAGAAAGGATAAATTCTTCTTTGCAAGAAATGGAAAAAAAACCTTTTTGATTAAAAGCAAAATTGCATCTCATTTTTGGGTCAAAGTAGTCACTACAGCCTGTTTTATCATTAACAATGTTTTTCTCAGACCTTCTCTTGAGAAAACCCCCTATGAACTTTTTAGAGGAAGAAAACCAAACAAATCATATTTTCAAGTATTTCATTGCAAGTGTTTTATACTAAAAATGCTAATAATCACCCTAGTAAGTTTGATGAGATATCAAATGAATGTATTTATTTTTTGGTTACTCAACCACCAGCAAGGCACTTAGAGTCTTTAACAAAAATTCTCGTGTGATTAAAGAATGAATGGATGAGAAAGTTTGATGAAAGTAGTCAAACTTTTGTGGATGATTCTAAGCATACACATCCTTTAGAACCAATTTAACAATCGGAAGAAGCTCGTACTTCAGAAAGTAAAGAGACACTAGACTTAGTAGGTCGGACTCAAAGTTTTTATATGAACATATCAGCAAGCGAAAAGATTAATGAAGTTGAAGCTTCAAAATTTGACAAGAGATTAAAAAAGAATTGGAAACATAAATCTAGTCATCCAAAGGATTTTATTACTGGACACACAAACGACTAGAGTAGGACCAAATCAACACTCAAGGATGTAATCAACACCTTGGCTCTTATCTCAAAGGTTGAACCGAAGGAAATTGAATAATCTCTTTTAGATGAAATTTGAATTCAAATTAAATGAAATGTGAGAACTGGTGTGACACTGAAAATTTCCCGTCTTCTACAATAATATTTAGGATTAATCTCCACCACTAGATCACTAGGAGCCCGAGGCATTAGAACTAAGTTGATAGATTTCGATGTGTATGTTAGTGATTTGAGGTGACGATATGTTCCGAATTTTTATATTTGAAATATTTAAGTTCTAAAGTTATTATATTGAGATTATCCCAATTTTATATCATGGATTTATGATTTTAATGAAAAAAATTTCAGACTCATGAATGTTCAAAATCAGATGTTTAGAACCAAAATATTTTCAGATTATTTGATGTTCCAAACGAAACTATTTTCATATTATCAAATGTTCAAAATATAAATGATTTCAAATTATCAAATGTTTAGAATGAAAATATTTTCAAAATTAGATGTTCTAAACAAAAATTGATTTCCAAAATCTCTATTTGCCATCAACTTACAAGCCACTTCTCTTTTCTTTATTGAAGATTTTAAACTCATGATTTATTTTGAGGCATTGAACTTGGAAGCTTTGATATCACTCATGACATCATCAATTTTAACTTTGGTCCATTAATGTAATTGGTGATCCATACCCTTACTTGGTCAAATGAGAGAGGCTCACCTTCATTCTTATCAAAATAACTTCTAGTGTCCAAATTCTATCAGACCATTTGTATCCTAACTAGTTTCATATGGACGTCTGAAGCTTATCCATTGGGACACTAGCTTTTTAACAAAACTTTAAATATTCTTGAACCTTGAATTAATCATGACTCTATCTTGATAACCATTGAGGGCTCTTTAAAAATTTCTATCGCCTTGATTTCTAAAAGGAGAGATTTCTCTTTGTTAACTTCAATCACAGACCCACCCTTTCTTTGCTTTCATTTTCAAGAACCCACAATTAGAAACGGAGGTCCCCACTCAAGTTCATCGAAGTTTCTATTTCAATCTTGTGAGTTTGAACTAGGTAAATCATTTGATATCACTACCTTTTATCAATTGATTTTATTGTTTTCGAATCAAGCTTTGTTGATTTTGATTTTGGCTTTATTCTATTTGAAGGCAATTTAAAGCTCCAAATTTGAAGTCATTTTCGAGATAAGTGAAAAGCCTAGGCGCTAAGTTGTGTTGATCCACTTAGTGCTTTTGACTTTGTTAGTTGTTATGTGTGAACTTAGTGTAAGTATGCAAAATAGGAATGTGAATGTGGTGTGATGGTTTGATCTATTTTATGGATTTCTTACATGGCTAGAATGTGTTTGATTGTTTTCTTTAGGTGTGGCGACATGTGACATGCTGTTTTGTAAATTTCAGATTTGACTGTCGTTGATAACATTTGCTTATTGAGTCTGAATCCGAGTTGCTTCTATGTCTGATGCTTTTTGAATCTGATTTGCTCTTGAGTCAGATATACTCTCTAAGTTTGACTTGCTTTTTGAGTTGGAACCTCCCTAAGTCTGATTTGCCCACTGAGTATATTCACTCACTGAGTCTAAATATCATTTTCTTATGTTCAAATTCACCTTAACAGAACCATTTTCTTATGTTCAAATTTTCCCATTTAGAACCATTTCCTTATCATCAGGCCTTGCTGTTAAGAATTACTCATGTGTTTTAGACTTTCTATTCAAAATCATTTCCTTGTGTTTCAGACTTTCCCGTTCAAAATCAATTCTTGTGTTTCAAACTTTCTGTTCATAATCATTTCCTCATGTTACGGACTTTCCCGTTCATGATCATTTCTTGTGTTTTAGACTTTTTGCTCAGAACCATTTCCTAATCTTTCGGACTTTCCTGTCCAGAATCACTTATTGTGTTTCAAACTTTCTGTCCATAATTATTTCCTTATGTCAGACTTTCCTGCTCAAAATCATTTCTTGTGTTTTAGAGTTTCTGTTCAGAATCACTTCTCTTGTTTTAGTGCCTCACTTGCTTTGAGCTTTAGTACGAGTCGCCTAGAAGACTCCCAATTGGATGTGATATGTATGACCGCCTTTCCAGCCTTCCTAGTTTTCCCACAGCTTAGATGAATCCATCATGCACAGAAGAAGCTCGACTTCTAGCTTATTGTCTGCTTGATGTCCAAGATGAATCCATCAATGGAATTAATAAAATGATTCACAGAAGAAGCTCGACTTCTAGCTTATTGTCTGCTTGATGTCCAATTTGATCTAATTCGATATGCCGGTAGTGGAGGCTGCCAATGGAATTAATAAAATGATTCAAATGAAGAAGCTTTTGTTCAAAATTCTCCCTTTACCTCCCCTGCTTCAGGACTGCATCTTCCAGGCTTCAAAACTCTTCACTCGCTTGGCCGTATCCTGATCTTGCAAATTCAGTTTTCTTGGAATCAAATCAGATCTTGATCACCACTTTCTTCTCTTAATACCTTCATTCCACATTTCAAATCCAATTTAGAAAGTCGCGCTTATCGTGAAATTTTCTTTGAAAAGTATATCAGAATCCTAACAATATCTGTTTTGCCCTTGCAACATGGGCGATGGAAACGAGTTTGTCCTAAATGCTATTAGTACCTAAATTAGGGAAAATTTCATATAGGGACCTACAGTGTCATCATTTTCTCAAAAGATGACCTGAAGTGAAGTTTGTCTCAAAAAGGGATTCAAAGTGCCTTTATTTTCTCAAAAGAGGACCTAGAGTGGAATATATCTTAAATAAGGCCCAAAGTGATCATTTAGTCTCAAAAAAAGACCTCATTTGCCGACAGTGAATAAATGCATCTCCAATGCATATTCCGGTAGCTTGATCAGGGATATTTTTGTCCAATTTTTTTTTTAATTTTCAGTTGTCTTATTCTTTATTATTATTATTATTTTGGGTCAATGGTGGCATTGTTCATCATCTTCTTCATCCCTTGTTCGTCTTCTTCTCAAGAACAGCAGACTTGGGAAGGGCCAGCGAGCACTGGCCGTTGGTGAGGGTTGGCGAGGGTTGGACGCCCATCGTCGACAGTGGGTGAGGGTCGCCAAGCCCTCGCCGACCATGGGCGAGGGCTTGCAGGCCGACCCTTGCTAAATCTGGCGAGGGTGGCCTCGACAGGGCTGGTGAGGGCTTGCAAGCCCTCACCAGCCCTTATTAGTGGCCGGTGAGGTAGGCAAGCCCTCACTCAAGGCTGGCGAGGGTTGACCTCGCTGATGGCCGTGAGGGGCGATCTCCCCCACCTCCGCCCATTACTCCACCGATAACCTCGTCTTCTGCTAGGATGACTGGGATGCCTGCATTGCTTTCTTCATCCCTTCCTCCCACCACCGCTCCCAAATTGACGACTTCTTCGGCTACCCCTTTTGCCCTTGAGGACCTTCTTGTAGGGCTTCGATTTGGACAGCCCCCCTCCCCCATGGCCAGCGAGGGCTTAATGGCCCTCGCCCGTTGTCAGCGATGGGCGTCAAGCCCTCGCTGGTTGTCGGCAATGGGCGTTGAGCCCTCGTCGGCCCTTACCAGCGGTCGGCACTCATTGGCCTTTTCCCAAGTCCAGTGTTCTTGATCTGGGCAAGAAGAAGTGAACAGGGGGGACAAAAAAGACGATGAATAGGGCAACCAAAAATGAAAAAAAAAAAAATGGACGAAAATATCGTAATCAAGCCACCAAAATATACATTGAAGATACATCTATTTGCCGACTGGCGAGTGAGGTCCTTCTTTGAGACTAAATGACTATTTTGGGTCATTCTTTGAGACAAACTTCACTTCGGGTCCTTTTTTGAGAAAATGATGGACTTTGGGTTCTTATTTGAGACAAACTTCACTTCATGTCCTCTTTTGAGAAAATGATGGCACTTTTGATCCTTATTTGAAATTTTCCCTAAATATAATGGGATGCAATATATGTTTAGGGGTCAAGTCCATTCCTAATTTTATGGAAAAGTCAAAATTTAGATATCAATAACAAGGAAACTATCTAATCTTGCCATCTGAGTCGAATGCCAAAAAAGAAATTATTGGAGAAACCTATAAGTAAAACACAATAGAATTGCATACTTCGATCAAAGTGTCGACACCCATTTTACGAGGTGCGCAAGACGCCTAGAAATCCCCGACAAATTCGAAGAATTCAAAGTTTACAATCATCTAATCAATCGGGTATTTTCCAGCCTCCAATTACGCCCAAAACAGATCAACAATTATTATCTCACAATAACTCAATAACTCACTCGAGAAAACTTACAAAAATAAAAACCCAACGCCCTCCTTGTTTGCCCTGTTTATGTCCAACGAAAAAAATTCCATGTATACCGTGCCTGCTGGTCCTAAAGATTTTGGCCGTCGAAACTCTATGCAGTTAACGGTTGTAATTCATAATGAGAAATTTCCTTTGCTTGGCTTGTTGCTAAGCTTTCTTCTATTTTCCCTCCAAAGTCCAAAGGGCTTTTATATCTCTTAGCAAAAGCAAGAACAAGGTTTTTATTTAGTCTATTTTAGTTGTCTCTGCCATTTGATTGTAACAGGTACTGTGCATTGTTCTCATTCACATAAACAAGCAGCCCTCTCACGCAACTTAAACTGGACACGACAATACAAGTCCACAGCTTCACGTGACAAGTAGAATCTTCCCGACATGCTTGCTGCTTTCCATGAGCCGGTGGCCCTCTGCCGCTTCGGCTAGAGGAAGATACTTGTAAACCACAGGCTTCACTTTGCCTTGCTCGATGGCTAGCCACACTTTCTGCTCTACCTCATCTACGATCGCATCTTTATTCTCTGGGCTTCTGGTACGCAAGCCCGCCGCCGCATATACAGACACATAAGTTTACAATGATTTTGCAAAAAGAATATTGCCAATATCACCGTTTGACCTGCTCAAATCACATGCATGAAGTGCCCAAGTTCCATAAGGTAATGACTTCTATGGCGCTAACTGTATCAGAAGAATCCTCTACCAATCCAAATATCCAATTGCCAACCACATCAAGCTCAAGAACCAACAAAATGCATTGAGCGAACCTTGCACAGTGAGGCGTCTGGCCAGAATACTTCTCAGATCCACTTGCGTCACTGCTCCACTCTGAGTGCCGATGATGAATAGCCTCCCATCAAAATTCAAGCTATCAAGGTTTCTCTGGAAGTAGGATGCACCAACGCAGTCCAGAATCACATCGACACCTGCCAAAATGAATTTTTGGAAATAAATTCCTTTTGCAGACCAACATAGCGTTGCATGGTTCATCTATAACTTCATGGTTTATGTGAAATCTCACTTATATGCCTCAACAATCAGAACGACTGGATCTGTGTTTAAAAGAATGATTTCTATGTCAAGACATGGCTTAGCCAAGTTAAAACCACCTCATAATGCTTGGACACAACATCAGTCAACTTCTTGTGATTCAAGGCGAAAAGGATTAACTTAACTATACATCTACAGACCTTCCCCTCTAATCAACCAAAGTAATAAGATGCAGATAACACCGTGAAAAGGCATTTTATTGCCTCTGTAACAGAGTGAGAATGTAACAAAAAAGCCAACACAAATAATAAGTTGCAGGAAATGCAGAAAGCAAGTGTAGCAAGATTATGTGAAAAAAGGTTTAGTAATTGCTAACTCCTGTTTCTAAAATAATATACCAATCATCTTCCACATGAATAAAGAACACTTAACTCCCAATCAAGTGATTATGTCTGATGACTCTGATTGATATCAAGAACAAAAAATATGCATGATGCACCTTTTCCTGCAGTTTCTTCTTTCACTCGTGCAACAAAGTCCTCTGTTTTGTAGTTGATGCAAACATCTGCACCCAGATCCTTGCAAGCAGCTAACTTTTCTTCACTTCCTGTGAACCGAAGATGGGACATAAGTTATAGTATTGAAAGGGCCAAGTTTGTAGAAGCTACAATTAGTTTGAAAATACCTGCTGTTACAAATACCCTAGCACCATAGTATTTTGCTACCTGAATGGCAAATGTGCCGATTCCACTAGAGCCACCATGTATCTGCAATTTTCATTAGCATGCTAATGAATGAAAACAATGGCAGAAGAAATTGGGATAATAATAGCCAAATGAAACTAAGCAAATGGAGACGTTACTTTCCATCCCATGAGAAATTTGCTTGTTCTCATTAAAAGAATTCTACTTGTACTTATGATGCTAGGCTTAAGCATCACTGTCAGATGCCCTTTGGATGCCAAAGTGAAGGGCTGCTGAAGTGTTGCCTGTACTTATGTATTTTTATATTGATCCATCTTAGAAAATTGTCAAGAGAAAAGAGGGCAACTGAAAAAGTGAAAAAGCTCAGGTACAAAAGCTAATTGCTTCCCAAGGCTAAGCAGCAAATGTGAAACACCTTCACTAAACATTAGTAATCACATGACCACATAAGACATCCACAATCATAGCCTCGAGCCATTACCAAGAATGTTTCCCCTGCAGAGAGGTGACTCATCATGAAGACAGTGGACCAAACAGTGCAAGCCACTTCTGGGAAACTCGCAGCATCCTTAAGCGAAATTCCAGCAGGAACAGGAAGAACTTGCCCTGCTGGAACCGCTACTTTCTCTGCATAACCTCCTCCAGCAAGCAGAGCACAAACCTGCACATCACCAAATTATCGCATTGCCACTTTCTTGTAATTGTGTTAATATTACCTTTGACATCTCAAAAGCCAGCAGTCCTCAAACAACTAAAACAATATAAAATCATCACGCTTCAAGCTTATAAAAGTTCCAACATAAAACAGCCTCAAGGAATATTGATTTCCTCAGTAACCACCCATATTCTGGGTAGATATTAAGAACATTCACTAAATTCTAGGATCCAAAACATATACAAATACAGTTCCCAGCTGCAGTTTCTTGCTGATATTGCAATTAACATCCCTCAATCATGGGGTGTGGCACTTTGACCCCAAATTCAAAAGCTTATTGTTTCACTGGTTTAAATGATCTCCTCAACACCGGAAAATTAGGTGCATGTCTCTCACTAAAAAGCTGCTAAGCCAAAAATTCTGTCAGGAAAGTTCCGTTTACATATAGTAAATTGGAAATGTCTGAAACAGTACTTTTGCATAATATTCTACATAGGTGGTGGTACCCTGCCACCCTCTTGGTACCTTCCTGATGAAATTTTATTGATCATTAACAGAAATGGCTTTTAGCAGGAACAAACATGAGGTACCGTGTTGAAAATTATGGTACGATTGGCTCGCCATCAGATAGGTTTGTCCATAGGCCATCCAATCTCAAAACATTTGACTACTTAAACCATGCAGATTGTTACAGAGAAGTAGTCTGTCAGCATATCTACCGCATTTCCCTTACAAGCAAATCTTCCACGCACACATACTTCCTAATACGAGTGGTTTATGTCTGAATTGCAAGAAAACATTGCAAAGAATTCTACTTTAAACCAAGTGCATATCCAGAAGCAATAATATACTGCAAAATTCGCAATTGAGACACTAGGATACACTACTGAAAAACCCAAGAAAAGAGGACGCTAATTACTACCCGGCATGATTAAACAAAGCAGCTTTCCTCAATTACTGCACCCTCAAACTGTGGAAAGTCAACCCTTTCAATCTAATAGAAGAAAAAGCGATTGTGTTCACAAAAAAGTCCCAGAGAGATCCACACAACAACGCCCAGATCACATAATTCGACCCTTATAACAAAGACCCCTCCGCTGCAGCGTGTCGGCCCGGTTCAGCGCGGTGGCCGCGACCTGACGAGGACGTGGCCGTCCTCGAGCTTCGGGTCCTCCACTTCCTGCAGCCGGAGCACTTCCGGGTCGCCGGGGGTCGTGATCACGACGGCCTTCATCGTGGGTTCCCGGCGAGATGAGTCGAGAGGGGAGTGGGGAGCGGAGGTGTGGAGCGCAGTGACGAGCCGCGTGGAAACGGACAGAAGGGTCGGCGCTGCTCGGCGGGCAGCGACGCTACGTGTAAGGAAGGAAGGAGCAAAACGTAGCACGCCAACGTTCATAGCTTGCTGGTGAGGTTCTCAAATGGGACTTTTTGACTGCCTATTTTGGCATGTTGTTCGGCAAGAATTTCAGGAATCCCTTCGAAATAGGAGTTAAGTACTTCCAGGTCCCGTACTAAAATCCTACCGATGGAACATAATTTTCATTTTTTTAGTCCAAAATCTATCATGCTTATCCTAAAACCTAAAACCTATCCTATCACGGATTTCAACATCTACTCAAATTCTATTTATATTATTAATTGAATAATTATAATAAATTATTATATTTGATGACCACCATTTATTGTCACAATTTACTTATCACAACTTACATTTAAAGATAGGAAATATATGAATATTAAAAAAATAAAGTTTTTATTCATAAAATAAAAGTTTAGACTAGTAGTGTCGAATGTTATGAAATATCATAGGATCGTGTCAAAACATAAACAAAAAAAACACAAAAACTTGTTCCAAGTTTTAGGTTCCTAAAACTTGGAACCTACATGTTAAAATAGGTTCTTTAATTTTTGGAATCTAAATGTATGATGCATACTTTAAAACCTAAAACTGGATAGGTTTCCATCGGTTCAATTCTTAGATTTTGGATTCTACCCTCGTACCATGCTCACCCTACTTCAAAGATGCTCCCTTTTTCGAAGTTCCCTTTACATTTTGGCCTTAGAGTGGATTTTGTTTCGAAGTAGGTTTTAAAGTTGAAATTTTTACATCAAAAAGTTTCCTAAGCTATCACCAGCGAAATGAATGGTCAGCCAACAGATAATTACTTGTCGCTTGAATGTGTTATTGCGATTGCTCAAGGCATTTTTATTTTCAAAATGAAAACTAAAAATAAACCTTAAAGAGAGAGAGGGAGGTTGAGTGACGACAGTGCTCGAGATCCCAACAAAGTTCCAAAATTTAAGATTAAATCTTATTAAGATTAAATCTAATGTGACATCCCAAATTTTTCCAATTCTCGCTTTCAATTAAATTAATTAGGCATTTTATCGACGCGCCTATAGTGCTGTTCTTAGAGCTGATCACCCTTGAGATAATTAGACCATTTGAGAAAACCATTAAGGAATTTTAATACAATAGACTTAAGAATTCGATCAGGAATCGGCTATTCGATTGTGCTAATCTTTATAGGTCATTACGGTACAGTTAAATTTCGATTAGGGAATAGAAATAGGTCGGTTCGATTGAGATGTGTGGCTAAACGTGGGTGACTCCACTAAATTGGAAAATTCTCATCAGCCGGTACTAGACTGATTTTTCTGTCGTTTTGGTACCCTGTGTCCGTATTTGAAATCTCGAGATTTTCACGATCACCGAGAGTTGCTAATGTATCGAATGGGTTCATTGTGGCTCGAAGAAAATCAACCACAGGTCATTTGCACTAAAAATTTCTAAAAGTTACCTGATAGCCTAGGTTACGCTAAAATCGCGCCTGATTGAAATTAACCGCGAATTTGAATCCAATTTCAGAAATTGAAAGTTCTGACATGTCATGAGTCATTTTAGGAACGTCGACTCAGTCTCGGAAGATTTTTTTGTAAACCGAGACATTTTGAGAAAAAGTCGAGGTAGGGTCGTTTTTGTCCAGAAAATGTTAGGGACTATTTTTGATCGCGCAATTGGGATACAATTAGGATCAATTGGTGAGGGAAAATACCAATTTAATCGAGGACTTGATATTGGAAATTTTAGAGGCCAAATTGAATGGAATTCAGAAACATTTTGTGTCCAATTGGAGGGAAAACACATGAAATTCGTAGCTCCCCCTTGCCCATGACTTTTGGACTACTTCAAGGGCTTCTAGAAGGGCATTGGTGGTTGAATTATGGCCACGGAACCTAGCTGGTGGAAGGCATTGGTCAAGGGGACCAAAAGAAGATAAGAGAGACCAAGTAGGCCCCTCTTGCTCCCTCATCTCCTCCTTCCCTCCTTAGTCGGTCGAGCAGCATCCCTCATCCCCTCCTTCCAGCCGTTTGAAGCTTAGCAAGCCTAGAGAAGCCGCCTGAGCAGCCAGCAGCCCAGCTGGACTGTCACCGCGCACGTCGGAGCCACCACCTGCCCGTCGCGCCTTGCTTGTGACAGCCTGAATTTTCATACTTTGTTTTTGATTAAATAAATCGAGTATTTCATTGACGTGTCGATAGTGCTATTCTTTGAGCAGATCACTCATGAGATAACTAGACTATCTGGGGAAGCCATTAAGGGATTTTAATGCAATGGACTTGAGAATTCGACCAGGAATCGACTGCTCGACCGTGTTGATCTGCAAGAGTCATTACAGCACCGTAAAAAAATCGATCAGAGACTAGAGATAGGTCAGTTCGATAGAGATATGTGATTAGTGTGTGGGTGATTCCACCTAATTACAAAATTCTCGTTGAATGGCACTAGATCGATTTTTCTGTCATTTCTGTACGCTGTGTCCGTATTTGAAATCTCGAAATTTTCACGACAACCGAGAATTGCCAATGTGTCGAAGATGTATGTTGTGACTCGAGATAATTTGATCACGGGTCAATTGCACTAAAAATTCCTAAAAACTACCCGGTAGACTAGGTCACGTTAAAATCGCGTCGGATTGAAATTAACCATGAATTTGAACCCGATTTTAGAAATTGAAAGTTTTGTCATGTCACGATTCATTTTAGGAATGTTGACTCATTTTTCGAAGAATTTTCGGAGATTCCGAGATTTTTTCAGAAAATTGTTTTGGACGATTCGGAAATTAACGGAAATTCGAACAGGCCGAATTGAAGGTAGATTTGGGCTTCCAAGCTGAGCTATATGGCGATGGGGACTTATAGAAATTTTATGGGCTTTTTACTTGGCGAATTTGGACATCGGTTTGGAGAATTGAGTGAGGAAATTAAAGCTTATGTGGTGAAATTCGGAATTTTGGCAAGGGGATG
Organism: Eucalyptus caleyi; assembly: GCA_014182885.2. Classification (NCBI taxonomy): domain Eukaryota; kingdom Viridiplantae; phylum Streptophyta; class Magnoliopsida; order Myrtales; family Myrtaceae; genus Eucalyptus; species Eucalyptus caleyi. Next base: position 11,666,768 of record CM024469.2, on the reverse strand, counting down.
CAATTTTGACATTTAAATTGGTTCAATTGTGGAATATTCTTGTTGGAAAGTAATGGGGGGACAAGCATTAAATTGAATGGCTAAGTTCTTGACTTTTGGCCCCTCTGTGACTTCTCCAACACATCGACTAGCTGCCCTCCATCTTCTTCGTGCGCCTCCCTTTCGATGCTGACTCCATCAGCTCTGCTTACTTTCATTTTCCTCCATTTTCACCCCTCACTTTCATGTGCTGCTCCGTCAAAACCCCCCCTCACACCTGTGAGCTTCAAGCTACCGTGAAGACTGAAGCTACTTCCTCTCTCTCTCCGCTCAGTTCACTCCACAAAGCCAGCATCCAGCCACCTCTCTCCATCTTCGCTGCTTCTTTTCCCCACCGAAGCTACCCACATCATCATCTACTCCATTTGCTGCCACGTTTGTCCCTCGGGAAGCTGCCGAGTCAAATTTCAACTCCAGCAGCCCACGAAGTTCTCCACCGAAGCCGAATTTCCGCTGCATCTTTCCTCCACACGGCCACGAATTTCAGCTACCGTGTCTAGTCAATCCAACAACAAACTGAAGCCCTCACCGTTAACTTCTCTCCATCATTCCTTCCCCATCTTCGGCCGCGCGTCTTCAGCATTGCCTTCTTCGTGTCTTCATTTGAGCGGAACAAAGTCAAGCCCCAGCGAATTCTCCTCCGTTGCTGCCTCGATTTGCCCAGCTTGTTCGTGCCATCAGCCCATGGTTGGGCCCATCTTTAGCCCCGACGCCAGCTCGTTCTCTGCAACTCCAATTCAGCCTGTCTTCAGCCCAGTTGTGAGCTAAGGCTTGCCCATTTGAAGACCAAGCCCAGCAACTGCTGTGGGCTCGGCAAGGCCTTTTGGGCCCGGTCCAAGTGTCCGTCGATGCTGCCAAAAGTTCAGGTTTCGGCCGTCGTCGCGCCGTCGTCGCGGTGAACCGGTTTTCGCATTAAATCGGTGAGTTTATGCACTAAACTCTTCATAGTAGGCTAATGACGTTTAATGGGTGTTTAGATTTATTTAAGTTTAGATTAGTGTAGTTTTAGTTTATTTAATTAATTTAGGTTAGTTAGATTAGTGAATTAGGTGGTTAGAGCTTAAATTTAGTTAGCCCGTTAGGTAGCTTTTTAGTTAGAATGGTTAGGATAATTTAATTAGTTCAATAGGTGGTTAGATTAGAATTATTTAGCCTAAGTTAGCATTTTTAATATTTAATGTATTTATTTAATTAATTTTGATGATTATTTAATTATTAATTATTTTTCGAAAATTAAACTGGGATAGCCGGTGATCGAAATTTCATGCTGATTGCAATGGTGTGGTTAATTTCTGCAATCAAGTGTTAAACTGTGTAAATTGAGTGCTGATTAGAAATTTGAGTATTTAATTCCAAAATTTATGAATTTTGATATGTATTCAAAAAATCCTAAGTATCGGGTTTTAACACCAAAAATAGTTTTACATACTATATAAAACAGTGTGATTTTAAAAAGAAGGTTATGAATTTTCAGGGTCCAATTTGATTGTGTACCAAAGCACGACTATTTTCACTGGGTGTTTTTAAATTAAAAAAAATAGGCAAGGATCGCTATTTTAATTGAGGCATTTGATTGCAATGCACGGTGTCCTGGGCTGAGATTGAATTGTCATGTGTTGGTTAAAAAGAAACCTTCCTAGCGTTTAAGCCGGACATTACTAAATCCCACTTTAGGGTTACCCATGCATTAGGGTAGCGGGTCGCAGTAGATTCTGGACTTAAGCTCCTTCGTGATAGCCGTCAATGTGACGTAGCCATGCTCTATGGGGAAGAGACGATGCCTGGTTATGCCAGTAGACTACTGGACATGGAAGTTAGTAGTGCTTTGAGTGGCTTAATTAACAATTAGAATGCATAATTGTTTGAGTTGATGCGCCTGATTATGAGACAAAACTGTGTGGCATGGTATGGGATGGGTTATAACGGTTTGGCTTTATAATCGGGACCCTTGTGATTAATTGAGTTGATGAGGCATTCCAATTGTTATATGTATTATTATATGCATTGTGATATGAACTGTGCTGACATGCAGGAAGGGATTGAGGCGAGGTAAGTCCTCTGTGCTAATTGTGTGATTGTGTGGTTAGGACGCTTCTAGGCGTATTTCCCTCCTAATCGGGGTTTAGAGCGTGAACTCACTAAGATTTATATCTCACCTCATCGTGGGCTCAATTTTCAGGACCGTAGAGTGGAGTACCCGGAGCTGAACTGAGGGGATCCGAGGAGTAGGTTAGTTAGGAAAACTTTTTTTTTGGAAAGCCAGTCTTTGTAGTCTTTTGGTCATAGATCTTGTACATGACTTTATGTGAATATAAAAGCATGTTTGTTTGTGAATTTGTTGTCTTGCTTTTTTATTCCGAGATGATTATTGTTAGGGGATTTATTATTCGCTTCCACATGTGCAATAAAATGAAAAGGGTCGGCGACTCGTCCTAGGAAGTCTCAAATTTTATCGACTAGAGAGGGATGGGCACGCGCTCGGGGTTCGGGGCGTGACATCACCCTACCACGCGATCGTCTCCGCCATCCCATCTGCTTCGTTTGGACCTGCTTGTCGTACAGCCGCTTGTCTGAGCCGTGTGGAGGTTGCTGGAGCCGCCATGAAGTGTCGCCACTGCCCGCTTGGACTCGGTTCGATCTCCTTAGCTCATTTCAGCCCGTTGTTGCCTCAACCAGCCACCGAAGCCGCTTCAACCAGCCACGAAAAGAGTAGAAACTAGTGGGTATTCCAGCTACTGTTGGGCCCGTTTTGAAGGTGTTCCCGACCCCAAAAGGCAAGCCCGCTTTGGAGATAGTCGAGCCTCGCTGCGTCCCTGTCATTTCGAACCGAGTGGTTCGTTAATAAAGTGAGTTTAACTCGCTAATCCTCACTTAGTAGGTTAATGACACATAATGGTTGATTAGTTTAAGTTAAGTATGGATTATGGATAGATAGATTAGATTAACAATTTAATTAATTGTTATTGCATGTTAGGTGGTTAGTTTAGTGCAATTAGCATGTAGATACGCTCTTGTATTTATTTAACGAGTCTCGGAATTTTTCTGGGCCCGTTCCGACATATAATTAAGCTTTACAGGCCTAAGTATGCATTTTCTATATTTAATAATTAATTTTCATAATTATTTAATTATTTAATTATTTTTCGAAAATTAGACTAGGATAGTCGGTGACCAGAAATTTATGCCGATTACAATGGTGTGATTTTTTTATTTAATTGAGCTTGAATTTGTGCTGATTTAGTGTGATTTGTATTTTAGGAATTTATTCCTAAAATTAATTAATTTCAGTAATTAATTATAAAATCACCAAATTCGATTACAGCGCCAAAAATAAATTTGTGGACTGTCGAAATTAGTGGGATTTGCAAGTGAGAAAATATTATATTTTGGCTAGGGCTAACCGTGTACCCACGCACGAGTATTTTTATTGGGAATGATAAAAATGATGATTTGATCAGATGATCAGTATAAAGTATTTGCGGCAGCTTCTGGCGAGCTATACTATCTATTATCAGCTTATAGTATGCAGTCCTGAGTATGATCGGACGTTATAGATAGTATTGATTGAGATGACCGGGGAATGCTTTGGATGACATGTGATCGACTGAGTTGATAGATCGATGATTTGATTTGGAATGATGAACTGATTTGTGAAGTGATCAAGTGGATGGTTATTTGAATTGTATTGGTTTGCAGAAAGGGACTGATGCCAAGGTAAGTCCTCTGACTTGTGATTGTGCTTGGGCAGCCCTTAGGGCGTATTATCTTCCTAATCGAGTTTTAGGGGGTTGAACTTGCTGAGACGTCGTTTCACCCCATTGTGGGATAACATTTCAGGTCCATAGATGGCAGCCCCTCTGATCCCTCCCGAATATTTTGGACAACCTAAGAAGTTTATAGAACATAGTTACCATAATCCGATGCATGGGCACCCTGATGGGTTGGAATACATGCTGGTGAAGTCCATAGTCTGGGTTGATGTGGGGCATAGTATCGCCATTTTAGTGATGGACGAAGAGAGGGCCCCGTGCCGAAATCTGAGGTACCACTGTATGTGTTGGAGGTTGCGTTCGGGAAAAGTACGGTAGATCCTAAGGATGGTTCGGTGGTGGACGCGAAGGACCCTGAGCTTGATGATCCAAATTCTCCGGTGTACTCAGCAATAGGATCTAGCTAGAGTGTGGAAGGAGAAATCGAAGAGGATGACCCGTAGTTCGTTGGAAACCCCACCCCTGCGTGCATACCCTATTTTCTTATGTTGTGTAGGACCCGACTCCTATAGTTTGTATTGTTATATATATATATATATGACTCAGTTTGTTATATATGTATATAAGTGTGGTTGTTGTTTTCAAGTTTGAAAATTAGGGCTCTATTTTTCTATCCCATTATCTTATTGTATGGGGATTATATATTTGCTTCTGCATGCGTATTAAAATGAATGGGTCTGCGTTACGTCCTGGGACGTCGCTATTTAATCGACTAGTGAGGGATGAGTGCGCGCTCGAGGATCAGGGCATGACATCTAAACTCTCCACTTCATTATAAAGAAAATTTGGACTTGGGGGTAAAAAGCTTGGACCTTTTGATTCCGATGATCAAGGCTTGTATGTCCTTAGATGGCCATGACATATGTGGTGACTTACCTTGTTGCCCTGGATCTTGAACCAGGTCTCTCCACAGCTGCTAGGCAACGACCAATCAGTTGCCTTGCAAGAGCAACCCAGTTCGATGGCGACTGCGGACTCTCGACTGCCTTGATTTCCACTGGAACGCTCCGACCGGGAGGACAGCCTTGCAATGCCATTGCCGAAGCACCGCTACCCTTGCCGGCATCTCGATGTAAAGATGAAATTGCAAAGATTCTAAACCATTTTCAGAATATAATTTCGATTGCCGCTGAAGAAAAGTCGAGAAATTTATAGAATGCTCGACGGTTATTTTGAATTCAAAGTCAATAAGTAAGAACTTTATTGATGACTCATGAATCATCTTGGTGATTACAAATTATGATTTTATGCACCTATAATTATGCGTGGTTGGTACTTTATATTCATGCATGGATTTTTTATTGACTTTCTTTTTGTGAAGGTTTGCGATTAAACCAGCCATTGGGTTGGGTTTGCTTAATAAGTAGAATAGATTCGAATCAATTTTCGATGTAGTAGAAAGTAAGTATCACTATAGTAATTTGTTCTTATAAGATCACCTGTTTACGTTGTTAGAACTGCCGAAATCAATTTCGTAATCGCATTCCCTTACTAACTAGACAAAGGTTGAGCCGAATGATGGTGCTTATTTTAAGTCGACTTTGTTCTTTAGTGAATCGGAGCTTCTTAATTTTCATTTGACAAAAGTTATTTGTAAGTGATAAACCCGATTGGCCATTTAATAATATTGTTTGAGGCCATTCGTTTTTTTATGTTTAAATAATAAGATGACGATGGTAAGAGGTCGAGGTCATATCTGAAGATGTTTTCGAGGAAATATTAAATGGAAAAGTCCCTGAAAAGTTTTATATTTACTGCATTTATATCAATTCAACCCTAAATCTTTTACTTGTATCAAATTAATCCTAAACATTTTCACAATTTATCAATTGAGTCTTTTTGGTCAATGACCGGAAATCATTGAAGTGAACACTAATCATCTTATCATTGCTGTAAATAATTTTTTTAAATGATTTTTTAATTTCTTTTCACTTTTTTTTTGTTTCTTTTCCTTTCACTTGCCAGCCACTCTCACCAACCATTGAGCAAGGTGACCCTAAACTATATGAAAATAGCATCCAAAATGTTCATAATTGCTCACACGAATAGTCTCTTAATTATATAAAAATGTTATTAATAGAAAAAACATTAAATATTTTCATGTATGTTAGAACTAGATTAAGCATCTACTGAAAATTCAGGGAACTCGCGAGTAGAGGTGGCAAAATGGGTCTTAGACCCATATATGACCCATTACCCATTTAAATCATAAATGGGTCATATATGGGTCATTTAGTTTTGAAAAAAAGTAGTTAAATGGGTTTAACAAACAAAGACTTAAGATAGGTGGGTCTTAAGTGGGTCTTAAATGGGTTGGATTTAGAACCCACTTTTAACCAAAACCTCACAATCTCTTTATTCCCTCTTTAACTTTACAATTATTTTTTTATAAAAATAGAAATTATAATTATTTTTTATTTTATTTTTATTTTATTTTTTATTTTTTCTTTCCTTTTTTTCTTTCTTCCTCCTCCTTTTGGTGGCTAGCACGGTGATAGTGTTGGAGAAAACTCCTTTGCTGTTTTGAAGTTGACAAAACCTTTCCAAAGTCTAGTCTGAAGATTTCCAGACTGAAGTGTCAAAGTCTGAAGACCGCCAGACTTTAAGTTCAAAGTCTGCCCACTCTCATAGATTCTAGACTAAATGCTACTGAAGAATGAAGACTTATCCAGATGCGGGATTATCTTCAAGGATTTGATTTGAAAAGTTTATGGATGACCTTAAGGCTAGATATAACACCTACGTGATTGATTATCTTTATCGGAATCAATTCCGATTTGAAGATCTTTTGAAAGGCAAAGTAAACTTGGAAGGTTCTACTTATGGAAACCAAGATCCTGATTGTATGGGCGCACATGATTGACGGGCTTTCATCACAACTCATCTAATGACTTGAGATCACCTTGATTGATTTTGTCCAACGGGTAGCTTGGAAGAATTCATTTGGAAAGTGCCAACGGTTGTGAAGGCATGAAGGAGTATATAAGGAGAACTCGCTAGTTGTTCGAAAAAGTGGAGTGCGTGAAAGAAAATTTTCAAAGTCTGAAGCATTCTAGTTCCTTGCTATTTCTTTTACTAAGCTCAAAGTTGTAAACAAAAGAGAGAAATTCTTGTGAGACTTTGTGAGAGACCAGTAGAGACTCTTCACTATGAAGTCAAGATCACACTGCTGTAAAATCTCTTTTGATTCATTGTGGAATCCAACCAATAGGCTGTCAGCGCGGGAGAATGGAGCAGCTTGGTCTAAGCTGAACTACTATAAACCTTGTGTTCCTATTCTCTTCCTTGAACTATTTACTTTTATTCTTTAGCCTTACTTAATTGCTTAAGGCTGAATGCGTTTGTAGTATGTTATCTTCTAAAGGAAATTTATTTCTTCTGAATTCTGTAAAAATTATTTTTAAACTTATTTACCCCTCTCTAGGTGTTCGTACTAGCCCTTACAGGATGGCCAGCGATCGACCAGGCGAGCCTCGAGCTCGCCGGCGTCGGGCAAGCTCGAGATCATCGGATCTGGTGAGGTGAAGGCGTCGTCAATGTCCGGCGAGGCTCGAGCCTTGCCGATCTGGCGAGACTCAAACTCGCCGGGGTCGGGCAAGCTCGAGCTTGTTGGGTCTGGCAAGACTCGAACTTGCCGGCGTTGGGCGAGGCTTGAGCCTCGCCAGATCCGACGAGGGGCAAGCCTGAGCTCGCCAGATTTGGGGAGGTAGAGGCCTCCCCGATGTTCGGCGAGGCTTGAGCTTGCTGGCATTAGGCGAGGCTCGAGCCTCACCGATCTGGCGAGCCTCGAGCTCGCCGGCGTTAGCGAGTCGGGCGAGCTTGAGGCTCGCCTATGACCGGCTTGTCACCGTCATCGTGGTCGAGTGGCCGGCCAAAGAAGAAGAACAAAAAAGAAAAATGAAAAATGAAAATGAAAAAAGAAAAGAGAAAAAGAAAATTAAAAATTATATTCTTAAAAAATAAAAATAAAAATAATTACAAATTTATTTTTAAAAATAAAAAATAGTTAAAATTCGATTTTTAAAAATAATTATTTTAAAAATTATAAAAATTGTCCATTAAATTTGTTGTATAAAACTATTTTAGCAATATCATTTTCAAAAATATAATATATACATATATATACATATACATATATACATATACATATACATATATATATACATATACATATATATATACATATATACATATATATATACATATATATATACATATATATATATATATATACATATATACATATATATATATATATATATATACATATATACATATATATATATACATATATACATATATATATATACATATATACATATATATATATATATATATTTATATATATAAAAGAAATAAGTTTTTTTTTTTAAAGTTTTGTTAAGTGGGTCGGGTATGGGTAAAAATTTTGCATTGTACATTGACATATGTTATTAGTGTGGAAAGAAGGAGTTTCTAACCAATAAATGTGTTTGTTGGTCATGCAACAATGTCTCTTGTTCGAGACAGACTTGCTGAAGGCGGCATTACCTATTCCAGAATGTTTGCTTCAAACATCTTGCTGCACAAGGTTGTGATCAATTGCATCCGACCAAAGTCAACCTCCAAGACTGATGTTTCTCGCTTTAAAGCAAAACTGATGTTTGCCATTAGCAATGGGATGAAGTTCTTGCTGCCACACACAATCTTGATGCACATGTACAGGACTGTTGTGAAGGAAAAGAGACAACTTCCTTATCCTGCGTTGGTCACTCAATTGTTTCGACACTTTCATATTCAGTTTCCAGCATTTCTTTGCGTTAGAACCATTGCTCCTATGATGATAAGATTGAAAATGGTGTCAAAGATGAGACTAAAAGAACTGAACAAAGCTTTAGAGCACTTCAATGAGAAGTCCCCTGGCAAAACAAAACAAGACTCTGCCGCCCTGAAAAGAAAAGGCAAGGAGCCTATGAGTGCACCTATCAAGAAAAGAAGAGCCCTTATCCTGCAGGACGAAGAGGATGAGGATGATCTCACTATTTCTGCATTTGCCTTGAAAAATCTACAGAGTTTTGTTAGTTTTGAGTAGCCAGAGGATAGAGAAGGAAGGGAAGAAACAGAGTAGAGAAGAGAAAGAAGAGAAGAAAGAGAAGAGGAAGGAAGAGAAGCAAAAGAAGAAGAGGGTCAAGATGACTCTTTTGAACTAACATTTGCAGTATCCTTGTCAGAGGATTATTAGAAGACTAGGAGTGGAATTACAGGAGATACAAGAGAAAAAGAACATCATTTGGGAGCTGAAGCTGAGAAAGAACAAGAAGAAGATTTTTCTTCTCCACCTGTAGCCACAGAGATAGGGCAAGCTGCTAAGAAATTAGGTACTTCTTCTTCACCCGTTTTTACTAATGATGATGTTAGTCGTTCTCCTACCGATCTAGAGGATGTCTATGCCTCTCAATTTCTTGAAGCTGATATTGAGGTATCCTCTCCAAGTCTTGGAGATCGAACTGCTAATGTTCCCTCTCATCTCAACACTCCTAGAATTAATTTGGCAGGACCTAGTGCATCAACAGAAACTTCTACAGACTTTCAAAGACTACTAGAGCTCCTTCTGGAGTTAAAGGGTCAGCAATATGGAATGAAGTTTGAGATCTAGAATCTCCATAAAGCGTTGAAGTCTACTTCAGATTCTCTACACGAGCAGGTACGGATCCTTCAGCTTCAAGTTCAAGAGACTACAAAGGGTGAAGGTATTGAGAAGCTGAAAGAGACCGTGAGGAAGCTAGAGGAGACTGTTCAGTCTATGGGGGATTTCTAGCTCGTTCGCATCCCTAAACAACCTTGATTTTATCAAACTTTTTATACTTCCCCATTTTTTGCTATTGACAAAAATGGGGAAAATGTGCAGATTTAACTCCTTTTATTTTATTGGTACTTACTGTTGGACTTTTGGACTTTTTGATTTGATTGTTTGACTGTTGAACCTATTTGTTGAACTTTTTGACGCTTGCGGTGACTCATCTTGGTGATACTGTTTATGGTTGGATAGTTATTTATCTTATCTTTTCAAGATTAACATGTTCCCTGTGGTTGCAGAATCGATGATATCCAAGTCCTAATCAACTTATTTTTCATAAGAATCATGTATTGTTTAAGAGTTGTTTTGCAGGTCAAAAGTTTTTAAATCTGTAATAAAGTTTTGTCACCATAAAAAAGAAGGAGATTGTTGGAGAAAACTCATTTACTATTTTGAAGTTGACAAAACCTTTTCATAGTCTAGTTTGAAGACTTCTAGATTGAAGTGTCAAATTCTGAAGACCGCCAGACTTTAGATTCAAAGTCTGCCCACTCTGACAGATTCCGGACTGAATGCTTCTGAAGAATGAAGACTTATTCAGATGCGAGATTATCTTTAATTCTTCAAGGATTCAGTCCGTATGGCTTAAGGATGACTTTATAGTTGGATACAACACTTACATGATTGATTATCTTTAATGGAATCAATTCCGTTAATCAAATCTTTTGGAAGGCAAGCAAACTTGGAAAGTTCCACTTATGGAAACCAAGATCCTGATTGTATGGGCGAACATGATTGACGGGCTTTTGTGACATCCTGAAATTCGAGCCCTATAAGAGATGAATGAATGTGAATTTTGTCAATGCATTGTTGGTTGATCTCACTCGGAATTGATCACTCCTGAGATACTGACCTTGAGGGGAAAGGCTAATAAAGCTAGAACTTGTGCGACTAAAGGACTCGACTTGGGAAAACGACTTGACCGTGAGACTTACGTGAGGATGATCCTGTAGATAGACAAGCCGATTTCAAGGACGACTAGAAGTTGATTCATGGACAGAACATAATGGAACGATGGGTGATTTCGTTTACTGTTATCAAACCCACGAACGACCCTATGTCGATCCTCAGTGATCGTGTACTTTGAAATAAGAATCTATCCTCCGTAATTTCATGTGATCAATGACGTTCATGCGTCGAGATATCTTGAACGTGGTTTGGCATGAGTTGGTCACATGTGAATCCTCAAAGCCACCCGTCAGTCTGAGTTGTTACCAAAATGGCATTAGGAGAAATTGACATGGCTTGAGGGCTAAAGATTGAGCTTCAAATTGTCGGGAATGTCCGAATCAGACTTTGGATGAAGCTACTTCAATCAGTTGACAGCGCCAGTTAAGCCGAGCAGTTGAAAAGAGGATTTTCGTACCAAGGAAGCGAGTCTATGAAGATGTGGGCCGGGCCAAGCCAGTGTGGGCCTTAGGCCCAAGGTGGGACAGCCCCGGATGGGCCCAAAGCAAGCAAGTGAGCCCATTGGGCCCAATCCACTATTCATCTTTTAAGCCCATGGGCCAATTCTTGGCCATTTCAAGCCCAACCAATTCCCAAGCCCATTCATATTCATGGTCAAGCCCAATCCTTAGGCCCATCCATCAATTTTAGGCCAAGGATAGAATGGTAATTGTGCAAGGTGAAATGACCAAAATACCCCTAGTTGTAGGGAGAAAAAGGCTAGAGAAGAGAGAGAATGTGATGTCATCTTGCTTGGGGAATTGAAGTGGTCATTTAATCGCTTTAATGAGGAGTGCAACAGCTCTCCCATCACCCTCTCTCTCCCTCATTCAGTCCCCATATCGAACGGAGCTTTCTCTCTCCGCGTTTTCCCTCTCCTCCAGTTTCTGCTCCAGCTGACCCTTCGGTGAATAATCGAGTCAAAAGTGATCTTCCCATGCGAATAAACTCACGAAACACCCACCATTATCTTCATCACATCCAAACCGTTCAAATAGGCCTAATTTCACGCCAAACGGAGCCACCGTCCGGCCTGGGCGCCGCTGTGAAGGAACCGGTCGCCGGTCCGTCGGTCCGCCTGCAGCCTGCACTTTTTCGCGTTTTCGGCCATTTTTCTCCCATTCCGGTCCTTCCTCCACCCATCCCAACCACCCACAAGATCCCCAAGACCCCCGGGAGCCGCCGGTTGCCGGCCAAACCCCTCACCGAAGCTCCGGCCAAGCTGTTGAACTCAGTTTCTTCTCCGGCAGTGCTGTTTTTCCAGAATTTCAGAGGGAGTCTGAGCTGTGGTTGCTGTGTTGAGCTTGGGACCACCTTGGATCATCGTTGTTGAGGTCCTGGAGCGTCGCCTCCGTCGTCGCCGCCGCGTCGGTGTCTCCGGCCCGCTTAACGGGTGAGTTTAGCTCCTAATCCTTCAATTAGTGCCTAAACTTGCTTAGGGTTGGTTTAGTTAGATTTAATTCTAGTTTAAGTGATTTAATTAAATTATATTAGTCCTAAGATAGGTGGTTAGATTAATAGCTAAGATTAGTTTAGCTTAATTTTACTTTATTAGCTTAATGATGCTTATGTGGTTAATTAAGCATGTTTATCTTAATTGATTGGTTTCCTTAATTTAATCATTGTTTTAATGATTTCTGAATATAATTTATTAATTATTGAATTCTGAAAATTTACTGTTCACGCGACACTATTCACAGTGCACTGTTCACCCCCGAGTACTGTTCACGATCACTGTTCATCCAGAATGCGAAAAATGTCTAAAATTCATGTGTGTTGATTTTATGAAGTAAATGGATGTGAAAATGCATGGGCATCCGTATAAATTGAGTGATGAGTGTGGAATTGAGTGAAATTGGAGAAGTTTTGGTATTTAACTTGAAAATACCCGGTGTTGGCTTTTGGCACCGTATTTGGTTTGTAGGACCAGTTTGAATCAATTGATTGATTGGATTGAGTGAGTTGATGAGTATGTGGGGATTTATCCCAAAATTAATTAGTGTCGGTATTCATTTAGAATTTCATTGTGAGAGGTTGTGAGTTGATCCTCGAAAGCCGCCAAAGTATGGCTGTGCCAGTGGGGCCGAGTTCTGCCATCGAATTTGGAGTCGGTCGCGCCTGTTGGGCCATGAATTGCCACTTAATAAAGGTCGCGCTCGTTGGACAGTAAATTGCCACTCAATAGGGGTCGCGCCTGATAAGGCCGAAATCTGCCACCTATGAAAGGTTGCGCCCATTGGGCCGTAATTTGCCACCTAAAGTTAGGTCGTGTCCTTTGGACCATAATTTGTAGCCAAGGAATTTGGTAGATTGTGCTCGTGGAGCCGTGAGTAAGATTTAAGACTGAATAAGTGAGACAATAGGGGAATGGTTGGATTGACATGTAATTGACTGAGTCGATTGATCGATAGCTTGATTTGAATTGATGCATTGATGTGTGAAATTGTTATATGCATTAATTATATGCATGAGTGAATCACATCGTTTATGGCACACATGCATGAATCGATAATGTGCAGAGTGTAGCAATGGCCAAGTGAGATCGCTTGTGATACGACTCGCATGTGATTGATGAAATGTATCATCTAATGGCCATGTTCATTGCGTGTATTGTGCTGAATTATAACGCGCAGGGTATCGCATACTAGGTAAGGTTGTATGCGAATCGACTGTTGGTTGTTGCTTGTGGTGAGATAGTTCTGAATAGATACCCTGAGTTGAGTTGGTGTACTAACCGGGGCTTAGGGGTGGAACTCGCTGAGATTTATATCTCACTGGTTATTGAATAACCATTTTCAGGTCCCTAGTGTAAAGAGCCAAGAGCTTGAAGCGGAAGGGTCATGAGCATAGGTGGCTCAGCAATTCTTTATGATATAGACCTTCTGTATAAGCTTGAAGTATTTATAAAAGTGTATTTGATTTGAAATTGGTTATCTTGCTTTTCTATCCTATGTTTGTTGTTGTCGTCAGAGGATTAGTTAATTCGCTTCTGCATGTGCAATAAAATGAAAAGGGTTAGCGACGAGACCTGGGAACATTGCGAAATTCTATCAACCACTGAGGGTTGTGCGCGTGCTCGAGGTTTGGGGCGTGACAGCTTTCATCTCAATCATCAAACGGCTCAAAATCTCCTTGATTGATTCTGTCCAACGGGTTGATTGGAAGAATTCCTTTAGAAAGTGCCAACGGTCGAGAAGGCATGAAGAAGTATTTAAGGTGAATTCTTCAGCTGTTTAAGTGTGTGCGTGAAAAAGAAATTTCAAAGTCTGAAACTTCCTGGTTCCTTGTTATTTCATTTATTGCGATAAAAGTTGTATACAAAAGAGAGAAACACTTAGTGAGACTTCGTGAAAGACCAGTAGAGATTTTTCACCGTGAAGTCAAGTTCACACTACTGTAAAATCTCTTTTGATTCTTAGTGAAATCTAGCCAGTGGGTTGTCAGCGTGGGCAAGTAGACGTAGGCTTGATCTAGGCCGAACCACTATAAACCTTGTGTTTTTATTCTCCTCTCTTAACTCCTTATTTAATTCGTAGCTTTGTTTATCTGTTTAAGTTTTGAATTCATTCATAGTATGTTATCTTCTAAAGGCAAATTACTTATACTAAAATTTGCAAAAAATTGTCTTTACACCTATTCACCCCCCTCTAGGTGTTTTTACTAGACTTTTCAACTAGAAATGGCATGCACGTTGCTAGGAAAAAATGAAAATTTTTGTAAAATACTTTTTTTTTTTTTGGTGAAAAGACTATCATCAATGGTAAAAATAAAAAATAAAAACATAACTCATGTGGCCTCATATCGGGCGATCTTCTTATCATGTAAGCCAATACCCCACACTAAAATTTTAATTCTATATAGTACATACTAAGAATTTAACTTTTCAAGAAGCTGTGTCCTTTCATGTTACAAGCAATCAGGAATTTTGTTGAAGCCGAAATATCGAGCTAAACTTCACCAAAGCATGAGAACAATGATTAGACTCTCAGAAATAAAAACGCCAATTCCAAATCAAACGAATTCTCATGAATATCATCTGTCAAAAGCAGCAACTGAATGGAAATAATCTGCACACTGTGACTTATTTTAGAAAGGGTTCGAGTCTATTTCCTTGCTTTTTATCACTGTCTATTGGAAGAGTTCTTTAGAAAGCCCGTAGAAAAAGTGAAGCCAAAGATTGTTTTTGCCCCATCACCATAAGGAAATCACAGTTTGAACAAGCCAATGGGTCGATGAGAAATTTTGAGAATTCTTCTAAAAATCTAAATTTTTATATCACTCAAATAATTGAAAGAGAATCCCATTCCACGAATCAAATTACTTGAAATGAAAATCCGGACAAGAATCAATATCAATGGACTTGTGGCAACTCACAAACCAGAGAAAGATGATAAGTGTCACGAATTGATGTGAATGACTAGTGATTGTAAGAATACGGACCCTCAAATCGACCTTTTTCCACAAATTTGCTGGACATGTCAATTTCAATGAAGACTTGGAAAAGTAAGTCAAGCATGCTTGTCCTAATAGCAAAGTACGCTCCAAATGATTGAAAAGGGGAAGGGAAAAATATACCAAAAACCCTAAACTTTGCCCAGTGTGACAAATTTACCCTAATTTTTTTTTTGACACAAAAATTTCAAACTTTGCCAACTATGACACATTTATCCCAAACTATAAGGCATTTTCGTCTTTTACTTTTTTGATTTTTTTTCTTTTTGTTTTTCTTCTTCTCCCTTCCCTCTGTCGGCTGTGATGGAGGGAAGCCAAACTCAGGCGAGGGCCACCCTTGCCGGCGTTGAGCAAGGGCTACCCTTGCCTAATACGGGGAGGGCAACACTCGCCTAACGCAAGCGAGGGTGGCCCTCATTGGGGCTAGCGAGGGCGACCCTCACTGGAGTCAGGCGAGGGCATTCCTTGCTAGATTCGACCCAGGTGAGGGCCACCCTCGCTCAATGGAAGCAGGAGCTGTCCTCATCGAATCTAGCAAGGGCTGTCCTCGCCTAGGTCGATAAGGGTTGTCTCGCCCGACCTCGTTGACCCAGGTGAGGGCAGCCCTTGCTTAACGCTGGCAACAACGGCCCTTGCCTGAGTCCGCCTTCCCTCCGCCATGGCCGATGGAGGGAAGAGAGAAGAAGGAAAAAGAAAAAAAAAGGAAAGACGGAAAAGAAAAATTTAAAAAAATTTAAAAATTAAAAAACGAAAATGTCCTGGGAAATAGAATTTAGGATCAATGTGCCACAGTTGGTAAAGTTTGGAATGTCGTGTCACAAAAAAATTTAGGTTAAATTTGTCATTCTAGACAAAATTTGGGATTTTTAGTGGTTTTTCTCAAAAATGAAAAGATATATCATTTTAATGAAAAACTGCTTTAAAGTATTAATTTTGAAATCTACTGTTGATTTTGGTCCTCTTGCTTAGATCTAATATTTATGGAGTTATCATTTTCATCTCACTCTTTTTCATATTTTACTATCTTGATTTTTCCGTGGATTAATTTTCAAGGAACTTGTCTTAATAGTATGATACAATAACGTGTAGTCTGACATGGGATTATATATCTTTCTCAGATATCAATAGGATATCAACAAATCGATAAATTGTTTAGGCACAAACAAACATAAGCCAGTCTTATTGACTACATCGCTCTAGGTTTTTATGACCTTTACAATTTCTTTCCTTTTCAATGACATTAAGGATCCAGAAAGGCATTGTAATTGATCTGGCTAGTTCGAGGATACTAAATTTATGTAATCAAAATGATATTTGCTTGTAATTTTTTACCTATACCCATCACATGAAGAGGAATCCATGTCGTTGAATCAAGTGTAGCTGATGAGGTTATGAACAAGTTTTGATATCTTCACTTGCAGAGCTGGCTTATTCTACAATACCAACTGAAAAATGCGATGTGTATAACTTTGGAGTCATCACGTTGGAGACAATCATGGGAAAGTATCTGGAAGATATTATCTCTTGGGAATTTTCATCATCCACCGAAATTGAGTTGCCAATACTGTTGAAGGATGTGCTAGATCAACGTCTGTCGCCTTCTAGAGTTTGACTTCGAGATGTGGAAGACGTGATCTCTATCGCACGGCTAGCATTCAAGTGCCTGCGAGCCAATCCGCGGCTTTGACCGTCCATGAGATAAGTTTCTCAGAAGCTCCGCGTTCAAGTACCCCTGGAGATGCCATTCTGTGCAGTCATGTTGGAGCAACTTCGTGATCTCAAAGGCAGGAAATTTCGAGCGTCGGAAGGAGATTGTAAGTTTTGAAGTTAGCTTTACGGGTGCACCGTTTGCTTTTTTTTTTTTTTTTTCCTGGGTCAGTCTATTTGGTATTTAAGTCACTAGCAAAAAGTTAATACTCTTGCTAAGAACAGTTACTTCTCTTTTGCGGGCTAATCAGGATTATAAGAGCCAATCTTATTCGACAATTTGGATTATCTTCTTAGTTCTTACCAATCCCACCGTCTTAATTGTTTTCACTTCAGAGCCTGCTTACCTTTGGACATTATTCGATTACTGCCGCGTCAGCAATTGTACTTTGGAGTCGCGGCATCAAAAACAATCACGGGAAGGCTTCTGTGGAGGTCTTACTTCACTATGGTTTCCAGCTTGTCGCAATGAGATCAGGAAAGAATTTGGAAAATGCATCGGATCGATATCGTTCAATGTAGTTTTCCATTTCAAAAGGGATAATGACCCTACTAGTCAGTAAACATTTGTTTGGGTGCAATTCAAACTCTAGTTTATTCAATTAAGTCCCTCAACTTTTGTATGTGTGCAATATAAGTCCCAAACTTTCAATTGGTTCCGTCAAATCCCTCTGCAATTTTAATAAAATGACATGGGACATCGATTCAGTAAAACTTAATGTGACTCCGAAACTAATCAAACCATTTAAGGAATTGTGAATATGGAGGGTAAGAAAACTTCTGAAAAGGTCTAAATCAATTGAGAACAAGATGATGCGATAGTTTTAATATTGGAAGTTTATGAAAATTTCGAGTATGTATACCTGATAGAACCCTCAAAGTTAGATTAAACCAACTTATGGGCTGGAACGCTTACGAACTGAAAGCCAAATCTCATATCATGTGGAAACTAGGGGTTTGGGTCGAACTAAAATTCACGGCGACTTTACTTGAATAGGTCAACAAGACCAAAACGCAAGTCGACTAACATCATAAATGCCCTTGGGGTGTCATATCTTATTCAATTATTCAATTTCAGTGGATGAAATCGCGAACATAATGACTACTATAATGAGACCCATCATTTACCGAGATTAAGTGGCATAAATCAAGACAAATCGACATTTCCATCGTAGTTGAGCTCAAGTTAACTGGATTTATGCAAAGCTCAACATCCAGTTCGACCTTGATTTAGCTTTCAATAAATTCAAGCCCGACTTTTCGATTCTACAATTAGCAAGTAAATCTGCTGTGAACTGGAGTCTAGCTCGAGTCTAACTCAAGTAAGAATTGAGAGATACTACAAAAGGCAGTATAAAAAAATAATGCTGTTTTTCTATGATAATGCTGTTTTTCTATGTATTGCATTTATAGTCTGGTCATATGCATGCACTCAAATGTAATTCAACAGCTCGATTAGCTTGGCTCCAAAGTAAGATACTCAAGCTACGCACTTTCAAGCATGAACTCAGCCCAATTAAGAACTTCTTAATTGGACTCGGCAAAATTCAAAGAATCCATCTCGTATCTCACGAGTAGCTTGATTAGTTTCCATTTCTACGTGCGACTTTTTCGTTACGTATACCTCGGAACAATTATGAATTGATTATTACTGTCTAAAAGTAGGCATATCGGATGAACAAGATGCGTACATTGAGTTTGATAGGGAATGTGTCACGCCCCGAACCTCGAGCGTGCGCACATACCTCGGTGGTCGACTAAAATTGCGATGTTCCCAAGATGCGTCGCCAACCCGATCAAATCATGCACACGCGGAAGTGAAATAAACAATCCCCAGACAACACATAATATGGGATAGAAAAGCAGAACAACACCTTTTTCATAAAACACACTTTATAGACAGTCAAGCCAAACCTAAGGTTTATGTATAGGAGGTCTATATAAAAAAGAACTACTGAGCCACGCTCCTGACCCTTCCGCTTCAAGCTCCGGGTTCTTCATGCTAGGGACTTGAAAAGTTAAGCCCACGCAGGGTGAGACAATGTCTCAGCGAGTTCACCCCCTAAACTCCGATTATGAAGGAAATATGCCTAGAGGCAGTCTAACCACACATCATACAAGACTCATCTTGCCTCAGTTCCTTCCTACACGTCAGTACAATTCATATAACATATACATATGCAGTAAATGCACTCATCAATCGGAAACACTTCACTTCAAAACTCAATGAATCACAGGAGTCTCGATTATAAAACCAAATCGTTATGACACGTCCCATACCGTACCACACAATTTTGTCCCATAATTAGGTACGGTTATATCACTCATACATGCGTTCCAATTGATTACAGCCCCATGGGCACGGCCTACTCGACGTTCGGCGGTCTTCCAGCATAACCGGGTATTGTCTCATCCCTTGAGCATTGTAACATCTACCTCTAGACGGCATTCCCGAAGACGGCATTCCCGAAGGAGCATCGGTATGGCCTCTACCGCAATCCGGCATTTGTTGACGTGAGGCATTCTATATAGGAGCAACGTCCACCCGACGCACATCGAGGACAGGTTCTTGTAACCATCACAAGACCATCCAATCTCAGCCAATGATATTGTGCTTGCATTCCACTGCCTCAATTAAGATAATGAACTTGGCTTATTTTCTTCGTATTAAAACACTCGGTAAAATAGTCGTGTGGATACATGGTCAGATTGAACCATAAAAAGTGATATCATTCCTTTTAAAAAATCCCACTATTTGATATAGTACTTAAAAATATTTTTGGCGTAAAAAACCGACACCCGGTATTTTCTAATTAAATACAAAAATTCATAATTTTGAAATAATAATTGAAAATCAACAATCATCACTCAATTGTACAATCTAACAATCAATTGCACAAACGAATCACACTACGGCAATCAGCACAAAATTCGACAACCGGTTATCCCGGTATAATTTCCAAAAATATTAAATAATTAAATAAATTACAAAAATTAATTAAATAAATTACATAATTAATTAAATAAATGCAAAATAATTCAATAAATCACTAATTATGCTTTAAACACTAATCTAACCACCTAATTAGACCTAATTATATAATGAACTAAGCTAGATAAATCATCCAATCTAATTAACCCTTAACTAAACTAATCTAACACCTAATTAGCCTAATTAACCATCTAAATCACTAATTACACTAACCACATAAACCAATCTTAAGCTAAACTAAACCTACCTTAAGCATAATTAACTCCCTAAGTAGAGTTTAGAGAGTAAACTCATTGGATTGATGAGCCGGTGAGTTCACGGTGACAGCGATGCGGAGGCGAGCGAGACTTGAGCCTACGGTGACACCCAACGAGGCATGGAAGGGCCCCAAAAAAGGCCCAACAGCTCACTATTAGTTTTAGGCTTCTGGTTTTAGTTGGTTGCTGGAAGGGGCTGGTCGAGTGGTTAGGATGGCGTGAAATGGGCCAGGCGGGATGGTGGCGTGAGTAGGGGTCGACGGTGGAACCAAGCAGCGACGGCAGCTGCTCGAGGACACGATGGAGACGACCAAGCGAATGGCGACAAGCGGTTGCCAGGGCATGGACGTAGGGCTAGCGACGGCGAGCAGGTGCAGGATGGCGGGAGACGCGCGGATGGCTCGCAGGTGCGGTCGAGCAGCTTCAGCGGGCTCGGCGGTGCTCAGACGGCGTGCGATGGCTTGGCTTCGGTGCTACTGGTCTTTTGCTGGTTCTTGAGCTCTCAAATAGTAGCAATGGAGGAGGATGAGGCAAGAAGGAAGAATAAGAAGTTTTGCTGGCTTGAAGGGGGACACGAGCCTCACAAGTCAACTAGAAATATCTCCAACACTTGAGTATCATGCCCCCAAAGTCCACAGCTGAGTCCAGTAGCCTTATCCCTTCCATAACTTCTCCAAGAAGCCACTCTAGGTGTCCAAAATGTTGCAGCCCCCATGGCATACGAATTTGTGGCATTCCTCTTCAATTTCAATTCAATTTCTCTCCAAATCAATCCAATTTCATAACCAAAATGCCAAGAATGAAGTCCACACTCAATTCTACAATTTCCCTTGCCAAGTGATCCATCTTGAACGCCAAAAATTCGCACAAAAACGGCCCTATGCATTTCCCGGTCCAAAATCGCCCAAACTTGAATTTTCGCCAAAAATTTGAACTTGCCGAAAATTTTTCGGAGGATGAGTCGACATTCTTAAAATAAATAGTAATATGACAGAACTTTCAATTTTTGAAATCGGGTTCAATTTTATGGTTAATTTTAACTGTACATTTTTGGCGTGACCTAACCTCTTGGGTAACTTTAAGAAATTTTTAGCGCATTTGACCTATGGCCGATTATTTTCGAGTCACATTGTGCATCTTCGACACATTGGCGACTCTCGATTGTCGTAAAAATCTCGAGATTTTAAATACGGACACAAGGTACAAAAACGACAGAAAAATTGGTTTAGTGCCGATCGACAAGAATTTTGCAATTAGGTGGAATTACCTATACTTTAATTACATGCATTTGTCAAATCAACTTATATCCGGTCTCTAATCGATTTTAATGGTGCCGTATTGACATTTGCAGATTAGCACGGTCAAGCAGTTGATTTCTGGTTGAATTCTCAAGTCGGTCGCATTTAGATTCCTTAACGGCTTCACCTGATAGATTAATTATCTTGTGAGTGATCAACTCAGAGAAAAAGATTATAGGTGCACCGATGAAAAGCCCAATTCATTCAACGAAAATAGAATTGAAAATCATGTAATGGGTGGCCCTGGCTTCCCCTTTTTATCCACCGTGAATAATACAAGAAGAAATCTATACACACTCCAATAGGATTGGTGTCTTTCTAAGGTTACCAAAAATGGCACGCGCATTGTCGGGAAAAAAGAAATATTTTTGTGAAACACTTTTTTTTAGTTTTTTTTTTTAGTGAAAAGATTATAATCAGTGGTTAAAAAAAAATATATAATGACTCACGTGGTCACATATCGTGTAATTTTCTTATATTGTCAGTACCCCACACTAAACTTTTGATTGTATATAGTACAAACTAAGAATTTAACTTTTCGAGAGGCTTTGCGTCCTTCCATGTTACAACCAATCAGGAATTGTTTTTGAAACCGAAAGGTCGACCTAAACTTCACCAAAGCATGACAACAATCACAAACGCCAATTCCAAATCAAACGAACTCTCATGATTATCATCTATTAAAAGCAGCAACTGGATAGAAATAATCTGCACGCTGTTACTTAATTTGGAAAGGGTTCGAGTCTATTTCCTTGCTTTTTATTACTATCAATTGGAAGAATTCGTTAGAAAGCCCACAGAAAAAAGTGAAGCCAAAGATTTTTTTACCCCATCACCATCAGGAATTCACAGTTTGAACAAGCCAATGGGTCAAGAAATTTGGAGAATTCTTCTAAAAATCTGAATCACTCAAATAATTAAAAGAGAATCCGATTCCACGGATCAAATTACTTGAAACGGAAATCCGGATAGGAATCATTATCAATGTACTTGTGGCAACTCAAAGACTAGAGCAAGATTATAATACTCACAAATTGACGTGAATGACTAGTGGTTCAACAATATGGACCCCCAAATCGGCCATTTTCCACAAATTTGCTTGATATGTTAGTTTCAATGAAGATTTGGAAAAGTAAGTCAAGCATGCCTCTCCTAAGAGCAAAGTACACACCAAATTGATTGAAAAAGGAAAAGATATAATGTTTCAAAGAAAAACTGTTTTGAGGTATTAATTTTGAAATCTACCGTTGATTTTGGTCCTCTCGCTTAGAACTAATATTTATGGAATTATCATTTTCATCTCTCTTTTTCATATTTTACTATCTTGATTTTTCTGTGAATCAATTTTCAAGGAACTTGTCTTAATAGTATGATACAATAACGTGTAGTCTGACATGGGATTATATATCTTTCTCAGATATCAATAGGATATCAACAAATCAATAAATTGTTTAGGCACAAACAAACATAAGGGGGGTGAGTTTGTGATCTAGGGAAACTTCAAAAATTTTCAAGTGAAGAGCATGCACTGGTTCTGTAGAGAGAAACGTGCATATACAAAATACTTATCTTCCATCGATGAAAGGTGTTTAAGATATAGAAGAATCGCAAAGCATATTTATAGTACTTTGGCCTATCCATTTGGCTTACTCTACTCTCCCAGCTCTAACAGTCCAAACAAGTACTGGAACCCACTATATGTCACGCCCCGATCCTTGAGCACGTGCCCATCCCTCGGTGGTCGATAAAAATTTGCGACTTCCCAAGACGAGTTGCCGACCATTTCATTTTATTGCACATGCGGAAGCGAATGACAAATCCCCTGACAGTAACCATCTCGAGATAGAAAAGCACGACAACAAATTCACAAACAAAACATATTTTTATAAACCAACTGAGTCAAGTTCAAAAGTCAACAACCAAAAGACTTCAAAAGACCAGCTCTCAAAGAAACGGTCCTATCTGACACACACCTCAGATCTCCTTAGCTTGACTCAAGGTCCTCCACTCTATGATCCTGAAAAATTAAAGCCCACGACGGGGTGAGATATAAATCTCAGCGAGTTCACGCTCTAAACCCCGATTAGGAGGGTAATACGCCTAGAGGTGCCCTAACCACACAATCACATAATTAGAGCAGAGAACTTATCTTGCCTCAGTTCCTTCTTGCATGTCAGCACAGTTCATATCACGACCATATATGCAGCAATAACACTCGATTCGATGGAGTGCCTCAAATCACATCTTAGTCGATCGTGCATTTCAAGTGATTACAGTAACACAAGCACGACCTAACCATCACACGGCGGATCTAGCTGACATATAGTGGATCCATTCGTTACATAGTGGATTTATCCGTCACATAGCGGATCTAACTGACATACAGCGGATCTATCCAACATACAGCAGATTTATCCGTCACATAGCAGATCTAACTGACATACAGCGGATCTATCCGTCATATAGCGGATCTAACTGACTTACAATGGATGTATCTGTCATATAGCGGATTTATTTGACATATAACGGATCTATCTGTCATATAGCGGATTTATCCATCACATAGCTAAGCATCGTCTTGCCCTATCGAGCACGACAACTTGAAAGCATCGTTCACCTGACACATAGCGGATGACAAATTCTCTTAATCGGCACACAATTATCCAATCCCGGTCAAGGACATTGTGCTTCGCACTTAAATTCCTCAATTAAAAATAATGTCCTGGCTTATTTTCATTACGTTAATGATACCTGATAAAATAATCGTGTGTGGGTACATGGTTGGCCTGAGCCAAAATTTCCATATCTTTACTTTAGAAAATCCCACTATTTATATCGTGTTTGAAAATATTTTTGGCGTTGTAAACCGACACCCCCGGTAATTTCTAATTAATTATTGAAATTACTTAATTTTAGGATAAATATCCAAAATTATAGTTTCCACTCAATTCGCACAATTGAACACTCAATTACAGAAATTAACCACACCATTGCAATCAGCACAAAATTCCGGTCATCGGCTATCCTAGTCTAATTTCCGGAAAATAATATAATAATTAATTAATTACCAAAATTAATTAAATAAATACACATTAATTCAATAAATGCAAACTTAGGCTTAAAATTGCTAATCTAACCACCTATTGAACTAATTAAATTATCCTAACCATTCTAACTACTAGGCCATATAATAAACTAACTAATTACAATTTCTAACCACCTAAATTACTAATCTAACTAACCTAAATTAATTAAATAAACTAATAAATACACTAATCTAAGCTTAATTAAATCTAAACACCCCTTAAATGTCATTAGCCTACTAAGTAGAGTTTAGTGCATAAACTCACCGGTTTAACACAAAAACTGATTCACCGCGACGGCGGCGCAACGGCGGCCGAAACTCGGGCCTACGGTGATGTCGAGGGGAGCTTGGGCCGGGCCAAACAAGCCTTGCAAGCCCACAACAATTGTTGGGCTTGGCTAAACTTAAACGATGGGCTGACATGCAAGGGCCGGGCTGATTTCGCGGGCTGCAGCGGCTGAAATTCACGGGTAGGAAAAGGGCTAGGCCTGACTTCGTGGGCTTGCTGCAGGGGCTGAAGACACTGCTGGGCTGAAGACGTGCTGTTGGAGGACTTCGAATGGGCTGGATCCGTGGGCTGAAGACGCGATGGAAGTTGGCTCGGGGACGTGCGGCTTCGCTGGCTTGCGGTCAATGATGGGGCAGGGATTCGTGAAGGAGAAGCAGCAAGATTGATGGGTGAAGCGGCAGCTGCAGGGGCACTTCGGTGAGGGCTGAAGCAGGGGATCACGTCGCTGCTTGGGTCAACAACCCGGCGGGGAGGCTTCACTGTTTGGCCGAACGTGTGGCAGTTGCTGGAGCTGCCTCGGTCGAATTTGGTGGAAGAGAAGGACAGGCAAGGGGGCTGGGCTGTTCGGTGGGGACGAATGGAGCAGGGGTTGGCGGAGAGAAGAGAGTTTACTGAGGAAATGTTGCGCTGGTGGACTTGGACGTGGCAGAGGAGCAGCAGGCGTGAGGCGAGTCGATGGAAACGGCAAAGCTTTGGGCGGCTTGCTGGCGTTCGAACGGTGGAAGAATAAAAGAAGATGATCGAGCAGCAGGGAAGAAAAATAAAAGAGGAACCGCGGAGGAGGATAAATCGATCATGTCGTCCCCCCTAATGTCCACATGCATATCCCTTGGTCCCCCTAATTCTTTCTTGCATTTTATTTCCATAAATAACCCAATTTTGATGCCAAATATTGCAGCCCCCACCTAGGTTCCGAATTTCACAAAATAAGCTTCAATTTCTTATTCGATAATCCAATTTGATGTCCAATTTTGTTGTAGAAAAAACCCACACAATTTCTACAAATCCCCAACACCAAATGACTCGGTAAGGAGGCCAAAAATCCCTTTAATTTGGCCAATCCGAATTTCCGTTCGTTTTCAAATCGTCTGAATCGATTTTCCGTAAAAATCTGAAACTCGATGGAATTTTTCCGAAAGACAAGATGACGTCCTATAAATGAACTGTGATATGCTCGAACGTCCGATTCCTAAAACCGAATTCAATTTAGTGGTTAAAATCGACCGAACACGATTTTAGTCCAATCCGACCTATCGGGTAGCTTTTAGGGATTTTATCGTGGATATATCCCTTAACGGCTTTACCCAATAGATTGGTTAACTCATGAGTGATGAGCTCAAAGAATAAGGACTATAGGTGCACCAACGAAAAGCCCATTTCATTTTATTGGGACGGGTTGAAAATTCAGGATGTCACAACTCTTCCCCTCTTATTAAAATTTCGTTCTTGAAATTTTAACCATTACAATTCTCCTTCAAAATGGTGTGGTATTATCGTCTCATCGAGTCTTCACTTTCCCGTGTAGCTCATTCTGCCCCGTGGTGTTGCCAGACCACTTTGACCAAAGAGGTCGTCTAGGTGCGCAGTACTTGCTCCTTGCGATCCACAAGCTGAACCGGGCTTTCCTCGTATGACACTCTGTCGTCCACGTATAATTCTTCAAGATTTAGCACGTGGGTCGAGTTAGGCTCATATGTTTTCAACATTGACAAATGAAAAACGTCACGCACTTGTGCCAATCCTCGTTGGCAATGCAAGATGATACACTAGGATTCTAATTCTTTCAAGAATCTCAAAGAGACCTACGTACCTCGGACTTAGCTTTCCCTTTCTTGACAAAGTGTGAAGTACCACTCATTGGTGACACCTTCAGAAAAGGCGTGCTCACCAACTTGGAATTCCAATGACCTTCGACGGTTATCAGCGTAACCTTTCTGACGACTCTGAGCGATCTTTACTCCGTCCCTGATAATGGCAACTGATCCACTGACTACTAGACTCACTCTGGGCCTGTGATATTTCATTCTCTGACTTCATCTCCACAAACTAAAGTTCTGCACGTTCTGCTAGACAACGCTTCGAAGGGAGCCATATGAATACTCTGATGGTAGTTGTGAACCTCGAGTCTTTGTCTGATGCAATCGTTACCAGCACTCCATGCAGGCGAACGATCTAACGCACGTACAATTCTGCATGACTGTTCAAATCACGGTCCTTCCGTATGGTGATGAAGTGAGCCGACTTCGTCAGTTTATCGACCCCTATACAAATGGAATCATTAACCTTATGACTCCTGGATAAGCATATCACAAAGTCCATTGTGATGTGTTACCACTTCCACTTGGGAATCTCGGGAGGTTGCAAAAGTCCTCCCAGCTTACAGTGCTGTGCCTTCACTTGCTGACACGTCAGACACTTGACGACATGCTTGGCGATGTCCACCTTCATACCGGACCGCCAATAGGGTTGACGCAGATTCTAATACATCTTCGTACTGCCAGGATGAATGCTGTAACTGCTACAATGAGCTTCTGACAAGATCTCTTCCTTAAGCGTTGCATCGTCAGGTACACACAATCGTCCTCGGAACCTTAGTATTTCGTCTTCAAAATTTTGAAAGTTAGGTATTTCTTTTTTCGGTATCCTATTATAGGATTTTCTGAATCTCTGGATTTGTTGGCTGAAGTGTCTTGATTCTGACCTGTACTTCCGGCTCAATTCTAAGGGTAGCCATAAGATTTGAAAGGCGGCCTACCTCAAATTTGAAAATCTAATCTCGAGCTCTCTCAAGAAAAATCCATTCCTTAAGTACCATCTGCGTTACTAAAAACTTCCGATTTAGCGCGCCTGCGACCTTGTTAGCCTTTCTCGGGTGGTACAGAGTATCACAATCGTAGTCCTTTAGGAGTTCCATCCAGAGATGCTGTCTCATATTCAACTCCTTATGAGAGAATAGGTATTTGAGACTTTGATGGTCTGTGAAGATCTAGAATCTTTCTCCACACAAATAATGTCTTCAATCTTTAGTGCAAAATTAATTAGTGCGAGTTCCAAGTCATGTGTCGGGTAATTCAATTCATGAGGTCTCAACTAATGGGACATGTATGCAACAACTCTACCATGTTGCATGGACACGCAATCAAGTCCTCTGAATGACACATCACTATAAATCTCATATCCTCCAAGGCTAGAAGGTATGGTCAGCACAGGTGCAGTAGTCAGCTTCTACTTAAGCTCTTGGTACGCTCGTACTTCTCTGTCCACACAAATTTTCTTCCTTCTTCAATAGTTGAGTCAATGGCGAAGCTAATGCTGAGAATCCTTCCACGAACTGTCTGTAGTACCCTGCTAAACCTAGAAAACTTTTGATCTCTATCATCGTCGTCGATCTTGGCTAGCTGATTACTGCTTCGATCTTGATCGGGTCCACGGAGATTTCTTCGCCTGAAATCTCGTGACATAGGAAAGCAACATGAGTCAACAAAAACTCGCACTTGCTAAACTTAGTGTACAATCCATGATCTCGCAAAGTCTGCAGTACTGTCCTCAATTGTCTTTCGTGCTTCTCAACTGTCGTATCTACGACAGTCACCAGGTAACCTCGATAACCCCCGTCTAACGATTGGGTTGCCTCAAGTGACGAGATTGAAGGGATAGAGGGTCCTCCTCGATCTTGGATAAATTCGAAATTTTCATCCGTCAACGGGTCAAACTGCATTACCTTATGACATCCATTCATTACAACAAGATGCTCATTGAGCCAAACCTTTTTATATAGGACATCAAAGTTATACCTAAGCAAAATATTCAAGTACAACCCTAGCCAGTGATTCTCCTTTCTATGACTTCTTTACAATAGCTGAGATCTTATAAATTTAACCAAAATTCTGCTACGCTACTCTAATAAAATTGTTTTGGGAACACTGCCCTTCCTGTTCGGTGCACGACTCGATTCATCTCTGAGCTGGTGACCTATTCAATCCACAATGAAGTGTATTCTGCGGCGCAATGCCTCGATTTTGACTCATCAGTGGCAGTGGTGGTAACTGTTGTAGTTCTGTCGGTGGTGGCGGCAACTGAGATTCCATTGACTGGTTCAGACAATCCTTGACTAGGTGGTCGTGTTAGCGACACCCGAAACAAATTCTTGTCCTAGAGAAACACAAGGCCAATTTATGTTGTTTCCCACAGAAACGACATACTCCAATTTGATTTGGAGTTGATTTGTCTATCCCACCCATCCTGTTAGGCGGAATAGAATATCTTCCTCCGGTCATAGGCTCTTTCCCAAACCTATTCTCATCTCTGTCCAAACCAAACCGCGACCTAGATGCAGCGGCTCGTTCTCAGATTGAGTAGAATTTGTGGGCTTCTCAGCTCTGGCCTGAGTCCATCCCGGAATCTCCTAACTCAATTCACTGGATTCTCCACTAGTTCAGGAGCATACTGCAATAGTTTTGTGAACCTCGCCTCATACTAATCTACGGTCATAGAGCCTTGGAGAAGGTGCTGGAACTTTGCCATCTTCATCTCTCTGGTAGTCTCCGAAAAGTATTTCCCGTTGAAGACCTCAACGAAGGTGTTCCACTCTGGGGCTACACCTTCAGGAAATATCGCTCCCTTAGTGGTTCTCCACCAAGTACTCGCAACTCCCTCTAGCTGGTAGGTGGAAAGGACTACCTTCTCAGTCTCAGTGCACATCAATAGTGCAAAGGTCTTCTCCAATCCTTGGATCCAAAGAGCAGCAGCTTCGGGGTCTCCTACCCTAGTAAACTTCGGTGGATTTAATTTCAAAATTGTTCCACTAGAGTATGAATCAGTCTTCCAGCGACCAAGTTCCCTGGCGGAACCTTAGCAGGTGCGGCAACAGGTGTGGCAGTAGTAATAGCATTGGCAGCGGCAGTAGCGGCGGCTGCAACGACGGTGGTAAAGGCGGCAGCTTGATTCTGGGCCTACTGCCCTATCATCTCTCTCATAGCATCCAATGCTTTTGTGATCCCAACAGTTCCTAGATCACCTGGGGCTGCTACCCCAGCACCGACTGGAAGTGGTGCTACTCCACTCACACTAGCCTCAGTTTGCGCTCTACCTCGGCCTCCTCAGGTATCGACCCTCGTTGGCGTCCTACCTCGAGCTGCAAGCCTAACAAATTTCCTACTATGAGTCCTTTGCTCTTGATCGCTCATATTGCAGGCTTTCTACAAAAACTTGCCTTCCAATTCTACACCGAATTAGAAGTCAAGCGATAACAACAAACAATTCTACTAATCAGCCATCACAGACATGCACCAGCATAATTTAAAGGACTTTCCTACTAATTATCCCATAGACCATCCCACCTGATCACTCCAATCTCTAATGACCATGCTCTGATACCACTTAAACGGGGATGTCATGCCCCGATCCTCGAGTGCGTGCCCATCCTTCGGTGGTCGATAAAAATTTACGACTTCCCAGGACGAGTCACCGATTCTTTCATTTTATTACATATGAGGAAGTGAATAACAAATCCTTTAACAGTAACCATCTTGGGATAGAAAAGTAAGACAACAAATTCACAAACAAAACATGCTTTTTATAAACCAATTGAGTCAAGTTCAAAAGTCAACAACCGGAATACTTCATAAGACCAGCTCTCAAAGAAACAGTCCTATCTGACACACACCTCAGATCTCCTTAGCTTGACTCCAGGTCCTCCACTTTATGATCCTGAAAAATTAAAGCCCACAACGAGGTGAGATATAAATCTTAGCGAGTTCACACTCTAAACCTCGATTAGGAGGGTAATACGCCTAGAGACACCTTAACCACACAATTAGAGCAGAGAACTTATCTCGCCTCAGTTCCTTCCTGCATGTTAGCATGGTTCATATCACGACCATATATGCAGCAATAACACTCGATTCGATGGAGTGCCTTAAATCACATCTCAGTCGATTAGGCAATTCAAGTGATTACAGTCACACAAGCATGACCTAACCGTCATACGGCGCCTCAAATCACATCTCAGTCGATTAGGCAATTCAAGTGATTACAGTCACACAAGCACGACCTAACCGTCACACGGCGGATCTAACCGACATACAGCGAATTTATCCGTCCCATAGCGGATCTAACTAACATACATCGGATCTATCCATCACATAGCGGATTTATCCATTACATAGCGGATCTAACTGACATATAGCGGATCTATCCGTCACATAGCAGATTTATCCGTCACATAGTGGATCTAACTAACTTACAACGGATCTATCTGTCACATAGCGGATTTATCCATCACCTAGCAGATCTATTCGTCACATAGCGGATTTATCTTATATATAGCGGATTTATCTGACATATAGTGGATTTATCCATCACATAGTGGATTTATCCATCACATAGCACGACAACGTCTACCTCAAGACTACTTTCTACTTGAAAGCATCGTTCACCCGACACATAGCGGATGACCATTCTCTTAACCGGCACACGATTATCCAATACCGGTCAAGGACATTGTGCTTCGCACTTAAATTCCTCAATTAAAAATAATGTCCTAGCCTATTTTCATTACGTTAATGATACCTGATAAAACAATCGTGTGTGGGTACACGGTCGGCCTGAGCCAAAATTTCCATATCTTTACTTTAGAAAGTCCCACTATTTATACCATGTCTAAAAGCATTTTTGGCGTTGTAAACCGATGCCCCTGGTAATTTCTAAGTAATTATTGAAATTACTTAATTGTAGGATAAATACCCAAAATTATAGTTTCCACTCAATTCGCACAATTGAACACTCAATTGCAGAAATTAACCACACCATTGCAATCGGCACAAAATTCCGATAACCGACTATCCCTGGTCTAATTTCTGGAAAATAATTTAATAATTAATTAATTACCGAAATTAATTAAATAAATACACATTAATTCAATAAATGCAAACTTAGGCTTAAAATTGCTAATCTAACCACCAATTGAACTAATTAAATTATCCTAACCATTCTAACTACTAGGCCATATAATAAACTAACTAATTACAATTTCTAACCACCTAAATTACTAATCTAACAAACCTAAATTAATTAAATAAACTAATAAATACACTAATCTAAGCTTAATTAAATCTAAACACCCCTTAAATGTCATTAGCCTACTAAGTAGAGTTTAGTGCATAAACTCACCGGTTTAACGCGAAAACTGGTTCACCGTGACGGCGGCGCAACAACAGTCGAAACTCGGGCCTCCGGTGACGTCGAGGGGAGCTTGGGCCGGGCCAAACAAACCTTGCAAGCCCACAGCAACTGTTGGGCTTGGCTGAGCTTAATCGATGGGCTGACATGCACAGGCCGGGCTGATTTCGTGGGCTGCAGCGGCTGAAATTCACGGGCTGGAAAAGGGCTGGGCCTGACTTCGTGGGCTTGCTGCAGGCGTTGAAGACACTGCTGGGCTGAAGACGTGCTGTTGGAGGACTTCGAATGGGCTGGATCCGTGGGCTGAAGACGCGATGGAAGTTGGCTCAGGGACGTGTGGCTTTACTGGGTTCGCTGGCTTGCGGTCAACGATGGGGCAGGGATTCGTGAAGGAGAAGCAGCAAGATTGATGGGTGGCGGCAGCTGCAGGGGCACTTCGGTGAGGGGTGAAGCAGGGGATCACGTCGCTGCTTGGGTCAACAACCCGGCGGGGAGGCTTCACTGTTTGACCGAACGTGTGGTAGTTGCTGGAGCTGCCTCGGTCGACTTCGGTGGAAGAGAAGGACACGCAAGGGGGCAGGACTGTTCGGTGGGGACGAATGGAGCAGGGGTTGGCGGAGAGAAGAGAGTTGACTGAGGAATTGTTGCGCTGGTGGACTCGGGCGTGGGAGAGGAGCAGCAGGCGTGAGGCGAGTCGGTGGAAACGGCAGAGCTTCGGGCAGCGTGCTGGCGTTCGAACGTTGGAAGAATATAAAAGGAGATGATCGAGCAGCAGGGAAGAAAAATAAAAGAGGAACCGCGGAGGAGGAGAAATCGATCACGTTGTCCCCCCTAATGTCCACATGCATATCCCTTGGTCCCCCTAATTCTTTCTCGCATTTTATTTCCATAAATAACCCAATTTTGATGCCAAATATTGCAGCCCCCACCTAGGCTCCGAATTTCACAAAATAAGCTTCAATTTCTTCTTCGATTCTCCAATTTGATGTCCAATTTTGTTGTAGAAAATACCCGCACAATTTCTACAAATCCCCAACACCAAATGACTCAGCAAGGAGGCCAAAAATCCCTATAATTTGGCCAATCCGAATTTCCGTTTGTTTCCGAATCGTTTGAATCGATTTTCCATAAAAATCCCAAACTCGACAGAATTTCTCCGAAAGACAAGACGACGTCCAATAAATGAACCGTGACATGCTCGAATGTTCGATTCCCGAAACCGAATTCAATTTCATGGTTAAAATCGACCGAACACGATTTTAGTTCAATCCGATCTACTAGGTAGCTTTTAGGGATTTTACCGTGGATATATCCCTTAATCGTTTCACCTAATAGATTGGTTAACTCATGAGTGATGAACTCAGAGAAAAAAGGACCATGGGCGCGCCGACGAAAAGCCCATTTCCTTTTGTCGGGACGGGTCAAAAATTGATGTAGAACAACATACAAATGCCTTTATGGTAACATTGGAGCGTCATAAGAGCGGGCGGTCCCACAAATCAAAGAGGATTGTGTGATCTTCAAGATTACAAATGGGTTACAATATTTGATTCACGCATTTTCCTTAATTTGTTATTAGATTTTAGATTTCCTGGTTTATCAATATCTTTTCACTTTTGTTATTAGATTTCAGTTATTTGGTTATTTTCTAGATGTCAATCTCCTTATAAATAGGCACCTAAGATATGGTAATCCGTACTTCTTTATTCAAAATAAACACCATCTTTTGGAATTCTTTCCAAGCATCGCTTTTTCTGCGTCATTTGGTATCAGAGCAGGTTTCTCCTGTGACGATGGCTAATAACGTTAATGACAATCTCCCCATAGCTTAAGGTCATAGAAACGAGCCTATTACACGGGATGAGTTCAACCAATTTGCGAAGCAAATCGAACGGAGGTTTCAAGAATTACTTGTTGCCATCTGGCGTTTGTCTACCAACCCCATACCTGGTAATCTTATGGCTGAACATGCTCAGGTAGCTCGAGACTCGAAAGCAGCAATGGAATGTGGGGCAAATCCTCGATAGAGGCGACAAGCCTATGTCAAGGACTCTGAAGGAGAAGAAGAGTTCCTAGATCGGCCTGTTCGTGGAGGCCATCGGAATCGAGGATATTGACGAGACCTCGAGCAATATCAACTTAAGGTTGACCTTTCGATCTTTAATGGCAATTTGAATATTGAAGACCTTTTGGATTGGCTTTGGGAAGTTGAGAAATTCTTCGATGCCATGGAGATTGAAGAGGATCGCTAAGTAAAATTAGTGGCGTACAAATTGAAGGGCGGCGCCTTAGCATGGTGGGAGCAAACACAACTAACCCAATGTCGACAAGGAAAAGCTCCCATCCGAACATGGAATCGGATGAAGGAAATGTTGAAGGTTTGGTTCCTCCCAACTGATTTTGAACAATTATTATTTCAACAATTTCAGAATTGTAAGCAGCTAAGTCGATCAGTTCAAGCTTGCACGGAGGAGTTTCTTCGATTTTCCGCTCGTAACAACCTGGCTTAGTCGGAGGCACAATAGACCACCAGGTACATTAATGGTTTGCGACTTAATATTCAATACCGTGTTTCACTACATTGTTTGTTCTTCGTTGAGGATGCTCAAGAGATGGCCCGAAAGGTTGAGATGCAATTAGAGAGAACTAGCCCCATTAATCGGGCTAACAATTATTCCGCTCAAGGATCATCTGGAAAAGGGAGACAACTAGATGTTTCAGAATCCTCCAACTAGCAAACCAACATTATGAACCGAACTCCAAGAAGTATTACTGGGGTGCACAAGGAACCAATCGTTGCAAACAACTGTAATGCCAATTAGAATGCCCAGAACGCGTACGCTAAGTCAATACCAATCAAATGCTACAAGTGTAAAGAATTGGGACATCGTTCGAGTGATTGTCCACGGCGGAAGATGGCCAATGTTGTTGAGCACGCCGATGACATATACGAAGATGATTGGATTGATGAGGAAGAAGTGGAGGATGAGGAGGGCAAGCATGTCAATTGCGTTGTTAGGAGACTATTGCTCGCT
The DNA here is from genome assembly GCA_014182885.2 of Eucalyptus caleyi. Taxonomy (NCBI): domain Eukaryota; kingdom Viridiplantae; phylum Streptophyta; class Magnoliopsida; order Myrtales; family Myrtaceae; genus Eucalyptus; species Eucalyptus caleyi. Next base: position 11,631,881 of record CM024469.2, on the reverse strand, counting down.
CCGCGAAGAGAAGACACGCAGCGGAATATTCTTTTTCGTGCATGTTGTATCATCAACGGCAAAGTTTGCGATGTCATCATCAACAGCGGAAGTTGTGAGAACATAGTGTCCAAGGCTTTGGTGGACCATCTACAACTATAGACAGAGTTACATCCCTCCCCTTATACAATCGGGTGGATTCGTAAAGGGGCCGAACTCAAGGTGACACAGGTATGTCATTTACTTATTTCATTTGGAAAGTCCTATAAAGACCCCATAATTTGTGATGTAGTGGAGATGGATGCATGCCATGTCCTACTGGGACGACCATGGCAATACGATGTTGATATCACTCACAGGGCTCGAGAGAAAACATATTTTTTTGTGTGGAAAAAGATGATTATTTTGAAGCCGATGAGTAACACTCCCCAGGCCCCAAAGAAGCAAAGTGCAGGGATTATGCTAAACATCTATAAACGTGAGGGCATGTATATTAGACTGATGTAGAATAACATGCAAATGCCTTTATGGAAACATTGGAGTGTCATAAGAGCGAGCGGTCCCACAAATCAAAGAGGATTGCGTGATCTTCAAGATTACAAATGGGTTATAGTATTTGATTCACGCGTTTTTCTTAATTTGTTATTAGATTTTAGATTTCTTGGTTTATCAATATCTTTTCAATTTTGTTATTAAATTTCAGTTATTTGGTTATTTTCTAGATGTCGATCTCCTTATAAATAGGCGCCTAGGATATTGTAATCCACAATTCTTTATTCAAAATAGACACCATCTTTTGGAATTCTTTTCAAGCATCGCTTTTCTACGTCATTAATTCAGGATGTCACACTATATAATCCTTGAGATGTTACTACATCCGAAGATAGTTCCTTCTACTTGTAACTTTGCTTTTACGTATAATTTGTAAAACTTATTGACAGAGTTTCTCTACATATCTTGTCACCAAATTATGTGCCTACTATTACTCTCGGATATTTAAAGATTATAATGCGTTATGTTCAGCATTATAACTTGAGGATAATGTTTTTGGTAGTGTGGCATAGTAGCTCAACAACAATGAATTTGCGTGATGGTTATTGATTGATGACCGGTGTGGTTCTTGTCTTTTGAGTGACCCAAAGCAAGTTGGAAATTTGGAAACGCAGGTCGAGAGCACCTAATATCTAGGAATGTAATCTCTTCCATCCCTTGGATGGTTGTAACTGATCTTAGCAGTATTTACTCGTATTGATCCATCAATCGCACATGGCCATGACCATCCAATACGTACATCGACCGTATGGGGATAGATCCAAACATATTAATATCAAGTAATAATCAAAGTGCGCTCCTTGACGAGAAATTACTTGATGCATGAACAAATGTGACTTTCTCTATGTTATGACATTTATCATGGTGATTTAGGGCCTGTTTGGTTCAACTTTTGGGAAATGTCCTTGGGAGAATGCAAATACCTTTGAGATAAAGGGGTTTTCCGAAATGCTAGACTGTTTGGTAAACTAAAATTGAAAAGTGGTTTAGGGAAATGCAAAACTGTTTGGTAAACTTGTATTTGAAAAGTCATTTGGTATGACCAAATTAAGTGCTTTAGTTTTAGTATTTTTAAAATTGCAAAAAGAAACAATGAGTATATAACATTTTACATTTTCATATTGAGAGTAATATAAAAATATATATTAGTAAATTTATTTAAAAATTATATTAAAAGAATTTGATTATAAATTAAATGCAAAACTTAACTTTTAGCCTAAGGTTCTTTTAGGTTTGTTTTTAACTTTGACTATTTTTTTAAAATTATTGCAGTATTAATCATCTTCGTTAATTAATAATCATTCTAGTGTATTGATAAAAAGTTGGGTTATTGATTGTCCGAAGATAAAAATGATATAAAAAAAGTGAACTTTCCACGTGGGACCAATTCCATAAACCTACCCGATTCCTCGGACAATTTCCGGTACCATTTTTCAGAAGCAGTGCTTGGTAGACGGTTCTTGGTTCCAAGGTGAAAACCACCCACACAAACTATGTTCACCCCTACACAAACTATGTTCACCCCTAAATTCTTAACCACATCAGGTCACTGTGTCTTCAAAGGAACAGAGAGCTTCATCGTTCAATACATCTATTATAAAAAACAAGCATAATTTGGACCCATCCTAACCAGATTTCTCATTACAGACTTTGCATTGCTGATGCTCCGGATGAAAATAGTATAGCGCCCCACCATCAAATCGGAATCACAGCATTTTTTTTTTTTTTAGGTCGGAGGAATCACAACATTTGAAACATCGATTTATTTATACAGCTCGGTTTACTAGCATTGCTAGTCTCAAGATAAAGTCTTCAAAACTATGCTCAGAGACATTGCGCTTCGTGCTGCATCATGCACTTATGACCTGGTACAATTACAGTAATCCCTTTGAATCAAACTCGAAAGATTGAAAATATTGTCCCAGTAGTAATTTGTAATTCTGCGTCAAAAAGTCTATCGGACTCTGCAATTGGTGGCTGTAATACTGTGCAGAGGGGGATCGCCATCGATCCAACCCATTCACCAAGAATTCCCACCACTCGTACAAGATTGTCTCACGGTGGGTTCTGAATTAGTTTCTGAAGCTGTATCTTTTCTCTACGGGTCATTGGCTTGAAAATGGCATTTCCAGTATCCCCGTTAGAGGCCATCTTAAAAAAACTTCTAATAAGCAACCAAAGCAAGTATAAACATCATTAAGCTACTTTGCAGTTTCAAAATATTAAAGTTCACCACGATCACGGGTATCGGTATTGATACCACACATTTAGGACAAACAGATACTATTAAACAAAGATTACCCTCATCCTCTGTTTTACTTTTCTTATTCATGTGCTGTCATGAGCACCTCCTAGGGCCTATCCCAAACTTAAGGATGAAAAACAAAAGAGAACAAAGGTGGAGGGGAGGAAGAAGTCAATGACCATCTAAATTTCACGAGGTGAAAGTGAGAGACAGTCTGCTCAGGAAGTGTGAAACTTAATTACAAAGAGGACTCTTGTGAATGTCTGGCAGGTCTACCTTAGGCCCACCTACACATTCATGCTAGTTCTTGGTGCAAAATATTTCGAAAACTTAACAAAATACGAGAAGATTCATAAAATGTAAAAAAAAAATTCATACTGAGAAAAATTGCAAGATAGAAAGTAACTGGACCTTGGACATTTGTGGCCTTTGGCATGGAGCAGACCTTGTCCCAATAGCACAAATTTTATCCTTTTCTACCAAATCTGTTTGAGAAAATTTTGATTCGTTGTTTTTACCAAAAGAACCTTGTGTCGGATTAAGACACAGAACAGAACAAAGTCCACGTAAGAGAATTGGTTAGATTTTCTTATTTTGGATATGAAAGCAAGAGAAGAAAAGAAGAAACCAGAAGAATAAGTACATTTTCACTTGGTTGAAGTCGATCACGATTCTCGTGTTCAGAAATGCTCATTGAGGAAGAGGAAGAAAATATGTTTATCTTTTTATGAGGACGTTCCACTACATCACCATCACATGAGGTAGCCGAGCAAGTGGGTTGTTGTCTTCTGCTTCTCAGGTGTGTTTCTAACTGATGCAGCTTCAACACTGGCTCTTGCATCTGAATCAATAAGCAAAAAATTTTCCAAGTCCATATTAGGGCTATGATGTGCGATTCATCTAACTCAACACTACACGGCACTTAATCCAGCTAGTTGAAAGACTCATTCTTTATGCAAAGAAACAAGGAGCAAGGGAAGAACATCTCCCACGCTCAGAAGAGCATATAAATGCATTATGTCCGGTAATGAAGGTAGGGGCAGGGAGCCATGAAACCTTGAGGATCCTTGCTTTGAATGAATAATTTTAAAACATAGGTGTCTTAGAAATTTTGTTAAAGCTTTCGCCAACAGGGTCCACCATGTTATTAACTCAGCAGATACTTCAGCAGATTGACTGGCCAAAGGCAATCAAACTTCTCGTTGAGATGCAGTATTTAGAACTCTTTCTCGCTTAACACGAGTTCCTCCCTTCCAGCTGAGCACCAGAATCGACTTACATGCCTTTCTACACTGCAAGCCATGAATGGAAGAGAGGAAAGGGGGGAGAAAGAAGTGCTACTATAGACGGATAGCATAAGGACATCCAAAAGTGGGGGTGGAAACATATAATCTAAATCATTGAAATTAGGATCTCGAGTTTGTCTGTCCATACACAAATTTGGAGATGTCACCTCGGTCAAGGACTCGCTAAATATTACTCGTTAACCAAATAGCATGACTGGCTCATCCTACTCTTTCCATTGAGTACATCATATTCAAGAAATAACAGATTAGACAGAACAATGACAGCTGCTGAAAGCCATAAGCAACGTGCTTCCATTGCAAACACCAGAGCCTCATTACTGAGCTTCAAAGAGTATCAGATTAACTACATTATCCAGGCTATCAACAGCACATTTATGTTGATCAACACCATGAACTGCCCCACATGCGCACAGTGAAGGAAGAACCAAAAGCTGACTTTTGTTGTGTTATCACTCGAATTCTCAGGAGACAGAAAAGGAAACCAGATATACCTTGTCCACTTCACGAGAGAGGTTGAACGTGGCCAGCCTAAGAAACGACTTCAGTCGCTCTCTCCTTGTATCTGAAAAACCAGGAGCTATCGCATCATCAAACAACGCCGGTCCGACCCCAATCACGCGGTTCCGGTGCAGACCCAAGAAAAACATAATCATACCCACGAATCGAAATTGAACAAACACCCGAACGGACGAACAAGAACAGGGGGAGAAAAGAGAGAGGGATCCGGTGTGCGAGAGAGAGAGAGAGAGAGAGAGAGAGAGAGAGAGAGAGAGAGAGAGAGAGAGGGAACAAACCGAGAAGACCGATAATAGGCAGATCCGTTTACCATCCAGCGACGAAAAGGAAGTAAAGAGGGAGGAAGAGAGAGAGAGAGAGAGGCATACCAGATAGAAGAGAGAGGAGAGAAAAAGAGGCGGCGAGAGTGGAGGCGATGCTGCGAGAATCGGCAAGAGCGGATGCTGTGAGAATCGGCGAGAGCGGATGCTGCGAGAATCGACGAATGGAAAAGAGCCTTCGCGTGATGAACTGCATAACAGAGGAGAGAGGAAAGAGCGTCGAGAGAAAGGTAGGGTTTTGTTTTGGGTAGGGTAAAACTGGACTTTTAATAAAATTTTGAGGGTAAAATGGGCAATCAGCAAAAATTCATTAATTCTCCCACCAACATGCCGAAAATGCTGAAATGCCCAAAGCAGGTCCCCACCTGCTTTGGGCTTTCAGCATTCCAAAGGCAAACATTTTGCCAAGTAGCCTTTAAAAGCCGAACCAAACACCCCCTTAATCCAACAATCACTAGATAAACTTATATATAAGAAAGATTCTGTTAAGTAACCGGTCAGTGCATATAAATAACCTACATGGGACCCAATTGAATTTCATAATTTTTGACTGAACCGAATTCGAGTCGTACAAGGTTGAACTGCTGCCCGTGTATAGGAGAGAAGGTGATATAGTCTCGTAATGAGAGAAAAGGCGTGCTAAAATGAGTGGGCCCACACCTACATCATCACCTTCCGATAATACCAACTGTCACTCTAATAGACTCACTTTGACTTAAGACCTGAGCAAATCAACAACTTGCGTTGTATACCGACATTTAAGTTGATCAATTTTTCATGGATTTACTTGAATAGCTAGGTCAATTTTAATAAGCATGGGTATTAAAAATAATCAAGATGCCATAACATGCCCCCTCTGTCCGAAGAGCAAGACAACTACTATGATTGAGATTATTCATTTTGTACTGTTTACTCATCATTTCCGTACTTCTGAATGTGTGCTATATATATATATTTAAAAAGGATTTATCGCGCAATATTGTTGTTGGGAATAACGGATCCCCGAAAACCGGATTCGACACTAAATCGAACCCCTAAATCAATGCGGAAGACGAACCCCGGGAAAACACGCATCACCGATCGTAAAGCACACCACGGATTCGAGCGTACCTTGTTAGCCACAGATTAGACACCAACGCTGAAGAAGAGGAAGAAATTCTGGTCCTGATGATGTCAATTGGCCTCGAAAAGGAAACGGCGTCGCCTTGAGCGTTTGGAAGAAAAGAGAGCATTTTTCTTTTCTTTTTCTTGGAGGGAGAGAGGGAGAGGAACGTACGTACGTTCTGATTTCCAAGAGGTGTCTTCTCTCTCTCTCTCCTTCCTTTTATACCTTCCCCCTCCACGGGCCCTATTCCCGTGGGCCGGGCCTTTTGGGCCCAATTTGAGCGGATGGGCCTTAAGCCCATCTCATAAATCCATCATCTCCCACTCGCACATGGTGGTCCAAAACCAACATGGGCGGACAGGCCATACTCATCCCCATCAGAGAAAAATCCAGCATAGACTCTCACATAACATGGTGGGCCGAACAGAATCCTCTTTTCCTCTCTTCAACATTCATACCGGTGAATAATCCATGCGACCAGCATACTTTGAGAGCTCGTTGCCATACATCTGTTAGGAATATATAGCAGCTCATAATGGGCATCACATCCTGAGTAGATTTAGTATGCAGTATCCTAGATCGATTGATCACATTTATATCTCTCTTGATCTCTTTTAAACAATGATATATTTATTGTATTCACAATTATGATTATCACAAAGACAGTCATAATTGGTTAACCGGTGAATACAAAACTACAATGTGATTCTCCAAAATCGATCTTCCTCTTTCCTTCAAACTCTCAATTTCAGTCCAGCTTGCTTTTCTAGAAATGCCCCATTAGATTGAATCATCTCATGACCATTGGCAACACATTAAGATAGCAAACACTAAATAGAAATCTTGAGAATAAGTAAGAGTCCTGAGGGGACTTCAAAATTGAGGAACTCTTTTCCTCAAGAGTCTCACACGTCATAAAAGTTGAGATCAAACTTTTTGTCGCTCTTATTGGTCGTCTCATGCATACGTAGTATGAAATACGTATTACGGTATTAACTCCTTTCCCATGGAGCGTATGTCTACACTTTTCAATACCGTACAGATGATAATTCAGACATACCCAATGTCTAACTTGAGTTCACATATCTACTCATTCATAAAATTCATCAGAACTCACATCTGGCATCTTAGACAGATAAAGTAAAACATGTGGGGTATTTTTACTTTCGGACATAGTAAGTATTATATCCTCATCTTAACACCCAGTTAAGGCGACATACGTGTTTTAAGCTTGAGCTCTCGATTATCACCTAGATAATAAGCTTTAAAACAGTCTCATCTCTATTTATCACACAGTAAATAGAGGCGATTACCCGTGTGAGTGGGCTAATCTCATATCTATCCGACATACTTCTCAACTTAAAGTAATGCACTAAGCATTAAGATGCATAAATATCAAACAAAAATTCATAGGCATTAATGATGAAAACACAAATTCATCAAATTGTGAACATTTAGGGAAAATACAATATTCAGTACATCAGTCTCTACGTAATCCTAGAGATTTCATATGACCACAAAACACGACTCTAGATATTGGCTTTATCATAGGATCTGCTACCATTCTATGCGTAGTATGTACTCTAAGTTCACATCTTTTCGTGCAACCATATCCTTGACAAGATTATACTTGGTATCTATATGTTTGGTCTTACCATGATATTTTGGATCTTTGGTATACGCTTTTTGCTGCTTGGCTACCACAGTTAACCAACAATGAATCTGCAGCACTTCCAATAACACCTAAATGATCCAAAAAATCTCTTAAGCCAAACATCTTCTTATATTGCTGCTGATAATACCACGAACTCAACTTCTATCGTAGACAAGGCTATACACTTTTGTTTCTTACTGCTCCAACATATGGTGTCATTATTCGGTAAGAAAACAAATCCAGAGGTTGATTTCCTTTCATTTAAATCTCCTCCCCAATCGATATCACAATAGCCTTTGAGTTGCAGATCCTTTCCTTAATAACTCAACGTATAATCAGCAGTCCCCTTTAGATACCTTAGTATTCTCTTAACGGCTTTCCAATGTGCTTGACTTGGATTGGATTGGTATCTTCTCACCATTCCGACTGCAAAACATATGTCGAGTGTTGTATACATCATAGCATACATCAAGCTCCCAACAGCACTAGCATAAGGAACATGTTTCATTTGTTCCTTCTCTTGTGGAGTCCTTGGACATAGACTATGGCTCAATCCTTCACCTTTTGCAATAGGAGTATCTATGGGTTTACAATCCCATATCCTTCAATTCAAAATTGGAAGACAACCAACTTTTGACAGTATTGACAAACTCCATATTACTTCCGGCAATCAATATATCATCAACATATAATGATATGATCACAAATTAATCATTGGATCTATTGATATATACACAATGATCCTCGTCAATCATTTTAAAATCATATGCCACTATGGCATTATGAAAATGTATATACCTTTGTCTCGATGACTGCTTAAGGCCATATATCGACCCCCAAAGTCAACATACCTTTTCTTCTTGGCCTTTCACTATGAAACCAGCAAGTAGTTCCATATATGTTCCTTCCTCTAATTCTCCATTGAGGAAAGCAGTCTTTACATCCATTTGATGTAACTCAAGATCCATACTAGTCACTATTGCCGAATAATGCGAATCAAGGTAAATCACTACAGGAGAAAATGTATTTTCATAATCAATTTCTTCCCGTTGATTATACCCTTCGCCACAAGGCGAGCCTTATGCCTTTTTATTGAGCTATCAACCTTTCGCTTTATTTTGAGAACCCACTTGTTCCCAATAGCTCTGCGTCTCTTTTGGAAGATCAACTAGTTCCCAGACTTGGTTTGATTTCATTGACTCCATTTCCTCTTTCATTGCATGAATCCATTTTTCCTTATTAGGGCAGTTCAGAGCCTCATTAATATTTCTTGGCTCATCCTCATCTTGTGGAGCAACCATAAAAGTTTCCCTTTCAATGTCAAAACATCGACGGGGAATACTTTGGCTACTTGTTCACCGTATGGGAGATTGTACACTTAACACATCATTCCCCATCATGCTCCCACTTGGATTAGGTAATGATGATGTCGTCACATCAGGTGGTTGCAATTGAGAATGAGTTGAATTCAATTCTTTACATCTCATATTACTCCCACTTGAACGAACTCCACCGACATCATTATCTTGATCCAAGGTTTCAAATAGGGAGTTATTTTCCCTTATTTCGCCCCTCTTAGAAAATTCATCCATTAAGGATGTGACATCCCGTGATTCAAATTTAGTTATACTCCCACTTTCCTGCTCACCTATGAACACATACCTTTTTGAGTGTTCGCAGTATCTCATGAAAATACTCTTATTTTCTTTGGGATCCAATTTCCCAAACTTGTGAGAGGACTTATGAGTATAGACAGCATAACCCCATGGCTTAAGAAAACTTAAGTCCGGTTTTCTAACTGTCCATAACTCATATGAAGTGGAAATAACTGATTTGGAAGGCATCCGGTTAAGTATATTGGCAGCAGTTAACAACGCATCACTCTAGAAAGTGATAGGTAAGTTAGCATGCGCCATCTTGGACCTAACCATTCCAGTAGGGTTCTGTTTATTCTCTCCGCAATACCATTTTGTTGAGGAGTATATGGAATATACAACTATCTTTCTATTCCTTTTTCATCACATAATTTTCTGAACTTATTAGATAAATATTCTCAACCTCGATCGGATCTAAATACCTTTATTTTATTGTCTAATTGATTTTCTACCAGGTTCATAAACCTTCTAAAACAACTTATGCTTTAGATTTATGAGAAATCAAATAGACATATCCGACTCGAGTATAATCATCTATAAAAAAAAAGTGATGAAATAAACAGCCCCTTGTCTTCCTCTCACATTCATTGAACCACAGACATCAATATAGATTAAATGCAGAGGAATTCAGCTCTTTTATCTTTTCAAATGGTTTCCTTGTCATTTTCCCTACTAGGCAATGCTCACATATGGACAAATCAACTTTTTTAATATTGCTCAACAAGCCCTTTTTGGCTAGTCTTTTCATATGTTGTTGGCCCATATGACCAAGTCTAGCATGCCATCATATTCACATCATTATCATATAAGATAGAAGATGTGAAACAAGGAGATAACATATTGACATCACCACAGTCAACATTTAGTACAATAAAACCATCTAAAAAGTGACCACAACCATAGTAGTTTGTATGCAAATACAAATCTACATCTCTATTATGGAAGTTCACACTAAAAACAAGCTTAACCAATACTAAGACAGACACTAAATTTCGACGAATCTCCAGAGCATATAGAACATCAAGATGCGTTCACCATGCATGTTCAATTGGCAGGTGCCAATCCCTTTACATCAGCTCTAGAGATGTTTCCGATATGGATCCACTCGCCCAGTTGGTACTCGTCGGAATTCCACAAAGGATCCTCTATCCTTTGCTACATGGTCTGTCGCTCCTGAATCTACATTCCACAAAGGATTGGATTCAGCCTATAATGCAGAACTTGACACATAAGCAAAGTTCTAAAATGTACAAGAGGTGCATTCCTTCTTTGGCTCACGATAGTCGCGAGCATAATGACTTCTCTTGTCACAATTGTAACATCACACCCTTGACATTTTCTTTACTTGAGGACGCTTTCCTCTCTCTTGTTGGTTAATTCTTGATTTCTTGCAATAAGGACTTGATCCTTTGCATTTCCACATATTGAACGAATCAATACGCTTGTGCTTAGAGCACAAAGCCCTTTCTGAGCTAGAACCAGCATAGCAAATGTCTATTTTCGACTCAAATACCGTTAGGCGGTCCTCTACTAGCTCAAGGTGGTGCACGACACCCTCAATATCTTCCATAATGTGGTCAAGAGCTTCTAGTGCTTCTTGCTTTTCAGGCACATATTGAATCTTCATATTCAATATTTCACAATTATTGCCGTTCATATCAGTAATTACATTCTTAGTTGCTGAACTATCGTTCTGAACACATCAGACATACATGCACGAATAATTAATGCCTATCATTTATGCATCCCTATTTGCATAGACCCATCATATTAATAAATAATTTCAAGTAAGGCTTGAGAATCAAAAGGTCACTATGTTTCCAATCATCCTACAAAAATCCTAACTTAAAATTATTATTAATATAATTATCTTATGCAAATAAATTCTATGAAGTTACAAAAACTTCTATTACTAGCCACGCCTAATTACCCACAAAGAACCAGCAATAATAGAAAGCAAACAGATAATTGACATACAATTAAAAACAATAATGCTTTCAATTAACACAATTAGGTAGTAATCATTACATAATCAATCAAAGAAATAAATAGGGAATGTCCCTTCTAATCTATCAGTCAAAACATATGAGAAAACTGAAGGCACATTTTCCAACCATGGAAAAACTTTTGGAGAGCTTTCATGTCGCCTCCAAGGCGCATTCACTCGGCGCCATGTGGCGCTCAATCTAAGGGTTGAAGTTTTGGCCAACTCAATCCTATAGTGCTCTCTCACAAAAGCTTCCACCAGCCTCCTATAACCCGGGACCACGTTGACCTCCCATAGCCGATCCAACACGCTTGCCATTCGGGTGGAAGAGAGTTCATCAAAGCCGGCACCTTCTCAAAATCCGGCATAAGATAACCATTCCAGATGATTTCCTGTATCATCTGATTGACCCTGACCACATGTGATACTAAATCACCGTCATGCCACCAATAATCAGCTAACTCTGTCATCAGCCTCTTAAGTCTTGCATTTCCCTCGTCCATTCTCGGGATTGCAGGTATCCTTGCATAATGCATCATAGTTCCTGCAACAAATGCAGAATTAAAAAATGGATCACTTATAATCCATAATTAATATAAGAGAAAATACATAATTTTCCAAAATTCATGCAACAAATGCAGAATTAAAAATGGATTACTTATAATCCACATAGGCATGACTGAAAAAGAAAACAAATTCCTTTTTGTTTTTTTTTTGTTTTTTTTCGGGTCAACGGTCAACGGTCGTCGGTCAACGGTCAACGGGTCAACGGTCGGGTCAACGGGCGCGCGGGTCGGACCGGTCGGACCAGCCGTGCCAGTCGGACGAACCGACCGCACGTGCCGCGCGCGTGCGTTGGCTAACGTCACGCAGACGTCAGTCGGCACGTGACTCGCGCGTGAGCGTGCTGACGTCACGCAGACATCAGCCGTACGTGCGCGGCATGCGCCAGGCTGATCGGGTCAGGTCGGTCGCCGTCGGGTCGGGTCGCCGGCCGGTCACCGGCCGGCCAACCGTCGTCGGCACTGACGTCATCCCCGACGGTTATCGACCGTTGGTGACGTCACGATGACGTCAGCGGGTGACGTCAGCACACGTCGGTCCGCGGACCGGCGCGTGCCGGTTCGCCGGCCGCCGGCGCGCACGTGCCGGTTCGCCACCGGCGCGTGTGGGGCACGCGCTAGCGAAGCCAGCGCTTCCAGGCGCGTCGCGCCCACGCGCATCGCCTTCCGGCCGCGCGTGTGGGCGCGTGTGGCGGCGCCGGGCGGCGGTCGACACATCGCCGGACTCTTCTCGACGTCGTGCTTCTCCCAGTGCCTTCCGAATTTGATTTCGACTTACGAAAACTCAGAAAAAGGCCGAGAAGCGCTCGGGTGTCGGGATTTTCGCCCGGTTCCGTACGGCCGAAGGGATTTCACGAAAAATCAATCAAAAACATCAGAATTGATCGGGAAAAACGTGAAACAGGGCTCTGATACCAATGTTGGGAATAACGGATCCCCGAAAACCGGATTCGACACTAAATCGAACCCCTAAATCAATGCGGAAGACGAAGCCCGGGAAAACACGCATCACCGATCGTAAAGCACACCACGGATTCGAGCATACCTTGTTAGCCACAGATTAGACACCAACGCTGAAGAAGAGGAAGAAATTCTGGTCCTGATGATGTCAATTGGCCTTGAAAAGGAAACGGCGTCGCCTTGAGCGTTTGGAAGAAAAGAGAGCGTTTTTCTTTTCTTTTTCTTGGAGGGAGAGAGGGAGAGGAACGTACGTACGTTCTGATTTCCAAGAGGTGTCTTCTCTCTCTCTCTCCTTCCTTTTATACCTTCCCCCTCCACGGGCCCTATTCCCGTGGGCCGGGCCTTTTGGGCCCAATTTGAGCGGATGGGCCTTAAGTCCATCTCATAAATCCATCAATTGTCAATGATATTTTGTTTTTCCTTCACAACGAGAACCCATTTGCCCCTTCTGTCGATGGCACTTGAAGCCCCTAGGTGGAGTAGCTTTTTACAAGCAACATGGATGACAGATTCACTAGAGAAAATCTAATTGTGCCCCCACATAAAAATAGAAGTGAAAATAAAATGGATCTTGCTAATAAGAGTCCTCGATAGAGTTGTTCTATACATTTAACACAGGAAGATCCGATTTCAAAATATTAATTCCGTATGTCACAAAAATAGTCAATGCATTATAATTTGCAATATTTTGTTATTTTGTTACTTTGTAAGTGTCCCGCGGACACTCTCTAAGTAAAATCCAAGGAAAATTTATTCTTGTGCAATCGGAGCATCAACCTAGTATAAGAGTGGGTAAAACTCAAGCGAAGTCAAGCCAATATAGCACACTTACGTATGAAAATCTATGTAATTTGTTTTGGATTATCACTTCAGCAAATCTTTAATCCTAACATATCTCTAACTTTACATGTCACGCCCCGATCCTCGAGCATACGCCCATCCCAGCTTGGTCGATTAAATAGCGTCGTCTTGGGACGCATCGCCGACCCATTCATTTTAATACGCATGCGGAAGCATATAAATGATCCCTAGACAATAAAACAATGGGATAGGAAAACAGGGCCAATTTTTCACAAATACCTTTTTATAAACACATGTGTCTATACACAAAAGTTTACAAAAGGATCGGCTCCCAACAAAAGAAAATTGTCCTACAACTAGCTATTCGGACAAGATCGTCGGTCCTTCGGGCTTCACCTCCTAAACTCTGGGGCTTCCGGTCCTCCACCAACATCATCTAAGGACCTGAAAATGGTTATACAATAACCAGTGAGACAATGTCTCAGCGAGTTCTACCCCCTAAGACTTGATTAGAAAGCAAATATGCTCTGAGGGCTGCCTAAACACCACACGAGTCAGAGGACTTACCTTGACCTCAGATCCTTCCTGTCAGACAATACAATTCAAACCATTATCCAATCATCATTTCACAAATCACTTTACTCAACCAGATCGAATCATCAATCAATCGACTCAGTTGATTACATGTCATCGAGACCATCACCTGGTCAATTCAATTATTCATTCTCAACTCTTAGTCACGGCCCAACGGGCACAACCTAGATTGAGTGGTAATCACGGCCCCACTAGCATAATCTAGATTTAGTGGTAACCATGGCCCCACCGAGCAATTTTCTAGATTTGGTGGTAATCACGGCTCTACCGAGCAATTTTCTAGATTTGGTGGTAATCACGGCCCCACCAAGCAATATTCTAGATTTGGTGGTAATCACGGCCCCACGGAGCAATTTTCTAGACAATTACCAAAGTTGTCCATTTTTGGAATAATGACCCATAATTACAACTCACACTCAAATTGCATAGTCTGGTATTCAATTAAATAAATAGAAAGCACCACTGAAATCAACATGAAATTCCAATCACTGGCTATCCCGGTTTAAATTCCAGAAAATAAATAAATAAATAATTACGAAAAATAATTAATAAATGCAAGAAATGCATACTTAGGCCCGTAATGCATAATTATATGCCGAAACGGGCTCGGAAAATTTCCGACACTCGTTGAATAAATGCTATAGTCTATTTACTTGCTAATTGTACTAACTATCCACCTAACATGCATCGGCAATTAATTAAATTCACTAATCTAATCTAACTAACCACCTAATCTAGCTTAGCCTAAACTAAACAACCCTTAAGCGTCATTAACCTACTAAGCGAGGATTAATGAGTTAAACTCGCTTGTTTAGCGTTCCGGCGAGTCCACGGCGACGGCGATGCGGAGGCGGCCGACAATCCCCCGAGCGGCGACACCAAGTGAGGCCAGGAAGGGCTTGGAAACGGGCCACGAAGTCTGAAAACCCTTGCTTGTTTCTGCTTCTGTTCTGGGCTGAACTTCAAAGAAGAAACTAGCAGCTTCAATGGCGAAAACAGGCTAATCGGAGCTTTGACAAGGGGGTGGTTGGCAACTGTAGGCTCTCGGGGGTCAAGGGGAACTTGTTGGTGGTTGGGATGGGCAAAGGAAGGGTCGGATTAGGAGAAAAATGAAGGAAAACACAAAACAGTGCAGGCGGGCAGCAGACCAGTGGACTGGTGACTGGTGACTTGCGGCGGCCGGACGGGACGGCTGGTGGCTCCATTCGGGGCGCAGCTGGGTTTGTTTGGACAAGATCTCTCTCCTGGTCACGGTGGCTGTTGGAGCGTAAGCTAATTCATTTGGGTAGGCAACTTTTAACTAAGATCTTTGGCGAAAGGTCAACTGGAGTAGAAACTGGAATGTGGAGAAAATAGAGGGAAAAAGAGGTCGACGGCAAGGGGGAAGGGCTAGCTCGGTTTTTTTGGTTCTCTTGAGCTTTCCAAGGACCTTGGCAATGGAGAAATGAGGAGGAGAGGGGGACAAGATTGGGTTGAAGGGGGGCCACCAAGCCTCATCCTCATCTTGTTGTCCTCCTTGGTTGTCCTCATCAATCCAGCTAGCGTTCCAGCACATTTCCAACCCCAAGGTGCCCCTTCTAGAAGTCTTGGAGAGGTCCACAAGTTGGGTCCATGGGGTGTTACGAATTTCACATTAATTTCCCTCAATTTTGACTTTAATCCTTCTTGAATCAACTCAAATTGGCTCCCATAAATCCCATTATTGAGTCAACGATCAAATTGGTATTTTTCCTCACTAATTGATCCCACTTGCTTTCCAATTGCGTGATCAAAATCGATCCTCTGAATTTTCTGAGCAAAAACGACCCTATCTTGAATTTTTCCCAAAAAGTTGAGGTTTTGCTGAAAAATTTTCGGAGACTGAGTCGACATTCCTAAAATGATTTGTGACATGAAAGAACCTTCAATTTTTGAAATCGGATTCAAATTCGCTGTTAATTTCGATCTAGCGCGATTTTAGCGTGACCTAGGTGAGCCGGTAGCTTTTAGGAACTTTTAGTGCAAATGACATGTGGTCGATTTTCTTTGAGCCACAATGAACCCCTTCGACACATTGGCGACTCTCGGTGGTCGTGAAAATCTCGAGGTTTCAAATACGGACACAGTGTACCAAAATGATAGAAAAATCAGTCTAGTGCCAATCGACGAGAATTTTGCAATTTAGTGGAATCACCCACGTTCAACCACATATTTCAGTCGAACCGACATATCTCTGATTTCCAATCGATCTTACTGTGCCGTAATGATCTCGATAGATGAACACGGCTGAGGAGTCGATTCCTGGTCAAATTCTCAAGTCTATTATATTAAATTCCCTTAATGGCTTCCCTAGATCGTCTAGTTATCTCGTGTGTAGCTATCTCGGAGAAAAGAACTATAATCGCGTCGATGAAAAGCCCAACTTATCTTATCGAAATCAGAACTTGAAAATCAGGATGTCACAACTCTTCCCCTCTTATAAAAATTCGTCCTTGAAATTTAAACATTTACCAGTCCTTAAAGAAAAAGGTGGGGGTTATCGTCGTCTCATCGAGTCTCACTTTTCCCAATTGCTTCTTCAGTGCCGTGGTGTTGTTAGACCATTTTGACCAATGGGACCTTCTTGGTTCACAGAATCCGATCTTTCTGATCCATAGTTTGAACCAGACTTTCACGTATGACACTCTATCATCCATGTGTAACTCTTCGAGATTTAGCACGTGGGTCGGGTCAGGCTTATATGTCCTTAACAGCGACACGTGAGAGACGTCATGCACATGTGCCAACCTTGGCGACAATGCAAGACAATATGTTAGAATCCTGATTCTCTTTCTAGAATCTCAAAGGAACCTACGTACCTTGGTTTCAGTTTTTCCCTCCTTGCCAAAGTGCAAGGTATTCCTCTTTGGTGATACCTTGAGAAAGATGCAATCACCAATTTAGAACTCTAAGGGCCTTCAATGCTCAATGATTCAACTTTTTTGGCGGTTCCAAGTGGTCTTTACTTTGACACTGATTACGGCAACTACAATCACTAATTACTGAGTTGACTCCGGTCTATGATCTTTCTTCACCTTTTTTCCTTCCTACAAATGAAATTCTGTACACTCTACTATGCAATGCTTCAATAGGGACCACCTGAAAGCTCTATCGAAACTAGGAATCTCTTATCTAGATTTGAAATAAATTCGTCACTGGCATTCCACGTAGACGAAACACACATACACTTCTGTATGCCTATTCAAATCGAGATTTTTTCATACTGCACTAAAGTGAGTCGGCTCCATCCATTTGTTGACCACAACCCCAAATGGAATCGGTACTCCCCCGACTCCTTGGTAAGCCTGTCATAACGTTCCATCATGATATACTTCCATTCTCACTCAGGACTCTCGAGTGATTGTAAAAGTCCTCCCAGTTTGCATCACTGAACTTCTACTTACTAGCACATCAGACCCTTGCAACCTGTCCGATTTTGTCTATCTTTATATTGGTCTACCAATCGAACTGATGTCGATTCTAACCTACTTTGTACCACTTGGTCAAATACTGCAATTACTATAGTGAATTCCTGACAAGGTCTCCTCCTTAAGCTTCGTACTGTCTGACACCTATCATTACCCACAAAACTTCGGCATTCTATCTTCCGAAATCTAAAAGTCAACCTTTCCTTATCGGTATCCTCTTGTAGGATTTCGTAAACATCTAAGTCTGTCAACTGAAATGTCTTAATCCTAAACTGGACCTTCGGTTCAATTCTAAGGGTGGCCATAAGATTCGAAAGGTGGCCTACCTCAAACTTGAAAACCAAATCTCGAGCTCTCTCTAAAGTAAATTCCACTCCTTGATCACCATCCGTGCAACTGAAGACTTCCGACTCAATGCACCTGCAACTTAATTCGTCTTTCTAGGGTGACACAAGACATCACAATCATAGTTCTTCCAAAATTTTAACTCATAACACTATCTCATATTCAACTCCTTCTGAGAGAATAAACACTTTGAGACTTTAGTGTTCAACGAAGATCTGGAGTCTTTCTCCCCACAAATTATATCTCCAAATCTTCAGAGTGAAAATTATTGCTGCAAGTTCCAAGTCATGCGCCAGGTAATTCAACTCATGAGGTCTCAATTGATGGGACGCATGTGTAACACCCTACCACGTTACATCAACACGCCTCCCAATCCTCTAAACGACGTATCACTATAGATCTCTCTTTCTCTAAAACCATATGGAATAATCAGCATAAGTGCGGTAACCAGCTTCTGCTTAAGTTCTTGGAAATTATCCTTGCGCTTGTCTGTTCATATGAATTTCTCTTCTTTCTTCAGGAGTCGAGTCAATGGCGATGCCAATGCTGAAAATCCTTCCATGAACCCTTTGTAGTAATCTGTCCAACCCAAACGGCTCTTGATCTCTGTTACTATTTCCGGTCTTGGTCCACTGATAAATGCTTAGATCTTGATTGGGTCCACTGAAATTCCTTCACCATTCTTAGATGTCTCTCGTGCTCCTTAGCATTTCTCGAATACACCAGAATATCATTGAAAGACATGATCACAACTGATCTAGATATTCTTCAAATACTTGGTTTGCCAAATCCATGACAGCAGTTGGAGCGTTCACCAGACCCAATGGTGTTACATTACTCTCATAAGGGCCATATTGAGTACGAAACGCTGTCTTCAAGTCGATCCTTGAAAACATCGACACTCTTTATAACTCGTCACACATCGTTGATCTTCGACAATGAACATTTGCTCTTGATCGTCACCTGATTAAGTTGACGATAGTCGATGCATACTCACAACGAACCATCTTTCTTTCCCATTAATGAAACTGGTGCTCCCCAAAGTAATGCACCGATATGCATGAATTCCTTATTCAACAATCCTCACCTCTGCACCTTCGGTTCTATCAATTTAGACAATGACAACTGGTAAGAAGCCTTAGAGAGTGGCTCTGTCCCGGGTGCTAGCTCGATCGCAAATTTTATCTCTTTCTCTGATGATGGCCTAACAATTCTCGTGACAACACATCTAGAACTTCTTAGATTACTGAGATGTCCTTAATCTTCAGTTCTTCAATCTGTCTTATCTATGACAATCGCCAAGTAACCTTGGCAACCTCCGTCTAACAAATGGGTTGTCTTCAACCAACGGGATTAATGAAATCGAGGGTCCTTCTCAACTCCAATAAACTAGGTACTTTCACATGCTAACGGATTAGACTGGATTATTTCCTGGCAATAATCCACTACTACAATAGGCTCTTTGAGTCAACTCTATTTATACGTAACGTCAAAGTTATATCTCAGCAACTAGTCAAGCACAACTATAGCTAGTGATTCCCCTTTCTTTCACTTTATTCCAACCAACTGGAGTTCCCCAAACTTAATCAAAACTTTGCTGTGCTACTCTGATAAAATCTCCTCAAGGACATTCTTCCTCTGATTGGTGCAGGGTTAGTTTTATTCCTCTCTCTTTTCGCCATCCTAGTGGCATCCTATCTGTGATAGCGGTGTCTGTGCTCCCTTAGATTCTCACTGACAGTCATTCACCTGATGGCTGTGCTGGTCCTAATCAAAGCACTTTCTAGACATACCGGGATACTGGATTCATCCCATTGGCCTTCTAGGACCACTCTTGACTAGGTAACCCTGTTGGTTACACTCCAAACAAATTCTTGTCCTAGGGAAGATATAAGGCCGATCTCCGTCGTCACACACGGGAACACCATGTTCCATTGTGCCTCGGTGCTGACCTGACTATCCCACCCTTCCTATTGGGTGGAATATAATACTTTTCTCTCGACATCGGTCTTTTCCCTGATCGATTTCCATTTCTGCCTGAACTGAATCTTGACTCAGATATTGTAGTCTGTTCCCTAATCACAAATCCAGGTTGGACCTCAACAAAGGTGGCAACAATAGCGGTTACGGCACTGACGGCGGCAGTGACAATAGCAACAATGGTGACTCGATCTAAGCTTGCTCGCTCAACTAGTTCCCGAGGAACACTAGCACCTAAACGATCTTGTTGAACCTAGGATCACTCGGTGCTGCTACACTAGTACCAACCTACGGTGGTACTCTTACACTCGAGTTGGCCTGAGCCGACGCTCTGCCACAACCACCTTGGGTACCGACCTTTGTCAGCGCTTTACCCCGAGCTACAGAGGCTATTGTCCTCTTACTAGGAGTCTTCAGCTCTTAATCACTCATACTACAGGCTCCTATAGACATATGTTTTTAAATTCTAATACCATATTAGAATTTGAGTGATCCATGAAAGGGCTAGATCACACACCTAGATGGTGGGTGAACAGGTGTATATAACAAATTTATTCGCAAAACTTAATAAAATAAATTGCCTTTTAAAATGATTAATTAGGGAAATAAACTGCTTTGAAAAATTCTATAAAAGAATTATATAAAGCAATGAGATAAGGAGTTAAGGAAAGATAATTGGAACACAAGATTTATAGTGGTTCGGCTTAATCCAAGCCTACGTCCATTCTCCCACGCTGACAGCTCACTGGCTGAATTCCACTATGAATCAAAAGATATTATACAGCTTGTGATCTTTGACTTCCTCAGTGGAGAGTCTCAGCTAGTCTCTTCACAAAGTTTCACTATGTGCTTCTCTCTTTTGTATACAAATTTAGCTCGATGAATTGAAAGAACAAAGAAGTAAGAGATTCAAACTTTGAAATTCTTCTTTTACGCACTGCTTCGAACAACTAAAGAGTTCGCCTTAAATACTCCTTCATGCCTTCACAACCGTTGGCACTTTTCAAATGAATTCTTCCAATCTACTCGTTGGACATAATCAATTAAGGTGATCTCGAGTCGTTGAAAGATTAGTGATGAAAGCTCGTCAATTCTGTTCGCCCATACAATCAGGATATTTGGTTTTCAAAGTAGAACCTTCCAAGTTTACTCACCTTTCAAAAGATCTTCAAATCAGAGTAGATTCCAATAAGAATAATCAATCTTGCTGATGATGTATTCAGCCAAAAAGGTCTTCCAAAAACATACGAATCGAATCCTTGAAAATAATCCATCATCTGGATAAGTCTTCTCTCTTCGTCTGGAAACTGTCAGTGAGGGCAGACTTTGAGTCTTGAGTCTGGCGGTCTTCAGACTTTAACAATAGAGTATGGAGTTCTTCAGATTTTAACACTTGAATCTGGAAGTCTTCAGACTAGACTGATGGAAACATTTTGTGAACTTCAAAACAATAAAGGAGTTTTCTCTAACAATCCACACCAACCAAACGATTCTACCAATCAGCTATCAATTACATGCACTAGAATGAAATGAAGATCATTCATACTAACTATCTTATGACTCATCGCACCTTATCACTCCAAACACAGACATGCTCTTATACCACTAAACGGGGATGTCACGGCCCGATCCTCGGGCACGCGCCCATCCCGGCTTGATCGATTAAATAGCGACGTCCCAGGATGCATCGCCGACCCATTCATTTTAATACGCATGCAGAAGCATATAAATAATCCCCAGAATAAAACAATGGGATAGGAAAGTAGGACCAATTTTTCACAAATATCTTTTTATAAATACACGGTCTATACACAAAGGTTTACAAAAGGGATCGGCTCCTAACAAAAGAGAATTGTCTTATGACTAGCTAGTTGGACAAGATCGCCGATCCTTCGGGCTTCACCTCCTAAACTCTGGGGCTTCCGATCCTCCACCAACATCATCTAAGGACCTGAAAATAGTTATACAATAACCAGTGAGATAATATCTCAGCGAGTTCTACCCCCTAAGACTCGATTATGAAGCAAATACGCCCTGAGGGCTGCCTAAGCACCACACGAGTCAGAGGACTTACCTTAGCCTCAGATCCTTCCTGTCAGACAATACAATTCAAACCATTATTCAATCATCATTTCACAAATCACTTTACTCAACCAGATCGAATCATTGATCAATCGACTTAGTCGATTACATGTCATCGAGACCATCACCTGGTCAATTTAATTATTCATTCTCAACTCTTAGTCACGGCCCAACGGGCACAACCTATATTAAGTGGTAATTACGGCTCCACTAGCATAATATAGATTTAGTGGTAATCACGGCCTCACCAAGCAATTTTCTAGATTTGGTGGTAATCACGGCCCCACCGAGCAATTTTCTAAGCAATTTTCTAGATTTAGGGGTAATCACGGCCCCACTGAGCAATTTTCTAGATTTGGTGGTAATCACGGTCCCACCAAGCAATTTTCTAGACAATTACCAAAGTTGTCCATTTTTTGAATAATGATCCATAATCACTATTCACACTCAAATTGCATAGTCGGTACTCAATTAAATAAATAGAAAGCACCACCTGAAATCGCCTAGAAATTAGGTCACCGGCTATCCCAATTTAAATATCGAAAAATAAATAAATAATTAAATAATTATGGAAAATAATTAATAAATGCAATAAATGCATACTTAGGGTCGCAATGCCTAATTATATGCCGAAATGGGACCGGAAAATTTTCAAGACTCGTTAAATACATAGTAGAGTCTATTTACTCGCTAATTGCACTAACTATCCACCTAAGATGCATCAGCAATTAATTAAATTCATTAATCTAATCTAACTAACCACCTAATCTAGCTTAGCCTAAACTAAACAACCCTTAAGCGTCATTAACCTACTAAGTGAGGATTGGTGAGTTAAACTCACTTGTTTAGCGTTCCGGCGAGTCCATGGCGACGGCGACGCTGAGGCAGCCGGCAATCCTCATAGCGGCGACACCAAGTGAGGCCGGCAAGGGCTCGGAAACGGGCCACGAAGTCTGAAAACCCTTGCTAGTTTCTGCTTCTGTTTTGGGCTGAACTTCATAAAAAAACTAGCAGCTTCAACAGCGAAAACAGGCTAATTGGAGCTCCGGTGAGCAGGTGGTTGGCAACTGGAGGCTCTCAAGGGTCAAGGGGAACTTATTAGTGGTTGAGATGGGCAAAGGAAGGGTCGGATTGGGAGAAAATTGAAGAAAAATGTAAAACAGAGCAGGCGAGCAATAGACCGGCGGACCGGCAGCTTGCAGCGGCCAAATGGGATGGCTGGCGGCTCCATTCGGGGCGTGGCTGGGTTCATTCGGATGAGCTCTCTCTCTTGGTCACGGTTGTGGTTGGAGCGTAAGCTAATTCATCCGGAAATGCAACTTTTAACTCAGATCTTTGGCGAAAGGTCAATTGGAACAGAAACCGGAACGTGGAGAAAATAGAGAGAAAAAGAGGTCGACGCTAAGGGGTAAGGGTTGGCTCAGTTTTTCTGGTTCTCTTGAGCTTTCCAAGGACCTTGGCAATGGAGAAATGAGGAGGACATAAGAAGAAGATGGTTGATGGAGAGGGGGACAAGATTGGGTTGAAAAGGGGCCACCAAGCCTCATCCTCTTCTTGTTGTCCCCCTTGGCTGTCCTCATCAATCCAGCTGGCCTTCCAACACATTTCCAACACCAAAGTGCCCCTTCTAGAAGTTTTCGGAGAGGTCCACAAGTTGGGTCTATGGGGTGTTACGAATTTCACATTAATTTCCCTCAATTTGGACTTTAATCCTTCTTGAATCAACTCAAATCGGCTCCCATAAATCCCATTATTGAGTCAACGATCAAATTGGTATTTTTCCTTGCCAATTGATCCTACTTGCTTCCCAATTGCACGATCAAAACCGGTCCTCTGAATTTTATGGGCAAAAATGACCCTACCTCGACTTTTTCCCAAAAAGTCTCAGTTTTGCACAAAAATTTTCGAGACTGAGTCGATGTTCCTAAAATGATTTGTGACATGGCAGAACCTTCAATTTTTGAAATCAGATTCAAATTTGCAGTTAATTTCGATCTGGGGCGATTTTAGCGTGACCGAGGTGACCAGGTAGCTTTCAGGAACTTTTAGTGCAAATGACACGTGGTTAATTTTCTTCGAGCCACAATGAACCCATTCGACAGATTTGCGACTCTCGGTGATCGTGAAAATCTCGAGATTTCAAATACAGACACAGGGTACCAAAACGACAGAAAAATCAGTTTAGTGCCAATCGATGAGAATTTTGTAATTTAGTGGAATCACCCACGTTCAACCACATATCTCAGTCGAACTGACCTATCTCTGATTTCCAATCGATCTTACTATGCTGTAATGATCTCGGTAGATGATCACGGTTGAGGAGTCGATTCTTGATCGAATTCTTAAGTCTATTGCATTAAAATCCCTTAATGGCTTTCCTAGATCGTCTAGTTATCTCGTGAATGGCTATCTCAGAGAAAAACACTATAGCCGCGTCGATGAAAAGCCCAACTTATCCGATCGAAATCATAACTTGAAAATCATGATATCACATTACATCTCTAATCTTATGCAAATTTTGATAATAAGATCTATTATTGGTATACTTTCATGTATTCTTATCCTTAACTCTCTAATAGAATTGTGCATATTTTAGGTAATAAATGCTCTAATAATTTATTTATTTTTTATGTATATATAGATTCTATCCCGAAATACCCACAATTTTTATCTTTAAAGAAACCTTTTCAAGACGAGGTTTTGAAAGAATTTAACAGTGTAGGGATACATATCTCATAATTGGCTCATATTTAACAAATAATACATTAAAAGATCAAACTCATATAAGGCTCGTATTTGACAATTAAAGAATATTAAAATCATTTATGAGAAATAATTATAGTACATGATCAATCTCAAATTGATCTCATATTTGACAAATAAATGTATTAGAAGATCAATGAAAAATCCATCATCACAGGACTATCTTTCTCATTGTTGACTTACATTGTTTTTATATTTACGCGCCTCCAGCATTTTTTGTTTCCTGGTAAATCTAGATTAATGAATTTTAAATCAAACTGCTCGCATGATTTTCTTGCCATCAACTTCAAGAACCTCGAAATTGAGCGAGCGGCTCATTCTAGCTTTTATTTGCAGAACCCAAGATCAACCCCGTGCCTTAACTCTGTCGTCAACCGTCTGCGAAGAATCAAAGTGAATGGGTCCAAAGTCGATTAATGTTCCTTTTGTATGTGAAGGTTTGTGGGTCCTACTGTCGATGTGTTTAGTGTTGACTATTCAAAGTCTTGCCGAGATAACATTGAAAGGGACATTCCTGCTAAAATAATAGCCTCTATACGAAATGTTCACACGGAAAGATAAGAGATGAGAGGAGAAGACTCATTAACTTCTTGGTCCCCGCGATGATAACATCATATCCTCAAATAGTTTGTCAGCTAGTAATAATGCATCGCCTGTCTTTTCTCAATAGTACCGAGGGTCAATTTCCTAAAAAAACTCTATCTTTTAAAGTGCGGTGCCAAATTTATTTCGAATTTTTCATTTAAAAAAAATCTTAAACTTTAGATGTAGTTTCAAATCTATTTATTTATTCTCAAATTTACCTTGTGGTCCAGTCTCAGTTTAACATGGCATTTTCACATCAATAATTAATATATATCGGCAAGACGATATGAAAAATTATGTTCAAAATAAAACCATTCTAGGATATAAAAAGGCCAACATGAGCAAATTTACAACTATAGTAAAAATTGATGATTTTCTTTTTGACAAAAATTAAGGTAGATTTATAATTGGACCTAAAGTTTGGGGTTTTTTCTGAGATAAAAAAATTCGAGATAGATTTGGGGACTACACTTAAAGTTTGAGATTTTTTCTAAGACAAAAAAAATTGAGGCAGATCTGGGAGTGGATATGAAGTTTGGGTTTTTTTTAGATAAAAAAAAAGTTCGGGACATAAGTGGGACTAAATCTAAAGTTTGGAGTTTTTTAGAAAATTAGCCCCAATACCGGGAGATTATGTCTCGTTCGTATTTTCATCCACTCTATCCGAGTCACAAACACCATTGAAGGATGTGTTGGACCAACGGCTCTCGCCTCCAACAAATTGGCAAGCACAACACGTAATCTATGTCGCAGCACCAGCACTCGCGTGCTTGCAGACCAATCCTCAACTTCAACCGACTACGACACAAGTCTCGCAAGTGCTTCGAGTTCAAGCACCACTGGTTTTGCCATTTTCTGGAGTCACCTTAGAACAACTCCGGGATGTCAATGGCAGGAACTTTTAGACTACATTTAGGAGGTCACAAGTTTCCGATCGAGTTACTGTCGTGTGTTCACCCTTTCTAGCTTCTGTGTTTGGCATTAAAACGTCGCTAGTTCTAAAACTTGGAAGACGTATAGTCTAAATGTTTTATTTTTGTTAGAGGAGAACGATAGTAAATTTTCTTCCTTTACTGCAAGTATCTATTCATTGCAAATAACTTGTTTCTTAGCCAAATAATTTGGACATTGTTTGAATATTATCTCACATATCACATTACAAAGTTGTGCATGTGCAATTATTCTGGGATATCTCATAGTTTTGAGATCGCTATGTTCGGGATACGAGTATGACAGAAAGCGATCAGACTCACATTACACGAGGATAACGTTTTTGGCATGATAGCTCATCAAAAATGGATTCGCGGGGCGATCATCATGCTATTGATTGATGACCGGCGGGTTCTTGCCTTTGAGCGGCCAAAACCGAGGTTGGAAGTTCGGAGCGTCCGCAATTGGCATCAATCCTTGTTGGGGGAGTTCGCATGGGGCAATTAGTGGGTCATATTCAACTGTTAATAACAAATTGACAAGTCAATTAATGAACGGATTTTTATCCCCTAATTAGTAAAGCTGGTGTTTTGCAAAGAATGATGACTGAGGAATCCGAAGGTCAAGAAAGAGAGATAATTTACTTGATTAACGGCTGTAACCCAGCTACATTTTTTTTACCCATAACCCGTACTATTTACGCTCAATTGCTCATCCACCTGCGTCAACCAGTGATTTATTAATACTAGCGCTCAAATCATGCATCTTACACGAACTTGGTTGACTAAGTCAACTTGGATGAAGAATGGGAAAAGCAAGTCAAAGCATTGAAATTGAAACGGAAAACTTCAAATAAGAACATGAAGTGAGGCTTTTTTTAAGTGCTTAGAGTGAATTTTATATTATATAAGAACACACATTGGCTAATTTAATTTCAAATAAGGATTTGAGCTCACGGACTAACCAAATCTTGGCTAGCTCGCTTGCACATACAACTCAAATGCTTATTCTGACAGCTAGAGTAGAGGCAATTTGATCCAAACTCAAATCTTAGGGATTATGGAAGGGAAGCCGCGTCTAGGGGTGGCGGTGCCAACAACGGGACAACGTCCCACATTGGACTCGGGCTGAACCGACATGGACAACACTACCATCTTTGCGCTAGCATGGAAATAGCTACAGAATCTGTGTGCGGAGGAGCGATTAAAATAGGCGAGGTTGCGGCCCTCGTCCAAAGAAGAAGAAGAAGAAGAAGAAGAAGAAGAAGAAGAAGAAGAAGAAGAAGTCAAGTGGATTAATATTCGATGAAAAAAAAAAAAACTAAAAGTAGCATTCTCTAATAAAGATCAATTTTTAAACAAAAGGGCAAGTGGATTAACATTCGACGGAAAAACTAAAAGTAGTTTTCTAACGAAGTTATGTTTACTTTGCTGATTTCTATAGTTTTCTAACAAAGTTATGTTTACTTTGCTGATTTCTAACCATAGCAAGAACAAAAACTACATAAAGAATTACGAAATATATAAATTCAAATCATAAAGAAGGTTTTTGAGAAAAAAATGAAAAGGTTTTAATAAACTGAAAACGTGATCATGCAAAAGTTTTAAAGTTGGAACTTACAAGTGTATGACATATGTATAGTTGACAGTACCCTCGGGCATGATGACTTGACGTCATCCTCACCTTCCTCCGGCTTATC
Source organism: Eucalyptus caleyi (assembly GCA_014182885.2). Lineage (NCBI taxonomy): Eukaryota > Viridiplantae > Streptophyta > Magnoliopsida > Myrtales > Myrtaceae > Eucalyptus > Eucalyptus caleyi. The sequence continues at coordinate 11,603,813 of CM024469.2, read as the reverse complement.
ACCAGCAATCTGATTAAATTAACGTATGGACTGGAGTGCTTCCGATCTGAAAGGCTAACTTCACATCATGTTGAAACTAGGGACTTGCATCGAAATAAAATTCTCACTGACTTTAATTGAATAGCCTAATAAGACCAAAATGTAAGTCAATGACATGACAGCTTAATTAGAGAAGTAACATCATGAATGCCCTTTGGGGTATTTCCTCTTATTTAGTTATTCAATTTCAATGAATTAAATTGAGAGCATAATGATGCTTCTATGATGAGATCCATCATTTACTGAGATTTAATGGCATAAATCGAGATACACTTCCGTTAGCGAGCTCAAGTTAACTGAATTTTTGCAAAGCTTTTATCTAGATTGACCTTGATTTAGTTTTCAATAAATTCAAGCCCAACTAATCGACTCAGCAATTAGGAAATAAATTTATTCTGAGCTCAAACCAAACTCAAGTAAGAAATATGGGAATAATATTGTTTGTCTACATATCGTATTTATAGTTTGATTATACGCATGTGCTAAAATATAATTCAAGAGCTCAATTAGCTAGGCTCCAAAGCGATATACTCAAGTAAGGCATTTTCAAGCATGAACTTGGCCAATTAAGAACTTCTTACTTTAATTCGGCAAAATTCAATGAATCAATCTCAGGAATCTCACGAGTAGCTTGATTAGTTTCCATTCCTATGTGCAATAAGCTTCCTCTTTTTTTCCACCGTGAATAATATGAGAAGAAACCTATAAACGCTCTGACTGGATGGGCATCTTTCTAAGGAAACTAGAAATGGCACGCATGTTGTCGGGGAAAAAATTAAAAATCTTGCGTAATCATTTTTTTAGTGAAAGGACTATTTTACTTTCTTTGTTTTTCGTTAAATTAAAGAGGTTCGAAGCCCTTGCAACGCAAGGGGGCTGGAGGAGACGTTAGGTGTATTAAGAAGTGATGACGCGTGATGGTGGGCCCCGCACTGGCGTCACAGTGGCTAGGGGTTTCGCGCTGCCGTCAGTTCTTTGATTCCTCCCGTCCACCAAAAAAAAAAAAAAAAAACATAATTACACATGTGGTCTCACACTAAAAATTAATTCTATATTTTACAAAATAATAATTTAAACTTTTCGAGTCATTTAATGATAAAATCAAAGCATTTGGAGGCTTTGTGGCTTCCATGTTACAAGCGATCAGGATTTTTTTTTTTTTTTGAAACAATATAGTTCCTCCATCTCTCAATAATTCTCTGATAGTTTTGATCCCTGAAGTCCAAAATATTGAAGACGTTTCTCAATATCGTCCAATTAGCCTTTGCAATTTCCTTTACAAGATCAATCCTAAAATTCTTGTCAATAGGCTCAAACAATTTCTTCCGCAATTAGCTTCTCCTTGTCAAGATGCATTCATTGAAGGTAGACTTATCAATTTCTTCCAGGAACGTCCCATTGCAGAATCATCTCTGAATCAGGACCAAAAGATCGAGCTAAACTTCGCCAACGCATGACAACGATCACGAGACTCTCAGAAAATGGAAATGCCAATTCCGAATCCAAGGGACTCTCATGAATATCATCTGTCGAAAGAAGCAACTGAATAGAAATAATCCGCACGCTGTGACTAATTTCAAAAAGGATTTGTGTCTATTCTTCTTTTTTTTTCTCACTCCTCTCTTCTATATATATGTGTACGATGCTCACAAAAATTGACCAAGAAAATTGTCAAAAAGTTCTAAATCTATCAGATTGATGTCAATTTATTTATAAACCTTTTTATTTGTGTCAATTAAATCCTAAACCTTTTGACATCGTGCCAATTTAGTCATTCCAACAAATTTTAACCTGATATTCTTTGACATAAATGTTGGTACTTATGCATGTGGCACGTGACGCTAACATTGATAATTTTTAATATATTTTTTGTATTCAGCAATGTCAAGGCTGCAAGATCGGGCTTGGCCGACCCTCAGCGGGGTTTGGCCTTGCCATGGCCAAGTGAGGCTAGCCCGCTAGGCCATGGCTGGTTGCCAGCCATCGCCTGTGGTTGGTGGCCGGTCACCCTCAAAAGGAAGAAGAAAGGAGAGAAAAGATAAAGAAAAAAAAAAAAAAAGGAAAAAATTAAAAATAATAATAAAAATATCAAAAAAATTATTAAAAATTGTCTAGATCAATGTTGGCGGTGCGCCACGTAAGTTCTGGTCAAGTATCTATATTAGAATATCCAACCAAAATCAGCCCGAAGAACTAAATTTAGGTAGTAGGTTAAAATGTTAAGGACTAAATTTTTTTATTTATTTTTCAATGCTTTCACGTCTATTCACTTGTTTTTTTTTACTGTCAAATTGAAGAGTTCCTTACAAAGCCCGCAAAACAAGGGAAGCTGAAGATTTTTTTGCCCCATCGCAGTCTGAAAGCGACAGTTTGAACAAGCCAATCGATCACTGAGGAATTTTGAGAATTCTTACGAAAATCTGAAATTTTTATCCCTCAAATAATTAAAAGAGAATCCGATTCCACAAATCAAATTACTTGAAACAAAAATCCTTATAGGAATCTTAATCAATGGATTTGCCTCAACTAAAAGACCAGAGCAAGATGAGAAAGCTCACGAATCAACCTGATTAGCTAGTGATTCAAGAATACTGACATTCAAATCGACAATTTTTCACCAATTTACTTGACATGTCAATTTCACAGAAGACTTGGAAAAGTAAGTCAAGCATGCCTGTCTTAATACCAAAATGACTAGCAATTGAGTCTCATTGTTTTGTACCACTTTCCTTGCCGTGCACGCTAAACTAATTGAAACAGCAAGATATTTTATTTTACAATATATCTCCAACTACAAAACAAATGGTTCACCAAAGGGCCCCATTGGCCGGAAAATGCTATATAGTTGTAATAGGCAATGGTCTCAATTGAAGCTTCAGGAATCATCTTCCATCTATAAGTATATCATCAATCTCGTTAGAAATACATAGACCTACACCATCTCACCTCCCAAAAACCAACCATCCCCCAAATCATGGTTTCTTCCTTTTTTCAGTCCAACTACTCTCCTTCAGTTGTCTTCTTCTTCTTCTTACTCTTCTTGGTTGACACCACTTCATTTCGTGGTGTAGGCGTTTCTACTTCCTTCACTTCTTTTTTAGCTATCAATGCGACCGAGAATAAGGGTGAGGCAGAGGCTCTCCTGAATTGGAAATTTACTCTTGAAAACCATAGCCAATCTCTCCTATCTTCATGGCACGGCAACAATCCTTGCAGCTTTACGGGTGTCGTTTGTGACGACAATGGAGCCATCACCCATTTAAATTTGTCCTATCTTGGCTTGAGAGGAACTCTGGATAGCCTTGACTTCTCACGCTTAACCAATGTGGTTAGCTTTGAACTTGGCTACAACTCGTTCTATGGCTCCATCCCCTCAAATATTGGTAACCTTACTAAACTCAACTTTCTTCATCTTCTCTCCAATAAACTGTCTGGAAACGTTCCCCCAAGTATAGGTATGCTAGAGAATCTTCATTCTCTAGACCTAGATGCAAATCAACTTTCAGGGCCCATTCCTACATCTCTTGGAAAATTAGGCAATTTGACTGAATTAGACCTTTCACAAAATAACTTTTCTGGTCCCATTCCCAAAGAAATAACTAACTTGACAAATTTGAAGTACCTTGTCTTATGGGGGAATGAATTTTCAGGACCCATACCTTCAGAAATTGAGAGACTCACTTCTCTATATGCCCTTGACCTAGCAGTCAACTATCTCATAGGATCAATTCCTCATTCCATTGAAAACTTGACAGATTTATGGTATATGGGCCTCGATGGAAATGGAATCTCGGGCTTGATCCCTCAAGAAATAGGGAGGTTGATATCTCTAGAACAGTTATATTTGCATGAAAATGATTTAGCCGGTCCAATCCCTGCATCAATTGGAAACCTAGCCAATCTAACCGATTTACAACTTGGTGACAACAAATTAATTGGTTCCTTGCCTTCTGAATTTAGTAAGTTAAGACGTTTGGTTCATTTGGATCTATATAATAATGAACTAGAGGGGGAATTGCCAAAAGATTTATGCCTTGGGAGATCACTGCAATATTTCAGCATCTCAAATAATCATATCACAGGTCCCATCCCAACAAGCTTAGAAAACTGTAGCACATTAATCAGATTGAGGATGGAAGGAAACCAACTTACTGGAAACATAACGGAAGCTTTCGGAATTTATCCACATCTAGAGTATATGGACTTGAGCCACAATCATTTGAATGGCAAACTTTCTTGGAAATGGGAGCATTGTCATAATTTGTCGAGCTTCAAGATATCAAACAACAACATTTCTGGTGAGATACTTGCACTATTTGGAAGGATGGCTCAATTACAGGTGCTGGACCTTTCTTCAAATAATTTAAATGGAGAGATTCCAAGGGAAATGGGAAACTTATCGATGTTGTTAGAACTTGATCTAAGCAGCAACGGGATCATAGGAAATGTCCCGATTGAAATTGGACTATTATCCCATTTGACACGTCTAAACTTGGCATCAAACGATTTCAGTGAATTGATTCCAGCTCAACTAGGCTCATGCATGAGCTTGCTGAGCTTGAATTTGAGTAGAAACAAATTCCATGGAAGCATTCCTCCTCAAATAGGCAACGCACAAGTTCTCGAGGTTCTTGATTTGAGTTATAATATTTTGTCTGAAAATATACCAGGAGAGCTTGCAGAGCTGAGAAACTTGCATGTTCTAAATATCTCCCACAATAGCCTATGTGGTTCCATTCCAAATGCTTTTGGTGATATGTTAGCCTTGACTTCCATTGATGTATCCTACAATGACCTGGAAGGTCCTCTCCCAAATGTTAAGGCTTTCAATGAGGCTCCATTTGAGGCAATTCAGCACAACAAAAGGCTTTGTGGAAACGTTGTTGGTTTACTGAAATGCAATTCTATCATAAGCAAGAAACACAATCAAAGCGTTGGTGCTAGAAGCATAGTTATCCCCATTCTCTCATTCTTGGGTTTTCTCCTTCTCTCTTGCACCTGGATCATTCTTCTAATCATTAATCATCGTCGAAGAAAAACTTTCAAGAGAGAGAATAGTAGACGGGCAAATGATTTGGATTTCATGAGTATTTTGAGTTGGGATGGAAAAGTTTTCTATGATCGAATCATCGAGGCTACGGAAGGGTTTGACCCCAAGTACTATTTGGGTGAAGGAGCATATGGAATTGTTTATAAAGCTGAGATATCAGAAGGTCAAACGGTCGCTGTCAAGCAAACCTCTTCATCCAAGGAAGATAGTGAGATTATTGATTTGATACCATTTGAAAGGGAAATCCAAGCCTTAACAAATATACGCCATCACAACATTGTGAAATTTTATGGGTTCTGCTCTCATGCCCAACGTGCTTTTTTGGTGTATGACTATATGGAAAGAGGAAGCTTGAGAACGACTTTGAACGATGATGAAAGAGCAATAGAATTTCAATGGGACAAGCGGGTAAATGTGGTCCGAGGTATTGCGGATGCATTGTCCTATATGCATCATGATTGTTCACCTCCATTGATTCATCGAGACTTGACTAGTAACAACATTCTATTGGATCGGGATTATGAGGCTCGTGTTTCTGATTTTGGCACTGCAAGATTGTTGAGGCCAGATTCTTCAAATTGGACTGCTGTTGCTGGCACCATTGGGTATATTGCTCCAGGTACTTCATAATTTGATAAATTTCGTTGGGCATTTAGTGTCGGATATCCATTCTATAATTGACATTTCACTAGGTTCTTCAGTTATTTAATCTTCATATGGATATTTGTTTAGTAATTTAAAGCTTTCAAGTTTAGTGTTGATCAGAAAGCTTTCGGATTTCCCTGATAAGGAAGAACTGGCAAAAATGCTGAGCGATCCATTTCAACTGTATTAAGTTCGTTTGACCGAAATGATGCTCGTACTTTAAGCGTCATAAAAAATCCTTTCAACTTCGCCGAAGCATATAATTCCATGCTCAAATCAGTTTTGTAAGTGTAGATAAAGTCGAAATTTGTACTTTCAATCGTCATGTCATGGGAAGCAATGTTGTCAACTTTAATACAGCCTGTGATTGAGCTTATAAAGAAAATATGATTTCTCCACTTGCAGAGCTGGCTTATTCTACAATTCCCACTGAAAAATGTGATGTGTATAGCTTCGGAATTGTCGCATTAGAGACAATCATGGGAAAGCATCCAGGAGATCATGTCTCTCGAGAATGTTCATCGTCTACCCAAACTAAGTCACCAATGCTGTTGAAGGATGTGTTGGATCAACGACTCTCGCCTTCTACACTCTGTCTTCAAGATGCGCAAGATGTGGTCTCGATAGCCAAGCTAGCATTTGCGTGCTTGCAGGCTGATCCGCGACTTCGACCAACCATGGCACAAGTCTCACGTGAGCTTCGCGTTCAAGTACCCTTGGAAATACCACTTTTTGCAGTGAACTTAGAGCAACTTCGCAATCTCAGTGTAAGGAAATTTGGAGCATTCACAGAAGATGGTAAGTTTTGAATTTAGTATTTATGTGCTATTTTGTTTGGCTCATAATAATGATGACCATTGCCTTTTGAATATCATCTTAGTTCTCACTAATCCCGACTATGTGATTTATGATTTTCATTGCAGAGCCAGCTTCTCTTTGAACGTTGTAGTAAAAATGCGATGTTTATTGTTTGGATTCGTGGCACCGGAAATAAATTATGGAAAGGCTTCTAGGGAGATCTCATTTCATAATTATCTCAAAATTTTTCAGAGCGATCAAGAAGTGAATTTGCAAAATGCATTGGATCAATGTCTATTGCTATCTTTTAATCGAGATGTAAAGAACATGGAGTTTTCACTTTTCTAAGAGATAATGATACTAGCTGTCTGTGAAATTTTATCAAATTGCAGTGTCATACTTGAATTTTGAATTAGTTCACTTAAATCTCTTTTAACTAATGTGCAATATCATCCCAGAACTTTCAATTAGTTCAATTCCGTACTACAATTGGATCTGCCTAATTTCTAGATACAATAAGCATAAGTTGATCATTCAACCTGATGAAGCCGTTAAACTAGTAAAGCTGGACAGATTTAATATTTTCTTACATAAAATCCATTCTCACTTCATTAAGCGTTTAGCATCTTTGAAGCATTCTCAAATGAAGTTTACTTAAGGCCATTTCATTATCTTGGGTAATGAGAAGATTAACCTGACTGTGTGTCTTTACCATTTTCATTGTTCTCAAACCTGTCAAAAGCTGGAGCTGGTTTCAGCATCGTCCCACTTTGGCCCCGCATTCATTGTCGCTATCATTGCCTCTGCATGTTCTCTTCATGAATGTGCCTACTTTTTTCATAACTCCTCGTTGTTAGACATGCACAAGCGCGATTCTGCGCATATCTCTCCCGTCTCAAATGATTGTCGCTGATAGACTTTAAACTGAGAAATTTCACTTACAAACAAAATCAAGAACTCACTCACGCATGGCTGTGCTGGTTGAGGCGTACCCCTGATCTGGCACTAGGTTAGGGGTTCGACTCCCTGAGTTGTCACAACTCTCAGAGTAGTTCCGTGCTTTAAGCCAGGGGCCCCGGCGGTAGGTTGTTGGGTCAGTCTCCCCTGAGGTATAGTTGGTGCTGTGCTCCCGAAGGTGAGCTAGGCCGGTGAGCTAGGCCGGATCCTCAGCATAAAAAAATAAAAATCAAGAAGTCTCACTCTTCTTGACCTCTACCACCAAGTAATGACTCAAACATACATTTGTTAGTGAAAAAATTGATGAAAATATTTCCAAGGTCAGCACCCAAAATCATGCATAAATCAATCCGGCGATTGTCCCCTCCATTTTGCTTCAAATTGGTTTCACTTTTCCTTCCCTGTTTTCTCTAACGGCCGTATAAGGGGGAAGAGGAAGACTTGACCGGATTGCCACTAGTCACTTTTCTCCACTGATTTTTCATGCAATATTTATTGGCTGGCCACTTGGGTTTAAAAACAATTTGCACTTTCTTTAGGAGTCTAATTGCTATAATTATTGTTACTTTGGGCCCCGCAAGTTCGTAAGATACCTGGGCCGCTCATGCAATTTCCAAACGACGTTATTTAGGTCCTACATTGATAAAAATTAATTTCTATCTCTTTCAATCACGAATTCGTGCACTTATCATCACAACCACGTAAGACCTCAGATAAACGTCAGCGGGCCACTCGGTATTAAAATTTCGTATATTACACGTGCTAGTATATAAAGGCATATAAGACAGAAAATAACCCATCTATATTTTTACCAAAAACTTGAAGGACCCTAGCATCTCTCGATCAAATACGGATACTCGTTTACAAAATAAAACTCTTTGCCTTTTCACATATTTGACCAACACCAGCACGTAATTAAATTACATATTCAATTGATTTGCGTAAACAGACTTCTCCGCACTTAAATTTCGTGTCACCATCTGCTGTCTGTCGATACTAGTAGTTTGTGAACTTTTATCAATATGTAGCATCATACTTAAGTTTTTAATTTGTTCGATTAATCATGGTTTACTAATGTGCAATGTCTTTCGAGAATTTTTAGTTGGTCCACTTACATCTTTAGAATAACTTAAAATGTCCATAGTCATTCTTGCGTTAATTAATTTGAAAAAACAGTACGTGGACACAAATTTAATAAGCTATTGTTTGATGGAGAATATGTGGATTTAGCGCATGTCATGTGGACTTGGAATTGCAAAACTATAATACACGTTCCTTTGATATGTGCACTATTCACCCTGACAACTTTTTCTTTTCACAACACAGATTATCATCGTGATGACTCTCTTCAATAATGATTTTAGGCTTTTTGTCACAATAACTTTGAAATCTCTGCTATCAAAATGTATGAAAAAGTTAATAGTTTCCTTCGCCGACAAGAAATGTTACTGATATTAACATACATCAATGACCACTAATCAATTGTCGATATAAGACAGCATATAATTGACAATGATGAATGTCATGGTAGAGTTGGTTAGCTAAGATACCAATCAAAGAGAATCACCGATTAAGACTACAAACAGGGAAGGGATATATGAGAAGTGCCAAAAAAAGGTTGTGATATTCCAATTTGAAATCATTCCTAGAAGAGACAAAGTTGAAGTCCAGCAGATCATGGAAAAAGGATTAAGTTGTCATGTCCCGAACCCTGGGTATGCGCACATCCCTCGACGGTCAATTAAAAATGCGACGTCCCAGGATGCATCGCCGATCCATTCTTTTTATCTTTCAATTAAGCACATGTGGAAGCGAATTAAATAAACACCCGGCCAACAAACAAACATAGGGATAGTCAAGCACAACAAAAGTTGTCGAAAACAACTTATTTATTTATCCATTGTTAATCTAGGAAGTTTACTCATTACAAGCCTTTCTACGGCCACTTCCTATCGACCCTCTAAAAAACTTTCACGGATCAAGGTTAACCTAAACTTCGCTAACGACAGGGCTAGCCAAAAGGTGTCGCATCTTGCGCCCACCATGTGACATCCCGAATTTCTGATTCTATTTTCAATTAAATGAGTTGGGCTTTTTATCGACGCAACGATAGTTCTTTTCCGTGAGTGATCCCTGAGCTGATCACTCACGGGATAACTAGTCTATCAGATGAAGCCGTTACGGAATCTAAACGCAATAGACTTGAGAATTTGACTAGAAATCAACTGTTCGACCGTGCTAATCTACAAGGGTCAATATGGCACTGTAAAAAATCGATAAGAGATCGGAGATAAGTCGATTCAATTGAGGTATGTGATTAAAGTGTGGGCGATTCCACCTAATTGCAAAATTCTCGTCGAACAGCACTAAACCGATTCTTCTGTCATTTCTGTATCCTGTGCTTGTATTTGAAACCTAGAGATTTTCACGACAATCGAGAGTTGCCAATGTATCAAAGATACACAATGTGGCTTGGAAATAATAGACTACGAGTCAATTGCACTAAAAATTCCTAAAAGCTACCTGGTAGGTTAGGTCACACTAAAATCACGCCCGGTTGAAATTAACCGTGAATTTGAATCCAATTTCAGAAATTGAAAGTTCTGTCACGTCACAATCCATTTTAGGAACGTCGACTCATCTTCTAAAGATTTTTTCTGCAAACCCGAGTTTTCCGCGAAAAATCAAAGTAAGGTTATTTTTGATAGGGAAAATTAGAGGACCATTTTTTATTGCATTTTTGGCCGTCAAGTTGGTTCAATTGATGAGGAAAAATAAAAAGATGGATGAGGGCACCTTGGTTGATTTTATGGGGGCCAATTGAGCTCAAATTGGAGAAGAATGGAAGTGAAATTGAAGAGGCAAATGTCCAAATTCATAGGACCAAGGGGCAGCCACTTTTGGACCACTTGAATGGCTTGCTAAGGAAGCTTTGGTGCTGCAAATTGGCTATGGACGACAGCCTTGGATGGTGTGGGCAAGTGATGAGTGAATTGGGATAGAATTGAAGACTTTGAAGGCATTTTGGGTCCCCCTTGGCAGCTGCTGTCTTCTTCTTCCTCCTTGGACTTCCTTTCTCCATTGTTGTGCTTGTTGGAGAGCTCAAGACCAGCAAAAGAACCAAAGGAAGCCAGCTGAGCTGCCTAAGCCTATAGCATGCCCGTCCGAGCCCCTTGCCGCCGTTAAGTGCCGCATACCCACGCCCATCGTCCTACCTCCCCACTTGACATCTGCCTCTTGCTCGCTATCTCGAGCCCCTCTGACGTCGTCCAGTTGCCATACATCGCCATCTAGTCGCCGGAGCTGCCCGCTTGGTGCCGTCGCTGTAGCTTGCTACCTGTGTACCTTTTCCGACCGTTCAGCCTAGCCCCTTCGGTCCTTAGACGGAACCGAAGGCCAGGGGTAGCCGTGAGGTGTCATGTTGCTTTTTCGAGCCCTTCTTAACCTTGCTTGGTGTCACCGTAGGCTTGTTTATTGCTCGCCTCCGCGTCGCCGTTGCCGTGGACTCACCGACCCGCTAAACCAGAGAGTTTACTCACTAAACCTTACTTAGGAGGTTAATTATACTTAAGGGTTGATTAGCTTAGCTTAAGATGAGATTAGGTGGTTAGTTAGTTTAGATTAGTGATTTAATTATTTAATTATACATGTTAGGTGGTTAGAATAGACTAATTAGGGCTAGATAGATTGTACTATTTATCTAGATAGGTTCGGAAATTTTCTAGGCCCGTTTAGGTGGTTAGATTAGTATTTCTGGCCTAAGTTAGTATTTATGGTATTTAATTTGCATTATTTAATTATTTTTGTAATTTATTTAATTATTTAATATTTTTCGAAAATTATAGCGGGATAGCCGATGACTAGAATTTCGCTTTGATTGCAATGGTGTGCTTAGTTTATGCAATTGAGTGCAATTGAATGGTGATTTTGATTTTTGAGTTATTATTTCAAAATCGTGAAATTTTGGTATTTAATTGGAAAATACCGGGTGTTGGGTTTTGACACCGAAAATGATTTTAAATACTATATCAAATAGTGGGATTTTAAAAATGAATGATATCAATTTTTAAGGTTTGATTCGACCATGTACTCACACGCGATTATTTTCATCGAGTGTTTTTAATACGAAGAAAACAGGCTAAGGTCGTATCTTAATTGAGGCATGTGAGTGTAAAGCACAATGTCCTGGCTGGAATTGAATGATCGTGTGCTGGTTAAGAGAACCCGTCGTCGATGTGAGTCGGTAGGATGTTGCCCTTATATGGGATGCCCCTGAACAACGGAAGCCAGTCGCAGTAGATTCTGGATCAATGCTCCTTCGGGATTGCCATTTAGTAGAGACATTGCTGTGCTTAATGGGGTGAGACGATGCCTGGCTATGCCAGAAGACGGTCGAACATCGAGTAGGCCGTGCCCATTGGGCCGTGATTAAAATTGGAACGCGTGATTGATTGAGTTAGACGCGTTGGATTATGGGAGAAAATTGTGTGACACAGTATGGGACGTGTCATAATGATTTGACCCTATAATTAGGACCCCTGTGTTTGATTGAGATTGAGTGAGACGTTCCAATTGACGTGTGCATTTGATTATATGCATATGTGTTATTAACTGTACTGACGTGTAGGAAGGGACTGAGGCGAGGTGAATCTCTGTGGTTGTGTGGATAGGCTGCCCCTAGGCGTATTTCATTCTTAATAGGGGTTTAGGGGGTGAACTTGCTGAGGCATTATCTCACCACGTCGTGGGCTCAATCTTTTCAGGTCCTTAGATGGCAGCCCCTCCGGTACGTTTTGGTCAGCCTCGGAGGGTTACTGAGCTGAGTACCGACTTCCCTGATCCCGAGAGTCATTAGGTCTATGAGTTAGTGGTGACCACTGTCTGGGTCGATGAGGGCCTACCTGAGAGGGTATCTCATTGATTTAGGGTGTGATTTTGCCATGGACTCAATGGATACAGAGTTGGTCCCCTCCAGGGTTTTGAGGTCCCCGCTGTGGTAGTCAACGTCGCTTTTGGCGAGGGTGCTGCTGACCCTCCTGATGGTGCTGTGGTGGATCCGACGCCCCCAGAGCTTGTGGACTCCAAAGGATTGATGAATATGTCCGACTAGTGGGTCGTAGGACAATTTCCTTTTTGAGGGCCGATCTTTTTGGTAGACAAACTAGTTTTGTATATAAACTTAGTTTTTGTATAAAAGCATGTTTTAGTTGTGAATTTGTTATCTTGCTTTTCTATCCCATGTTGTTTACTATCAAGGGTTTTTATTTCGCTTCCACATGTGCAATAAAATCAATGGATCGGCGACGCGTCTTGAGATGTCGCAAATTTTATCGACCACCGAGGGATATGTATGTGCTCGGAGCTCTGGGGCGTGATATCCCCGCTCAGAATGGTATCAGAGCTAATCAGTGTTTGGAGTGATACAATGTGATGGATTTTTGGGATAGTTAGTAGTAAAGGCTTTTTATTATGTTGATGCATGTGAGTGATAGCTGTTTGATAGCTTGTTTGGTGTAATCACTCAGTTTCTAATTCTGTATGGAATTGGGAACAGGTTCTGTAGAAAGTCTACACAACTGTAGAAAGTCTACACGATGAGTGATTAGGAGCAGAGGACTCCTAGGAAGAGGACCATTAGACTCGTGACTCGGGGTAAGACGCCGATAAGAGTCGGTACCCGAGGTGATCGTGGTAGAGTGAAGGTTGAGGTCAGCGCAAGTGGAGTAGCACCGCCTCCAGTCAATGTTGGTGTAGCAGCACCTGGTGATCCGAGAATTGATGGGATCATGCAGGTGCTAAAGGCTCTGGGAATGTGGTAAGGTAGCAGGCCCAGAATCAAGCTGCCGCCGCCACCACTACAGTTACCACTACCGCAGCCGCCATTACTGTCGCCAATGCCGCCGCTGATGTCGCTACTGCTACCGCACCTATCGCCGCACCTACTGCCACACCTGCAGAGGTTCCACCTAGGAACGTGGTTGTTGAGAGAGAAAGGCCGATGCACAAGCTCGTAGAGCAGTTTTTGAAGCTGAACCCACCAAAGTTCACTGGTGCAGGAGATCCCGAGGCTGCAACACTCTGGATCCAAGACTTGGAAAAGGCCTTTGTACTGCTGATGTGCACCGAGGTATAAAAAGTTGTCCTTGTAGTATACTAGTTACAAGGAAACACAAGTACTTGATGGAGGGCCACCAAAGGAATAATGTTCCCAGAAGGTGTGGTTTCGAAGTGGAACGCCTTCGTTGAAGTGTTCAACAGCAAGTACTTTTTTGATAGTGCTAAGGAAATGAAGATGGCAAAATTCTAGCGCCTTCGCCAAGGTACGATGATAGTAGATCAGTACGAAGTGAAGTTCGCTGAACTGTCGCAGTACGCCCCCAAACTAATCAAGGATCTGGTAGAGCTAGCTAGGAGGTTCAGAGATGGGCTCAGACCGGTTGAAGAGCCCATTGGTACCATTCAATTTGAAAACTACAACGGCATGTATGAACGGGCCCAATTGATAAAGAGAGACCAGAACGAACAAGCCGCCGCGTTTGGGTCAAGGTTTGGGTTAAGCAGGGATGAAAATAGGTTTGGGAAGAAACCTATGACTGGAGAAAGGTATCCTATTTCGCCCAATAGGAAGGGTAGGATAGGAAAGTCAGCGCCAAGACAGAATGACGTGTGTCACTTCTGTGGAAGACAACATGGATCAGCCCCGTGCCGTTCTAGGTTGGGTGCTTGTTTTGAGTGTGGCCAACAAGGTCACATGACCAGGAATTGTCCCAGAAGACAGATGGGATCGCAGCTACCACCGTCGCCACCGATGGGTCATAATAGAGGGTTCGCGCCACAGACCTCTAGCGCAAGGAAGAGTGTATGCCATCACTAGAGGACAGGTAGAGGACTCGCCTGATGTGATCACAGGTACGGTCTCGTGAATGACCACGCTGCTTATGCTTTATTTGACCCTGGTGCAACGCATTCATTTATAGCTGAGCAATTTGTTAAGTTGGTAGGGTTGAGTCTTGAAATGTTAGAGTCCGTGGTTAGTATATCTACGGCGTTAAAGGATAAGGTGTTATCTGCAGTGGGTTGTCCTGGTTGCAAGTTAGTGATCGGTGAGTGAGAGGGGATGATAGATTTAATAGTCCCAGCCATGTATGATTTTGATGTAATAATTGGCATGGACTGGCTCACCAAGCAAAGAGCTAAAATTGATTGCTATCGTAAAGCGTTATCGTAAAGCGATTTAGTTTAACCCGTTAGCGGGTGAAAGTTTGGAGTTTATTGGGAGTCGAGGAAGACCTTCCATTATCTTAATCTTGTCGCTTGAGGCAACGCATTTGTTAGATGGGGGTTGCCAAGGTTATCTGGCAATTGTTGTGGATACGACAGTTGAGGAGCTGAAGATCAAGGATATCGCAGTGGTTCAGGAGTTTCCAGACGTGTTCCCAAAGGAATTGCCGGGTTTGTCGCCAGAGAGAGAGATTGAGTTCGTGATTAAGTTAGCCCCCGGGACGGAGCCAATCTCTAAGGCTTCCTACTACATGGCGTTGTCTGAGTTGAAAGAATTGAAGGTGCAAATGCATGAATTGTTAGATAAGAGATTCATACGTCCCAGTGCATCACCTTAGGGAGCACCAGTTCCGTTCATGAAGAAGAAAGATGGTTCGTTGTGCCTGTGCATCAACTATCGTTAACTCAATCAGGTGATGATTAAGAACAAGTACCCACTCTTGAGGATCGACGATTTGTTTGACTAGCTGCAAGTGTCATGCCTGATCCTCTGAGCGCGTGCCCATCCCTCATTGGTAAATTAAATAGCGACGTCCCAAGACGCATCACGGACCCATTCATTTTAATGCACATGCGAAAGCAATTAAATAATCCCCAGACAACAACAAGATGTGATAGAAAAGCAAGACCATAAAATTTTCAAACCACAACATGCTTATATATACATATATCAAGCCATGTCATATACAATATCAGTCTATCTATAAACAAGGTCTACAGAACAGGGGCTTTAAACGCTACAACATCTCAAGAATTCGAGTCCTCCTCAGAATACACCGGCTAATCTAGGTCTGATAGGTTCAAGTCCACTACTGAACCACTTGGAGGGTCAGCCGTACCCCTTCCAAAAGCTGCTTCTAGCACGTACACCGGGACCAGAGGCTCGGGTATAGGACCCTCTATCTGTCCATTCCGCTCCTGACGATACCATGATCTATATTGATGGGGTACCTTTTTGGGTAGACCTGCATCAACCCAGACTACAAACTTCACCAACTCATATACCCATCCCCTTGGGTCTCTAGGAAGCGGGATGAAACACTTCTACTCTGTAACCTTCTTTGGCTACCCAAAATGCTCAGGAGGAGCTGCCATCTATGGACTTGAAATTGTTATTCCACGACGGGATGAGACGACGTCTCAGTAAGTTCACCTCTTAAGACTCAACTAGGAAGAAAATACGCCCAAAGGGCTGTCTAAGCACACGCACAAGTCAGAGGATTTACCTTTGCCTCAGCTCCTTCCTGCAATTCAATATAATTCATAATTCATATACGTGCAATCATCACTCAACAATTGGAATGCATCATACTATATCTCAATCGATCACTCGTTCCAATTATTAATCATGGCCCCATAGGCACGGCATACTAAATATTCAGCGGTAATTCACAACCCGATGGGGACAGCCTATTCTAAGTTAGGCGGTAAATCACGGCCCTATAGGCACAGCCTGCTTCAGTGGTTCATCACGGCCCTATAGGCACGACCATACTTTGGCGGTTTTCTTGACCCATCCCATATCGTCACGCACAACATACGTCACCTCATCGTTCAATAGTCATCTTACCACGACTATAAACCACCACACGATTATTCACCCACGACCAAGGACATTGAGCTTTCCACTTGAATTCCTTAATTAAAATAATGTCCTTGCCTATTTTCTTCGTGTTCAAAATACCCTACGAAAATAATCGTGTTTGGGTATATGGTCGGCCTAAGCCAAAAATATAATATATTTATTTTATAAAATTCCACTATTTTCAGTAGTCCACAAATACATTTTTGACGCTGTAAACCGATGCCCGATATTTTCTAATTAATTACTGAAATTAATAAATTTTGGGATAAATACCCAAAATCACAAATCACACTCAATGTACACAATCCAGCACTCAAATAATTAAACCAATCACACTATTGTGATCAACATAAAATTCCGGTCACCGACTATCCTGGTCTAATTTCTGAAAAATATTAATTAATTAAATAATTACGAAAATTAATTAATAAATGCCGAAAAAGCCTAATTAAAAGCCGAGATGGACTCGGAAAAATTCCAAACCACTTTAGATAAATACTAGGGCTTGTCTAGGCTCTAATTACACTTCTCTAACCACCTAACATGCAATAACGATCCATTAATTCACTAATCTACTCTAACTATCCACTTAATCCATACTTAACTTAAACTAATAAACCCTTAAGCATAATTAACTTTCCTAAGCAGGGATTAGTGAGTAAAATCACTTGATTAGTGATCCAACGGGTTCACTTCGATGGGGATGTGGAGACGGGCCACAAACTCCGAAGCGGATGCGCCTTTCGAGGTCCGGAATGGCACCAAAACGGGCCAAACAGTACCAGTGAGACCTACTGCCGGTTAGTTCTGCTCTTGGCTGAGAGAGGTGGAACCGGCGATCGGTTGGGATCGAAACGGGCAGGGATGGGCAGAGGGGCTGCTGCGGGTCCAGGTGGGGCCTCACGGTGGCAGACAGTGGCTAAACGGCAGCGTGCAGGCTTCGGCGGTGGCTTGGTGGACGGTGAGCCACTACTGGATGGTGCAGGATGCTGGAATGACGCCCTAAACGGGTGACTAACGTACGAGGCGCGACAGCAACGCGGCTGGACTCCGGTGGCGTGCGACGGTTGCTTGATGGAGGAGGGGGTGAGTTGCCGGTTCTTTTATGGTCTTTGAAGCTCTCAAGCTGCTGGGAAAATAGAGGGCTCGACAGTGAGAAGGAGAAGGAGAGGGACCGGCTGTTGCAACGAGGGTGACCTTGGTCTCTCTCTCATCTCTTTGTCTCCCTCAACTTGGTCCCACTTGCAAGCTGTCTTCCTCAGCTAATTTTCCAACCCTTTGGCTTCCTTTAGAAGTCTTGAGATGGTCCAAAGGTTGAAGGTAAGGGGGGGTTACGAATTTGGAGTGATTTCCCCTAAATTCTCCTCAATTCTCCCTTGAATCAATTCAAATCGGCTCCCATAAATTCCATTATCGAGTCTCTGATCAAATTGGTATTTTTCCTTACCAATAGAACCTATTTGCATCCCAATTTCACGATAAAATATGGTCCTCTAAATTTTCTGGTCGAAAACGGCCCTATATCGACTTTTTCCGCCAAAATCTCGGTTTGTAGAAAAATCTTCGGAGACTAAGTCAACGTTCCTAAAATGACTCGTGACATGACAGAACTTTCAATTTCTGAAATCAGATTCAGATTCACGGTTAATTTCAATCTGGCGCGATTTTAGCGTGACCTAGGCTACTGAATAGCTTTTAGACATTTTTAGTGCAAATGACCCATGGTCGATTTTCTTCGAGCCACAATGAACCTTTTCGACACATTGGTGACTCTTGGTTATCGTGAAAATCTCGAGGTTTTAGATATGGACATAGGGTACCAAAATGACAGAAAAATCAATTTAGTGCCGGTCGACGAGAATTTCGTAATTTTGTGAAATCACCCATGTTTAGCCACACATCTCTGTCAAACCGACCTATCTCTGATCTCTAATCGACTTTTAACTGTGCCATAATGATCTCTACAGACGAGCACGGTCGAGTAATCAATTCCTGGTCGAATTCCCAATCTATTGCATTAAAATCTCTTAAGGACTTCCCCAGATAGTCTAGTTATCTCAGGAGTGATCAGCTCTGAGAATAACACTATAGGCACGTCGATGAAAGGCCCAATTTATTAAATTGAAAATAGAACTGAAAATTTCAGGATGTCACAAATCTTCCCTTCTTTTAAAAATTTTGTCATCGAAATTTAAACCATTACAATATTTAAGCAAAAATGTGGGGGTACAATTGTCTCATCAACTCTTCACTCTCACAGGTTGCTCCTTCAGTGCCGTGGTGTTGCTAGACTACTTTGACCAACGAGATGGTCTTGGTGCGCAAAACCTGCTATTTCTTATCTACGATTTGAACCGGGTTTTCAACGTACAACACTCTGTCGTCCACATCCAATTCTTTGAAATTAAGCACGTGGGTCAGGTTATGCTCGTACTTCCTCAACATTGACACATAAAAGACGCCGTGCACTTGCACTAGTCTCGGCAGTAATGCAAGACGATACATTAGGATCCCGATTCTCTCTAGAATCTCAAATAGACCTACGTACTTTGGACTTAGCTTTCTTTTCTTGCTAAAGCACGAAGTACCCCTCATTGGTGATTTTTTTAGAAAAAACGTGATCACCAACTTAGAATTCCAATGGTCTCCGGCGCTTATCTACATAGCTTTTCTAGCGGCTCTGAGCAGTCTTTAGTTTGCCTCTGATGACTGCAACTGCATCCACTGATTGCTGAACCAACTCTAGGCCTATGATCTTTCTCTCCCTGACTTTATCCCAACATACCGGTGTTTTGCATGCTCTACCATACAACGCTTCGAAAGGAGCCATCTGAATGCTCTGCTAATAGCTGTTATTGTAGACAAACTCGACCAAATGAAGTTTTTCTTCCCAGCTCCCTTTGAAATCCAGTACGCAAGCTCATAGCATGTCTTCGAGGGTTTGGATCATCCTCTCAGACTGGCCATCCGTCTGAGGATGATACGCTGTACTGTATTGCAGCTTGGTTCCTAAAGCAGCCTGCAAACTCTTCCAAAACATAGCTGTGAATCTCGAGTCTTGGTCTGAAGTAATCATCACCGGCACTCCATGCAGTCGAATCATCTAATGCACGTACAACTTTGCGTGCCTATCCAAATCAAAGTCTTTTCGTACTGCAATGAAGTGAGCCGACTTTGTCAGTCTGTCGACCACTACCCAAATAGAATCATTTCCTCTCTGACTCCTTGGTAAACCTGTCACAAAATCCATCGTGATGTGCTCCCATTTCCACTCCGGGATCTCGAGAGGTTGCAAAAGTCCTCTCAGCTTACAATGCTGAGCCTTCACTTGCTGACACGTCAGACACTTGGCGACATGCTTGGCGATGTCTGCCTTCATACTAGACCACCAATAGTGTTTACGCAGATTCTGATACATCTTTGTACTGCCAAGATGAATGATGTAACTGCTATGATGGGCTTTTGATAAGATGTCCTCTCTAAGCTCTGCATCGTTAAGTACACACAATCGTCCTTGGAACCTCAATGTTCCTTCCTAAAAAATCTGAAAGTTAGCCTTCCTCTTATTGGTGCCCTCTTGTAGAATCTTCTGAACATTTGGGTCGGTCGGCTGAAGTAGTTTGATCCTGATCTGCACATCCGGCTCAATTTTGAGGGTGGCCATAAGATTCGAAATGTGGCCTACCTCAAATTTGAACATCGAATCTCAAGCTCTCTCGATTAAATTCCATTCTTTAATCAGTGGGCAACTGAAGACTTTCGACTCAACACGTCGGCGACCTTATGTGCCTTTCCAGGGTGATATAGGATATCACAACCGTAGTCCTTCAGGAGTTCCATTCATCGACGTTGTCTTATATTCAACTCCTTCTAAGAGAATAAATACTTGAGACTTTGATGGTCAGTGAAGATTTGGAATCTTTCTCCACACAAATAATGTCTCTAAATCTTCAGAGTGAAAATGATTGCTACGAGTTCTAAGTTGTGCGTCAGGTAATTTTGCTCATGGGGTCTCAACTAGCGAGAGGCGTATGCAACAATCCTACCATGTTGCATCAATACGCAACCCAATCCTCTGAACGATGCATCACTATAGATCTCGTATCCTTTAAGACCAGATGGAATGGTCAGCATAGGTGCGGTAGTCAACTTTTACTTTAGCTCTTGGAAACTATGCTCGCACTTGTCTGTCTACACAAACTTCTCTTCTTTCTTCAAGAGTCAAGTTAACGGTGCCTCCAAAGCCGAAAATCCTTCCACGAACCTTCTATAGTAACCTGCCAAACCCAGAAAACTTCTGATCTTTGTCACTGTAATCGGTCTTGGCCAGTTAATTACTGCTTCAATCTTGCTTGGGTTCACGGAGATTCCTTCGCCTGAAATCAAGTGACCTTGGAAAGTAACACGAGTTAACCAAAACTTGCACTTGCTGGACTTGGCGTACAGCTCATGAATCCTCAGAGTCTGCAGTACCATTCTCTGATGACTCTCATGCTCCTCATCACTCCTCGAATATACTAGAATATCATCGATGAACACGATCACAAAGTGATCCAGATATTCCTTGAACACTCGGTTCATCAAATCCATAAAAGCAGCTGGGGAGTTCATCAAACCGAACGGCATTATAGTGAATTCATAATGGCTGTATCGAGTACGAAACGTTGACTTTGGAATGTCCTCCTTCCTGATCCTCAGCTGATGATATCCTATTCTCAAGTCGATTTTTAAAAATATCGACGCTCTTTGTAACTGATTGAATAACTCGTCGATCCTCGGGAGTGGATACTTGTTCTTGATCTTCACCTAATTTGGTTGACAATAGTCAATGCACAAGCGCAACGAACCATCTTTGTTCTTCATGAATAGAATTGGTGCTCCCCAAGGTGATGCACCGGGATGTATGAATCCTTTATCTAATAACTCCTGCATTTGCACCTTTAGTTCTTTCAACTCAGCTAAAGCCATCCAATAAGGAGCCTTAGAGATTGGCTTTGTCTCGGGTGCTAATTCAATCACAAACTCGATCTCTCTCCCTAGCGGTAAGCTTGGCAATTTCTTTGGGAATACATCTGGAAATTCTCGCACCACTGAGATATCTTCGACTTTCAGCTCCTCAACTGTCGTATCCCACGATAGTTGCCAAGTGACCTTGACAACCCTCGTCTAACAAACGGGTTGCCTCAAGCGACGAGATTAATGTAATCGAGGGTCCTTCTCGACTTCCAACAAACTCAAAACTTTCACCCTCTAACAGGTCAAACTGAATCATTTTATGATAATAGTCCATCTTAGCTCGTTGCTTAGTGATCTAGTCCATGCCAATTATCAAGTCAAAGTCATACATGGCTAGGACTAATAAATCTATACTCCCCTCTCGCTCACCAATCCCTAATTTGCAACCAGAGCAACCTAATGCAAATAATACCTTATCCTTTAACGATGTAGATATGCTAACCACTAACTCCAGCAACTCGGGACTTAATCCTATCAACTTAACATATTACTCAGCAATAAAAGAATGAGTTGTGCTAAGGTCAAATAAAGCATAAGCAGCATGGTCATTCAGTGAAACCATACCTATAATTACATAAGGTGCGTCCTCTGCCTGACCTCTGGTGATGGCGTATACTATCCCTTGAGCGGAGGGTCTATTCTATCCACCTTGTGGTGCGTTTTGCAGTGCATACCCTCTGATCTGACCCATCGGTGGCGATAGCGGTAACAGCTGTGGTCTCCTCTTTCTTGTGGGGCAGTTCCTGGCTATGTGACTCAGTTGGCCACACTCAAAACAAGCACCCAGCCTAGATTGGCATGGGGTTGATTCGTGTCGCCTTCCACATAAGTGACACACGTCATTTTGACTTGGCGCAGACTTGCCTATTCCACCCTTCCTATTGGGCGGAATATGAAATCTTCCTCTGGTCATGGGTCTCTTCCTATGTCGGTTTCCATCTCGGTTTGAATTAAACCTCAATCCATACGAGGTGGCTTGCTCGTTCAGACTTCTCTCTAGCAGCTGGGCTCGTTTGTACACCTCACGATAGTCCTTCAGATCAAACGGCACCAGCGGTTGTTTTAGCTCTAGTCGAAGGCCATTCTTGAACCTTCGAGCCTTGTCTTTAGGGTCCTCTATCAACCTCAGAGCATACTAAGAAAGCTCCACGAACTTGACCTCATATTGGTCAACGGTCATTGTTCCTTGGCGGAGGCGTTGAAATTCCTCCATCTTCTGCTCTTGGGCGCTACCTGAAAAGTACTTATCGTTGAACGCTCTAAGGAAAGCGTCCCACACCGGGATTGCTCCTCCCGGGAACATTGTATCTCTAGCGACTCTCCACCAGGTATTTGCATTACCCTGCAGTTGATATACTGCCAGGACAACTTTTTCTTCCTTATTGCACCTCAAAAGTGCGAAAGCCTTTTCCAAGTCTTGAATCCATAGCGAGGCAGTCTCAAGGTCTCAAATACCAGTGAACCTCAGCGGGTTCAGCTTTAGAAATTGTTCTACCAATTTATGGATTGGTCTCTCCCTCTCCACGACTATGTTCCCAACTGAAACTTATACAGGTGCAACAACAACGGTGGCTTTAGCAGCGGCGGCAACAGCAGCAGTAGTAGAGGCTTGAGCGGCGGCAGCAGTGGCGACGGCTTGGTTCTGGGCCTACTGCCCCATCAAATCTCTCATGGCTTCCAAAGCACGCATGATCCCTTCAAACCTGGGATCTCTAGGGGCTGCAACCCCAGCACCAACAGGCGATAGTGCTATTCCACTAGCGCTAGCCTGTGTTGTGCTCTACCTCGACCTTCTCGGGTATCGACTCTCGTCGACATCCTACCCCAAGTCATGGGCCCTATGGTATGCTTCCTAAGAGTCTTTTGCTCCTGATCGCTCATAACTCAGTCTCTACTGAAACCTGCCTTCCAATTCCACACTAAATTAGAAGTTGAGCTATCCACACAAACAAACAATTTCTACCAGATAGCTATCACAGACATGCACTAGTATAAATTAAAGGTCAGTCCTACTAACTATCCCATAATCTTATTGCACCTTATCATTCCATCTATAAACTTTGCTCTGATACCATTAAACGGGGATGTCACACCCCGATCCTCTGAGAGCATGCCCATCCCTCATTGGTTGATTAAATAGCGACATCCCAGGACGCATCGCCGACCCATTCATTTTAATGCACATGCGAAAGCAATTAAATAATCCCCAGACAACAACAAGATGGGATAGAAAAGTAGGGCCATAAATTTTTCAAACCACAACACGCTTATAAATACATATATCAAGCCATGTCATATACAATACCAGTCTATCTATAAACAAGGTCTACAGAACAGGGGGCTTAAGCGCTACAGCTTCTCAAGCATTTGAGTCCTCCTCAGAATACACCGATGAGTCTGGGTCTGATAGGTTTAGGTCCACTACTGAACCATCTGGAGGGTCAGCCATACCCTTTCCAAAAGATGCTTCCAGCACGTACACCAGGACTATAGACTCGAGTATAGGACCCTCTCTCTGTCCATTCCGCTCTTGACGATACCATGATCTATATTGATGGGGCACCTTTTTGGGTAGACCCGCATCAACCTAGACCACAGAGTTCACCAACTCATATACCCATCCCCTTAGGTCTCCAGGAAGCGGGATAAAACACTTCTGCTCTGTAACCTTCTTTGGCTACCCAAAATGCTCGGGAAGAGCTGCCATCTAGGGACCTGAAATTGTTATCCCACGATGGGGTGAGATGATGTCTCAGCAAGTTCACCTCCTAAGACCCGACTAGGAAGAAAATACGTTCCAAGAGCTGCGTAAGCACAAGCACAAGTCAAAGGACTTAGCTTTGCCTCAGTTCCTTCCTGCAATTCAATATAATTCATAATTCATATACGTGCAATCATCACTCAACAATTGGAATGCATCGTACTATATCTCAATCGATCACTCGTTCCAACTGTTAATCACGGCTCCACGGGCACGGCCTACTAAATATTCAGCGGTAATTCACGGCCCAATGGGCACAGCCTATTCCAAGTTAGGCGGTAAATCATGGCCTTATAGGCATAGCCTGCTTCGGCGGTTAATCATGGCCCTATAGGCACGGCCGTACTTCGGCGGTTTTCTTTACCCATCCCATATCGTCACTTACAACATATGTCACCTCATCGTCCAATAATCATCTTACCGTGACTATAAACCACCACACGATTATTCACCCACGGCCAAGGACATTAAGCTTCCCACTTGAATTCCTCAATTAAAATAATATCCTGGCACATTTTCTTCGTGTTCAAAATACCCGACAAAAATAATCGTGTGTGGGTACACGGTCGGCCTGAGCCAAACATATAATATATTTATTTTATAAAGTCCTACTATTTTCAGTAGTCCACAAACACTTTTTTGGTGCTGTAAACCGATGCCTGTTATTAATAAATTTTGGGATAAATACCCAAAATCACAAATCACACTCAATGTGCACAATCCCGCACTCAAATAATTAAACCAATCACACTGTTGTGATTAGCATAAAATTCCGGTCACTGGTTATGCCTATCTAATTTCCAAAAAATATAAATTAATTAAATAATTTACGAAAATTAATTGATAAATGTCGAAAAATACAACTTAGGCTGGAAAAGCCTAATTAAAAGCCGAGACAGGCTTGGAAAAATTCAAAGTCTGAAGACCACCAGATTGGTTGAGCTAGGAAGCCCCTGAAAGTATGAAAGTCCCTAAAAGTATGGGATGTCTGGCATGATGTCCGGATGCCTTGGTTGAGCCAGGAAGCCCCTGAAAGTATGGGATGCCTAGCTTGATGGCCAAATGCCCTGGTTGAGCCAGGAAGCCCCTGAAAGTATGAAAGCCCCTAAAAGTATGGGATGTCTAGCATGATGGTCGGATGCCTTGGTTGAGCCAAGAAGCCTCTGAAAGTATGGGATGCCTAGCTTGATGGGCGGATGCCCTGGTTGAGCCAGGAAGCCCCTAAAAGTATGAGAAGACTTTGAGATTATGCGATGCCTAGCCTGAGGCCGAATGCTCAGCCTACGGCTAGAAGCCCGTGAAAGTATGGGGAGACTTTGAGAGTATGGGATGCCTAGCCTGAGGCCGGATGCTTAGCCTACGGCTAGAAGCTCCTGAAAGTATGGGAAGAACCGTTTATACGGTTAATGAACATATTGAATATGTTATTATGTGATGTTGATAAGCTTGTTTGGTGAAATAACTTATTTGGTAAGTTGAAAGTGGATCACATACAGATAGTTAAGAGGTGGCAAAGAACTTGCGATTGATCTGCCATCGACACTATTTGCAAGTGTTGTACTTGTTAAGCTTTAATGATGAGATGCTTTCCTAGTAGAGAACTAGGAATTTTACTTACTGAGTTTCCCCAAAACTCACCCCTCATCTTTTAGTTTTGTAGGCATAGAAGTCTCATGTCAGTTTTGGGAGTTGTAGTCACGCTAAAGGAGATAGGATTTCCCTTGGCCTATGTGAAATACTTGTACTGTGATGTAAAAAGAAAAGAGGGCTCGTAGAGAAAGGGCTTGTAAAAGTCTTATTATAATATTAATCGGTGTGTTCTTGTGATCTATGTCCTAGTCTTCCAACTATTGTTTGTCTGGGGAGTTGGTTATTCACGTTTTTACATGTGCATGATAACAATATAAAAAGAATCAGGACGATGACAAGCCTGGGACGTTGGAAAAATAACTCGCCGCTCGCAACTCTAGAGATGGAGTCGGGGTCGTGACAAGTTCTAAACCTTTCTCCATATAGATAATGTCTCCAAATCTTTAAAGCAAAAATAATGGCAGCTAGTTCTAAGTCATGGGTAGGGTAATTTAACTCATATGGTTTCAGTTGTCTCGATGCATATGCAATAACTTTCCCGTGTTGCATCAGGATACAACCCAATCCTTTATGGGACGCATTGCTATAAACTACAAAACCTCTAGATCTTAAGGGTATTCAACACTGGCGTTGTTGTCAACCTCTTTTGAGTTCTTGGAAACTTTGCTCACATTCCTCTAACCATTCAAAACTAGAATTCTTCCAAGTCAATTGCGTCAACGGCCCCACAATTCAAGAAAATCCTTCCACAAATCTCCAGTTATATCCTGCGAATCCTAGAAAACTTCGGACTTCTATCATTGTCGAGGGTCTAGGCCAATTTATTACAGTCTCAACTTTAACTGTGTCCACCGATATTCCTTCACCGGTCTCCACATGACCTAGAAAAGTCACTTGATCTGACCAAAATTCACATTTACTAAATTTGGCATAAAGCCGATGTTCTCTAAGGGTCTATAGCACAATCCTTAAGTGCTCTTCGTGATCACTTTGCCCTTTCAAATACATTAGGATATCATCTATAAAGACTATCACAAACTGATCTAGAAAAGGCTTAAATAGTCTATTTATTAGGTCCATAAAAGTTGCTGGGGCATTTGTTAGTCCAAACGGCATGAAAAAAAAAATTCATAGTGTCCATATCGAGTTCGAAAGACTATCTTAAGGATATCCTCCTTCTTTATTCTTAATTGATGATATCCTGACCTTAGGTCAATTTTCGAGAAAACTGATGCTCCTTGCAATTGATCAAATAGATCATCAATCCTTGACAATGGATACTTATTTTTAACCATCACTTGATTCACTTGCCTATAATCAATATAGAGGCGCTATGATCCATCTTTCTTCCTAACAAATCCAACCCAAGTCATCTCCACGCCTTTAGAGAATATTGTCCTTTTTTGTCGCTTTCCACCAATGATCAACGTTTCCTTGAAGTTGGTATTTTGCTAGGGACACCTTCTCTGTATCAGTGCAATTCAACAGTGCAAATATCTTCTCCATTTCATCTACCCATAACTCCCCTTCCATGGGATCTCCTAACCCAACAAATTTAGATGGTTTCAATTTTAGAAATTGTTCCATGAAACTTTGCATTATACTCTGACCCCCTGCCTGCTCTTAGGCTTGCCTTTCCAACACGGGTTCCACATTAGCTAGTGTTTCAAATTCCTTCCATACAAGGATCCGCCCTTGAGGAAGACCCACTTGCTACCGTTCCTCATCCTTTTCCCCTTATCCTGACACCTTCTGATTTTTGCATATCAGTCACTATCCATCAGTTGATTGAGCCTCCTCACAAAATTAATAAATAACAATTACTGATACCCTACAAGTAACATAAGTTACTGGTTCTCACAAGGATGACAATAATGATCAAGGAAAAAAATATCAATATTCTAACATGCGCATCCGTCCTATCTGTCCCTATCACTACCCCACTTTATCACTCTAGGTAAACCTATGCTCTGATACCAAATCAACAGAGCTATGATGTCCCAGTAGTGTCATATACTAAGCGTAAGTAGGAACTATACGAATTATTGTCATGATAGGACCTGTTTGATTCAATTATCGCGCTAAAGTATCTCGACCTAAGTAGTTAGTATGTATAACATGGATATCTTATGATCTGAAACTGTTCTAATACACGATCATCCTGTATCAGTCCTGTCACCTAGCATTAAATAATCCAATTAAGAACACATACGAAGGTCATAAAGGGATTTGTTAGATTTCCTATAGAATTCATCCGGGCTTACATATGTCAACCTGGATTACTTACAAGATCTGTACCTATGTACAACATATATTTACAAGTTCACGAACAAAAGTGTAAGTAATCAGCCAAGGAAAGGGCAAGAGAGGTTCCTAACTTCACTATTCCCTAAACAAGTCCACGCCCATCCAAAAAACAAAAGGCATCTTCACCGGCTACATCACGAATTGGGCACCTAAGCACCACCTGCCTCAGCTCTAGGTCCTCCAGCATCGAACTAAAGAGGGCCAAATAGCTCCTCTTCATGGTTTATGAACCATGCAACGAACCTCATTGGGATCTAGTCTATCCTGCCATCATCCATCCATAGTGTAATTTCATATCTCATATAAGTTAGCTCGATATCGGGGTCATATACATCGTAAAAAGAAACATCAATGTATGCTATCACCTCGTATCGTGCAATAGGTGGCACGTCCGTACTAACAATCTGAAAAATAGAAAGGAATAACAATGCCTAGTAAAGAAATAAGAAGACCCTAAACTAGACAATCCACAGTCGCCAAAGAAACCAAGAGAACATAGCCAAATAGCTCATGCGTTCTAAGACAGAATCATTACGGGTATAACTAAATGAACACTACGATGTCACATGAATGATCACTTCATATCAAACACACAAAATATGCATGTATGCCTCATGTTTCGAACTAGAATTGAGATGAAATGCAACAACAATAGGCAAACTCACATACCAAGTGGAATTATATTATAGTGTGTATATGAAATCCAACTTCGATCAATTTACCCACCGAAACTCAAGCCAATCTGATCGAGTCACTTCTGAAATCCGACATCTGGACTTCCATGATATTACTATCGTGGGAATCTCACTTCGAGGCATCCTAGTATCACATAACAAAGGCATCCTAAGATCACACAACATGGGGCATCTCACTCTGAGGCATCCCGGTATCCCACAACCAAGGTATCCCTATCACACACAGGGGCATCTCAACTCCAAGGCATCTCGGTATCTCACTAAACCGAGGCATCCAAGATCACACAGCATGGGCATTCCACTCCCCAAGGCATAACCGATATCTCAGTATCGATGGAAACCTCTTACTCATTTAATTCACACATTTCACACATCACACCTATGTATACATAGACCATAATTAGTAAACCATACAATGACCACACTTTGAATTATGGAAGAGACATGCTCATACACAATCTAACTACTATTACAAAACCATTAGATTCCATATATGCCATGAAAATTAGGTACAAGAGGAATAGCATCCATTGCTTAGTCTGGGATTAAGGCAAAATAAAGGCTGACATGAGCAGTTTTAATCACAGAAGCAGAAAGTACATCAAATCTCATTGAAATGCTACGAAATTTTAACATGTTGTAAGAGAGACAAAGATTAACATTTTCTGTGAAGAAACCTAAGCCTATTTTGTCACGCCTCGATCCTTAGACATGCACACATCCCTTGCCTTGGTCGATTTTAGAATGAGATATCCCAGGACTACGTATCGCCGACCCTTTCATTTTCAATAGCACATGTGAAAGAAGTTATAAATCCCCAGACAATAAAACAATGGGATAGAATAGCAGGGTCGTATTTTTCATACTGAAAATCCACAACCACACTTTTATACAAGCATCTCATAGTATCTTACAATACTATTAACATAGGTCTAGTCTAATGCCTATTCACCTTTAAACAAGGTCTGAGAAAACAGGATGGGATCTCAGTCCTCATCCGGGTCATACTTGGGATCATCATCCCAATCCTCTTCAGACTCCTCTGAATCAATCTCATTCTCTTCAGGGATGCCATAATGCATAGGAGGACAAGGAGGTGGAGGTGCTGCCATCTAGGGACCTGAAATGGTTATACAATAACCATTGAGACCATGTCTCAGCGAGTTCTACCCCCTAAGACTCGATTAGTAAACCAATACGCTAACCGGGCTGCTTATGCACACACGAGTTAGAGGACTTACCTTGTCACGCCCCGATCCTCCGAGCGCGCGAACATCCCACTCTGGTCGATACAAATGCGACTTCCCAGGACACGTCGCCGACCCATTCATTTTTATATTACACATGCGGAAGCGAAACAAATCCCCTGACAACATTTAACTTGGGATAGAAAAGCAGGCAATCAATCACAACCAAACAAGCTTTCTATAAACACATAGGTTTATATACAACACTGGATTGTCTACAAAATAGACAGGCTCAACAACTAGGGAACTGTCTTATGACCAACTTGTCAGACACGTTCACCGATTCTTCAGCCTCCACCTTCCGAACTCCAGGACTTCCGGTCCTCCACGACCGTCATCTAGGGACCTGAAATATTATCCCACAACCGGGATGAGACTACGTCTCAGCGAGTCCTACCCTCTAAAACTCAATTAGGAAGAAAATACGCCTCAGGGCGCTCTAGCCACACAAATAGGATAGAGGACTTACCTCGCCTCAATTCCTTCCTGCACGTCAGTTTAATCAATAAATATTGACAACCACATCATCCAAACAATTCAATTACTCGGATCGATTCAGCGATCAATCGACTTAGTCGATTACATGTCATCGAAATCATCACACGATCATTCTGACTATTCATTCTCGACTCTCAATCACAGCCTTACAGGCAAGTCTATATGTAGTGGCATTACGGCCCCACTCGGCAATGTTATGTGTAGTTGCATTACGGCCCCACTCGGCAATGTTATGTGTAGTTGCATTACGGCCCCACTCGGCAATACATATGTAGTGGCATTACGGCCCCACTCGGCAATGTTATATGTAGTGGCATTACGGCCCCACTCGGCAATACATATGTAGTGGCATTACAGCCCCACTCGGCATAATTTAGATTTGATGGCTTTCTAGGTTCATCTCACAACCTCTCACGGTCATTTTCCCATCAAAACCAACACTAATCAACTTTGGGATAAATCCCCACATAAACATCCATTCAATCAATCGATACAAATTAGACCTACCAACCAATTACGGTGCCAAAAGCCGACACCGGGTATTTTCAAGTTAAATACCAAAACTTCATCAATATCACTCAATTCCACACTTTTGGAATAATTAACCATAACCATCAATCACTCAATTTCTCAATTTAAGCTTACAATTAACACAAACCGACCGCACTGCTGCGATCAGCGCGAAATTCTAACGACCGGCCATCCCGGCATAATTTTCGAAATTATTAAATAATTAAATATTATATTATAATAATATAATTTAATAAAATAATATTTATAAATTCGAAATAATTAATTAATTAAAAATAAGTAATTAGGGCTTAAACAAGATTACACTAATTTAATCATACAATTAGCCCTAATTAAACATCCATTAAGCTAATCATACAACTAATCTAATTTACATTAAAATAATCTAATCTAACCACCTAAACCTAATTAGACTAATCTAAACACCCCTTAAGCGTCATTAACTCACTAAGCAAGAATTAGAGGATAAACTCACCGGTTTTGCGCGCCGGTGAGTTCACGGCGACCCCGACACCAAGGCGGTCGATAAACCCCAAAGCGGCAACGGAGGCCGGGAAGACACTGAAAACGGGCCTCGAAGACCTCACAGCGTTCTGGTTTTCTGCTTCTGATCTGGGCTGAACTGCAGAGAAGAAACCAGCAACTTCAACGGCGAAAACGGGCCGATCGGAGCTCCGGCGAGTGGGTGGTTGGCAACCAGTGGCTCCTGAGGGTCTTGGGGGTCTTGCTGGAGGTTGGGATGGGCGGAGGAAGGACCGGAATGGGAGAAAAATGGCCGAAAACGCGAAACAGTGCAGGCTGCAGGCGGACCGACGGACCGGCGACCGGTTCCTTCCCGGCGGCGCCCAGGCCGGTAGACGGCTCCGTTCTGGAATAAATTGGGCTCGTTGGAACGGTCTGTCTCTCCCGGTCATGTTGATAGGTGGCTCGTTGGCTGATTCATCCGGGAAGACCACTTTTGACTTGATTCTTCACTGAAGGGTCAGCTGGAGCAGAACTGGCGAAGAAGAAAATGGAGGAGAGAGAAGCTCCGTCGAGATGGTGACCGAATGGGAGAGAGAGAGTGATGGGAGGGCTGTCAAAGCCTCCATAAAACCTGCCCCAAGTCCCCATGCCCATGATGGCCTCATCTTCTCTAGCTTTTTCTCCCTACAACTAGGGGTAATTTGGTCATTTCCACCTTGCACAAATTACACATCTGACCTTGGGCTGAAATTGGTGGATGGGCCTAAGAAATGGGCTTGGCCATGAATAGGAGTGGACTTGGAAATTGGTTGGGTTTGATTGGGCTCAAAGTTGGACCATGGGCTTTGAAAGAGAAATAGTTGGTTTGGCCCAATGGGCTCACTTGCTTGACTTAGGCCCATTTGGTGGCTGTCCCAACTTGGGCCTAAGGCCCACACTGACTTGGCCCGGCCCATGTCCTCACGGGCTTGCTTCCTCGGTCCGAAAATCCCTTTTTTTTCCAATTGCTCGGCTTAACTGGCTCCGTCGACTATCTGAAGTAGCTTCATCCAAAGTCCGTCCCGGACATTCCCGATAATTCGAAGTCCAATCATAAGTTCTCTTGCCATGTCAATTTCGCCAAATGTCATTTTGGTTACAACTCAGACTGACGGGTGGCTGTGAGGATTCACGCGTGACCGACTCGTGGCAAACCACATTCAAGACATCTCGACGCATGGACATCCTTGACTGCATGAAATTACGGAGGATAGATTCTTATTTCAAAGTACACGATTACTGAGGATCGACATAGGGTCGTTCGTGGATTCGATAACAGTAAACGGAATCACCTGTCGTTCCATTATGTTCTGTCCGTGAATCGACTTTTAGTCGTCCTTAGAATCGGCATGCCTATCTATAGGATCGTCCTCACGTAAATCTCACGGTCAAGTCGTTTTCCCAAGTCGAGTCCTTTAGCCGTACGAGTTCTGTCCTCATTAGCCTTTCCCTTCAAGGTCAGTATCTCAGGAGTGATCAATTTCGAGTGAGATCAACCAACAATGCATTGACGAAATTCACCTTCACTCATCCCTCAGAGGGCTCGAATTTCAGGATGTCACATACCTTGGCCTCAGATTCCAC
This sequence comes from Eucalyptus caleyi, assembly GCA_014182885.2. Lineage (NCBI taxonomy): Eukaryota > Viridiplantae > Streptophyta > Magnoliopsida > Myrtales > Myrtaceae > Eucalyptus > Eucalyptus caleyi. The sequence continues at coordinate 11,570,725 of CM024469.2, read as the reverse complement.
CTACATATTAACACAGTTCAATAGGCACCCAAGTAATCACATCACAGATTGATATCTCAATCAATCGACCTAGTCGATTACATGTCAGTCGAACCATCTCTAGGTCATTTCACCCCTCACTATATAACCTCCAATCATACACTTAGTCACAGAGTCATAGTAATGCTCTCAGGTGTCGATTTCACCAAGACAATGTACCAATCACCCATTCCACATATTTTCTAAGGTGCCATTTTCGCCAAGGTGATGTACAATAAACACGTTATGTGCATGCTCTCTTTCAGGCATTCCAATAACTTTCGGTCACACGGGCACGATACTTGACACACAGAAATACGACCATACAGGCATAATCTATGCCACACAGGCATGTTTTGCGCCACACATGCACGAATAATTATCGCCACACGGGCATGATAGATATATATATATATATATTCAACAATTTACGTGCATTCTCTAAGGCATCCTATATGCCAAAGCGATGTAATAATCACCAAGCCATGCCACACAACATTTCTTCTAATCTTTTATCATACCCGATAAAATATCGTGCGTGGGCACACAGCTGACCTTAGTCAAAATATAATATTTTCCTTTCCATAACTCCCACATTTTCTGTAGTCCACTCAAATATTTTTGGCATTATCAACCGATGCCTGGTTATTTTTCAATTAATAACCAAAAACTATTCAATTAAAGAATAATTCCCAATTCCACAAATAATTCAATTCATCATGAAATAAAGCTCAATTCAATAAACGGACTGCGCCATGACAATCAGCATAAAATTCCAGTCGTCGACTATCTCCGCCTAATTTCCGGAAAATAAATAAATAACTAAATTAATTTCGAAAATTAATAAATAAATACTAAAAATCCAATTTAGGCCCGTAGTGCCTAATTGAAGCCCGAGATGGGTTGGGAAAAATCCTGAGATGCATTCAATAAATATTAGTACGTCTCTACTTGCTAATTGCATAATTCAATTGCCTAATATGCATCACAATTATCTAATAATCACTAATCTATTCTAATCTAACCACCTAATTGCACTTAATTAAATCTAATCAACCCTTAAGCATAATTAGCAAACTAAACAAGGATTAGTGAGTAAACCTCACTGGAATAACGCCCGAGTCGGATCAAACCGACGGGAACGGCGCAGGGAATGCTTTTCTCCAAAGCGGGCTTAGGAACTGAGGCCTACAAACACCTCAAATCGAGCCTCAAAGGTGCTGGAAACCCACTAAGAACCTGATCTGTTCTTGGCTGGAAATTGAAGAAAACAACTCGGTTCAAGCGGAGATCGACCGGGAATACAAGAATAGGCCAAATCGGGCCTAAAGGTGGACTTTATTGATGAAGATCCGGCAAGGGCAGCTTCGGTTGAGCTCCTATGGTCACGTCACAGCTGCTGGGATGGCGAGGAGAGGCGAGCAGGGCGAATTCTAAAGATAAGCATGGTCAAGAAGCCGATTCCTGGTCGAATTCTCAAGTCTACTTGCTTTAAAGTCCTTAGTAGCTTCCCCAGACAGCCTAGTTATCTCAAGAGTGATCAGCTTTGAGAACAGCCATATAGGCGCGTCAATGAAATGCCCGATTAATTCAGTAGAAAATAGGATCGAGAATTCAGGATGTCACATATTTATTGCCGTATAAAGAGCATTAACTAGCTGTATAGACCTCTAAAATTCTATAGCAACTTCCAGCTTACGCACCTATTGAAGAAAATTTGTTTTGCTATTCGAATCTCGACCGTTTTTTTCTTAAATTTTGATATGTTGTTCCTAAAGATGTGTCCTATAATTTTCATGAAGGGTTTAAGGCCCAACTTGATCTAGAAAAGTATAGAAAACTCATAGAATAACCTAAGGTTCTGTTGGTTTTTGCAAGTCAGTTCGCCGTTTTGAGGAAAAGGATGTTCACACCTATTAATTCCCGCAAGAAAACTCTAATAACCAACACGTGAAAGCTTAAAATCATTGTTGCGCTCTTAAGAAAATTAGTTCTTTCCATCGACTACATATTTAAACCGAAAAGTGATGTATAAACTAGTAATTATTGCCCCCGTCTCTATCGAATAGAGCATCTTCAACCCTTGTCTCCATCTACGGCCACATAAAGATGTTTAGTTCGTCTACGACCCTTTTTTGAACCTGGACACTGCACAACAGTACCCAAAATGATCTCAACAGCTCGTAGACTTCACGCAACTAACCTACTGTGATCTTGAACCCGAACTCGCCTCTTGAGTGCTCAAAACCAATATGCAGCACTCATTCATCACTCGATAGTCGTCTACTCTAACATTTTGACCACTATAGCTGCCACATGCACAGTTCTTCACCCATCCAGGCCCCGACCATTACATGCAAAGATCAAAGACTCCATTTGAGCACTCACCTAGCCCATTCCCGCCCAAAAAAGAAGCATCAAGACTTGCTTATCCACTATCCAGCATGCTTCACACATTTCCTCGACAAATAGTGAATAACTTCTAGTTTAGGACCTCATCATTTCCTTACCTATGGTTTGGCTTGTTGGTGGCTTGCTGCTCTTCAGAAATCTACCCTTAAACGTGCACAAGAAGAAGAAGAAGGTGGAGTTGCTGTGCTTCACTTTTGCTTGACCCGCATGAGAAGAGAGAAAAGAGACAAATAGAGAGAGAATTCAGATCTGTTCTTGGGGAAGAAAATGGCATGAATACCAAGGAAACCCAACTTTGAATGTGTAGATTTTATTTTAAGTACTAAGTAGGGAAATAATCATTAGAAAGTAATATTGATGGTGTCTCCTAAGCAGGCCGTAGATTGAGAGCAACTGAGAGAGAAGATGAAGGTTGTGGTTCCCATGCATGCATTCTTCTTCATGGTCGACACCTGGCACTTGAGGACGGTTATGATTAAGTTCTAATCTATGTCGTTAATTAATCTATTTATATCTATCGTCTTTCACTTAATTTTGTTCCGAACTCACGAAATTTTCAGTCCATTGTTAACTATACGAGTCCATGAGTATGCAAAAATCAAATTGATGCATTAATGTCTCAGTGCTAATCTACGATCACAAACAAAGAATAATCGTGAGAAGTTACTAAAGTTAGTGTTTGATAACAAAATTACAATCGCTTATAAATTTTAATAAAATCCTAATTAAATCTCTCATAAGATTAACCTATAATCTTAATCGAAAAATCTTCTTTGGCCTATCGGGCTCATCCCATGGCATTTCACAGCCCACTAGACTTAATTACAACTTTAACGAACTTGACTCTTGGCCTGTTCCAAGCCAAGCCCAAGTCTGTAGCTCATCCTTTGGCCCATTGAGCCCGTGCTCAATATCTTCATGCAGCCTGTTAACTTCTTAAGCCCATACTTTCCTCACGGCCTATTAGGCTTGTCATCTGGCCCACTTTAAATAATCCAAGCCCACAATAATCCGATTATATTTATAGGGTCAGAAAATTTAGGATGTCACATGTATTAACTTCCCTGCAATGGTTGAATAGGGGGAACGCATCGAGGGGATTATACAAGATGGTAGACTGTCTAAAATGATGGCTTGCAAGTTCACTCCAAAGAAAGATAAGTAGTCCACTATGGAGAATGATTACATCCAGAATACATCCGCACAAAAGCCATATACTGCTGTTGCTCTTAAGCCCGCTATGGAAGTCGAGAGCTCTTTTCGAAACATTGATCGCAAAAGGAAAGCCCCATAGAGGTAATTTACTCCCTAGCCAAAACTAATGTCCCAATTACTCCCCATGCTGATTGAGCACCGACTGGTAGCTAGAGAAGTCCCAATGGATAATTTGCCAAAGTTCCCTAGGTTCGATATCAACAAGACCCGTGAATACCACAAGGAATAAAAAGGGCACAACATCGACAATTGTTGCATTCTTTGATCAAAGATCTAGAATGTGCTAGATAAGAATATGCTTACTTTCAAGGACTCAACACCAAATGTTCAACAAAACCTGCTCCCAAAGCACGCTAAAGCCGTTGATGTGATCTTTGGGGATGATGACAAGCACCCATTTCTTGTTGATACTCACAAGCTGAGTTAAATCATGACCTTTGTTGACTGTCAAGTGAAAGGCGATGACATTTCCCATGATGAGAAGATAGCTTGCCTAACAAAGTTAGTCGAGCTGGGTGTGATCCAATATGAAGATGATGGAGTGACCCAAGAGCTAATCGTTGTGGTCGAGTTTGATTTGTCCAACAAGAATGTGTTTTCCAAGATCCAAGAGATATCAATCGTCGAGCTATAAAGGGGAAAGCCCTAATGTAACGAGGGGAAGATTCGGATACCGAAAACGAGGATGGATATAGAACTTCTCGCATGGATAGTGAGTTCATCAAGAAAGCTCCGAGAGTGGTGAAGTCATTGACACTCTTGGTCAACCGAGTGGCAAGTATGACTTTATGGTGAAGTTCACACCTCCGCCATGTTTCTTCGTTAATGTGAAAGACATTGTCTAAAGTGGATGGGATGATAAAGAAAATGAGTCCAACCTCGCTATACCCATGTTCGAGGATGAAAAAATCTATTTTGATGACGAGTCGGGCTTGAGTACAAGACTTCCCGTTTGGACTATGAGTTTGTGAGGAAGAACTGTGAGAAGGGTGAAGTAGTTGATACCCTTGGGCAACTAAGCAGAAAGTACGACTTCATGGTCAAATATACTCCTCTCTCAAGTTTCTTTGATGATCCCAAGAACATTGTTCCAAGTGGATGGGGGGATGAGTTCGACGACGAGATCGTGGCCATGGTTGCTCCAGTTGTAATTGATTTAGCTGAGGAGAACGTTACTTGTGAGGCTCGATTAGCTGACATGGATCTTGTTGTGTTGGACCTTTTGGTTGATAACCACGAAAATATGAAGATTTCAAGTGCGGGTTTTAGACCCTCTATTATTGAATTGCCACTACAGAATGGCGAGAGCTCAGAGTTCAAAGTGCCTTCCACTTATCATTCCAAGGCGGTCCCTTGGAATTACGATGCCAATGAGATCGATGTGTTAAAATATTTAATATTTTATTTATGATTCCAATATTATAATCCCAATAAATTCCCTATATTAATTCCAATTATTGCCCAATTTATTACCCACGTGTACTAAGTGATAATTGTCCGTTATTACATTGCCATAATGGTCTTGATGGTAGACCGGTAACGTAACCAACGGAATAAAATGGTCAGGTCGTCTGTTTCAAACCCCAACAATACAAAAAAACACACACCATCAAGTTTTGAGAAGGGTATTGAACAGTAGAACAGGACGTGCGTTTGTGTTTTCAATTTTGCAGATCGCTCGTGCTGTGTTGATCCATCAAAGATCTTGAGGTTTTCCACTTCTAAGATTTCATCAATGGCTGGAGGTATGTTAATAATTATATTTCCGCTATTCGATCCCGAATTTTGTATGAATTTACTTGTGATGAACAAAATCGGGATCTCCAAGTTTCTTTATGTTAAATCTAACAGTTGGTATCAGAGCCCTTATTTGCAATCTATGCCTTGGTGAAACCTTTGGAATTTATTTTATTGAATTATATGTGGAAAAATTTCGGATTTGTATATGGCTTGGATCGGAATTGAGAATTCCGACCAAATTCGGGCTACCCACCATGAGATATTGGATCTGGATGATCACACCGCCATTAGGAAGAGAAACCCATAATTTTTCGACATATTATTGATCGTCGAAGGTTAATCGAGCGGTGAATTTTTGTGGTTAGGGTTTGATAGGGCAGACTGTTTTTTTGGCTTAATTCTGGTCCATATATGGTCGTTTTTGCTGGATCTTGAATCTATTTGAACGTCTCGGCGTTCTCTTCGAAACCCATCAACCAATTTGGTCGGACATGGGCTGTGGGAGGAGACCCAGACGGCGGAACAGAGGCGGTCGCGGCGGAAGAAGCGGCGGAAGAGAGCCCGAAAGAAGACCTCGGGCGCGTGCGTCGCACGCGTCCGAGGCAGCAGGCGCGTGCAACGCACGCGCCCGAAGGGCTGCAGCGGGCGCGTGCGTTGCACGCGCCCGAGAGGCTGAATGGGAAAAGCACGCGTGCGTTGCACGCGTGCCTGTGGTTTCTCATTTTTGCCCCTCCGCTTTAGGAAAAATTGCGATTTTGCCCTTGCCCGTGAAATTCTCAATTTTGCCCATCCGCTTTATAAAAATTGCGATTCTGCCCTTGCCCGCACAAAATTCCGATTTTGCCCCACTGGGTGTGTAAACTTACGATTTTGCCCTTTTTGGCGTGAAATTCCTGTTTTACCCCTTAAAAGTAAAATTACAATTCTGGCCTTGCGTGCAAAATTCCAGTTTTACTCCTTTTGCACGTGATTTTACTGTCTACCCTAAGGTGCATTTCTATGAAGAAAATTAAATGTCTTGTGATCCGTATATATTTAATTAATTAAGGATTAGCCACAGCATCTTTGATTATATTAAATTATATACATTAAGAGCCTTTGGATCACATATGGTTAAAGACAATAATTGTAATTATTCATACTAATATTATGAATTTTATCCCACAGGAATTTTCAATATATTAATGTGATTAATTAGGATGAAATATTATTTTATCTTTCTTAATTTACCCACAGGGATTAAGGAAGGGAATATAATTTAATAGTTTTATCATGAAGTAATTATGAATCAATTTAAATTAGAAACTTAACCCAGGTAGTTTTTAATGTTATATGATTCATATTTTAAAACATGTTTTACATTGGTAAAATATGATTTAAGTTTATTGCCTCAAATATATTGATACATAAGTTTCCTTTGATTATGATGCAGTTTTACCGCCTACGATTAGTTCCTGGTATAATTGTTCCCGAGCTAAATGGAAATAACTTCAAAGAATGGAGAGAATTAGTTCTTCTTCAATTGGGGTGCATGGATCTTGATTATGCTCTTAGGTCGACGAACCAAATGAACCTACCGAGAATAGTACTCATGCCTTTGAGCATACTCATTATGCTCAATGGGAGCGGTCCAACCGTCTCGGTGTGATGTACATAAAGACAAAACTCTCTCGCTAGCATTCGTGGTTCAGTCATCCAAAGCATAATAATGCCAAGGAATTGCTGAAGGCTATTGATGCTCAATTTGAGTCTTCAGAGAAGGCGCATGCCATGACCCTAATTATGAAGTTCTCATCATTGAAGCTTGTCAGTGTAAGAGGTGTGCGTGAGCACATCATGAAGATGAGGGACATTGCTGCTCAGCTGAAGAATCTTGAGGTTGGGATATCGGAATCCTTTCTTGTATACTATATCCTAAATACTCTCCCAAAAGAGTATGCTCCCTTCAAGATCTCTTACAACACACATAACACTAAATGGTCAATTAATGAACTCATGACCATGTGTGTTCAAGAGAAAGAGAGGCTACTAATGGAGAAAGGAGAAAGTGCTCATATGGCAACACAGATAAGTATAAGGGGCAAAGCAAGCAAAAGGGAAAGGGTAAGATGTCTTTACCTCCCCAAGCTGGCATTAAGAAGGAATCCAAGTGCTTCTTCGTAAAAAGAAGGGGCACATGAAGAAGGATTGCGCCAAATTTAAGGCGTGGCTCCAAAAGAAAGGTAACCAACTCACATATGTATGTTATGAAACTAATATGGTTGATGTGAGTCACAACACTTGGTGGATTGATTCTGGTTCTACAATCCACATTTCGAATTCCTTGTGGTTTTCAAGAACCAGCGGAAACCAGGTGGGAAGTGAACAAGGCATCTATTCAGAAACAAGATGCGCTCGCGTGTGGAAGCTATTGGGACATGCAGATTAGTTCTCGTAGTGGTTTTGTTTTAATTTTGAAAAGACCTTTTATATTCCTAATTTTTCTAGGAATTTAATTTCAGTTTCAAGACTTGTACTTTTGGGATACTCCTTTGAATTTTCAGATTTAACATTCAATTTATCGTATAAATCTGAAATTGTTGGGAGTGGTATTTTGTCTGACGGTCTCTTTCGAATTAATTTACAAGACAATACCATTAATAATGCGATGCACGTTCATGATAATGCTGGGATAAAACGATGTGTTGTGAATGAAAATTCCTCTATGTTGTGGCACCGGAGGTTGGGACATATCTCCATGGATAGAATTAAGAGACTAGTAAATGATGGAGTACTTAATACTCTAGATTTTACTGATTATGACACTTGTGTGGACTGTATAAAGGGAAAACAGACCAACAAGTCAAAGAAAGGTGCTAAGAGGAGTACAGTAAACATTAGAAATCATACATACAGATATTTGTAGTCTAGATATAGACTCAAATGGTCAGAGATACTTCATTTCTTTCATAGACGATTATTCACGATTCATGTATCTCTACTTGCTTCGTAATAAGCATGAAGCATTGGATGCCTTTAAGGTATTTAAAACCGAAGTAGAGAAACAATGCGACAAGCAAATTAAGATCGTGAGATCGGATAGAGGTGGAGAATACTATGGTAGATACACTGAAGATGGACAAGCACCTGGTCCATTTGCGAAGTTTCTTGAAGAACATGGGATTATTGCCCAATACACTATGCCTGGTTCACCGGACCAAAATGGTGTTGCAGAAAGAAGAAACCGAACATTATTGGACATGGTGCGGAGTATGCTTAGCAACTCTAAACTTCCTAAGTTTTTGTGGACTGAGGCTCTTAAAACGGCTGTGTACATATTAAACCGAGTTCCGACCAAGGTTGTTCCAAGAACGCCTTTTGAATTATTCAAAGGTTGGAAACCGAGTTTGCGACATGTACGTGTTTGGGGATGCCCATCTGAGGTAAGAGTCTACAATCCACAAGAAAAGAAGTTAGATCCAAGGACTATAAGTGGGTATTTCGTTGGATATGCCGAAAAGTCCAAAGGATACAGATTTTATTGTCCATCTCACACCACTAGGTTTGTGGAATCAAGAAATGCTAAATTTCTTGAAAATGATCTGATTAGTGGAAGCGATCAATTCAAGGACTTTGTTCCTGAAGAAGATGATTCAGATACTCAACCTTCCACCTCAGATACTGGATTGGTTGTTGCTTACAGTGCACCTTCAGTTCAACCGGTCGCTGAGCAACCAATCATTGAAGATCCACAACATGCTGATATTGATCCGGTAGACCAAACTGTTCAGCAATTACCAGATACTGTTGAACTTCCAGTAGAACAGCATACTCCTCAAGAGAATGTTGATGCGACATTAAGAAGGTCTACTAGAATGAAAAAATCAGCAATTCCTAATGACTACATTGTGTATCTACAAGAATCTGACTATAATGTTGGAGCTGAAAGTGATCCTGAGTCGTTTTCACAAGCCATGAGTTGTGATAAGTCTAATTTATGGTACAATGCCATGAAGGAAGAGATGAATTCTATGGCATCAAATGAAGTCTGGGATTTAGTTGAGTTGCCTGATGGTGCAAAGGCCATTGGTTGTAAATGGGTCTTCAAAACTAAGAAGAATTCATCAGGCAATATAGAGAGATACAAAGCGACTCGTTTGCCAAGGGATTTACTCAAAAGGAGGGAATCGATTACACGGAGACGTTTTCTCCTGTATCTAAGAAAGATTCTCTTCGTACTATTTTGGCATTGGTTGCTCATTTTGATATGGAGTTACATCAAATGGATGTAAAACGGCGTTCCTCAATGGAAAATTAGAAGAAGTGGTTTACATGAAACAACTAGGAAGGATTCTTCTCTAATGCTGGTGAGCATTTGGTATGCAAGCTTAAAAGGTCTCTATATGGCTTGAAACAAGCATCCCGCCAATGGTACTTAAGATTCCATGAGGTCATCTCTTCATTCGGTTTTAAAGAGAATATCATGGATCAATGTATATACCAGAAGGTTAGTGGGAGCAAAATTTGTTTCCTTGTGCTATATGTAGATGATATTTTACTTGCAACCAATGACAAGGGGTTATTATATGAAGTGAAACAATTTCTCTCTAAGAGTTTTGATATGAAGGATATGGGTGATGCATCTAATGTCATTGGCATTAAGGTCCATAAGGATAGACCTTGAGGTATATTAGGACTATCTCAAGAAACCTATATTAATAAGGTCTTAAAGAGATTTTGGATGAAAGATTGTTCACCAAGTATAACACCTATTGTTAAGGGTGATAAGTTTAATTTGAACCATTGCTCAAAGAGCAGTTTTGAAAGGAAACAAATGAAGAACATCCCATATGCTTCTGCTGTCAAAAACTTGATGTATGCTCGGGTTTGCACTTAACCCGACATAGCCTTTGCTGTGGGAATATTGGGAAGATACCAAAGTAATCCAGGTATGGACCACTGGAGAGCTGCAAAGAAGGTGATGAGGTATCTTCAAGGAACAAAGGGACACATGCTTATGTATAGACGGACGGACAACTTGGAGGTAGTTGCTTACTCGGACTCAGACTTTGCTGGCTGCATTGATTCCCGTAAATCAACATCGGGATATATTTTTATGTTCGCTGGCGGAGCTGTATCCTGGAGGAGTGCAAAACAAACCTTGGTTGCCACTTCCACTATGGAGGCAGAGTTCGTTTCCTGTTTTGAGGCCACCTCACATGGTGTGTGGTTGAAAGGTTTCATATCGGGGCTTAGAGTTATGGATTCCATTGCTAGGCCATTAAGAATATTTTGTGACAATTCAGCTGCAGTTTTTATGGCTAAGAACCACAAAAGTGGTAGTCGAAGCAAGCACATCGACATCAAGTATTTAGCCGTCAGAGAACGTGTTAAAGAGAAGAAAGTGGTCATAGAACACATAAGCACTGGATTGATGATAGCTGATTCTTTAACTAAAGGCATGCCGCCAATGAGTTATAAGGATCATGTTTCTAGAATGGGCATTGGTCCAATTATGTAAATTTTTCTTTATATGGAAGAATTTATGAGACTTTTATTCATTGATGATGTTTTTCTCAATACAGTTGTATACATTCAGTTATTATGAGAAAAATAATTACGTTTGACCCGGAGTAAACATAAGGTTTATTCATTAAGTTATTTGATCACATATGGACTGATGAAATACATTGTGATACACGGAAGACAATACTCGCTTTAAGAGGACTCATCGCCGTGATTCATGTGTTTTATTTCAGTATGGAGTTTTGTGGGTTTGGGTTAATAACTTATTTGAAGGAATATTGGGATCAAGTGGGAGAATGTTAAAATATTTAATATTTTATTTATGATTCCAATATTATAATCCCAATAAATTCCCAAAAAATTCCCTATATTAATTCCAATTATTGCCCAATTTATTACCCACGTGTACTAAGTGATAATTGTCCGTTATTACATTGCCATAATGGTCTTGATGGTAGACCGGTAACGTAACCAACGGAATAAAATGGTCAGGTCGTCTGTTTCAAACCCTAACAATACAGAAAAACAAACACCATCAAGTTTTGAGAAGGGTATTGAACAGTAGAACAGGACGTGCATTTGTGTTTTCAATTTTGCAGATCGCTCGTGCTGTGTTGATCCATCAAAGATCTTGAGGTTTTCCACTTCTAAGATTTCATCAATGGCTGGAGGTATGTTAATAATTATATTTCCGCTATTCGATCCCGAATTTTGTATGAATTTACTTGTGATGAACAAAATCGGGATCTCCAAGTTTCTTTATGTTAAATCTAACACGATGTTGTTACTTGATTAGGTCGATTCTATTCGCTTTGCTAAAGTGTTGAGAAGAAAGTTGTGACTGAAGAGGAAGCCGAACTCCTCTAGACGCTCAAAACGAGTGAAGCCAAGGTAATTGAGCAACTGAGGAAGATGCTAAGTCAAATCTCTTTATTAAAGCTGTTCAAGCTATTTGAGAAGTATAGGAACGCCCTCCTCAAGATTCTGAACGAAGTACACGTACCTAAGATGATTGGAGAGGTACAATCGGAGGAGTTTATGGGTGCCATTCTACTTAGGGACCAAATATGTGATATCCTGAATTTTCGACCCGTCCCAATAAAACGAAATGGGCTTTTCGCCGGTGCGCCTATGGTCTTTTTTCTCTGAGCTAATTACTCACGAGTTAACCAATTTATTGGGTGAAACAGTTAAGGGATATCCATGGTAAAATCTCTAAAAGCTACTCGGTAGGTCGGATTTGACTAAAATCGTGTCCGGTTGATTTTAACCACGAAATTGAATTCGGTTTCGAGAATCAGACGTTCGAGTGTGTCACGGTTCATTTATAGGATGTCATCTTGTCTTTCAGAGAAATTTCGTTGAGTTCGGGATTTTTATGGAAAATCAATTTGGACGATTTGAAAACGAACCGAAATTCGGATTGGCCAAATTAAAGGGATTTTTGGCTTTCAAACTAAGCTATTTGGTTCAAGGGACTTGTAGAAATTGTGTGGACTTCTTCTTCATCAAAATTGGACCTCAAATTGGAGAGACTAGGGATGAAATTGAAGTCCAAATGTGTGAAATTCGGAGCCTTGAAGAAAGCTGCAACATTTGGCATCAATTGGAGTTATTTGTGGGAAATTAAGTGATATAAAGTATTATGGGAGACCATAGGATATGCATGAAGACTTCTTGGACCAAGTCATGATGAATTAAATATTTTATATTGACTTTTGCTCCATCTCTCATCCTCATCCGTTCTCTCCCTCTTTCCTTCGAGCATTCCCCTCCCCCGATTTCCCTTCTGTTTTGTTTTCCTTCATTCCTTTCACCGCCGCCTCTGTCCTCCTATCTTTTCCTTCGTTTTTGCCGTTGATGTCCACTAGCGAAGACCAGCGTCCATCTCCCCACCAAACCTGCAGATCCACCAGCCTGTTTCCACCTCCACCTAAGTCTTCTCACGCTGCCACGAAGCCGCTGAGTCGACCAGCGAAGCCTCCACCAACGTCGACTCCTCAAGCTTTCGCCCGCCTGCTGCTCACGCCTCACGTTCCAGCCTAGCGTCCGCACGTCCTCCTCCCCTGCTCCACCAGCGCCGTTTCCCTCCAGCAGCCGCGCCACACGTCCGCGTTTTCAGCCCCACCAGTCAACTCCCTTCTCTCCAGCGAAGCCAAGGTTGACCGCAAGCTGGCCCTTCGTTCGTTCCTCCGTGTCGCAGCTTCGCCACCGCTAGTTGAGCCTAGCCCAAGCTTGCTTCAGCCCATCTCCACCGAAGCTGCTTCTTCGTGGCCCAGCTCACTCAAAGTCACCCCGCAGGTTCAGCGGCCCAGCCCACTTGAAGCCGTGTCTTCAGCTCAGCCCACGCAATTTTGTTCAGCCTGTCAAGCCAAGGTCAGCAGCCCACTTGAAGTCAGGCCCAGCTCAGTCCAACCCGTGAACTTCAGTCGCTGCAGCTCGCGAATTCAGCCCAGCCCGTGCTTGTCAGTCCATCGTTTAAGCTCAGCCAAGCCCAGCAGTTGCTGTGGGTTTGCAAGGCTTGCTTGGCCCGGCCCAAGCTCCCCTTGGCGACGCCGTAGGCCAAAGTTTCGGCCGCCGTTGCGCCGCCGTCGCGATGAACCGGTTTTCACGTTAAACTGGTGAGTTTATGCACTAAACTCTACTTAGTAGGCTAATGACATTTAAGGGGTGTTTAGATTTAATTAAGCTTAGATTAGTGTAGTTATTAGTTTATTTAATTAATTTAGGTTAGTTAGATTAGTAATTTAGGTGGGTAGAAATTGTAATTAGTTAGTTTAATATATGGCCTAGTAGTTAGAATGGTTAGGATAATTTAATTAGTTCAATAGGTGGTTAGATTAGCAATTTTAAGCCTAAGTTTGCATTTATTGAATTAATGTGTATTTATTTAATTAATTTCGGTAATTAATTAATTATTAAATTATTTTCCGAAACTAGACCGGGATAGCCGATGACCAGAATTTTGTGCTGATTGCAATGGTGTGGTTAATTTCTTAAATTGAGTGTTCAATTGTGCGAATTGAATGGAAACTATAATTTTGGGTATTTATCCTAAAATTAAGTAATTTCAATAATTAATTAGAAATTACTGGGGGCGTCGGTTTACAACGGCAAAAATGTTTTCAGACACGGTATAAATAGTGAAATTTTCTAAAGTAAAGATATGGCAATTTTGGCTCGGGTCGACCGTGTACCCACACACGATTATTTTATCAAGTATCATTAACGTAATGAAAATAGGCCAGGACATTATTTTTAATTAAGGAATTTAAGTGTGAAGCATAATGTCCTTGGCCGGGATTGGATAATCATGTGCCAGTTAAGAGAATTTGTTGGCCGCTATGTGTTGGGTGAACGATGCTTTCAAGTAAAAAGCCGTCTTGAGGTAGACGTTGTCGTGCTCGATAGGGCGAGATGACGCTTAGCTATGTGATGGATAAATCTGCTATGTGACGGATAGATTTGCTGTATGTAAGATAAATCCGTTATGTGATGGATAGATCCGCTATGTGATGGATAGATCCGCTGTATGTCAGATAAATCTGCTATGTGATGGATAGATCTGCTATGTGATTTATAAATCCGCTATGTAACGTATAGATCTGCTATATGTCAGACAAATCCGCTATGTGATAGATAGATTTGCTAGGTGATGGATAAATCCGCTATGTGACGGATAGATCCGCTATATGTTAGATAAATCCGCTATGTAACGGATATATCTGCTAGGTGATGGATAAATCTGCTATGTGACAGATACATCCGTTGTATGTCAGTTAGATCCGTTATATGATGGATAAATCCACTATGTGACGGATAGATCTGCGGTATGTCAGTTAGATCCGCTGTGTGACGATTAGGTCATGCTTGTGTGACTGTAATCACTTGAAATGCATGATCGACTGAGATGTGATTTGAGGCACTCCATCGAATCGAGTATTATTGCTGCATATATGGTCGTGATATGAGCTATGCTGACATGCAGGAAGGAATTGAGGCGAGATAAGTTCTCTACTCTAATTGTGTGATTGTGTGGTTAGGGTGCCTCTAGGCATATTACCCTCATAATCGGGGTTTAGAGCGTGAACTCGCTAAGATTTATATTTGTGACATCCCAAATTTTCAATCATGTTTTCCATTGAATTAATCGGGCATTTCATTGACGCACCTATAGGACAGAGGCGGCGGTATGTGATGGATAGATCCGCTGTATGTCAGATAAATCTGATCACTCTCGAGAAAACTAGAGTGTCTAGGGAAGCCATTAAGGAATTTTGATGCGATAGACTTGAGAATTCGATCAGGAATCGGCTATTCGACCGTGCTCATCTTTAGAGGCCATTATGGTACAGTTAAAAACCGATTAGGGATGAGAGATAGGTTGGTTCGACTGAGATGTGTGGCTAAACGTGGGTGACTCCATTAATTTGGAAAATTCTCGTTGGCCAGTACTAGACTGATTTCTATCGTTTTGGTACCCCGTGTCCGTATTTGAATCCTTGAGATTTTCACGACAACCGAGAGTCGCCAATGTGTTGAGTGGGTTCATTGTGGTTCGAAGAAAATTAACCACGGGTCATTTGCACTAAAATTTTTTGAAACTACTCGGTAGCCTAGGTCACGCTAAAATCGTGCTAAATGGAAATTAACCATGAATTTGAGACTGATTTCATAAATTGAAAGTTCTGTCAGGTCACAATTAATTCTAGGAGTATCGACTTAGTCTTAGAAGATTTTTCTGCAAACCGAGACTTTTTGGAAAAATGTCGTCCTAAGGCCGTTTTTGTCCAAAAAAAGTCAGGGACCATTTTTTATCGCGCAATTGGGAAGCAGGTGAGTTGTAATGGTGAGGAAAAATATCAATTTAATTAAGGGCTTGACAACGGGATTTTTGGGAGCCGAATTGAATGGATTTGATAACCAATTAGTGTCCAATTGAAGCAAAATTGCTTGAAATTCGTAGCTCCCCCTTTCCTATGGCTTTTGGACCATCTCAAGGGTTGTAAGATGAGCACTGGTGGCTGATTGAGGTCCATGGAAGCCAGCTATGGCTGAGGATTGGTCAAGAGGACCATTTGAGAAAAAATTTGGCCAAGGTGGACACCTTGTTCCCTTATCTCTCTTTCCCTCCTCCTTAACCGGTTGACTAGCCTCCTCTCCCCTCCATTTGTGCCGTTCTAGCTCCTACAACTGAACCAAAAGCTACCCGTGCCGTCAAAACGCCGTGGAAGCCAGTCGGAGTCGCCGCGACACTGCCATCCGCCGCGCCAGCTCGTCGTTGCTCCGCCTCCTCCGCAAATGCTTCCGTCCCATCCTGCTTGTCCCTGCATCACAACTACTGCCTTGTGTCGTGTGGAGCTCAACCGGAGCTGTCTCGCCTTCATTTAGCCACTGTGAGTCGCCACCGTTGGCCGCCAAGCACCCTAATCACCTCCGCTAGTCTTGATTTGCCCTAACCAACCTTATTTCTTTCTATTTCAGCCCAAAACAGAAGTTGGAATTGTGGGTTTCCAACAGCCTTCAAGGCCCGTTTTGAGGTCATTCCTAGTCCCAAAAGTTAGGCCCGCTTAGGAGAGAAGTGAGCCTCGTCGCGTCCCCGACGATTTGAGCCGATTGGATCACAAAGCAAGTGAGTTTAACTCACTAATCATTGCTTAGTAGGTTAATTATGCTTAGGGGTTGATTAGATTAAATTAAGCATAGTTTAGGTGGGATAGATTAGGCTAGATTAGTTACTTTAATTATCTGCCAATGCATGTTAGGTGGATAGTTAGTACAATTAGAGCCTAGACGAGCTCTAGTATTTATCTAGAGTGACTCGGAAATTTTCTAGGTTCGTTTCAGCGCTCAATTAGGCTTTTCGGGCCTAAGTTGATTTATTAGCATTTATTTAATATTTTCCGTAATTATTTAATTAATTATTTATTTTCTGGAAATTAGATCGGGATAGCGATGGCCGGAATTTTATACTGATTGCTGTGGTGTGGTTCGTTTATTTATTTGAGCTCTAATTTGTGCTGAATTGATTTAATTGTGATTTTAGGATTTTATCCCTAAATTAATTAATTTTGGTAATTTACTGGAAAGTAAGCGAGCGTCGGTTACAACGCCAAAAATATTTTGGTGGACCACAGAAAATAGTGGGATTTGTGGAAAGGAAATTATTATATTTTGGTTAAGGCCAACTGTGTACCCACACATGGCTATTTTATCGCATATGATAAAAAGTGAAAAAGAATGTTATATTATGTCCGCTCGATGACTAAGTATGTCATCTCGGAGAAAGACATTAGGTTACGTCGGTTCGATAACTAAGTATGTCATCTCGGAGAAAGATGCTATATTATATTGGCTCAGTGACTTGCTATGTCATCTTAGAGAATAAACGTGGGCTCGATGACTCGATATGTCATCTTGGAGAATGCACGTTGGTTCGGTTACTCAATATGTTATCTTGGAGAATAAACGTGGGCTCGGTGACTTGATATGTCATATTGGAGAATGCACGTTGGCTCGGTAACTTGATATGTCATCTTGGAGAATGCAAGTTGGCTTGGTGACTTAATATGTCATCTTGGAGAATGGATAGTATTGACTAGAATGACCGGAGAATGGTCTTATTGACATGTAATCAACTATGTCGATTGATCGATGAGTCAATCTAAGTGAATGATTTGATGTGTTGATGTGACTCGATAAGATTATCAATTGTATTGAATTGTAGGGAGGAACTGAGGTCAAGGTAAGTCCTCTGACTCGTGGTTGTGCTTAGGTAGCCCTTAGGGCATATTTGCTTCCTAATCGAGTCTTAAGGGGTTGAACTTGCTGAGACGTAGTCTCACTGATTATTATATAACCATTTTCAAGTCCTTAGATGATGTTGGTGGAGGACCAGAAGCCCCAAAGTTTGGAAAGGTGGATAGACCAGAATCGGCGAATGAGTCTGACTATGTGACATCCCAGATTTTCAACCCTATTTTATACTGACTTAATCGAGCATTTCATTGACACGTCTATAGGGCTGTTCTCAGAGTCGATCACTCTCAAGATAACTAAACTATCCAGGGAAGCCATTAAGGAATTTTAAGGCAATAGATTTGAGAATTCGACCAAGAATCGATTTCTCGACTGTGCTAATCTTTAGAGGCCATTACGGCACAGTATAAAATCAATTTGAGATCAAAGATAGGTCTATTCAACTGAAATGGGTGGCCAATGGTGGGTGACTCCACTAAATTGGAAAATTATCATCGATCGGCACTAATATGATTTTATTGTAGTTTTGGTACCCTATGTCCGTAATTGAATCCTCGAGGTTTTCATGACAATCGAGAGTCGTCAATGAGTCAAGTGAGTTCATATTGGCTTGAAGAAAATCGACCACAGGTCATTTGCCATAAAAAGTTTTGAAAACTACCCGGTAGTCTAGGTTACGCTAAAAACGCGCCGAATGGAAATTAACCGCCAATTCAAAAGTTTGATTTCATAAATTAAAGATTCTTTCATATCACAATAAATTCTAGGACCCATGACTTAGTCTCAGAAGATTTTTCTGACAACTAAGACTTTTTGGAAAAAAGTCGGCTTAGGATCGTTTTGTGCAAAAAGGGCCGAGAAGTGTTTTTAGTTGCAAATTTGAGATGTAAGATGGATATATGGGTGAGGAAAAATGCTAAGATGGTCGATGGATGATCAATTGATTTTATTGAAGCCAATTGAGATTTAATCAAGTGAGTTTATGTGTCCAATTTGAGGAGAACTCATGCCAAATTCGTAGCCCCCTTGCTCCTAGTCATCTTGGACCATTTGAGAGGTTGTGGAGAGTGTATTGGTGGCTCAATTTCAGCCAAAAGTTATTGGCTTCATGGGCAGGCAAAGGGGAGACAACTTGGTGGAAAAGCTAGGCCAAGGGGCCTTCCACCTCTCTCTCTCTCCTTTACCCTCTCTTGACTGGCCAAACTCTCTCTCTCTCTCCCCTCCATCTTGTGCGAAATCAGCAGGGAAGAAGAAGCCGCAACCACCTCACGCCTGGATGCCACCGCCAGTCGCACGCCTCGTCGGAGTCGCGCCGCTCGCCGCCGTTCACCTCCACCCGCACCTTGCCGTGCGAGCCACCGCCCAGCTGTGCCACCCAGCTACTGTCCAACGACCGTGAGGAATGGTGGAAGCCCGCCAGAGCTTCCCTTGCCGCCGATTTGTCTCGGTTTGGACTCGAGACCGCCACCGCCACCTTTCCCGAGCCTCACCGCGCCAAACCGAGTGATTTCCTTCTGTTTTGCAGCAAAACCATCAACTTTTCTTGTGGGTTTTCAGCAGGCTTGTAGGCCCGCTTTTGAGGTGTTCCAGGCCTCGGAGCCTAGGCCCGCTTTGGAGAAAAACGTCCTCCGCAACGTTCCCAACGTTTCAATCCGAGCAGATTGTAAAACGGGTGAGTTTAGCTCACTAATCCCTCATTAGTTTGCTAGTGATGCTTAGGGGTTGATTTGATTTAATTAAGTCCAATTAGATGGTTAGATTAGAGTAGATTAGTGATTATTAGATAATTGTGATGCATGTTAGACATATGACTAGTGCAATTAGCTAGAGGATGGCCTATAGTAATTATTGATTGTCTCTCGGGACTTTTCCCGACCCGTCTCGGGCTCCAATTAGGCATTACAAGCCTAAGTTGGATTTCTTTGTATTTATTAATTGATTTTTATATTTATTTATTTATTTTTCGGAAATAAGGCTGGGATAGCTGACGACCGAAATTTTATACTGATTGTCATGGTGCAGTCCATTTATTTATTTGAGCTCTACACTGTGTTGAATTGAATTGGTTGTGCAATTTGAGGAATTATTCCTAAATTGATTAAAATTGAGTAATTGATTGATAGATGGTCGAATATGATTGTTTAGTGCCAATAATGCTTTGATGGGCTATAAAGTGGAGAAAATTGTGAGAGTGAACTGAATATACTCTTGGCTAAGAGCAATCGGGTACAATGTTATCGGGTATGTTAAAGTTAATGAAGAATTAGGTGGCACATGTCTCGGTGATTAAGTATATCACCATGGCGAAAACGATGCCTAAAAGAGAATGCATGTGACTTATGGACATATATGGCTCAGTGATTAAGTACATCACCATGGCGAAAACGGCGCCTGAAAGAGAATGCACGTTACTCTGTGATTAAATATATCGCCCCGGCGAAAAGAACGCCCGAGAGCATGCACATAAAGTGTTTATTATACATCACCTTGGCGAAAACGGCACCTTAGAAAAGACTTGTGGCTCAGTGATTAGTACATCACCATGGCAAAAACGGTGCCTTAGGAAGTACACGAGATCGGTGATCAGTACATCGTCTTGGCGAAACGGTGCCTTAGAGAATGCACGAAGTCGGTGATTAGTACGTCACCTTGGCGAAAACGGTGCCTTAGAGAATGTACGTAGTACGGTGACTAGGTATATTATACTGGAAGTTGTATAGTATGAATGTAAATGACCGAGGGATGGTCATGCTGACATGTAATTGACTAAGTCGATTGATCAATGTTTTGATCTGATGTTGTGAATTGATTGAATTGAAATGACCATGAAATGGTCGGATTGACATGTAATCGATTAGGTCGATTTGATCGATGTTTCGATTTATTGTGATTGTTGGGTGCCTATTTGAATTGTACTGACTTGCAGGTGGAATCTGAGGCCAAGGTAAGCCCTTTGACTCGTGATGTGCATAGGCAGCCCATAGTGTATTGGTTTACTAATCAGGTCTTAGGGGGTAGAACTTGTGGAGACATTATCTCATCGGTTATTGAATAACCATTTCAGGTCCATAAATGGCCCCTCCTGAATTTTTGGGTCGACCTAAGAAGATCACAAAGCAAACCTCTTACTTTCTGTTTTATGGGTGCCTTAGGGGCTGGACCTCTGAGCTGGTGAGATCTATAGTTTGGGTTGATGCGGGTCTCACCCACAAGGTGCCCCACCGATATAGATCGTGGTACCGCCAGGCTTAAGATGGCCAGAGAGAGGGTCCCCTACTAGAGTTTGAGATACCTCTGTGTGTTTTGGAGGCCACCTTTGGAAAAGGCAATGCAGATCCCCCTCTCGGTCCAGTCATAGGTGCAGCAGACCTGAATTTTGAAGATCTCGGAAGTTCGGTGCAATCTGCTGAAAGCTCTAGTTGTAGTGTAGAGGATGATGAAGAGGAGGATGAGGACCCGTAGTTTGTGGAACCCCAACCCTACTTGTAGACCTTGTTTTTAAACCGGCTTGAGTTGAATTTGACTTAATAGTTCACCTTGTATATATGTGCACTGGTTTGCAATGTATATAAGTGTAGATGTTTTTAAAGGTTTGAAATTTAGCCCTACTGTTCTATCCCAATGTTTTATTGTCTGGGGATTTATATCTGCTTCTGCATGCGTATATTAAATGAACGGGTCGGCGATGCGTCCTGGGACGTCGCTATTAATCGACCAGATGAGAGATGGGCACGCATTCGAGGATCGAGGCGTGACACACTAGTAGGTCATATGACCGTTCCTTTTGGAATGAGCCAACCTTTTTGTAAATAATCTAGTCTTGTAATTAAACCTGGTTGTTTATAAAAGGTTTGTTTTTGTTTGAAAAATATTGGCCTTACTTTCCTATCCCATTATTTTATTGTCTGGAGATTATTTATATGCTTCCGCTTGCATATTAAAATGAATGGGTCAGCAATGCGTCCTGGGATGTCGCTATTTAATCGACCAAGCCGGGATGGGCGCACGCCCGAGGATTGGGGCATGACAATATCTCACCCCGTCATGCACTTTAATTTTTCAGGATCGTAGAGTGGAGGACCTGAAGTCGAACTGAGGAGATCTGAGGTGTGTATCAGATAGGACCGTTTCTTTGAGAGCTGGTCTTTTGAAGTCTTTTGGTTATTGACTTTGAACTTGACTCAGTTGGTTTATAAAAGCATGTTTTGTTTGTAAATTTGTTATCCTACTGTTCTATCCCGAGATGGTTACTGTTAAGGGATTTTTTTCGCTTCCGCATGTGCAATAAAAAGAAAGGGTCGGCAACTCGTCCTGGGAAGTCGCAATTTTTTTTATCAATCACCGAGGGATGGGCACGCGCTCGAGGATCGGGGCATGACAAAATATCCTTCTCTGAGAATGATCTCCCTCCTGAAGGACAAACGCATACAAAGGCGTTATACATTTATGCCCAACGCTTCAACACCAAGATCTCAAGGGTGTTAGTTGACAATGGCTTCACCTTGAATATATGTCATTTATCCACTCTTCGCCAATTAAGGATAAGCATAAAGAACATCTGCCATTCCAAAACTCCCATCAGAGCTTTTGATGGGATGAGGAAAGAAGCATTGGGTGAGATAGATTTGCCATTGATGGTTGGCCCTATCACATTCACCCAAATCTTCCAAGTGCTCGACATCTCGAACAATTTTAGCTTACTGTTGGGACAGCCTTGGATCCATGCCATGGGGGGTTTTTCCCTTAAGCCTTCACCAAGTGATGGGTCTTGTAGTCGATGGCAAGATCATAACTATTCGATGCGAGAAGGATGTGGAGACTTTCCACAACACCACAATACCTTGTATAGAACCCGAAGTCAAGGGAGAATTGAGCTACCATTCATTCGAACTCGTGTCAATAACTCATGTACCTGCTGGTACTATCATGAGGGGATCTCAATTCTCACCTAATGTCCAGCAAAGTGATGATTGAGAATGGATTCATTATTGGTAAAATGTTAGGCAAACTCGCCTAAGGCATCTTAAAACTTATCGAACCAATCAAAAGAAAGTAGTGTGAAGGTCAAGGTTACCAAGGCAACCGAAAGGATCAAGATAACCAAAAGGGCCTAAAACATCAAAGACAAGAGCCACTAACACCTTTTACCCCATCCATTGAAAGATTTCTTCCCTGGACGACTGAAGTTGCTCTAAAAAGAAGAAGCCGATATTCATTACTTGAGCATCCTTTTTGAAGATGGCTTTATTGGTGCCATTGGTGAATATGAAGAGCCTACTGATCCCGCTGTGTAAGGATGTTGCTTTTTTACTTTCCTTTCAATTATATTCCATTCAATTCTCCCTTGCAAAGGAATCCATTCATTCATTTCATTCATATGTTGCAATAGTCTAGATCACGAAGTTTGATGGTCCAAGACAATATACGTTGTAATGCAATTTTTTCATATCAATAAAACATTCACATTTTTTTTTTGTTAATAGACATGTAAGGCATTTCAAACCAGTCTTATGATGATGCTTTGAGGCTTGGGTCTCTAGACGATCTATAGTTTCAAAGTGATTTAATGGAGCAAGGCTGTCCGATGATATGAGGATGAGTTCTCGACAATTTTTCGAAAACATGGAATTCGAAAACAAATTTTCCATGACATTTGCATGCATTGCATTTGTTATCTTTACATACTAACCATTTTTGGTTGCATCTTAGGCATGACACTTTGCATTATCATGATAGTCATATGCATGACTCGGATTCATGTTCAAGAGGTTCTTGCGAACCCGCTTATTCCTAGGGTTATTGAAAGGGAATGGATTAGACATGAAGAATGTAAACCTCCTGCTATAGAATAACTAGTAACTGTGAATTTAGGGGATTCGGAAAACTCCAAAGAAATGAAGATTGTGGCAAGTCTTTCTCAAATTGATGCCGATAGACTAATTAACTTTTTGAAAGAATACTAGGACGTCTTTACTTGGTCTTATGTTGGCATGCTGGGTTTAAATCCTAATATTGTGGAACACATACTACCTTTCCATCCCGACATTCCACCTAAGAAACAGAAGTTCAAGAGGATGAAGCCTGAGCTATTTAAAAAGATTGAAGAAGTCATGAAGCTATGGAAGGTGGGTTTCATCGAAGTCACCCACTATGTTTATTGGATTGCTAATATTGTTCCAGTTATGAAGTAAGATGGGCGAGTCTGGGTATGCGTCGACTACCATGACTTGAACAAAACAAGCCCTAAGGATGATTTTCCTTTGCTGCACATCGACATCCTAGTTGATAGTACAATAGGATTTGAATTATTCTCCTTTATGGATGGATTCTCTAGTTATAACCAAATCTAGATGAAGGAAGAAGACAAGACTAAAACGTCTCCATTACCCTATGGGGAACATTCTATTACAAAGTCATGCGCTTTGGCCTGAAGAATGCAAGAGCAACTTATCAAAGAGTTATGGTGGCATTGTTTTATGACATGATGCATAAAGAGATTGAAATCTATGTTGATGACATGATTGCTAAATCAAGACAAGGCGAAGATCACGTTAAAGTCTTGAGGAGGTTGTTTGATCAACTTAGATAGTTCAAGCGGAGGCTTAATCCCACAAAATGCATATTTAGGGCACAGTCTGAGAAGCTTCTTAGATGCATGGTTAGTAGCAAGGGCATCAAGATTCATCCCTTGAAGGTGAAAGCCATTTACGACTTGAAACTTCCTTCTACTGTCAAGGAAGTTTGAAGTTTATTAGGAAGATTGAAGCACGTAATGAGGTTTATCTCCTAGTTATCAGAAACGACAAAGCTATTCTTCAAGCTATTGAAGAAGAATGCCAAGATTAAATGGGACATATAGTGCCAAAAGTCCTTTGAGGAACTCAAGCGACATCTCTCACAACTGTCTTTTTTGTTACTGCCTACTCACGGCATACCTTTGACTTGTACCTTACTATCCATGACGAGTCTTTAGGAGCTACTTTGACACAAGAAGGACTGAAGGATGAGATAGAGCATGTTGTATACTACCTTAGTAAGAACTTCACTACTTTCGAGGTTCGATATCCCGAAGTTGAAAAGAAATGTGTAGCCCTAATTTGGGTGTTGGATACCTCACCCTTTTATTTAATGAGGTTATTCTAGAATTTTCTTCCCTTTTCTCATTTTCTTCATTAAGAATGCAATCTAGAGAATTCTATCATCCAAGTTGGTTCCGAGGCTGGAGAATGGATCATTAGGTACACATCACAAAACCAAATCACATACACCCAAGATTCGGCCATCACGCCCCATGCTCGCCCGAACTGTTCCTTTAGACAGTCGGTTAGCCAAAAGGGTCAATTGTCCTTGGATTGGTTCAAGGACAATCCTAAGGCTATCCATGGCCTAACACTAAGCCAAGACACTCATGAACCTTAGAATTAGTGACGGAATAGCCAGGTCTTCTATCCCTGAGCTCATTTCGATTGGTACTCGATCCATCCTTATGATTCGTGGCCAGTGCATTACCGATCCACGATCGGACATTACCAATTTGAGATTCATTTGCGATCACTAAGAATTAAATATGGAATGATGTATTTTTAGTCAGAAGACAATCACATTTGACCGAGTCGGATCATCCGTGTATTGGTGCATAGCCTTGTGGAATCATCTGCGATCGGGCACTGCGACCGATCGGATCGACCCTTGACCATTCACCAATCCAAAATCATCCCATGACCAATCCTTATAATCAAAAGGTCATCTTATGAGCTAGTGATCCTATCCCACCAGTATGTCGGTAGAAAATTCACAACTGATACCTCAACCATTCCATGATCAATTGGTCAATCGGACGATGACTGATCCTTGATTCCTTACCGATCAAACTGATCAATCCCATGGCCAATGGCCCATGGTTGATCCATTCAGGACCTTATGGCTGATCCTCATGAGGTCGGTATTAGGGTGTTACACTACATATGTTTAGATGTATTGAGGGGTTTTATAGAATGATGTAGGCGCTTTGTGGGGTTTGATGGTTTGCCAATTGTCATCAGGCTACAAGGGTATACTTCTAGCAACAGTAGACATAGATAAAAATGGTCAAATGTATTCACTTGCATAGGTAGTTGTGGGACAAGAAATCTACAAAGTACGGTATTAGTTCATCAGTATAATTACAAAAGACTTAGGAATTATTGGCCCTAAAAATTCAAGACTTGGGAATTACAAATTCTACAAATTCAAAGTATTAGACTTTTTTGTATGAAAAGCAGAAAGGATTGGTGCAAGCACTAGCAAATCTAATACTAAGCATAACATAGATTTTGCTTGCAATATCTTTACGAGAACTTAAGGCTATACCACAAAGAACTAAAACTTAATCTTTTGGTTTGGAAGGTTGCCATGGAAAATAGGGTATGTGATTTGGCTTAGTAATGGAAGAGCTTAAGATAGTTGATAGAAAAGCTTATGGTTGGTTGTCTTCGAGTCCAATAATGCAATGGAACAAGTCTCACTTCACGACAAACTTAAAATGCAATACTTCCTTGAATAATTGGTGAGAAAGTTTGTCACGCCCCGATCCTCAGACACGAACCCATCCCTCACCTTGGTCGATTAATAGCGACGTTCCAGGACGCATCGCCGACCCTTTCATTTTAATACGCATGTGGAAGCAAATAAAAATCCCCAGACAATAAAAAAATGGGATAGAAAAGTAAGGCTATATTTTTCACAACTGAAAAACCACAACCACACTTTTATACAAGCAAATCTCATAGTATATATTACAATACTATTAACAAGCCAGATCTATCACACATCGAGATCCCAACTTAGGGTTTGCAAAATAGGGTGAGGTCTCAGTCTTCATCCGGGTCATACTTCGGATCATCCTTGGGATCCTCTTTGGACTCCTCCTCCGATTCGTCACCAGGGTCCTCATCTTCGGGTTCCTCCTCAGGTTCCTCCTCCTCGGGTTCCTCCTCCCAGTTCTTTTCTGGGTATACCTCTTCTTGTTCAACCTCTCCTTCTGACATGCTCTAGTTGGAGTCTATTGTTGATTGCTTGGGAGAGTCTAGATCATTTTCAAGCTTAGGGTCTTTGGCATTGGTCACCGCTCCGTCCTTGGGATCCGCAGTCCCTTCTCTGAATGCTTCCTCTAAAACGAACAGAGGTACATCACTCTCTAGCATGGGACCCTCCCTTTGCCCATCACGATAGTCACGATACCATGACCGATACTCGTGGGGCCTCAAGGCATCTTTACCCACATCAATCCAAACAGTCGACTTAACTAAAATGTACTCTAGTCCTTCCGGGTGAGGGTGAATCAGGAAATGAGTTTCTATCTCAGTAACTTCTTCGGGTATACCAAAGTGCATGGGAGGATAAGGAGGTGGAGGTGCTACCATCTAGAGGCCTGAAATGTCGTCCCACAATCGAGATGAGATTATGTCTCAGCAAGTTCTACCCTCTAAGACCCAATTGGGAAGCTAATACACCCTAGAGGCTGCCTAAGCACAACATGAGTCAGGGGACTTATCTTGGTCTCAGTTTCATTCCTGCAAGTTAGTATATATATCAAATATACACTATCACGTCACATCACTCAATCAGATCGAATCATTGATCAATCGACTTGGTCAATTACATGTCACTTTGACTATTACCCGGTCATTTTAACCTATACTGTGCCATCTCCAAGATAATATATATCTAATCACTGAGCCACGTGCATTCTCTAAGGCGACATACTTAGTCACCGAGTCACATGCATTCTCTAAGGCGACATGTCTAATCACCAAGCCCCGTGCATTCTCTAAGGCGATGTACTTAATCACCGAGTCACATGCATTCTCTAAGGTGATGTACTAATTACCGAGGCACGTGCTATTCATAGGTGATTTCTTTAATCAACGAGTCACGTGCATTCTCTAGGATGACAATTTAAGTCTCTGAGCCATGTATTATAACTCTCTTTCTCATAACTTTATATTTAATCCATAAGTCACTTGCATTCTCCAGGATAACCTTCTTGGTCTTCGAGCCACGTAATACAACTTTGCACAACTCATCAAGATACTATTGGCGCTATAGACCCACGCTCGGTCATTTTTCAATCAATTTTTGAAATTGAGTAATTTAGGAATAAAATCCTAAAGTCATAATCAATTCAATTCAGCACAAATCAATACTCATATAAATAAATGGACTACACCACAATAATCAGCATAAAATTTCGGTTGTCGGCTATCCCAGCTTAATTTTCGGAAAATAAATAAATAAATAAATAAATAAATAAATAATTACAAAAATTATTAAATAAATACAATAAATCCAATTTAGGCTCGTAATGCCTAATTGGAAGCTGAGACGAGCCCGGAAAATTACCGAGACTCGTTCAATAAATACTATGACCTATTTCCTTGCTAACTACACTATCCATTTGCCTAACATGCATTAATAAGTCTCTAATTTAATTACTCTAATATAATCTATCCACTTAATTGCACTTAATTAAATCTAATCAACCCCTAAGCATCATTAGCATACTAATAAGGAATTAGTGAGCAAAACTCACCCGTTTAACAATCTGTTTGGATCGAAACGTCGGAAACGAAGAGAGGGTCGCTTTTCTCCAAAGCGAGCTTAGGATCCGAGATCCACAAACACCTCAAAACAGGCTTGAAAGTTTATGTGAAACCCACTTCCAAACCTTCTATTTTGACTGCAAAAACATAAGAAAACAAGGCTGAAGAGGCGGCAAGGCTCGGGGAAGACAACAAGGATGGTCTCGAGTCCAAACCAGCGGCTCGAGTGGCTTCCTCAGCCACTCACGGTGGTTGGAATGGTTTTGCTTTGGCTTCTCAGGTCACAGTACAGTGGCTGGAACAGCAGTATGAGGTGCGGCTAGGTAAACGGCGGTGCGCGTGGGTAGTGGTGCGCGAAACGGCTATGACAAGGTGGCGTGAGGTGGCGACGACAGCTCCGGTTTCTCCTGTTGGTTGCTGGCATCGAACAAGTTGAGAAAGAGGGGGAATGGAATGGGTTTGGTCGACCGAGGGAGAGAGAGAGGGAAGGGATGGGTTGAAGGGGCCTACCATGGCCATTTCTTCCACAAGCTTGTCCCCCAAGACCTTTCCTAGCCAAGTATCTTCCTTGGCTGCCATTGAGCCACCAATGCTCACCCACAACTCATGAAATGGTGCATTTTGGCTAGGCTAAGGGGGGCATACGAATTTGTTATAATTCACCATCAATTGAACACTTGATTCACTTCAATTCAACATCATTTGGCCCTTATAATTTCATTTGGTACCTCAATGCTTCAATTGACATTTTTCCTCACCCATGAATCCATCTTGCATCCCAATTTTCCAACCAAAAATGATCCCGGCCTTTTTTTTGAACAAAAATGGTCCTATGCCAACTTTTTCCCAAAAAGTCTCGGGTTCTAGAAAAATCTTCTGAGACTGAGTTGACATTCCTAGAATTATTATGACATGACAGAATCTTCAATTTCTAAAATCAGACTCGAATTCGCAGTTAATTTCTATTCGGCGCGTTTTTAGCGTGACCTAGGCTCCTGGATAGTTTTTTAGAGATTTTTAGTGCAAATGACCCGTGGTCGATTTTCTTCGAGCCACAATAAACTCACTTGACACATTAACGACTCTCGGTTGTCGTGAAAATCTCGAGGATTCAAATACAGATACAAAATACCAAAACGATAAAAGAATTAGTCTAGGGCCGGTCGACGAGAATTTTCCATTTTAGTTGTATTACCCACGATTAGCCACACATCTTAGTCAAACAGACCTATCTCTGATCTCAAATCGATTTTTAAGTGTGCTGTAATGGCCTCTAAAGATGAGCACGGTCGATAAGTCAATTCCTAGTCGAATTCTCAAGTTTATTACATTAAAATTCCTTAATAACTTCCCTGAATAGTCTAGTTATCTCGAGAGTGATCAACTCTTAGAACAGTCCTATAAGCGTGTCAATGAAATGCCTGATTTATTCTATAGAAAACAGGACTAAAAATCTGGGATGTCACAAAGTTTGAAGAAGAACAACATTGATGATAGGGACAAGCTTATAATCATACTCCTTGGAGCTATAAAATTGCAACTTATGGAGAGTATATATAAACAAAGGAATGGTTAGTTAAGCACACTAGTGTGATTTGTCTTGAGATTCAAGAGATATTGGATCTTCAAAAAGAGTATTAAGCATCGTGGATTTGTGCATGGAATAGGGTGGATGGGTTCAAATTGAGTGGGCCATATGGAGACAAGAGGATTGTTATCATTAGACATAAAACTTGTAGCTGTAGAAAATGGGACATTAGTGGAATATCTTATTGTCATGCTGTAGTTTTTGTACACTTGAGGGAATAACTTGAAAATTAGAGTTATGCCTGTTTCATCATAGAAATATTTAGGCAAATTTATAGTCATGTTGTGTATGTTGTAGATTCCAAGGACATATGGCCTACTAGAGAGTATTTACTCCCACCAAATGTGCCCAAGCAAGTTGGTAGAAAGAATAAACAAAAAACAAAGTCGTTGAATGAAATTGCTTATGACAATTTAAAGAAAAGAAAGAAGAAAGTTGTGTGAGAGCTTGTGGCAACAAAGTTGAAGAGACGCAATACCACAGTCACTGGTGGAAAATGTAGTAGGTTAGGCCATGACGGGTATCATTGCAATAGTCTATAAGTAGCATCAACAATAGCAACAGCAACAACATCATTAGCTCTAGCAACTTCCACATCTGCCTCATGCTTACCGGATGTGATAGAAAACACTCCCTTAGCCTCAACATCATAAACAAAGATAGTTGAATTCCTTGTGTAATTTTTTAGCAGCATTTCAAACTCAATATGATATATGGGAAGAAAGAAGATGTAAGTATCCATTTACGCTTGACTTTGTCATAAAAGTGTTCTTTTTTGTGCTTGACTTTATTTTGACTATTTTTTTTTATTCAACTATAGGTAAAGAGGATGACGTAAAGACCTAAACTTGAAAGTGGTTGAAGATGATCAATTTTATTAAAAATGCAAGACCAACAATACAAACTCTTTTTTCTTTTATGGTTAGTTGATATGGATTATTTTGTATGAGTCTATTTTGAAAGCATTTTAAAATTAAAATATGTAGAGGTCTATTGTATTAAGAAGATTTACTATGTTGAGATGTTTCTCTTTTCCATCAAACAATATGCTAGTTAATTTGCTTTGCTTTCTTTTGAGTCATGCCTATTGTGGAGAAGAGATTTCTTTTTCCTTTAATATACTTGTATTGGTCCTTTTATGTTTCTATTTTATCTTGCGCGCACGATACAATTGCACTTTAAAATAAAAAAAAAAAAGCTTGAGTAATTTCCCAATTTGTAGCAACATATACACACTTCCTTGTTAGTTTTATTCTTCATTAATAAAAGCTCTTGTAATAATGGAGTGCCAGAAAACCAAAGTGTCAAAACTTGGCACCAGTTGACATTTAAGTGCCAAAACTTTCAAAAGGTATGCTTAAGTGCCAAAGGCGATAATTTCCAGCCAAATTACTGGTGTTGCATTTTCTGACAACATTTTTTACTTACGTGGCAATTATTTTTAAAAAAAATTATCCATGTGGCACTAACATGTCTAGATAAGCATAAAACAACGTCGTTTTCCCCTAAATTTGATTTTTAAATTAAACAATAATTAAATTAAATTAAATTAAATGATGTGGCATTTCATTAAAAAAATGTGCTAACGTAGCTAGATAGTCCAAAACGATGTTGTTTTGGTCTGAATCTAATTTAATCAATATAAATATTAATACAATTAAATTAGAAACTAAAATTTGAGAGAGAGAGAGAGAGAGAGAGAGAGAGAACGACGGTGGGCGGCAACAGTAGCAGCAAGGGCTTCCCTGTTCTCTCCCTCTTGCCCCCTTTCTC
Organism: Eucalyptus caleyi; assembly: GCA_014182885.2. Classification (NCBI taxonomy): domain Eukaryota; kingdom Viridiplantae; phylum Streptophyta; class Magnoliopsida; order Myrtales; family Myrtaceae; genus Eucalyptus; species Eucalyptus caleyi. The sequence continues at coordinate 11,539,135 of CM024469.2, read as the reverse complement.
TGTCTCTTTAATTTTTTTTAATTTAATCTAATTGATATTTACATTAAAAACCAAATTTGGGGTAATATGACGTCATTTTGGGATAAGCATTGCTAGGTGGATATTCTAATGAGCCACGTATACTAGTTTAATGTTACGTTGGATTTTTGGCAAGTTTCGCTGGACTTGACACTTAAGTGTCCAATTTTTTTTAAAAAAATTTCACTTAAGTGTACATTTTGAAAGTTTTGACATTTAAGTGTCTATCCATGTCAAGTTTTGGTTGAAGTATATTTTTGCCTGTTATAATGCAGCAAATATATCCCAACATGTTCATACTAAGAATGCTCTCTCAACGAAATGTTTTGCATTTTTGCAGAATGCTTGCTTTAGTTGCTAGCAATAAGCACCATCATCATCATCAAGCTTGGTACAACAAGCATCATTAAACAACCATTATGATCATCATCAACAACTCATCTTTAAATAGTTGAATCATTAAACTTTAATATTTACATTACCAAAAAAAAAAAAAAAACAACAGTACATGATTTTACAACTTAATATGTATGCATAGCATGTAGGACAACCAATTGAAAGATTCACTAATCACAACCTATCCTACTATGGACATTTACAAACAAAAACCATTCACAACTCTCCTACATCTTCCTAAAGCAGTACATTATCACCCATGAAATGTCATCACGCTGAATAAAATCTTCTCTTTTTTTTGCTTTGTTGAAAATGGACTTCAATTAATCTTGTCCTTCACAAAAGCTCAAAGATGATTTGGCAACTTGGATACAAGCTCCTAGTCTAGTCTATAAACCTTTGATGGATCTGCATCTCTCCTAAAAAACAAACCAGCCTAAGCAAAGAAATAAGACATACAAGGAAGATAATGTATGTGATAATAAATTCATGTGATTACTGAAAACATGAGCGTTTATTTTTCTAAACATATCATGCCCTATAGATCATCGGTAGTTTCATGGCAACGGATTCTCATTTGAAACTTTTAGTTCAATTGTTCTGTAAGACCCATGTATGTACAATGGCTATACCTCTAGCTACAAGAGAAGGGAATGCACAGGTGATTCACAAACAACTACCCCTAGCATGTTCTTTTTCCTTGGGCTTTGGTTGCATACATATTTAAAAAGCAAAGGGACCAAAGTCATATTTAATCTACAAGACTATAGTAGGTAATTTGCTGTTGTTAATACCACTCTCCTATAGAACATGTTGAAAATTAAAGAGAAGGAGAAGAAGAAGAAATGTATTGGGGAAAAATACTTAACAACGCATATTGTAACCAGAATATAATTTAAGAAAGTGATAACAAAATAAATAAGAATTGGAGGTAAAGTACAGTTAATCGAATTTCCTTAAGATGATTAGTTCCTGCCAAAACGCTAAGCAGCTTCACAATCTTCTCTCAAGATATAACACCTTGAACTTGTTGGTATCAGCATTATATGAATAGGACTTTGTTGAACACCTCTTGAAACCAGCACACTTAGAGAAACTTGAAGAGAGGAGTTGTAGGTTTTTCACTTCTTCTTGGAATGAAGATTTTGAAGTTCATTTGTAGAGTTTTAGAATTTATGTAAAGAAGGGACACATGAACCATGAATTAAATAGATAAAAGAATCCAAGAGATACATGAATCGTGAATTAAGTAGAAATACGAATTCAAGAGATATATGAACTTGAGAGATACATGAAATAATGAGATACATTAACCCACCATGAATATAACAATCCTCCACATTAATGAATCAACAAAATATTTTGACTTGAGGAATTCTAAATGTGCCTATGGAAATACATTGCACTAAGATATGTAGCCTTCACTTTGAACCTTCTTTAGTGAAAGTTTATTGGACAAACTTAACCAGTTGAGATTATTGCATGCTTTAGAAAATTTAGCCTTTAAAGATTTTTATAGAGTCGGCTAACTCCACACATATAGGTGCATCCTATTAAAGGTATCCTGCTATACCTCACTAAAATACTGCATTTCTAGTTATAGGAAGCATTGTTGCATCATATGAATGGGTGACAGTGTGCTCACTAGAATTTTCAAAATTTACTTTGTTTTTTTAACCTAGTGCATGGGATCTCTAATCATTAGAATGGGTTTCCACCCTCGAACCTCTTTATTGGGTTAACGCTTTTAACCCCATTCTCTTCAATGCACAATTTACTTGCTTTCTCGACAAACCTTTTGTCAGCAAATCCACAATATTTTCCTTTGACTTCACAAAGTCTAAATAAATTATTCTATTCGAGAGCAACTGCCTTATGGTATTATGTCTACGATGAATGCGTCTAGACTTGCCATTATATATGCCCCAATCAAGTTTGTTTCGGAGGAGGAATTGCCACTTTCGCTAGGCACTTCCACACTTTTAAAAAATTGTAGGATGATAATCTTCCATTCCATAACTCATATGGAGTCTTACCTATCTATTTATAGGATACTTTATTAAGAATAAAGTTCACAGTTAAAACTACCTCCCCCTCGCATAAGTTTTGAGATAAATCTAAACTTGATAGAATAGCATAGCATTAGCCATATCCTTTAGAGTTTTGTTCTTCCGTTTAACAAATCTATTTTGCTGCTAAGTGTAAGGTATAGTTGTATGGAGAATTATCTCCAAATTAGCACATAACTCCTTTAAGTTGGAAAAACTACATTCTTTTCCTTTGTTAAACCTAAGCATTTTGATTTGTCCATCAAGTTGGTTTTCAACCTCATTTTTATACTTGATAACAATACTCATAGCCTTATCTTTGCTAGTTAATAGATAAACATAGCAAAAGTGAGTACAATCATCTATAAAAGTGATGAATTACTTCTTTTCACCTCCACTTTCTACAAACTTTAAATCACATAGATCACTAAGGGTTGGTTGTAGAGGCTTACTTGTTCTTTCAATGGATTTGAAAGATTTCTTAGCAAACTTAGCCTTAATACAAATCTCACACTAGTAACGAGTATCCAATTCAAACTTTGGAATTAGCTCCAAGTTTGCTAACTTCTTCGTTGTACCATAATTTACATGTGATAATCTACCATGCCATATATAAGGAGATGCAACAGTGTAAACTAAAGACTTTTATTTATTACTAGTATTTGGGTAGAAGAATTTCGAGTTTATATCAATGACAGCCACATTGGTTTTGAACATATCATTGTATAAGTACAATTTCCCCACATACATCTCCTATTTGGAAAGTACTAACTTATCAAATTCAAACACAATTTTGAAACCTTCTTGATAGGTATGGAGCCAGAAATAAGGCTTCTCCAGATCTACGGTACATGCGGCATAATTAGCAACATGATTTCCTTGCCAGAGGTAAATTTTAGGATCACCTTCATCTCCTGGCAATATTTGCTATTGTAGAGTTAGCCATGTAGAACGTCTATTCCTCCTCAACCTTCTCATAAGATGAGAACACATGATTATCCACACAAATATGATTCGGGGCACTTATGCCCAACCACCAATCAATATTATTTGACATTAGGGATACATCATACATCACTATAGTAGTCAGTCTCTTATTATCTTTCTATTGCCATTACTTAAGCCCCACACTGCTAAATTTCTCGAGTTTCTCATTTGGTGTTATCGGAGGTGGTACCATCAACTAGGCAAAGCCTATTGAACCATTTCTCCAGAAATTAGACCATAACCCATTTGGCTTATGCTGTTTTGAAAAATAGTCCAGGGTATATTAGTCATGCAACTTGTACCTATACCACCATAGATGATTTCAGCCCGAAGGCTCATAGCATTTGCTACCATAACATCAGGCCATGAGGTCAAAACCTCACCGTTCGTGAAATTCCAAATGTAAGTGAGCGTGTCGAACAAGTAATATAATGATGAGAAAGAGTATCATGCCATGAAGATTGATGATTAATGAACTAATTAAATACTAAAAATATATTAATTCTAAAATTTATCTAACAGATCAAAATAGAATTAATAATAAATTAAAACTAAAAATCTTAAAAGCAAAATTTGGAAACTAAATGCAATAAATCAATCAAATAAATATGTTAGAACATTCGATTTTACCATAACCACTAGATTTGAATTTCAAATTATTTTGCATACAAACGATATCAAACATATAATAGCAGAATTTTTAGGTATAGTAAATCTACTCGGTTTATTAATCTATTACATGTCTATGTGAATTTAAATAAACATAAGTGCATTAAAATTTATGAATATTCCCGGTTTACAATGAGTTTTTCAGATCACCTTATCACCGAAAGTTACACAAATAACATGGCATATATTTATCTACGTTTAATTCATGGTTATATATTATAAGGAGCAATTGCATATTATCATTTCTTAGTCTCAAACATGTACATTAAATTATTCAAGTGATGGTCAGTCAGTTAAGTGCAAAACATAAATGAAATTACTTGCAAAATATAAAAGTCATGAAATTCATATCATCATGGTCAAGCTACATTGTAGCCCTAACAAAAGAAAATTAGAACATAGTAGAAAAAGAAATGAAAATATAAATTAAATCCAACATCTTGAATCAAAGAAGAAGAATTATGTCGTCACTTCTTTCTTCTCTCCAAAATGCTTGAAAAACTCTTAGAACAATAAAAAACGATCTAAAAGTAAAAACGTAGCTATCCCCTCAGGCTCTCAATGTTTTCCTATTTATAGGATACATCCAAGACCTTATCTCCAAGCGAGTTACTTATTTTTTGCATAAAATTAAGGAGTAAATAAGAGAATCTTTGATTTGATATCCATCTTTCAACACTTGTACATAAAAGTAGGGATTAAAATCAAGAATTCCCTGATTTGATATCCACATTCCAACGCTTTTTGATTTAAATTCATGATTTTTGCCAATATTTTCCTTATCTTCTTCATATCTTATTATGTTGCATAAATAAGGAAAATTTGAATAATTAGAAGGAAATTTAAATATATTCTCATAGATATTGCATTATTTGTTGCCTAAAATAGGTAAAATAACTCTATTATTATATAGTTATCACTCATCGATCGAAATAACCCTAGGAATGTCTTCATGAATATTTCAGACATCAACGTTATCAACTATCTTGATTTTGTGATAAACCCAACAAACTGTGAGAACACTAATTGTCTTAAGATTATTGGAAATTAAAAAGGAGCAAAAGAAGAAAAAAAGTACTGGGGAAAGAATACGTAACATTGTTTGTTGCAACTAGAAAAATAATTTGAGAAAGTGATAACAAAATAAATAAGAATTGAATGAGAGGTATGGCTAATCGAATCTCTTTAAGACGATTAGTTCCTACCAACAGTGCTAAGTAGTTTCATGAATTTCACCTCTCAAAATACAACACCTTGAATCTGTTAGTATCATCACTATATGAACAGGACTCTGTCAAACACTTCTTGAAACTAGCACACTTAGAGAAACTTGAAGAGAGAAGATAGGTTTTTCACTTTTTCTTAGAATGAGAATTTTAAAGTATATTTATAGAGTTTTAAAATTCATGTACAAAAGCAATACATGAACCATTAATTAAATAGACACAAGACTATAGAAGTTACATGAATTAAATGGATACAAGAATCCAAGAGATACATAAATTATGAACTAAGTAGATAAACTAATTAATGAGATACATGAACGTAAACAACATATCTTGTTTTGCTCACTTTTGTTGATCCATTAACCCACCATAGATATAACATAACATACCAATTTAAAAGGGTTGGAGAAAACTCCTTTGATGTTTTGAAGTTGACAAAACTTATCCCAAGTCTATTATGAAGATTGCAAGACTTTTGTGTCAAAGTCTAAAGACTCCCAGACTTTGTGTCAAAGTTTGTCCACTTTGACAAATTCCAGACTAAACGAAAATGAAGGATGAAGACTTTTTTCATATAAGGGATTATCTTTCTTTCTTCAAGGGTCTGGTTCGTGTGGATTATATATGGTCTTCTCGTTGGAAATATCACCTATGAGATTGAATATTTTTATTGGAATCAATTTAGATACATCAAATCTTTTTGGAGGGCAAGTAATTTTGGAAAAAATCTACTTATGGAAACTAAGATCCTGATTGTATGAGCAAACATGATTGACAGGCTTTCATTACAATCTTCAAACGGCTCAAGATCTCATTGATTGATTTTGTCCAACGGGTTGATTGGAAGAATTCATTTGGAAAGTACCAAGGTCGAGAAGGCATGAAGGAGTATTTAAGGAGGACTCTTCAGTTGTGCAAAAGAGTGCGTGAAAGCGAAATTCCAAAGTCTGAAACTTCCCATTCTTTTGTTACTTCTTACACTGAGCTCAAAGTTGTATTCAAAAGAGAGAGGCTTATAGTGTGACTTTGTCAGAGAGCAAGAGAGACTCTTCACTGCGAAGTGGAAATCGCAAGATTGTAAATTCTCTTTTGATTCATAATGGAAACTAGTCAGAAGGCTTTCAGCGTGAGAGAGTGGACATAGGCTTGATCTAAACCGAACCACTATAAATTATGTGTTCATATTCTCTTCCTTGAACTTATTTATTTTGTTCATAGTTCTATTTAACTGCTAAAGTCAGAACTTGCTCAAAATCTGTTGTTCTTTGGACTCAGTTTCAAAAGTAAAATATTTTTATTGTTCTTTGCGAAAAATTGTCTTCACACCTATTCACCCCTGTCGCGACCCGATTTCGCCGCCCCTCGAAATGTCCAAGGAGGGGAAAGGTCGGGTTTAGGGGTACTTGATCTCAAGAACGTGAGCTCTCCCAAGCTCGTACCCCGCGTGACAGTAGGTTTATTTATGCGATCTAGTTGTTTATAACAACCTAAAATTATATAGGAGTCGCCACTAGCCTCATTTTTGGGGGTCAGCTAGAAACCCAATCGAGGGTCGGGAGTGTTCCCTCGATTCCTACGCAACCGAATATCTAGGTTCGGGGACTTGGATTACGCTAATATTGCTATTAGCGCCCTTTTCGGTACCTAAACAGTATGTTGTGTTTTTCCTAACATGTCCATGCGTTTCTTTTTACATTTTCAGGATCATCAATTCCTAGACTAAGTGATCATGCATGGTTGATCATTTTCATGCTATTCTATTTCTACAAAAAAAAAAAGAAAGGAAAACAACCAATGAAATCGAAATTGCAAGACATGAAGTAAACAATCAAGAAAAGCAGTAAATCTATCATGCAAACCTAAAAGAAAGTATAAAAGAGAAATATATGGGAAAAAGAGAGAAAAACCCGCAACTCGTCGGGTTTTATACAACAAATGCAGCCCGAGACATATGTCGGGAAAATGGGTATTACATGAAAATGGTCGGAATGGACATCGACCTCCACCATCATCACGCCTTCTCCATCTTCAATGTCCTAATCTAAATCTAATCTAAGAAATTTATGAGTAGGTGCATACAAGTGAACGAAACAATCATCGCAACTAAGATCAAAGCAATTAGGGTAGAACCCATGTATGATTGGTTCTAAGAAAAGCACAGAAATCAAGCACTTTATAAAGAGCAACTTTCATGAATGGAATTTCCTGAGGCGTATCAAGTTCAAGTAAAGTCAAATTCATGGCTGAAAAGCAACAATCGCTAAAGCATGCAAATCAATCATAAGCAAATCAGAGAATGATGCATGATAACTGATTTGTTAAGCTACCTAATCAATGCATGAAAATCATGAAATTCGAACATGACGTGGGTTAAATGTGAAGAAAAAGTTTGATTTAGACATTTAACTCTAAATCCATGTGCAAAAGGCCACAAAAATCCATTAACATTGTGACTTGTCATTAGGAGCAAAATGCATAACGATTTAAATCGCTACATGTCAACTTGAATTCTAAGGTTACTTGACCCTAAAAATTCTCAAATTTTAACATGGGATGGATATGGATATTATGGACAGCTTTTATTGAGAATTTATCCTCAAGATCATTATGTATAAGATCACACAAAACTGATAGACAATCAGATTGATAGAGACAAGACAGCACTGCAGGTCAAGACAATTTCAGACTTCAAAACTTGATCTAAAAAAAAAAGAAAAGCAGGGCAAATGATGGGAAAATTGGACAAACTAGGCATCGTTAGAAAGCTCAAGGTGTCCTTTACGAATTCCTATTAGGTGACAATTGCAATTTAGGTCTTTTTCTAGCTCAAGTAAAGCCATTTGTATAAGTGGTCAGATCAGATCACAACAAGCAGAACACATCAGCAGATTAGTGCTCTTTGCAAGAAGCATCAGGCAAGGCAAATGATGGTCAAATCGCACATATAATATGTCTATGGAAAGCTTGAGAAGTCTATTACAAATATCTAGAAGATATTAAGTCCTAATAACATCATCTACCAGCTCGTTCCAAGGACCGAAGCATATCAGTCAAAACAGGCATACATATTTCCACATCAGAGCAGAACACAACAATTTTCCAGAATTACTTCCTAACTTTTAAAAAATATTTCATGTGGCTAATGATATCGGATAAGGGTGGATTATAGCTCGTTGGAAAGATATCCAAACCATCTTCGACTTTCATGTAGACTTTGAAAACAAAAAACCACAACAACCAGCTCATATCAAGTCATTTGCACAGAAGGTCATCCAGAACACAGAACACAATAAAGAACGAATTTCCAAAAGTTGGTGCTAAATGCCAATACATGCCAAGGAAAACTGACAGCCACATTACAATAAAAAATGGTCACCAAGGAGGAAGAAAGCATTGATCGAGTGCAAACAAACAATTAGAAGATTTAGCCTATAATCTGCTAAGGTCAGAAAGAGATAGAGAATAAGCAAAAATACAGCATCAGAAAACATCACTGCACCTGTACTCCTTCGTCAACTCTGTCGCCGCCGCTACTGACTACACGGATATGAGCCTCGCGGCTGCAGGAGAGTTACCTGAGAAACTTAATAAAGAAAAGATCAGAAGCCGTTGCTGTTGATTCTCGGAAACCGAATCTTTGTCGAGCTCCTCGTCAGGCCATTCCGTCTTTGATCGAGTGAGCGAGAACAATCCTCCTAACTAGAACAGAGAGAGGTACAGATCGGGAGTGGCCGTCATCACTGGTCGTCATCGCTGTCGCTTCCGATCGATCGAAATCCCCCGAAAACCCTAGACGTCGAGCCACCGATCGGAGAGCCCAACCCGATCGAGAGCCAGATCTCTCCGAGCCCTCTATCAGCACAGCTGTTGTTGTCATCGTCGTCGTCGTTGCCGCTGACGATGGTTCCGATCTACTCGAATCGCACACGAGGCAGGGGAAGGGAGCGATGGCGATCGATCAATTTTCCTCTCCTCGATTCCCCTTTTCTCCTCGTGAGCTCTGAGTCGAGCAAGAGATGAAGACGGTCCGTTGTTCTCCCCCCGAGAGAGAGAGAGCGTGAGAGAGCCTCCGCGCGCGAACGGTTTTTTTAGAGAGAGAGAGACCTCCAAGAGAGAGAAAAAATCGTCCAAGTGGCCTCCCAGAGAGAGAATTCCCCGTGCGAGCTAAAACCCTTTTTTTTTTTTTTTTTTTTATTCTCTTCTTCTTCTTTTTTTCTTTTATTGTTTCCTTTACTTCTTTTTCTTTTTTCTTTTTGTTGTCTTTTCATTTTCATTTTTTTATGTTTTCATTCATCCATTTTTTTAATCTTTTGGGCTCTTTATTCTTTTTCTCTCTTTTTTTCTTTTTTTTTTTTTTCGTTTTCCTTATTTCTAATTTTTTTATCTTTTCATTTCAAACAATTTTTTTTTTAACTTTTGCAAATTGAATGTTTAAAACGTCGACAAAAATTTAGGGTGTCAAATGACTGCCCCTCTTTGAGTGGGAGTTCGAAGAGGTTCCACTCAAAGATAAAATTGATACCTGCAATTTTTAGTCGACCCAACTTCGGAAATAAGGAAATGACGAGCAATGATTCTTGGTTAGAGACGTACCTGATACTTACCTTTGCTCATGAGGGTATCTGAACTCTTATTGGGGTTTATTCACTCTGTCTCTGCTTCTCTCTCTCGTGGAATGAAATGAAGACAATGAAATCATTAAATGGAAAAGGAATGGTTTAAGGATAACCTACGAACCGTATGGTTTAGACTGGGAAAAAGGTCTTACCGTGTAAAAACGGGCTTGGACCGAGAAAAATGTCTTACCGTGTAAAAACAGGTTTCGACTGGGAGAAAGGTCTCACCATATAAAAATGGGTTTCGACTGGGAGAAAGGTCTCACTGTGTAAAAACGGGTTTCGACTGAGAGAAAGGTCTCACTATGTAAAAATGGGTTTCGACTGGATGTGATAGTCTCATTGTGTAAAAACGGATTTCGACTGGATGTGATGTCTCACCATGTAAAAACGGGTTTCGACTGGGAGAAAGGTCTCACCATATAAAAATGGGTTTCGACTGGGAGAAATGTCTCACCATATAAAAATGGGTTTCGACAGGATGTGATAGTCTCACCGTGTAAAAACGGGTTTCGATTGGATGTGATAGTCTCACCGTGTAAAAACGGGTTTCGACTGGATGTGATAGTCTCACCGTGTAAAAACGGGTTTCGACTGGATGTGATGTCTCACCGTGTAAAAACGGGTTTTGACTGGGTGTGATAGTCTCACCGTGTAAAAACGGGTTTCGACTGGATGTGATAGTCTCACCGTGTAAAAACGGGTTTCGACTGGATGTGATGTCTCACCGTGTAAAAATGGGTTTCGATTGGGAGAAATGTCTCACCATATAAAAATGGGTTTCGACTGGGAGAAAGGTCTCACCGTGTAAAAATGGGTTTTGACTAGATGTGATGGTCTCACCGTGTAAAAACGGGTTTCGACTGGGAGAAAGGTCTCACTGTGTAAAAACGGGTTTAGACTGGATGTGGTATTCTCACTATGTGGTTTAAGGATGAACCCACGAACCTAGTGGTTTAAGGATAGACCCACGAACCTAGTGTGGTTTAAGGATGGACCCACGAACCTAAAAGACAAGGTTTAAAGAGAACCTAGAACTTAAGAGACAAGGTTTTAAGAGAACCTAGAATCTGGGGACAAGGTTTTAAGATCAACTAGAACTTAGGGACAAGTTTTTAAGTTGACTTAGAACTTGGGGACAAGGTTTTAAGATGACCTAGAACTTGAGAGACAATAATATGGTTTAGGATGACCAAAAACCGGTTCACTAAGGAACAAATATTTTGAAAAAAAGAGTTTCAAGATTACTTGAGAGCCAATCTTGTGAAATAATGTTGATTGTCAAATCCTTTCAGAGAAAATTTTAACAAAATGGAATTGGATTAACCATCTAAGGGTTAAATCAAATATGCCAGGTGGAAATATCCTAATCAAAATAGGTCTTTCACACTAGCTCTCAAAAAGGGCTTTTGTTCCCAACCATTGATATGGGAAAACTGTTTAAATCTCACTGGAGAAGTCTCACTCAACCTATGTCTAAGGTTTTCGGAAATGTTCACAGTGAATACAATCCATTGATCAAAAGGCCTTTTAAAGGGACCGTAATGATGGCTTGGTCATGGGCTTACACAAAGGGTATGCACTTTGAGGCCAATAAATGAATATTTAATCAATATCTTCATCAGGTTTACAAGTCAAGAACCTTGAAGACAAGATAAGATAGGATTGTTTCCACTCCTTCTAGCGGTAGCTCCTATGTGATATTCTCATTTCAACTCGAACCATCCCAATCGGAAGAGACTTCGGATGAGGGTTGTAGTGTTGGTTTGGGTGAGGCTTAGAAAGGCTTGAAAAAATTTCAGATATCAAAGGGTTAAAAAGTGAGTGATTATCTTGGCATCATTACCATCACATGATTTTTCAAAAATTTGACTTTTGAAATTTAGCCTATCTCGAGAGTCATTTTGGTAATTTGTCTTGAGACATGAGAGCTTCGCTCTCTGTTCTAATGATATTGCTTGCAATACGTGTTTTCTCTTGCAAGACATTTCTTTTGTTTTTCAACAACTGATCTTTTGCATGATCATGGATTTCGCTCTTTTTTGCATTCTTGCTTTTCTTTGCATTTTTTTTCTTGGGCATTGGCCTTGCTTTTACTAGGCACACTGCTTTTTCATGCCCCATAATTTTCATTCTCTTTTGAGTATCTAAGACTCTCGAGTGGCATTTACCAATTTTCTCAATTTTGTTGGTAAATCATGTGCCTTGCCCCAGTGTGGGGAGATAATCATCACCTGAGGTTATGAAGAATTGCATAAGACTCAAATTGGCTAAGCAAGGGATAATTGTGTTTGTGATAGTGAATGGAATGCTCTTCGTCACTTCGGGATGCTTCGAGTTTCGATAAGAAATCACCTGAAGTTAGCACAAAAATATTGATACAAGTGAAAGCAATAAAATCTTTCTTAATCTTTTGCTCCATAATTTTCAACCAAGACCCCCTATTTTGCCCCAATGTGGGGTTGTTCTTGATAGGGTTATTTTGAAATGCTCCATATTTGGCTCGGAGTGGCTTGCAAGGGATATCAATAGTGTTTGGGATTGAGAAATGAAATGTCTTTATCATTTCAAATCATGTATTCATTGTGAATGAATCCTATGCCCTAAGACATGGTTCTTTCCACTCAATTCTCTCAAAGAGTGTATGAGGACGTGTTTGGTAAAGGGGTTGCCTCTCATCATTTTAGGCACTACCACTTGGCATATTTAACAATCCTTTTCAGGTTTTCCAAAGCACACTTTGGTTAAATTCAACTCCCTGGGGAAATGAAAATATAATGAAATTTTGCTTGAAATGACATGTTTCCTTAACCCTACTGGGGAGATTTTTGAGAGTAGATTGGACAAAATTTGTAAACAAAACAGGCTTTGCTTAGCACATGGGTTCATTTCTAGAGTTCTAACTGTACTTCTAGAGCTCTAACCGACTCTAAAGTTTAAACTGACTTTTTTGGCATTCTAAGGAACACGGTCACTTCTAAGTTCTAAAGAAGAATGGACACTTTTGAAAGTTTTGCACTCTTGAGATGAACCTCTTGCGGATAGGTAAAATCTTCATCAGAGATCCTGCAAAATGAACAAACATGTAAATGCAATATGTATGCATGAAAATGCATGATGCAAACATCCTAAAATGGCTCAGATTCAATCCAAAAATGGCTCAAAGGCCTTTCACTTTATTCATGGATAATACTTCTTGACAGCATCAGCATTTACAGGTCTTGGCAATTCTTGACCATCCATTTCTACAAGAATTAGTGCTCCACCAGGTAGCACTTTCTTTACAACATATGGACCTTCATAGTTTGGAGTAAACTTCCCACAAGGATCTGGAATGATAGGTAAGACTTTTCTCAAAACAAGATCATTGATCTCAAAATGTCTTGGTCTAACCTTGCGGTTGAAGGATTTAGCTACCCTTTTCTGATAGCTTTGTCCATGACATAATGCTTTTACTCGCTTTTCATCGATCATATTAAGTTGTTCAAATCTTTGTTGAACCCATTCAGTTTCAGAGAGCTTGATTTGAGAAAGTACCCTCAGTGAAGGAATTTCCACTTCCACGGGTAATACAGCTTCCATCCCATAAACCAATGAGAACGGTGTTGCCCCAGTCGAAGTACGAATTGAAGTTCGATAAGCAAACAAAGCATATGGCAACCGATCATGCCAATCACGATAATTTTCCGCCGTTTTGGCTAAAATCTTCTTGATGTTCTTATTCGCTGCTTCCACAGCTCCATTCATTTGTGGGCGGTAGGGAGAAGAATTCAAATGGCGAATGTGGAATTCCTCCAAGTAAATCATCCACCACTTTATTGTTCAAGTTTGATCCATTATCTGTGATGATCGCTTCAGGAACTCCATATCGAGCGATGATATCACGATGGATAAATTTTGCCACACTCTTTGCAGTAACATGGGCATAAGAATTGGCTTCAATCCATTTGGTGAAGTAATCAATTGCTACTAAGATAAAACGATGTCCATTCGATGCTTTAGGATTAATCGGTCCGATGATGTCGATGCCCCACATTGAAAAAGGCTAGGACTCGGACATTTGATGTAGCTCATTAGGAGGAGCATTGATTTTATCCCCATAGACTTGGCATTGATGACAGCACCTCACATGCTGAATACAATCGGCTTCCACGGTCAACCAATAGTAACCGAGCCTCATAATTTTTCTAGCCAAGAGATGACCGTTCATATGTGGACCACACTCTCCTTCATGTATTTCTTTCATCAGGAGTTTAGCTTCTTGTGCATCCACGCATTTCAGTAAAACTGAATCAAAAGACCTTTTATAGAGGGCTCCTCCACTGAGGAAGAATTTGGATGCCAACTTCATCAAGTATTTTCGATCATTGGCTTGACTCCCTTGGGGGAATTTGCCTTCTCGAAGGTAATTCATGATATCATAATACCAGGGTTGACCATCAGGTTCTTCTTCTATCATCAGGCAATAAGCAGGCTTTTTCAAAACGTCGATTTGCAAAGGATCAATGCTCAAACCATCAGTTACTTGTAACATCGAAGATAAAGTTGCCAAGGCATCATCAAACTGATTTTGTGATCTCGGCAGATAATCAAAAGAGATCTCATCAAATTCCTTGACCAAGTCTTCGAGATATTCATGGTAAGGGATTAATTTTACATCTCGTGTTTGCCATTCACCTTCCGTCTGGAGAATGATGAGTGCAGGATCACCATAAACTTGAAGCTTTCTGACTTTCATATCGATGGCTAATTGCAAGCCAATGATGCACGCTTCATATTCAGAAATATTGTTGGTACAAGGGAATACCAACTTTGCAGCTACTGGATAATGTTGACCTTCCGGGGATATTAAAACTGCCCTAGTGCCAGAACCATAAAGGTTAACTGCACCATCAAAATACATGGTCCACTTGTCAGGCGAGACCAAATAAATCCGTTCATCGATTTCATCCCAATCATTAGATTTCCCGGGATTTTCGGCTAACATATCAGCTATAGCTCGTCCTTTGACGGACTTTTGTGCCATGCTTTGAATATCAAACTCAGAGAGTAATATTTGCCATTTAGCGAGCCTTCCAACCAATGTAGGCTTTTCCAAAAGATATTTGATCGGGTCATTTTCAGTCACCAGAAGGATGTGGTGATGCAGAGTATATTGTCTCAGTCGGTGTAAAACCCAAATCAAGGCTACACAGGTTTTTTCCACCTTAGGATATCGAATCTCGAAAGTAGTAAACTTCTTACTGAGGTAATATATGGCTCGTTCTATTCCATCCCTTGGTCCTTTTTGTGCTAACATGGCTCCTAAAGACTCCTCATGAATGGTGAGATACAAGATCAGAGGTACACCTTGGCTAGGTGGTACAAGTACAGGAGACTGCGAAAGATATTGCTTTAGTTCTTCAAATGATTTTTGACATTCTTCATCCCAATTGACCTTAGCGTTCTTCTTTAATAGCTTGAAGAATGGCTTAGCAATTTCTGACAATTGAGAGATAAATCTTGCAACATAATTCAATCTTCCTAATAAGCTTCGGACTTCTTTAACAGTAGAAGGAGGTTTCAAATCGCATATGGCCTTCACCTTAGAGGGATCTATCTCGATACCCTTGTTACTAACCATAAATCCAAGAAGCTTCCCAGACTTTGCCCCAAATATGCATTTTGCGGGGTTAAGTCTCAGCTTGAATTTCCTCAATCGGTCAAATAATCTTTTTAAGATTTCAACATGATCTTCACCTTGTTTTGACTTTGCAATCATGTCATCAACATAAACTTCAATCTCCTTATGCATTATGTCATGGAATAGTGTCACCATGGCCCTTTGATATGTTGCCCTTGCATTCTTTAAACCAAAGGGCATAACTTTGTAGCAAAATGTTCCCCACGGGGTGATGAATGAAGTTTTAATCTTATCATCCTCTTTCATCCGGATTTGGTTATAACTAGAAAATCCATCCATGAAGGAGAATAGTTCGAATCCAGCAATACTGTCAACTAAAACATCAATGTGCGGCAGAGGAAAATCATCCTTAGGGCTTGCCTTATTTAGATCGCAGTAATCAACACATACTCGGACTCGTCCATCCTTTTTCATAATCGGGACTATATTAGCAATCCAATTTGCATATTGGGTGACTTCAATGAAACCAACATTTAAGAGCTTCATGACTTCTTCTTCAATCTTTTTCGACAATTCAGGTTTTGTCCTTCTGAGCTTTTGCTTTTTCGGCAAAATTTTAGGATCAAGTGGTAATGCATGTTCCACGATCTCAAGATCTAAACCCGGCATATCGGCATACAATCAAGCAAAAATATCTCGATATTCTTTCAAAAGCCCAATTAGTCTATTGGCATCTGCTTGAGAGAGACCTGCCCCAATCTTGGTTTCTTTAGGGTTGTCTGAATCTCCCAAATTTACAGTGACCGGCTGTTCGGTGGTAGGAGGTTTGGACTCTTCATGTCTGAGCCATTCTTTTTCAATACCTCGAGGATCATCTTCATTCTCTGAGTCAGAATAATCGGGTACGTCAAAATCTTTTGAATGTGAATCCGAGCCATGTAAATGACTATCGAGATGTGAAATGTCATGCCTGAGATGCAATTGAAAAAAAGGTTAGTATAAGTACACCTAAATGAATACAATGTATGTAAATGTCATGAAAAACTTGCTTTCAAATTCAATTTGTTTTTTCTTTTTTAGGAAAAATTTATCGGGAACTAGTCCTCATGTCATTGGATGTCCTCGTTCCACTAAAACATTTAGAAACTATAGATCGTGTGGAGGCTCAGGCCTCAAAGCATCATCATAGGACTGATTTGGGCCTCACATGTCTATTAACAAAACATGAATTTTATTGATATGCGAAAATTGCATTACAACGTATATCATCTTGGATCTAGAAAGTTTATGATCCAGATTATTACAAGTACAAACGAATGAAATGAACAGAATTCCCTTGCAGGGGAGAAATGAATGAAATTCCCTCGCAGGGGAGAAATGAACAGAATTCCCTCGTAGGGGAGAAATGAATCGAATACAACTAAAAATTAAATGCAAGAACTAGAAACATCCCTTACACAGTGGGAATTGTAGGCTCTTCATCTTCACTAATAGTGCCAACTAGACCATCTTCGAACAAATTGGCAAAGTGATACATATTGGCTTCTTCTTCTTGTAAGATCTTCGGTGGTCTAGGAAAGAAATCTTCCAAAGGTGGAGGCAAGAGACGTTGGTAGCTTTTACCTTTGATGTTTGGGCCTTTGCAATTACCTTGACCCTTACGGTCGCCTTGATAACCCAGGCCTTCACGCTTGTTGATTTTAACCACCTTAATAGGATCTGGCATGCCTTGGGCAAACTTACCCAAACCTTTCCCCATAGCAAAACCGTTCTTGAGCAGTTCTCTACTTGCCATCAGGGAGGCTTCTGAGAATCGAGGTTTCCTGATAATCGACCCAACAGGCACATGAGTGACAGACACCATCTCAAACGAGTGATAGCTCAACTCTCCCTTGACCTTAGGCTCAATGAAAGGTATGGCAGTGTTATGGAAAGTCTCCACATCTCTTTCACGTCGGATAGTCATAATCTTTCCATCGAATGATTCCTGCAGCATGGATCCAAGGCCGTCCTAATAGCAGGCTAAAGTTGCTCGGGATATCCAGTACTTGAAACTTTTGAGTCATGGTAATAGGGCCAATTGTCAGTGTTAAATCGATTTCTCCTATTGTTTCTCTCTTCATCCCATCAAAGGCTCGAACAGGAATTGTTGGAGAAGAGACATTATCCATTCCTAACGCCAGTTTACGAATGGTGGATAAAGGGCAAATGTTCAAGGCAAAGCCATTATCGATCAGGACCTTCGAAATCTTTGTCTCAAAATGTTGAGTGGACACATATAACGCCTTAGTGTGTGCTTGGCCCTCAGGAGGGAGGTCTCTCTCAGAGAAAGTAATTTGATCTCTCAAAAGTATACCACCCACGAACTCCTCCAACTGTACTTCTCCAATGGCTTCGGGTACATGAACTTCATTTAAAATTTTGAGGAGAGCATTTCTATGCTTTTCAGAGGTCTCGAAAAGTTCCAATAGAGAAATTTGCGCAGGCATCTTGTGCAATTGGTCAATCACTTTAGCCTCACTTGTCTTGAGTGTTTTGAGGAGTTGTTCAGCTTCCTCATCAGTTACGGCCTTCTTTTCCTCACCTTCACGTGGTGGGTAGATTCGACCCGATCAAGTGACGGCGTCGATTTCATTTGTATCATAATTCCAAGGGACCGCCCTAGTGTCAAAAGTAGGAATCACTTTAGTGTTGGAACACTCACCTAATTCTGGTGGCAACTCGATCACAACGGGACCAAAACCCGTGTTTGAGATCTTCATGGCTCCAAAATTATCAACCAATGAGCCGACTTCGATGACACTCTTAACAGTTGTATCACTTCCACGTGGGATTTTTCCTTTAGTCAGATCAATCACAACAGGTTCAATCATAGCCATGAAGTCATCCTCGAATTCCTCTCCGCATCCACTAGGGACGATGTCTTTAGGGTTTTGGAAATAACTTGGAGGAGGAGTATATTTGACCATAAATTCGTATTTTCCACTTGGTTGTCCCAAGGTGTCTACCACTTCACCCTTCTCACGGGCTTTCTTTACAAATTCACGGTCTGAATGGGAAGTTTTATGTTCATCCTCTTCTGTGTTATATGAGTAGACCTCTTTATCCTTTGGCAAAATTGAAATAAAGTCTTCTTCATCATGAACAATGTGACCTTTCAATTGGTGATCATCGAATGGCATGCTCTGTTCCATCTCTTGGATATCCATCAGGGGTATATCCTCATCAACATCCCCATAAATCATGTTGACATCTTCAGAATGCTTTGGAAGGGGATTTTGTTGGACATTCGGTGCTGAATCCTTAAAGGTGAGCAGCTTTTTATCCAGCAAATTATGGATCTTATAACGGAGCACAAAACAATTATCTACATGATGACCTTTTTCACCCATATGATACTCACATGTCTTATTAAGGTCGAATCCAACAAATTTTGACGGATTATTCCTCGGGATCTCTTTTGCAACAAGATGATTTCCAATTAGCATTGGAAGTAGTTGGGACATGGGCCTAGGCAATGGAGTAAATTGCCTTTGAGGGGCCTTTCCTTTGTTCTCAAAGTTTCTGGAAGAACCCCTTACTTCCATGGCAGGTTTATGAGCTTGAGGATTATACGGCTTCTGAGAAGAGGAATTTTGTACATAAGCGATTTCCACAGTCGATTCCTTATCTCTCTTCGGGGTATATCGACGATTTGTGTTCTCCATCAACCTTCCTTCTCGCATGATCCCCTCGATGCGTTCTCCCAACTTACAAATGTAGCAAAGTTCATACAAGTATGGTTGTACATCTTCTCAAAAAAATCACGGGGCATAGCCTGAAGCAGCAATTTCATGGTCTCTTTCTCAGACAATGGCGGTTTTACTTGAGACGCAGTGACCCTCCATCTTTGAGCGTAGGCCCTAAATGATTCGGTTCTTCTTTTCTCGACCCGAACCAATTTCTCCCGAGTCGGAGCAATTTCAGTATTAAACTTGAATTGCTGGAGGAATTCATCAACGAGATCTTCCCTAGTACGGATTTTCTCCATGTCCAACTCTATGAACCAGGTTAACGCAGGACCAACCAGGCTGTCCTGAAATGAATTGATCAAGAGTGGGGGATTATCTGAATAATGGGCCATCTTGCCCAAGTAGTACTTCAAATGTGTCTTAGGACATCCGATGCCGTCGTATTTTCTTGTGAACTCCGGTTCCTTATAGAATTCAGGGACCGTAACTTTGGCAAAGGGTGACAGTTTATCAAGCCCTTGCAACTGGTAGCCTTGCAGCATGCAAAGGCGTTCTTCGATCCTTGCTAGGCGCCTTGAATTCTCTTCATCGAAGTGCGAAGTCGGAATCTCTTTAGATGGAGGCTCTGGGCCGATAACTATCGGGATTGTAGTGGGAATCTCTTCCACAAGCCCTTTTGCCATGGGCTCTACTACCGGCACTTCAGAGGGCGCGGTAGGAATATTCATAGTAGAAGACGCAGGAGTTACAGACGTCAAGCTTTTGACTTGGCTGGAGAGATCGGCCAATAACGTCATCATTTGTGCCATTTGATTCTCCATATTAATGACACGGGCTCGGGTATCTTTGTTTTCCATCTTTGTTTGGCGGCGAGTTTGTATAACAAATCTTTCTTCAGCCGTTTTTTCAAAACCTCCTGTAAAAGAAAAAGACTCGAATTAGTACCGATCAAAAGAAACCATTATAGTACAATCCTAGTCAATTTTATATTTTCTTGAGATGAAATAATGATAAGAAGTGTATATGATCCCAGTATCATATAACCTCTTCCTATCAAAATTTCTTCAAAAGAAATTATACAATTGAAAAGGAACGACGACAAATATTTAATCAGAATGCCCCTCTTTCTAAAAATTACAGGAAAATGTTAAAGAATGTTATTCATTTCATCGAACAATTACAAGGGAAATATAATCTTGCTTTCTTGAAGCTTATAAAGTAGTTCGATTTTACAAGGTATATGAAAATGAATACAGGGAAACCTTGATAGAAAAGAGGGAAACACAAATGAATTCCCTTTACAAGAAAAGTGTATGAAATGAAAACCTAAGGACTAGGTGGGATCGCGCGGAGATGCTTGTTATCATGGGCCAAGCGTTCCTCATTGATCAAAGCATCATCTTCTTGTTCCTTAATGTGAGCTCGTCGAAAACCTTGAGGTTCAGGAATTTTTCCACGTAGTCTTGATGTCTTGGGTCAAGATTCTCCCATAGAGTCTTGAGATTTTCAGGCACGAGGATCACGTCCACTTCGGGTCTATCCATCTAAACCTAATCCTAAAGGGGCATCCATGATTAAAACATATCATCGTTGAAATATAAAACGCATAATTGAAATATGGAAAGTAAAAAATAAGCACGATGAAGAAGGAATGATATTTTACCCACCAAACACATGACAGGCACAAATCACATGTCGCATGAAACTATGAGGTTTTGACGCCTAAGGTGAGGGTGCTAAAGGCTCAAGGTCCTCATCCCAAAGGATAAAAATAGTTTACCCACCGCTACTATCGTCGGTCAGTGCTATCTTTATCAGTTGGGATAAGCAGGTTTATGTAAATAATGGATTACCACGAGCATTCACTCGCGGGTTCCACCCATAAACCCTCCTAAGGTCCTAAATTGGGCAATCGGGGTTTTAGACCGCGGTTGTGTGTGCAGTGTCGTGCTAAAGCTTGTAATCATGCATTTAAATTTAAACATCCAGCATTTCAATATAAACCCTCATACATTCATACATCCTTACACCACTTGCAAAACAAAGGGTTTACAAGCACACCTCCCCTTATAACTCCCACCTACAAGACCATTTAACACAAGATTAGCGACTAACCTGATTTTCCACGCAACTTTGACATGCAGGCGATCCTACATAAGACATGTTAGTTAAAACACAACCATTTTTAAACAGCTTCAAGTCCCCTTAATCTAATAACCAGTCCCTAGTGGAGTCGCCAAGCCTGCCGCGACCCGATTTCGCTGCCCCTCGAAATGTCCAAGGAGGGGAAAGGTCGGGTTTAGGGGTACTTGATCTCAAGATCGTGAGCTCTCCCAAGCTCGTACCCCGCGTGATAGTAGGTTTATTTATGCGATCTAGTTGTTTATAACAACCTAAAATTATATAGGAGTCGCCACTAGTCTCATTTTTGGGGGTCAACTAGAAACCCAATCGAGGGTCGGGAGTGTTCCCTCGATTCCTACGCAACCAAATATCTAGGTTCGGGGAATTGGATTACGCTAATATTGCTACTAGCGCCCTTTTGGGTACCTAAACAGTATGTTATGTTTTTCCTAACATGTCCATGCGTTTCTTTTTACATTTTCAGGATCATCAATTCCTAGACTAAGTGATCATGCATGGTTGATCATTTTCATGCTATTCTATTTCTAAAAAAAATAGAAAGGAAAACAACCAATGAAATCGAAATTGCAAGACATGAAGTAAACAATCAAGAAAAGCAATAAATCTATCATGCAAATCTAAAAGAAAGTATAAAAGAGAAATATATGGGAAAAAGAGAGAAAAACCCGCAACTCGTTGGGTTTTATACAACAAATGGAGCCCGAGACATATGTCGAGAAAATGGGTATTACATGAAAATGGTCGGAATGGACATCGACCTCCACCATCTTCACGCCTTCTCCATCTTCAAGGTCCTAATCTAAACCTAATCTAAGAAATTTATGACTAGGTGCATACAAGTGAACGAAACAATCATCACAACTAACATCAAAGCAATTGGGGTAGAACCCATGTATGATTGGTTCTAAGAAAAGTACAGAAATCAAGCACTTTATAAAGAGCAACTTTCATGAATAGAATTTCCTGAGGCGTATCAAGTTCAAGTAAAGTCAAATTCATGGCTGAAAAGCAACAATCGCTAAAGCATACAAATCAATCATAAGCAAATCAGAGAATGATGCCTGATAACTGATTTGTTAAGCTACCTAATCAATGCATGAAAATCATGAAATTTGAACATGACGTAGGGTTAAATGTGAAGAAAAAGTTTGATTTAGACATTTAACTCTAAATCCATGTGCAAAAGGCCACACAAATCCATTAACATTGTGACTTGTCATTAGGAGCAAAATGCATAACGATTTAAATCGCTACATGTCAACTTGAATTCTAAGGTTACTTGACCCTAAAAATTCTCAAATTTTAACATGGGATGGATATGGATATTATGGACAGCTTTTATTGAGAATTTATCCTCAAGATCATTATGTATAAGATCACACAAAATTAATAGACAGTCAGATTCATAGAGACAAGACAGCACTGCAGGTCAAGACAATTTCAGACTTCAAAACTTGATCTAAAAAAAAAAAAGAAAAGCAGGGCAAATGATGGGCAAATTGGACAAACTAGGCATCGTTAGAAAGCTCAAGGTGTCCTTTACGAATTCCTATTAGGTGACAATTGCAATTTAGGTCTTTTTCTAGCTCAAGTAAAGCCATTTGTATAAGTGGTCAAATCAGATCATAACAAGCAGAACACATCAGCAGATTAGTGCTCTTTGCAAGAAGCATCAGGCAGGGCAAATGATGGTCAAATCGCACTTATAATATGTCTATGGAAAGCTTGAGAAGTCTATTACAAATCTCTAGAAGATATTAAGTCCTAATAACATCATCTACCAGCTCGTTCCAAGGACCGAAGCATATCAGTCAAAACAGGCATACGAATTTCCACATCAGAGCAGAACACAACAATTTTCCAGAATTACTTCCTAACTTTTAAAAAGATTTCATGTGGCTAATGATATCAGATCAGGGTGTATTATAGCTCGTTGGAAAGATATCCAAACCATCTTCGACTTTCATGCAGACTTTGAAAACAAAAAACCACAATAACCAGCTCATATCAAGTCATTTGCACAGAAGGTCATTCAGAACACATAACACAATAAAGATCGAATTTCCAGAAGCTGGTGCTAAATGCCAATACATGCCAAGGAAAACTGATAGCCACATTACAATACAAAAAGCCAAAAAGGAAGGTTTTCATAAACACACAAAGAATTCAGTACAAAAAAAAAAAGAACTCAGCAAGAGTTAATTCAACGCTAGTCCATCAATAATTTGTACATTTCATTAATGGAAATGCAATACACAACTCCAGCCACTATTCTTCTGCAAACAACGAATGAATGATTACTCTTATCTTTTGCGGACCATGGGAACTGCAGCAGCCACCAGAAACGGTGGTGAGAACTCGTCTAATAGAGCATAACTACTACGCTAAACTCTTCATCTAGATATTCCTTGTTTCGGACTTTGATGAGATTCTAGGAATCATCTCAACGACAATATGTGTTTGAGCCTAATTATTAAATCAAAGATGCCGTAGCATGGAATATGCATGACTGCCACTCCGGGGTACCAAAGAGGAGCATATGATGAATGACAAGTCCAGAAACGGATATGGCTACCAAATTGAAAACACGAGCGTGGAAGATCTATTGGAAAATGACATATAGGCCCGTCCATAGAACGAAATATGCAAAACAAAACATAAAGAACAACAAACAATTCAAAATGGTCACCAAGGAGGAAGAAAGCATTGATCGAGTGCAAACAAACAATCAGAAGATTTAGCCTATAATCTGCTAAGGTCAGAAAGGGATAGAGAATAAGCCAAAATACAGCATCAGTAAACATCACCGCACCTGTACTCCTCCGTCAACTCTATCGCCGCCGCTACTAACTACACGGATATGAGCCTCGCGGCTACGGGAGAGTTACCTGAGAAACAGAACGAAGAAAAGATCAGAAGCCGTTGTTATTGATTCTCGGAAACCGAATCTCTGTCGAGCTCCTCGTTAGGCCATTCCGTCTTTGATCGAGCGAGCGAGAACAATCCGCCTAACTAGAACAGAGAGAGGTACAGATCGGGAGCGGTTGTCATCACTGGTCGTCGTCGCCGCCACTTCCGATCGATCGAAATCCCCCAAAAACCCTAGATGCCGAGCAACCGATCGGAGAGTCCAACTCGATCGAGAGCCAAATCTCTCCGAGCCCTCTATTAGCACCGCTGTTGTTGTCATCGTCGTCGTCGTTGCCGCTGAAGATGGTTCCGATCTACTCGAATCGCACGCGAGGCAGGGGAAGGGAGCGATGGTGATCGATCGATTTTCCTCTCCTCGATTCCCCTTTTCTCCTCGTGAGCTCTGAGCCAAGCAAGAGATGAAGACAGTCCGTTTTTCTCCCCCCGAGGGAGAGAGCGTGAGAGAGCCTCCGCGCGCGAACGGTTTTTTTAGAGAGAGAGAGACCTCCAAGAGAGGAAAAATCGTCCAAATGGCCTCCCCCCCGAGAGAGAATTCCCCGTGTGAGCTAAACCCCCTTTTCTTTTATTCTCTTCTTCTTCTTTTTATCTTTTATTGTTTCCTTTACTTCTTTTTCTTTTTTCTTTTTGTTTTCTTTTCATTTTCATTTTTTTTATGTTTTCATTCATCCATTTTTTTAAATCTTTTGGGCTCTTTATTCTTTTTCTCTCTTTTTTTCTTTTTTTTTCGTTTTTCCTTATTTCTAATTTTTTTATCTTTTCATTTCAAACAATTTTTTTAACTTTTGCAAATTGAATGTTTAAAACGTCGACAAAAATTTTGGGTGTCAACAACCCCTCTCTAGGTGTTCATACTAGCACTTACAATTGGTATCAGAGCCTGTGTGCTTAATTACTGAAGTGTTTTACTTCTAAGCTAAAGATCCTCTATGATTAGTATTTTGGCTCCAGGTTTGGTTGAAGGTCAGAGCAACACCAGACCTCCTTACTTCGATGGAAAGGAGTATAATGTCTGGAAGAACAAGATGAAGGCATTTTTCAGATCGAGAGATCATCTGGAGTGTGATGTCGTAGAAAAAGGGATCAACCTTAAAGTAACATCAGCTTCAAACTGAGGAGAAGAAGTCATTGATGCTGACAAAGCTATAAGTGCTAGTATGAACACCTAGAGAGGGGTGAATAGGTGTGAAATTAAATTTTTGCAAAGAACAGTGAAAATATTTTACTTTTGAAACTGAGTTTGAAGAGCAATAGCTCAGACTTTGGCGGTTAAATAGAACTACAAACAAAATAAAGAAGTTCAAGGAAGAGAATATGAACACAGAATTTATAGTGGTTCGGCTTAGATCAAACCTACGTCCACTCTCCCACACTAATAGCCTTCTGGCTGAATTTCACTATGAATCAAAATAGAATTTACAATCTTGCGAACTCGACTTCATAGTGAAGAGTTTCAACTTCTCTCTCACAAAGTCACACTATAAGTTTCTCTCTTTTGAATGACACTTTGAGCTCAGAGTAAAAAGTAACAAGGGAATGGGAAGCTTCAGACTTTAGAATTTCTCTTTCATACACTCTATCGAACAACTGTAGAGTCCTCCTTAAATACTCCTTCATGCCTTCTCGACCGTTGGCACTTTCCAAAGGAATTCTTCCAATCAACTCATTGGATAGAATCAATTAAGGAGATCTCGAGCCGTTTGAAAATTGTGATGAAAGCCCATCAATCCTGTTCGCCCATACAATCAGGATCTTGGTTTTCATAAGTAGATTCTTTCCAAATTTACTTGCCTTCCAAAAAGATTTGATGTATCGAAATTGATTCTTATGAAGATAATCAATCTCGTAGGACATATTCCCAACCAGAAGACCATATATAATCCATACGAACCAAATCTTTGAAGAAAGAAAGATAATCCCTTATCTAGAAAAGTCTTCATCCTTCACTTTCGTTTAGTCTGGAATTTGTCAGAGTGGGCAGACTTTGACACAAAGTCTGGGAGTCTTCAGACTTTGACACAAAAGTTTGAAATTCTTCAGAATAGATTTTAGATAAGTTTTGTCAGCTTCAAAACATTAAAGGAGTTTTCTCCAACCGAAGCAACACGAGCTGAATATACCAAGAGATAGGCTCTTGACGCGAAAGCAATCTACTCTTTATACTGTTCCTTATCTCCTACTGAGTATAACCGAATTTCTTCTTGTGAAACAGCAAAAGAAGTTTGGGACATATTACATGTTACCTATGAAGGAACTGATCATATGAAGAAAACCAAAATAAACATTCTGCTCGGACAGTATGAAGCCTTCAGAATGAAGCTTGGAGAATTTATTATTGATATGTTTAGTCGCTTTATAGAGATTGTGAATGGCCTGGCATATCACGGTCAACCAATCTAAGAACCAATGAAAATCAATAAGCTGCTGCATGGGCTTTCGAATGACTGGAATCACGTAAAGACTTCAATTAGAGAAATCCAGAGGATCATGCCTATATCAATTGACGAACTAATAGGCACGCTTTAGTCGTACGAAGTGAAACAAATAAATGATGAAGAAGATCCTAAAGGTAAGAAGTCAATTATTTTAAAGTCTAACGTTGATTCTAATGATATAGATTCAGATGATGATATAGACAACGAAGAGCTAGCGCTCATGATCAAGAAATTCAGAAAGTTGAATAGAAAGGGAAGAAGATTCAAATGGAAGAAACAAAGCACGCAAAATTTCCAAAAGAGACCAACTGAGGACAATGAAACCAGCAAAGATGTGATATGCTTCAAATGCAAAAAAATGGGCATATTAGACCTAATTGTCCTCTGTTGAATAAGAAGAAAGGAAAAACTAAGAAGTACAAAAAGGCACTCAAAGCTGAAACTTGGAGTGAAACCGAGTGTGAGGAAAGCGAAGAAGAATATGCCAACATATGTCTAATGACTCATTCCAAATCAAACTCACAATTAGAAACAAACTATGATTTAGACTCAGACAAAGAAATTGAGGTTAGTGATTTAAAAATTCCTATCAAAGTCTCTAAATACATAGATGAACTTTGTCTCAGTCTCAAATCCTCTCTTAAAATGATTTCTGAACTAAAAAGGGAAAATTCTAAGCTCAAGCAACAGGAAGTTTCTTGGAAAGAAAAATTTGAAAGTCTGAAAACAAGTTTTGATAATTTGAAAGAAAATTCTGATTCTCTTTCAAAGGAAAATACTTTTTTGAAAAGTGATATCTCAAATATAAAAATATATATATATATTTTCAAAAGGATCCAAGAAACTGGAGAAAATTCTTTCAGCTCAAATACCCTATTTTAAAAATTTGGTTCGGGTATGACTTAAACTGTTCCATTAATCGATTTTCCCAAAGTAAAATAAAGAATTAAACAAAGACTTGCAAAGGCATTTTACAAAACTCATTTTCAAAAAGTTTTTGTAAAACGTGTTGGCCAAAGTGCACTCAGATGTTCAAAGTGTAACAGCTTAGAACATTTCGAGAAATAATGTCTCAAGGTTTGGAGACCAGTTAAGCAAGACTGGGCTAATACTGTTTTTAATACTAACCCTCCTAGACCCAAGAAAATCTGGATACCAAAGAAAGTTTGAATTTTTTTATGATCACAGGTCACTATCAAAAGGAAGATCAAATAATATTTGGATAGTGGTTGATCGAGGCATATGATAAGAGACTCAAGCTGATTTGTAAAGCTTGTTAAACTGAGTGGAGGAAAAGTATCTTTTGGAGGAAACAATAAAGGAAAAATTGTAAAATGTGGAACCGTGAAGATTGGTAGCCTGACTATCAATAACGTTTCCTTGGTGGAAGGATTGAACTACAATTTGCTGAGCATAAGTCAGCTTTGCGATACTGGTTTCAGAATAAACTTCCAAGAAGGCACTTGCTTTGGAACGAGTCAAGACTACTCTCAGTCTTTCACTGGGCGAACGCATAGTAACATATACCTTCTGGATGTAAACCCAGAAAGTTCTCGGTGTCTTATTTCCATTCAAGATGAAGCAAGTCTCTAGCATCGGAAGCTTGGTTATGTTAACTTGAAGCAAATTGCCAAGATTTCTTCTAACAAGCTTGTTCAAGGTTTTCCTAATCTGGCTTACCAGAAGAATCAGTTGTGCACTCCCTGTGTTCTGGGAAAACAAGTCAAAAGTTCCTTTAAACCTATGAATCAGGTCTCTACCAGTCGAGCTCTGCAGCTTCTTCATATGGACCTTTTTGGTCAAACTAGAACTCAAAGTATTGGTGGAAAGAAATATTGTCTAGTAATCGTAGATGATTACTCTCGCTTCACTCGGGTTTACTTTCTGGCAAGTAAGTCTGAAACCTTCTCCTATATCTCGAAGTTTGCTAAGAAGGTTCAGAATGAAAAGGGGTATGCTATTTCAATCATACAAACTGACCATGGAGGTGAGTTTGAGAATCTGGTTCTCAGCATGTTTTCTCTTCTCCATACACTCTAGAACAAAATGGGGTTGTGGAAAGGAAGAACATATCCTTACAAGAGATGGCCAAAACTCTCTTAATAGAGAGCAAAATATCCTCTCGATTTTGGGCAGAAGCAGTTTCAACTGCTTGCTATATTATCAATAGAGTATTCTTGAGACCTATTTTAGAGAAAACTCCTTATAAAGTGTTTAAGGGAAAGAAGCCGAATGTTTCCTACTTTCATGTCTTTAGCTGTAAATGTTTTATTATGAAGAATGCAAATGATCGATATGGAAAGTTCGAAGCAAAATCAGATGAAGGAATCTTCCTTGACTATTCGACTTAAAGCAAAGCTTACAGAGTCTTTAACAAGAAGACTCAATATGTGGAAAAATCTATGAACATCAAGTTTCAAGATTATGTGGAGAATCTACCAAACTATACTCAACTTGAAGAGTCTGAACCTGTTCTAGACTTTACAAAGTCTATTTCCCCCAAAGAGGTTCAGACTTCTGGAGAACAACAACAAGCAGAACGAGAAGATTCAACCAATGCAAAGGATCAACCAACTTTCAAAGCAAGCGGCAACTGGAAGCACAAGTCAATTCATCCCAAAGAACTCATCATTGGCAACATTGATGAAGGAGTTCGCACTAAATCCAAAGGAAGAGAAGAGTCTAGTGCTCTAGCACTTGTTTCTAAGATAGAACCAAAAAAAGTAGACGAAGCCTTATTTGATGAAAGCTGGATAGAAGCTATGTAGGAAGAACTCAAACAATTCAGCATCAACGATGTATGGGAGCTGATTCCAAAACCCAAAGGCAAATCCATTATTGGAACGAAATAGGTTTTCAAGAACAAAATGAATGAGAATGGTAAAGTGGTCAGAAACAAAGTAAGACTCGTGGCAAAAGGATATACATAGGAAGAAGGGATAAATTATGACGAGACTTGTGCACTAGTAGTAAGGTTAGAAGTAATTAGATTATTACTTGCTTTTGCTTATTATAAAAAATTCAGGTTATTCGAGATGGATGTCAAAAGTGCATTCCTGAATGGATTCATACAAAAAGAAGTCTATGTGGAACGACCACTAGGATTTGAAGATCCAAGAAAGCCAAACTCAATCTACAGACTGAAAAAGGCCTTGTATGGACTGAAGCAAGCACCTCGAGCCTAGTATGAGAGGTTGAGTAAGTTTCTAACTCAGAATGGTTTTGAAAAGGGAAATGTTGATACAATCTTGTTTATAAAGAAATAAGGAAAAGATTTTCTACTGGTACAAATTTATGTAGGTAATATTATTTTTGGTTCTCCTAATGAAAGTCTTTGCAAGAAATTTTCAAGATCTATGTAGGATGAATTCGAGATGAGCATGATAGGTGAGTTAACTTTCTTTTCGGGATTGCAAGTCAGACAATCGAAGAAAGGTATATGCATTCACCAAGAAAAATATGCCAAAGATCTCGTCAAGAAATTTGGTTTGGAAAATTGCAAGAAAACAAAGACTCCAATGTCAAGTTCTTTGAAACTAGACAAGGATGAAGAAGAGAAGAAAATAGATCAAAAGCTATATAGAAGCATGATCGCCTTACTGCCTCTAAACCTGATATTTTATTTAGTGTTTGTATCTGTGCAAGATTTCAGTCCGACCCAAGGGAATCTCATCTAAGTGCTGTAAAACGCATCATTAAATATGTTGCGACCTATCCAAAGCTGGGTCTGTGGTATCTAAAAGAATGAGACTTTACTCTTCTTGGATATTCAGATGCTGATTTAGCAGGTTGTAAAGTCGATAGAAAGAGCACATCTGGCACTTGTCAACTTCTGGGAAATATGTTGGTATATTGGTTCTCAAGAAAGCAAAGTATTGTGACTTTTCAACTGCATAAGCAGAGTATGTTGCTCTTGGGAGTTGTTGCTCTTAAATCCTATGGATAAGACAACAACTGAGAGACTTTATGATTGAAGAATCATGTACCGAGATCAAATGTAACAACACCATTTTTATTAATCTCACTAAGAATCCAATTCTTCATTCAAGGACGAAGCATATAGAGATTCGACATCACTTTATAAGAGATCATGTCTAGAATGGGGAGATTATGATTCAATTCATTGATTCGAAGAATCAGCTAGCAGACATCTTTACGAAGCCCCTTGAGAAAAATCTATTTGAGTCTATTTGCACCAAGCTTAATATTATTTCTATTTTCCAGGACTCAGATTTTCCAGACGCTACTTCAGTAAGAGAATGTCTTGAATCTAGGTATTTTATTTTTGGAATGAAAATGTATGATTAACCGAATCGTTGCTTGCCTATTTTATTTTAAAAGTTATCTTTTTCAAATTTTTGAATTTTTGGCAGTTTTTTATTTTCAATTTATTTTGAAAAGGCAGTTTTCTTTTTCCTTATGACGATTCGATTACCTCTTTTCTTCGTGACCTTTCATTTTCTTTATATACCCTCTTGTATTTCTTTCGAGCACTTCTTTCCAAACCCTAAAATACAGACTCTCTACTCTCTCGTTTCTACTCTCAAGATTGTTCTGCAAGTTTCCATCTTTTTCACTCGAACTTGTCTGTGAAATCCTCCAAGCCTGCAAATATGTCTTACCAAATGAAATCCTCTTGGATTGCTAATCAAGGTTTGAGAAGCATGCCAAAAAGGCAGACACATTTTGATCTCATTAAGGAAGACTCTCCCCGCAACTCTCCACAGCATTCTCCGCAGCACTTTACACAGGATGTTCTGCACCAACCTCTAGAAAAGGAAGTCGAGGAAGACGCAAAACCTTTTAGAGCCTCGAGACCCCAGGTTCTCTATAAGCTTTACACTCATTTGAAGTAGGGTGGTACCCCTATGACCTTTATCGATGAGTTTCTAAGAGAAAAATGATATAAGAACGAGACTTTGTTCTTAAGAGGATGGAACAATTGGGTATAGCGCCAAAAGGGTCGGTAGACGATGCCTTTCTTTATTTTCCTGCAGACCCTAGGTTCAGTTCTAATCATCCTGAGAACAAGGATGATGATGTTCCTAGAGAGAGAACGAGATTGTTTCGTTCTAAGGAACATAAAAAGGTTTACTCATAGATGCTGAAGAGAGGGGGTAATGAACCCTCGAACTGTTGATTTTGATTTCTTAGACTCAATCAAGGTTAACTTTAGGGAGAAGTTAGCTTTCCTTCAACTCGAGAAGTTTTGTTCTGAGACGACTATTGCATATCCAGAGTTGACTGCATTTTTCTATTCAAATCTGTCTTTTCTTGACCAGAATCGAATCCAGTTTACTATAAGTGATAAAGCCTATGTGGTGGATGTTGACACACTGGCAAACATTATTGGGGTGGAAAGGAGTGGTTTTCAACCAATAAGTATCTCATTTGGTCAAGCAATGAGATTTCTTGTCAATGACAGAGTACTAGAAAGAGGCATCACTTATTCTAGACTGTTAGCCTCAAATGTTCTGTTGCACAAAGTTGTCATTAACTGCATCAAACCGAAGGCTGCATCAAAAATAGATGTTTCCAGATTCGAAGCAAGGCTCATGTTTGCTATCTACAATGGAATGAGATTTTCACTCCCTCATACTATCTTGATGCACATGTATAGGACAGTTATGAAGCATAAAGGACAGTTGCCCTATTCTGTGCTGGTTACAAGGTTGTTTAGACATTTTCAGATCGAGTTTCCCATCTCACTTTGCTCTTGAACTATTGCTCCTATGGTTATAGGACTGGAAATGATTTCGAAGATGAGGTTGAAGGATCTGAACAAGGCCATTGAGAACTTGAAGAAGGAGTCCTCAAGCAAAACCAAGGAAGATTCTGCTGGAAGAAAGAGGAAAGGCAAGGAAGTTGTGAAAGAACCTGTAAATAAGAGAAGATCTCTGATCCTGTAGGACGAAGAGGATGATGATGATCTTACAATTTTTACCATTTCCTTAAAGAATCTTCGAGGTTTGTTGGTTCTGAGAAACCAATGCAAAGAGAAGAAAGAGACAGAGAAGAAACAGAGCAAGAAGAAGAAGAAGAAACAGCAAGGGAAGAAGCAAGAGAAGAAGAAGGAAGAGATGAAGAAGAAAAAGGTCATGAGGATGACTCTTATGAGGCAACAATTGCCATATCTTTATCTGAAGATTCAGAAGCAACTCAGAGTGGTCCAATAGGAATACGTACAAAGAAAGCACATCACTCTCGTTCTGAAAATGAGAAGACTCAATGTTGACACCTAAATTTTGGCGACCTAATCATTCCTTCATTGCATAGAAAATAAGGGACTAAAATTTAGCCCTTAAGCAAAAATATTAAATTAAATTGCTTAGCATATAGATATCATGGGCATATTTCATTTAAGTACACATTTGTCGAGCCTTGGATGGAAATGCAGACAACCTTGTGATTGCCAAGGATGACGATGGGAACACAATCTCACAGCTGGTTGCGGCTTTGAAATAGCTCTAGTCCATTGGGCAGCAAAACAGGGCCAAGCTCATTAAAAGGCTATAATGACCGTACCCTTTAAATGTCGGAGTTCTAACTCTGTTAAGTGAAAGTTTTGACCCATTGACCCTAACAGAAATTCTTTCAATTTTGTGTGGGCACAAGATCTTCAGTAATTAGGGAAAGAAAACAACAGAGTATGGTTGATTTGGTGAGTCACAAGGAAACAAAATAAAAAGGGCAGATTGGCAAAGAACAAGAGGCGTGCGCATCATGAAATAAAATAAAGACGAAACTCGATTCTCACGATTCGAAGTTGGAGCAATATTCGGTCAATAAAAGAAACATGAAATAAAGAAGTATCGGCTTATATATACATGATATGCAAGGATCGAAGAAGGAAAGTGGATTTTGGGCTTTCCTTTTACCAGCCCCAACCGTTCCCTATAAAAGGAGAAAACCCTTTTGCTCAGCCGGGGTGGGGGAGGGGAGGGGGATCGCAGAATACACAAAAAGAACACACTTGAGAGAGAATAGAGAGAAAGAAATCCAGTCCAGCTCTTGGCCGCACCCACTCCACGGCCAGACCTGTGGCTGTGCCTTTATCGCCATCACTGCTACATCATGTTGCTACCCTACTGAGGTGTCGATGACGGCCAAGCCACTCCCTGCACACGTGCCACCTGAGAAGTCAACCGAGTCCGAGCTATTGCACCCAACCGCGTTGCTACTTTGGTTTCGTTATTACTATGCGTTGGTGCCGTTGCTTCCTAACCACCGTTGATCCACAACTGTTGAACGCACCCCACCGAGTTGGCGGTCTTTTGTGCTTTTATTTTTAGGTTCCCACGAGTCCCAATGTCACTTTCGTACACCTGAGTTACATTGGTGACCAGCCCTGGACATTCAAATCTTCATGCCAACAACCCTCCTTTTTGCTGTTCAAGTCTTCCGGTGGACGTCCCCTTGTTGTGTTGGTCAACTTTGTGACCTTGTCAGGTCAAATCAGTGAAGTATTAGCCACCATTCAAAATTCGCTATTACTTATTGAGCGAGATATCGTCATTGAGCAGCACGTAACCTTGAACCGCCACCCGTGAGTCATCCCGCCATCCGCCGTCCCACTGAACATGACAACGTGGTCCACGTGACACCAAATATTAGGTAAGAATCTCTTTTAATTTGATTTTCATATATCCTTATTGCCTAATTTATGGGATTATCTAGTATGAATATTTGAATGATACCATCATATCCACAAAATATCGATTAGCCTTTTAAATTGGGAAATCTTCCTAATTTCGCAACATACATATGATTGACGGTCCGATTTCCTGCTCGAAATAGGACCCGCAATCATAGGAAAAATTGCAAATCCGATCTCATGCTCGAGATACGATTCGTGATTTTATTTAAAAATTGGCCAATCCGATTTCATGCACGATATACGATTCGTCAATTTATTTCCCAAAATTAAAAGGACATGGATGATATCTTGCTTGATTTGTTGCCGTGATGTTCTTGATGCCTTTATTTGTTTCCTCCAGTAAAAGAAAAAAAAATATTTGAGTTAGATTAGATGCATGTTAGGATATTACTTGTTTTAGGTTATTTTGCATGTCTAGAATAGGAAATTTATTTATTTCAAATTTCTTAAATAAAAAATACTAGAAACATAAATTTAGGATGTTAGATTTTCGTTTCACTGGTTTAAATTGCATGTTAATTATTAGCCAATCTCAATTTCGAATTTTTATTTAAAAAACAAAAAAAATAGCAAAAAGAAGAAAAAATGAGAATTAGGGCATTCTTTGCACGTCATTGCATATTACGATAAAATTTTAGATAATATTTTCTAATTTATTATAAGTTAAGATTTTTTTTTTTTTTTAGATAGACTGCATCTTAGGATAGACATTGCTAAGTTAAAATAATATCTTGGTTAAACTAGGGTTTAGCCTGACTTAATCCTTAATATAAGTTGGATAAAATGTTAATCTAGCTAGATAATTTTCACATTTTTCTAATTTCGAATTTCATAAAAAAATACAAAAAAAATGTCTTAGAATAAATTAGTTTCATTTTCTAGGATAGATTCATGTGCATGTCATATAGAATTAAATCCATGAAATGCATGTCATTTAGTGATTGTTGCTAGGTCCACCAAATTAGAAATTGCTTGTCATTAGAATTAGGTCATTTAGTTATATTACATTGCATGAAGCTTGATTCTCATTAAATAAGTACAAAAAAAAAAAAAAAAAAAGAAGAAGAAGAAATTGCGTGTTAATTAGAAATCATATCTAGGATTTGTTGATGTGAATTCTGATTTAATATTGCAGATGCTTTCGCTGTTATGAGGTAAGTCCTGCAATTTATTCATTACTTTTCTTGGATGTTAAATTGGTGGTTTGTGCACCTGCATGATAACCTCGCATGTTAGGGAAATAGATTAAAATCAATTCGAGTTGCCTGCCAAACATTTTTTCAAAATAAAAAGAAAGGTACCGAAAGGGCGTTAAAGAAATCTAACGTAATTAAATCCCCGTATCCACAATCCCTGGTTCGTAGAAGTGAAATAATTCTCCCATTATTTTGCTTAGGTGTCTAATCAACCTACCATAAATTGATTAGTGGCGACTCCATTTTGCATGCTAGATATTTGAACCTAAGTTGCGAATTAGTATGGGCTTGGGAGAGCCAAAGTTAAGTCTAGGCTTAATAATCCATTAGCCAAACCCTAGGTGGTTCACACCCGAAAATTTGGTCACGACAGCTTGGTGACTCCACTAGGGACTTGAGTTAAAACTCTTAGTGGACTTAGGCCAATTTTTCTTTTCTTTTGAAAAAGTTTTTGCTTGACGGGGAGGATTCTAAGTACGTCCCTAACATTTAAGGTGTTAAATGTTTTTTTAAGATGGGAGGTATAAGGGGAAGTGTTTGCTAACCTTTGTTTTGCAATGAGGTGTAGGAATGTATGGTTTATTTTCATGAACGAAGTGTTGTTTGATATAAATTGTTGTGCATGCTTTGCATTTACACTACACTTTTGCGCACACAACTTGCCTCCGGACCTAGGCCACATAGGATCATTTAAGATGGTATTGAGATAATTGCCACTCCGATCGCCTGCCTGCGGTACGAGTTGCCCATCTCAATCCGGAAGTTTCTTTTTTGTTGTCAAGAGTACCCACCTCGGTTCGCATGCTCGCAACCCAGGTCGGCTCTTTGACCAAGCCGGAGTCATGAGGACCCGACATAGTCCACACGCCCGTGGCTAGTCTGATCATCCTTGTGGCTCCACTTTGATAAGCTTTATAGATTAGAAATCGAGCCACTTACCATGCGCATGTCTATGTGATTGCCCCTCATTGGTAAAGTAAGTTCTGTAAATTTTTGCCTTTGCAATTTACTTACTTCATCGTATTATTTTGTCAGTCCATGGCATTAAGATTGTCTTGAATCTTAATCAATATACAATGGGGACACCAGACATTCGGATTATTCTCCCTCCTAAGGAAGAGCTTAGCACTTGGTGGGACAAGTTAGACCAAGCTGGCCATCAATTCGTAGAGTCGCACATTGGTCGACTACTTCCCCTACTGCATATCAACATCTATGGCGGCCTCATCCAAGCACTCGCCCACTGTTGGTGCCCCGGGACTTCTACTTTTAACTTCAGCAGTAAGCATGAGCTCACTCCCACCTTGGAAGAGTATAGCATTGCCATAGGAAAGTCCTTGAAAGCTGAATTAATTAATCCGCCTATCGGAATAGATCCCGTTGTGGCCTTATCTGATTTTTTAAGAATTAAGGAGGACAATATAAGAAAGGTTTTAAAGACTCACCACAACACATGTCCTTTATCTTTTCTGAAAGAATGTTTTGAAAATGGCACTTCATCTCAAATGCAAAGGGTTTTCCTTTTAGCTTTCTTTGGGTTTATAGTTTTACCTTACTACAAGAATGCTATCAACCCTCTGATCGCTCAATTAGTTAAACAAGTGTTGGAAGGAAAGAATTTTGTAAACACTATTCTAATTGAAACTTTCCTTTCCCTCACTCGATTTAAAGGAGGTGGTGATAAGACTTTCCATTCCTCTCCTGAGTTTTTGCAAATTTGGTTTCTTCCTCATATAAAAGGGTTTGGTGGTCTAATGACTATACATGATGTTAATGACTCTAATCACCCCATTATGAGATTTGAGAACAACCAAAAGCATGCACTGGATTACCATTATTCTAGGTGGCTAGCTTTCATGAAAAAACCAACTTCCAAGGGTTTCCTATGGCATGCTAAGTGGTTCCAAGTTCGTGTGGCGAGACTCTCATGTGGAGGTGTTGGCCCAATCCCTTTACTGGGATTCACTGGAGCATTGGAGTACTATTCGACTAGAGTGACTTGTTAGTATCAAGTCGTGCAAGAGCTTCCCCTGGCATTGCAAGCAGATCCACTCCGAGTAAGCTTCGTTGATGGAGATCGAGACCATGAAGATTCCATTCTCACGATCAAATCAATGTGGGACATGTGCCGTCCACGAAAACTCAAATGGCCCGAGGAGGAGCTGAAGGGTAAAGAAAGGAAGTACTATGCCTCAACAAAATACATTCAATAACACAGGGTTCCAGAGGAGCTACTTCCAAAGATACCAGAGGTGCCGTTGAGGATCACTAACCACGCTGAGAATAAATGCCTCAAAAGGGTTGCCGGAAAAGCTCAAGAGGAGAATAAGCGATTATGCCGAGTGGTGTCCCGAGTATAAATAGATCAAGCTAGATGAAGTCTTGAATCAATCTCATCATTTTCATTTCTAAATTAATGTTTAAGAAGTTGAGTCATTTACTTTCCTAGTTCATTTGTTTAGGGCATTTCAAGTTTCCATTTTGTTAGGCTTGTCAAAAGCTCCATTGATGAATAAAAGTTCTAGACCGTTACCATGGGCCGGCATATTTCATATGAGATACTTATTTTTGTTCATTTCTTCAATTTAGGTGATAACGGATCCTCCACGCTCACCCATTATTACGCGATTAAGAGCTAGAATGGCCGACCAAACTGAAATGCGTGATCATATCTCCGTTATGGAAGGCTAACTCCAACAGTTAGCCGTCTCTATGGAGCTTATAACAACTCAAATCCAATCCCTCCGAGTGAATCTGGCTCCTACACCCACTCTCCCTGAGATAGTTGTCCCAAAGTAGGCAAACAAGGCCCAAATGGGTGAGGATGACATGCCTGAGCTGGAAGATCACTCATTCTCGATCAATGTGGAAAAGGCTAAGCTTGTCAACATCCCTAAGATGGAGCAGGATGAACGCTACACAAAACTGGAAGAGAAAGTGAAACAATTGTAGGAGTCACAAAACTCACTCCCGTTCGACCTCTCGGTCTATGAGAAGGTCAAGATTTTGAAGAAGTTTAAAATGCCAAACTTTGAGAAATACGATGGTACTTCCTGCTCAAAAGCTCATTTGCAGATGTACCACGTACGCATGGCCCAATATGTCAAGAACGAGCCCATCATGATTCAATCATTCCATGCGAGTTTGATTGGGCCTGTGCTGAGCTTGTATGTCATGAAGAATGTGAACCTTCTTGACATCTGGAATGAAGTGGCCGACACGTTTCTCAAGTAGTACAAGTTCAACATGGACATTGCACCTTCCCAAGAAGATCTTGAGAGGATGGAGAAGAAGAGGAGTGAATCGTTCAAGGAGTATGCCATGAGGTGGCAAAATCTAGTGGCTCAAATCACTCCTGAGCCTACGAACAAGGAGTTGATGAAGTTGTTCGTCAAGACTCTCCCGTTTGAGTTCCGTAACCGAATGGCTAGCACATACGTTGAGAACTTCAACCAACTTATCCCGGTGGGTGAGCAAATCGAGATTGAGCTAAGAGATGGATGGTTCAACAAACCGACCCATCAAGGCAAAAGGTTCACCATGAAGAAAGACAAAGAACCAATCACATAAGTTAATGTTGCATATGCACAATCTAGCAAGCCTCCAATTGTTCATGTCCCTAAGAATCAACAAGGCGGAGTCTGTCCGATTGCGCTTCGGTAGTTTACTAAAAGGTAGTTTACTCCTCTTCCTGGCCCTCTGTCCCAGGTCTTAAAGGTTCTTCAAAAGAAGAGGTTGCTGTCCTATGAGCCAAAGCGACCCAATGCTGAAAAATTTTCAAACTATGACCCCTCCAAGAAATGCGAATACCATATGGGGGAAATAGGATATTCGATTGATGAATGTATAACTTTGAAGCATAAGGTTCAAAACTTATTGGACACCAAGGTATTTGCCTTCAACACCGCTCAACCGAATGTCAAAAAGAATTCTTTACTTGAGCATGAGGATAAGGTGAATGCCATATTCGGGTTTGACGCCGGTCGAACTAAGAACTTGAAGGTGCACGTGGCGGATGCCTATAATGGACTGGTAAGAGCTGGATATTATCTAGATCATGAGGACATTTCCTTGTCACTGATGAAAGAAAGGATTGCCAAAATGGTAGATGACGGTATCATCTTGTATGCTGACCATAACTGCATAGTTTCTACTATTTCCCATATCATTATCTATTAGGAGGAGGAGCAGGCTGCACTCGATGGTGATAACTAAGAAATAGATCTATTACTCATGGATATGCCCCCACTAGAAGATGCATCCGACGAGAAGATAGTGATTGAGATGCCTCAGTCGTATGAGTATGTCAACAATAAGGCAGTGCCTTGGTCCTACGACCTAGATGTTGACCTGGTTACAAGGTCTGGTCGAACTTATGCTCAGAAAGGCACCCAACCTACAAAGCCTGACACTGATGAAGAGGCTAAGGAATTTATGGCTGTGATCAAAGCAAGTGAGTATAATGTGGTCGACCAGTTGCGAAAGATGCCCGCCTAGATCTCTTTGCTCGAACTCTTGCTTACATCCCATGTGCATCAAAAGTCGCTGATAAAGGTCTTGAGTGAAATCCGTGTACCAGAAACGGTCGAGGCAGATAAGCTCGAGGAGTTTGTGGGATCAGTCATTCTCAAGGACTTGATTGCTTTTTCTAATGAGGAATTCCCTTTTGAAGGTAGGGGACATAACAATCACTCTACATATCTATCAAGCACAAGGCTTCTCATGTGTCCTGAGTGCTTATTAATAATGGGTCCGCTCTAAACATATGCCCGTTGGCCACTCTTCACTGCCTCAAAATAGACCCATCTAGGATACATGCTGCTAAGACTTTTGTGCGAGCTTTTGATGGCACAAAGAAGAAGGTGATCGGGGAAATCCACCTCGATGTACAAATAGGACTGTTCATTTTCAACATTCCCTTTCAAGTGCTGGACATCCCTACCACATTTAATTTCCTGCTAGGTCGTCCCTGGATACATACTGCTAGAGCGGTGCCTTCAAGTTTACATCAAGCTGTGAAGTTCATGATCGAAAGGAAGCTGGTCACTGTCTACGGCAAAGAAGATCACCGAATTTATCTTGAGATAGCTATCCCCTATGTGGAGCCAGACTTTGAGTTCGAATCAAGTTACCACTCGTTTGAATTGGTATCCACCATTCATGCTTCTTGAGACTCATCGCCGCCCGCTCCTGAAGTTTCTAATGCTACTCTCATGGTGGGAAGAGTGATGGTTGGGAATGGTTTTGTTCCTGGTAATGGTCTTAGAAGAAATGGTCAAGGCATCCAAAACCCCATTGAAGCCCCTCAGAGGTCCCATTCTACTGGATTAGTGTACCAGGGAAGAGGTGGACAAAGTCCTGGAGGACGAAGACAGGAAAGGTAGAACCCACCACTTAACCAAGGGCGAGGGAGGCAAAACTCATTACCCCTATACATTCACGAGACATTCCCTGGTCCTCCGATAATGATGCAAGATGAAGCAAGAGTGATGGACACCCCGGGGCAGCCAAGCGGCAAATTCGACTATCTCGTGAAGTATTCGGCTCCTCGTGACATAGTCCCAGATGGATGGGGCGGCATAGACGATCCGACACCCCCGGAAACAAAGAACCCTGATGATGCATTAGAAGGAATCACAAGCCTGTTCGATGATGTCTTCATAGGAGCCATTTACGAAGGACCTCCAAAAGAAATAGGCCATGGCCCACAAGAGTAACTTGTTTATTGCCTTTCCACATTCCCTTGCGAGAGAATCTTTTTCGCTTTCTTTTTAGGGCTTGAGAATCGCATTTTCCATTCAATAAATATAATTGATTGATGAATTTCAATAAAATTACAAGTTTTATTTTGAGGACATGATGAGGTACACCAAACTAGCCCGATGATGATATCTAGCCGATAAAAAAAAAAGAAGAAAAATCCAAGGAGAATTCTGAGGCCTGGGCTTCTTCATGCTTCCTCATGTCAAAATGTTTCAAAAAATGCTTTTGCAAGTGCTTTTAAAAAATCCTTCAAAAAATCTTTCATAAAACAAAAATAAAAACAAAAGATATAATTTACTCTGTTTGTCTTTCTAATTTATCTACTTCATGTTTTAGGAATAGTCTTACAGCGTGCAGAAGTGCGGAAGTGGTTCAATCCAATGCAAGGAGTGTTGATAATAATGATCCTAAAGTCTCGATCAAAGACTCCATTGAGGTGGAGCGAAGCTGGGAACAACATGAAAAAGCCAAGGCTCTCATATCCGAGAAGACGATCACTATTAATTTAAGTGACACTGAAGAAGCCAAGGAAGTGAAAATTGGGGCAAATCTCCCCAAAGACAAGGCCAAGCGCCTAATTCAGCTATTGAAGGAATATCAGGATGTCTTTGCATGGACCTATGTGTTGGGGTTTCATGAATCATGTACAAGAAAAATTAACAAAAGGAACGCAGCGAAAACAAAGATATATTTTATACATGATTCTTCTAAGGCTTTGTTCGTGCGTTCCAATCAAAAATCTAAACATAAAAGGGAGTTAAACGAATTACCTCTCGAAGCGTGCTTTAAAACGAATCGGTTCAGATGTTCTTCAGTTCAAGTCTCACAAGCGTCGGACCTCTAGTTCAGACACACCAACAATGGACGTCAAACGAAAAGAGAACTTTTGGATATTCACCACTTCGATCGTGCTAGCAATCACATGGAAACAATCCATTGTATTCTTGATGTATAATAGTCACGACCCGAACGAGAGAATTGTTTTTCTTCCTCGTGTCTCGAAGACACAAGAACACACGCAAACTTTAACTTAATTTTCAGCAACTAGCATAACTTCATGGTTTTGTTCATGGTGAAGAACCGATCCGGAACCAGAAGACAAAAACACACAAAGTCTCTTTTTTATTTTCAGCAGCCCATCATTTTTTTCCTCAAAACCGGTTTTCCAATTTAAAATAAAACCGATCAGCAACGGTTACTGATCGTCCGCCAAGCACGAATGATCATGCATGAGCGGTTGCTCATGCACGATCTTGGCATGATGGTCAGTGGTTGCTGACCATCCATGCTTCGTGCATGATGGTCAGCAACCGCTGACCATCCTTGCTTCGTGCATGTGCACGAATTCGTGCACATGCATGAAGCTTCATTTTTAGTTATTAAAAGGAATTAATTAATTAATTAATTAAATGGATAATTAATTAAATGGATAATTAATTAATCAATCCCTATTAAAAATAAAAGAACATATTGTTTATATGTACATTTGAGAATACATTAACATATATTTATATTGGGCATGTATGTGCATCATATGCAAATAGGCTCATGACTATAATACAAATTAAATTAAATCTCATTTAATTTAATTTCAAATCGACTCAATTCGATTGTAGTAATTGCAAACACATTTGTAATTATATTTCTCTCTTGTTCCACGTTATCCTGATTGTTTATGGTGTGTGACATCCCTAGGTTCATCACTAAACTGGTAGTAAGACTTGTACTAACACATTAGTACTCCCAAAAGAATTAATTGTCCCAATTAATCTTTTAGGTCCTACAAGCCATGATTGACATCTAGCAATATGTCATGGCTACCCAGATAGTGTGAATGCTTTAAGAACATAATGAACCTGTTAGCTTTGGCTACAGTGTAATTCAATCCCTCTGTCTTACTATGTCCCGATCAAACAAAGACCATGGAATATTTGTCAAGTCATTAATTCGATCATATGCACAAATCTAATTGACATGCATTTTATTCGAGATATAAACAATTTATTCTCAGTTACAACCCCGGCCGAGAATTTCAATGCAGCGTCACAATTAGATCGCATAGGACATCATTATCATACCTTGCATATAACAAGGAGACAGATTCCATATTGCGCACACATGTAACTTCGTATTCGAACACACTATGACCATCAGGTATAAAGATGGATCAACGACCCGGCATTATGTGCACCCGTGAACCATAGTTGTTCAATATGCAAGTTAACACTGTGCCTCAGGTCTAAGGATTATTTACACAAGACCAAAGCATGAACAATTAGACATTGACCACGCTAAAAGCTTCCATGTCGCTAATCGTTCCATATGTGTCATATTCAGTGAACTTGTCTAATACAAACACATGTGTTCTAACTCAGGCATCATAATACCCAATGATATGTGACTCATCATTCCCTTAAGTATCCAATACTTAATGGCAAAGTTAATAACACACCAGTCTCAACAGGATTATTAATATCCACTCAATAATCCATCGACCAGGAACGATTTAAATTTTCAGTCTAACTATAAACCCGTCACATATATTCTTGACGTCTCAAGAATAGGTCTAGTTGCAACTGATTTTATGGAATCATTCATAAATATAAAATAATTGGACAAATGAATGAATACCTCATTGCCATTAATTAAATAATAATAATGAAAGTACAACTAAAATCCCT
The DNA here is from genome assembly GCA_014182885.2 of Eucalyptus caleyi. NCBI lineage: Eukaryota > Viridiplantae > Streptophyta > Magnoliopsida > Myrtales > Myrtaceae > Eucalyptus > Eucalyptus caleyi. The sequence continues at coordinate 11,495,016 of CM024469.2, read as the reverse complement.
AATATGTAACTATTACATAATAGCTTTAGGGCATACATCCAACAATCTCCCACTTGCACTAAAGCCATCTTGTCTAGTACCTCAAACCCATTTTGTCAATATGTCTTTCAAAAGAAGACTGAGGTAAGGCCTTAGTGAAGGGATCTGCCACGTTTTCTGCTAAGGCAATTTTCTGCAAGGCAATATCACTTCTCCCAACAATTTCTCTGATGAGATGGAAGTGTCTCTCAATATGCTTGGACTTTTGGTGAGACCTTGGTTCCTTAGCTTGAGCTATCGCCCCATTGTTGTCACAAAACAATGTAATCGGTTGCTCAATTGAAGGAACTACTCCAAGTTCAGAAATAAACTTCTTCATCCAAGCAGCTTCCTTTGCTGCTTCAGAAGTAGCTACATACTCTGCCTCAGTGGTGGAATCGGCAGTTATGCTTTGTTTGGAACTTTTCCAACTAACTGCACCACCATTGAATGTAAAGACAAATCCAGATGTAGACTTATAATCATTAGGATCCGATTGAAAATCGGAATCGGTATAAGCTACAACTTTAAATTCTCCTTCTCCATATATCAAGAATAAATCTTTAGTCCTTCGCAAGTACTTAAGAATATTCTTGACTACTATCTAGTGCTCTTCTCCTAGATCAGATTGATATCTGCTAGTAATACTTACAACATGTGCAATATCAGGTCTAGTACATAGCATAGCATACATTATGCTTCCAATAGCAGATGCATATGGTATCTTTGCCATCTGCTCTCTTTCTTCAGGAGTGTTGGGACACATCTCCTTAGAAAGACGGATCCCTTGCCTAAAAGGCAATAATCCTCTCTTGGATCATTGCATGTTAAACCGTGTTAACACTTTGTCTATGTATGTAGTTTGTGAGAGGCCAATCAATCGTCTTGATCTATCTCTATAGATCTTGATACCTAAAATGTAGGTTGCCTCTCCTAAATCTTTCATGGAGAATTTCTGTGACAAGAATAGTTTTATCGATGATATCATTGATACATCATTTCCAATCAAAAATATACCATCGACATACAAAACTAGAAATGCAATTGCACTCCCACTGATCTTCTTGTATACACAAGGTTCATCCGGATTTTTGATAAAGCCAAACAATTTGACTACCTCATCAAAACGGATATTCCAACTTCTGGAGGCTTGTTTGAGTCCATAAATGGATCTCTTAAGCTTACACACCTTCCGTTTTTCACTATTGGATTCAAAACCCCGTGGCTGTTCCATATAGATGTCCTCAACGAGAAAACCATTTAGAAAAACCATTTTGACATCCATTTGAAATATCTCATAATCAAGGTGTGCAGCTATAGCCAACATAATCTGAATGGATTTTAGCATGGCCACAAGTGAGGAAGTTTCGTCATAATCAATTCCTTCTTTCTGACGATATCCTTTTGTCATCAGCCGTGCTTTGTAAGTTCCAATTTGACCTTCAGCATTCATCTTCCTCTTGAAGATCCATTTACAGCCAATTGGTATAATACCATCAGGCAGGTCAATTAAGGTCCAAACTTCATTGGAATACATTGAATCCATTTCGGATTTCATGGCTTCTAGCCATTTACCAGAATCGATGTCCGACATTGCCTCCTCATAGGTTTTAGGATCACCAGGTTGATCATTATCATTCACAATGAATAATGGTTTGATATGATCAACCGAGTGTCTATAACGAGCAGGTGGGTGAGACGTTCTCACACTTCTCCTAAAAGGTTGTGTATCAGAAGCTCCCACTGAATCAGAGATTGGTATCTGAACTCGGTTGTTTAGTACTTCATTATTTTCTTCTTGTAAGACTATTTTCCGCCCAACACCACCTTCTTGAACGAACTGATTCTCCAGAAAAGAAGTGTGCTTGCTCACCAAAATTCTTTGGTCTGAATGAAAATAGAAATAATATCCAAGAGTTTCTTTTGGATATCCAATGAAGTGACCTTGTTCAGATCTTGCCTCTAATTTTTCCATTTTCAGTTTTTTCACGAAAGCTAGACAACCCCAAATCTTAATATGATTAAGACTAGGTTTCCTACTATGCCATATCTCATAGGGTGTAGTTGGAACAGATTTGGACGGCGCTCTGTTCAGTATATATACAGCTATCTCAAGGGCATATCCCCAAAAGGATATTGGCAAATCGGCGTAACTCATCATAGATCGTACCATATCTAATAAAGTATCATTTCTTCATTCAGATACACCATTATGTTCTGGAGTTCTAGGAGGTGTCCATTGTGATAAAATGCCATTCTCTTTAAGAAAGTCCAGGAATTCAGTACTAAGGTATTCACCTCCTCGATCTGATCGAAGAGCCTTAATACATTTTCATGTTTCTTTCTCAACTTCAGCCTTGAATTCCTTGAATTTTTTGAAGGATTCAGATTTATACTTCATGAGGTATAAATAACCATACCGTGACTGATCATCGGTGAAGGTAATGAAGTAATTATAACCACATCTAGCAGTTTCATTAATTGGTCCACATACATCTTTATGTATTAATTCTAATATGTCAACAGCTCGTGCACTTTGTCCCACAAAAGGCGCTTTGGTCATTTTTCCTAGAAGACATGCCTCACAAGTCAAGTATGACTCAAAATTTGAAGGATCAATGTATCCATCATTACTCAACTTGTTAATTCTGTCTTCTCCAATATGACCTAATCGAAGATGCCAAACATACTTTTATTTGGACCGTCTCTAGGGCGTTTATTAGTTATGGCATTTATATCAATTCTATTTTGCTTATTGACATTGGTAATCGCATTACCGGACATTGTAATGGTATAAAGATTGTTGGTTAATAAGCTAGAACCAACACATATTCTATTATGATAAATAGAACATACATCATCAACAAAAGAAAATTCATAATTCTCTTTACCCAAACGATGTATAGAGATGATGTTCCTAATAGCATTCTTATAATGCAAACAGTTCTTTAAAATCAATACATGTCCAGAAGGCAAACATAAACAAAAGGTCCCTATAGCTAATGCAACAACTCTTGCTCCATTAGCAAATGTCAAGACAATCTCATTTCGCCCTAGCATCTTGCTTATTTCCAGATTCTGCAAAGACATACAAATATGTGAAGTTGCAGCAGAATCTAGAACCCATGAGCTGGATTCAGCACTAACCATAAGATTAACTTCAATAAGCATAGATACCATACCTTCATAAGGTTGGTCCTTGGGCTTAACCTTCAAGCTTGTGAGGTATTTCCTACAGTTCCTCCTCCAATGCCCTCTGACGCCACAGTAATGACATTTCCCTTTATCAATCTTGGGTTTTGGTTGCACAACAGGTTTGATAGGCCTCTTCCATTTCTTTTTCTTCAAAATGATCTTACATTTTGAAGAAGAAGCCTTAGCCATAGCCACTACATTTGGTCTCGCGTTGTGCATTTCCTTCTCATAAACTACCAGCATGTTATGTAACTCAACAAGAGTTTTCTCCATCTTATGCATGTGGAAGTTTTGGACAAAACCAGAGAAGGAATCGGGTAAAGATTGGAGGATCAAATCCATAGCTAACTCGTTGTCCATAACGAGATTCAGCCTAGCCAGTTCTTCAATGTGCCAAATCATTTTCAAAGCATGATCATTAACAGATGATCCTTCAGCCATCCTCATACGGTACAATGCCTTAGATATCTCATATCTAGAGGTTCGACTATTCTCATCAAAGTATTCCTTTAAGTGCAAAATGATCGACCTAGTATCTTCCATAGATTCATATTTCTTCTATAATTCATTGTTCATTGAAGCAAGCATATATAACCTAACTTTTAAGTCATCGTCACGTCACTTATCATAAGTGACACGTTCCTCTTGGGTCCCACCCTTAGGAAAGGAGGTTGGCATCGTTTCATCAAGCACATACCCAATTTTTTCTGAATTGAGAACAATTCTCAAATTCCTCACCCAGTCAGTGAAATTGGGTCCAGTCAAACAATTCTTGTCAAGTATAGAAGCGAGAGGGTTTATGGTCACCATTTTTCAGAGTAATAATATATCTGTTGCAGAAAATAAATTGTTAGCCGTTGTACTTTTCATAATAACTATTTCATTTTGGTCTTTAAATGAAATAGATCCTCCCACTAAATTTATATTCGAATCCCATACTCCTTAAGATGGGAAGCGGTAATCTTTGTTAGGTAAAGATTACTAGTGGGGATTGGAGTCCCACTAGCCCAAAGTCCATCTCACCTAACAGTTATTGGTGTTCTATGAACTTAGTGAGTGAACCAGCTTGTTCAACGCATCATATGCGAGTCCCAATCATAACTTTAGCCTCTAGACCATGAAAGCTTCACCTAACAGTTATTGGAAATCATTTGGCTCCAACCCCACAACATCATATGTATAATGGAGTGGTCCAATATTATGAATGATAATTAACCCCTATGTATCCATAGCCGGTCAATTAACCACAATAATATTGGATCAAACCACGACGATGGAAGGCCACGAGTCTGAAACCCGTTTCAACTTAATATTATTAATAAGGAGATTTTGGTCGTTATAAATGGTCTCACTTTGCACATTAACCGATTTAACATGCACGATAACATAAACACAATAAATAAATAGATATCACATAAACATCTATCCTATGTGGTGATCATGGAATTATGGTTCAATGGGTCTCGAGCCAATGAGACCCATTTAGCCATTTTAATGTTTTAATAATATGGACCTGCTCTTCACTTTTTCTTCAATCTTTGAACTCTTCAAAGACGGGCCCGAGAGCTCATCGGTTTAATGGCTCCTCCTCTCTTGTAGTATTTACATCAACAATTAAAATACTAAACTATACTAAAATTACATATCAAGAAAAATTAAAATAAAATAAAAGGAAGGGCGCAGCCTCCATTTAATAATTACATCCCCAAAAAGAATACCTGTAATCATCATACATTCATCCATACAACAATCACAACAATTAGGGATTTTTCCATGATCACCACTCTTCCTTACGAGCCATAAATTCAAAATTTAAAGCTCTAGAAGGCATGCATAAAATTATGCATATCATTTGCAAAATATAAACATAAAGTATAACAAGTTACGGATTTTTCATTCAAAATTGATTTAGTTCTAATTTTTGCTTAGTTGATTAAATTTATTACATAAATTAATCAACTTCTATAGGCCACATATGAGCAAGAGAACCAATTCTCTTAACAAAAATAAATTGGCCATTAAAACGCAAAAATATATTCGAACTATAAATCAATTAAACGCACGAAAACGCCTAAGGTTGGCTCGATACCACTGTTGAGGTTTCATGAATCATGTACAAGAAAAATTAACAAAAGGAACGCAGCGGAAACAAAGATATATTTTATACATGATTCACCTAAGGCGTTGTTCGTGCGTTTTAATCAAAAATCTAAACATAAAAGGGAGTTAAATGAATTACCTCTCGAAGTGTGCTTTAAAACGAATCGGTTCGGATGTTCTTCAGTTCAAATCCCATAAGTGTCGGACCTCTAGCTCAGACACACCAACAATGGACGTCGAATGAAAAGAGAACTTTCGGATATTCACCACTTCGATCGTGCTAGCAATCACATGGAAACAATCCGTTGTATTCTTGATGTATAATAGTCACGGCCCGAATGAGAGAATTGTTTTTCTTCCTCGTGTCTCGAAGACACAAGAACACACGCACACTCTAACTCAATTTTCAGCAACTAGCAGAACTTCATGGTTTTGTTCATGGTGAAGAACCGATCCGGAACCAGAAGACAAAAACACACGAAGTCTCTTTTTATTTTCAGCAGCCCATCATTTTTTTCCTCAAAACCGATTTTTCAATTTAAAATAAAACCGATCAGCAATGGTTTTGATCAATGGACGATTAGCAACCGTTGCTGATCGTCCGCCAAGCACGAACGATCGTGCATAGCGGTTGCTCATGCACGATCTTGGCATGATGGTCAGCGGTGCATGGATGGTCGGCAACCGCATGACCATCATTGCTTCGTGCATGTGCATGGATGGTCAGCAACCGCGACCATCATTGCTTCGTGCATGTGCATGAATTCGTGCACATGCATGAAGCTTCATTTTTTTTTTAGTTATTAAAAGGCATTAATTAATTAATTAATTAAACGGATAATTAATTAATCAATCCCTATTAAAAATAAAAGAACATATTCTTTATATGTACATTTGAGAATACATTAACATATATTTACATTGGGCATGTATGTGCATCATATGCAAATAGGCTCGTGACTATAATACAAATTAAATTAAATCTCATTTAATTTAATTTCAAATTGACTCAATTCGATTGTAGTAATTGCAAACACATTTGCAATTATATTTCTCTCTTGTTCCACATTATCCTAATTGTTTATGGTGTGTGACATCCTTAGGTTCATCACTAAACTGGTAGTAAGACTTGTACTAACACATTAGTACTCCCAAAAGAATTAAATTGTCCCAATTAATCTTTTAGGTCCTACAAGCCATGATTGACATCTAGTAATATGTCATGGCTACCCAGATAGTTTGAATGCTTTAAGAACATAATGAACCTGTCGACTTTGGCTACAGTGTAATTCAATCCCTCTGTCTTACTATGTCCCAATCAAACAAAGACCATGGAATATTTGTCAAGTCATTAATTCAATCATATGCACAAATCTAATTGACATGCATTTTATTCGAGATATAAACAATTTATTCTCGGTTACAACCCTGGCCGAGGATTTCAATGCAGTGTCACAATTAAATCCCATAAGACATCATTATCATACCTTGCATATAACAAGGAGACAGATTCCATATTGCGCACACATGTAACTTCGTATCTGAACAAACTATGACCATCAGGTATAAAGACGGATCAACGACCCGGCATTATGTGCACCCGTGAACCATAGTTGTTCAATACGCAAGTTAACACTGTGCCTTAGGTCTAAGGATTATTTACACAAGACCAAAGCATGAACAATTAGACATTGACCACGCTAAAAACTTCCATGTCGCTAATCGTTCCATATGCGTCACGTTCAGTGAACTTGTCTAATACAAACACCTGTGTTCTAACTCAGGCATCATAATACCCAATGACATGTGACTCATCATTCCCTTAAGTAACCAATACTTAATGACGAAGTTAAGAACACATCGATCTCAACAGGATTATTAATATCCACTCAATAATCCATCAATCGGGAATGATTTAAAGATTTAGTCTAACTATGAACCCGTCACATATATTCTTGACGTCTCAAGAATAGGTCTAGTTGCAACGATCTTATGGAATCATTCATAAATATAAAATAATTGGACAAATGAATAAATACACCATTGCCATTAATTAAATAATAATAATGAAAGTACAACTAAAATCCCTAATATGTAACTATTACATTGTAGCTTTAGGGCATACATCCAACACTATGCCGACATGCCTGGTTTAGACCCATCAATCCTTGAGCATTGTTTGCCTACTAATCCAGACGTGCCACCTAAGAAGCAGAGGCTGCGGAGAACTAAACCCAAGCTCTCGAAGAAGATGGAGGAAGAAGTAATGAAGCTATTGAATGAGAGATTCATTGAAGTCTTAGAATACCCTGAATGGGTGGCTAATATCATGTTGGTGATGAAGAAGGATGGTCAAGTTCGATTTTGTGTCGATTATCAGGATTTGAACAAAGCTAGCCTTAAAGATGATTTCCCATTACCTCACATAGATGTCTTTGTGGATAGTACTGCCGGATTTGAGATATTCTCATTTATGGATGGTTTTTTCGGGTACAACCGGATAAGGATGAAGGAGGAAGACAAGGAGAAGACTGCATTTATCACCCCGTGGGGAACCTTTCATCATAAGGTCATGCCCTTCGAACTCAAGAATGCAGGGGCAACTTACCAGCTAGCCATGGTAGCACTATTTCATGATATGATGCATCAGGAGATCGATGTCTATGTTGATGATATGATTGCAACGCCCCGACCCGGGAAAAGCCATGTCGAAACCTTGAAGAAGTTGTTCAATTGACTCCGTGAGTTCAAGCTTCGACTAAATCCCGCTAAATGTGTGTTCGGAGCAACATCCGGTAAATTGCTCGGATTCATTGTGAGCAATAAGGTGATTGAGATTGACCCATCCAAGGCTAAGGCCATATGCGAGTTGTAGCCTCCATCGACGGTGAAGGAAGTCCGGAGCCTGTTGAGGAGATTAAATTATATTGCTCGATTCATTTCCCAACTTTCTGAAACTGGCAAGCCGTTCTTCAAGCTCCTAAAGAAGAATGCATGAGTCAACTGGGATAATGAGTGTCGAAAAGCGTTCGACAAACTAAAGTAGTACCTGATGAATCCACCAGTTCTTGTCCCGCCTTTGCTGGGGCATCCTTTGATTCTTTACCTCACCATTCATAGTGAATCACTAAGGGCAATGTTGGCTCAAGAAAGTCCTATTGATGGAAGAGAACAAGCCATTTATTACCTGAGCAAAAAGTTCACTGTATCAAAACTGAAATATTATGATGTTGAAAAAGTCTATGTTGCATTAATGTGGGTATTGCATAGATTGTGACAGTACATGCTACATTATCAGACTTTTCTCGTGATTGAGAACAATCCTATCAAATACTTGCTTGATCAGCTAGCTTTGGTGGGTAAGTTGGCTAAGTGGCATATTTTAATCTCAGAATTTGATGTGCAATTCATGCCACAAAAGTCAATTAAAGGTCGAGTGATTGCTGATATATTGGCCAAGAATCTAGGAGTCTCAAATAATGATTACAGTTTCCCAGATGACCGTGTCTTGAATGTAAGAGAAGATTCATGGATAATGTTCTTCGATGAAGCCGTAAACCTATTAGGCTCTGGTACTGGGGCAGTTCTAATATCCCTAGACGGACAACACCATCTGGTAGCTGCAAAATTGATATTCCCATGCACTAACAATGTGGCCGAGTATGAAGCTTGCATTCTTGGGCTTCAAGCTGCAATCGAGATGGGTGTGGCCAAGTTAAAGGTATTTGGAGATTCAGCGTTGATCATACTACAGACCGTAGGTGAATGGAAGACTAAAGATGCCAAATTACTCCCGTACCATGAGTACTTAGAAGATCTGTTAAAGGAGTTCGAGGAAATTTCGTTCGAATACTTGCCGAGGTCTCATAATCAATTTGCGGATGCACTTGCGACCTTGTCATCTATGTTGCAAGTCACTGACGGGTTAGAAGTCGAGCCATTGAAAATACAGGTTTTGCCAAAGCTGGCTTATTGTATGATCATGACTGAAGAACTTGATGGAAAACCATGGTATTACGATATCATGAACCACATTAAAAAGCAAGAATTTCTCGAAGGAAACACTTAGGCCGATAGGAAGTACATCACGAAGATGACAATTTGTACAAGAGATCTTATAATTAAATCTTGTTGTGGTGTGTTGATGCAGCCAAAGCCACTCAAATCATGCAAGAAGTGCACAAAGGAGTATGTGGCCCTCATATGAATGGGCACATGATGGCTAAGAAGATTATGAGATTAGGTTATTACTGGCTCACACTAGAAGGTGACTGTATCCGGCATGTTTGAATTTGTCATCATTGCCAAATCCATGGTGATAAAATAAATGTTCCTGTGGAAGTTTTGCCTGTGGAAGTGGAGATTCCTTTTCTGAGAGTTTTATCCCAAGTGGGGTTGTTTGATGCAGAATGGTCGCAATAAAGACTTGAACAGTTAAACTTGATTGATGAGAAAAGACTAAAGGCTCTCTCTGCCATGGCCAAACTTATCAATAGAGAGTGGCAAGATCCTTCAACTGGAAGGTACGACCGAGACATTTCGAGGTAAACGATCTTGTTATACGGAAACTGTTGCCAATTTTTCGGGATCCCGGGGGGAAGTTCACTCCAAATTATAGTGGCCCATACGTGGTGAAGAAGATACTTCTTGGAGGTGCTTTGATCCTGACAGAAATGGATGGTCGTGAATTTTCCACCCCAGTTAATTCTGACACAGTCAAGAAATATTATCCATGATAGAATTTGCTATGTCATGTTTTGAATTGCAAGCATTTCTGTAATAAATAAATTGCCTCAATGAGTTGCAAATTCAATGGTCCAAATTTGTTACAAATCTTGCATGTTTTCCCTGATGAATTGTGTGAGATAAATTGAATGTGTCAAATGGGATACTTTGGAATGACGAAAGGCAAGCCTGATTCCATACACTTCATACACTAATCCTCGATGAGTTGTGTGGAAAGACTCCATACCTGCAAGGAAAAGGGTGATCTCGCAAAGGGTACATTAACCGAGGTGATGAAAGAAAGTTTCTTCCTCTACCCAAAACACTACAAGTATACCCATTATTTAGCCCTTTGAGCCCACACACATGAAGAGCTTTTTAAATTATCCCTGTCAAGGATCATCCCACATTGGGAGAAAATTTGAAATGAATGATAGGAATTTTCTTCACACTTGAATCAATCTTCGAGCATTTTTTTCTCAATATAACTTATACGGTAATTAAAGTGCCTTAGGATGACAAAGAGCAGTTCTTTCTCTATCATATACATTTTTATCCATTGCATAGCCCATTTGAGCCTATGAATTTGTTTCACATTAAACCTAGTTGGTGATCATCCCCCACACTAGGCAAGGCAAGAAAAACAAACCACTCAAGTAGCATGGTTTAGAATGCTAACAAAAGATGAAAGGCTATGCAAGTCCAAAGAAAGTAAGTGCAAAAAAATAAAGGGCATGAAAAAGCAATGTGCCTGGTAAAAGTAAGGCTAATGCCCAAAGAGAAAAAAAAAATCAAACACTTGATGTAGTGAGTCGTATCCCCAACAAGGCGGTACTAAAAAACTCAAATGTTGTTGTAATCAATTGAGTGGTGATGTGAAGGAAATTTTCGATGGTGGAGAAAAATTGGTGGAAATGTCAAGATGATCACCAACTTTGACCCCTTAAACACTTTTTGAGCCTGGCAATCATTTCGTTTCTCAACCCATGAACCAAGCCTATGTTACGTCCCTTGCAAAGTCTCTTCAGATTAGGACACTTGAATTAACGTAAAAGTTCATATGTTTGAAAGCATCGCTTGAAGAAGTGCGAGTAAGACAATTTCTGCCTCATTTCGTATGCTTTTTGACTTGTAAACCCCAAGATAATTGCGAAATGTCATTTTTCAATAGCTTCGACTCAAAGTCTTCCTTTGTTAAGCCGTTGACCAAGCCCGCATTACGGTCCCTATTAAAGACCTTTATATTGGTAAAGGTCGTACCACCTGCGAGATTGCTTAGACCCTTGTTTGGCATGACAACGGTGAGATAGAGCGATTGTCGAAATCCTGCATCAACGATTAGGATGAAATGGCCATTTTAATGAGGATGACTGAAAAGTCCTTTCAAACTGAAAGATCCTTCATTTGACACATCCATGAAACTCATGTGTTTAGATTGGAATATTCTTTTGAAATCATTCCCAATGGGAATTAGGTGATGCAAGATTGATAGAAATCATCACACATGAATCTCACTTAAATTAATGCATGTTGCTTCTCCTACTATCACGTTTTACAGGAGATATATCTCCGATGATTAGAGATGTTACCAGGTAAGTATATCTCTACCCATTCCTTAAATACTTGTCATTGCACAGGTATTCCTCCTTAAGTGCACCGACACTCGACTTGATCGAGCTGTCCCCCAAAGATCTTTCTCTAGATTCAGTCTGATTAAGGCGACCGAAGAAAGGTTCGGGTCCTAGCTAAGCAAAACCTCATGCTAGGCAACCATAAAAAGGTACGGGTCCTAGACACAACCAAACACTGCAATACTGAGCGACCGTAGAAAGGTACAGGTCTTAGGAAAGCAGTTTTCTTACAAAGTCTTGTTGCTATTTTGGGCGACCGTAGAAAGGTACAGGTCCTGGACATGTAACACCAACTATCTTGAATCACTTTACCCTCCTTGAAGGTAAGATATTTTAAGTAGGTTCCTTTGACATCTCAATCTAGATCTAGATGTCTTACTTATTTTCATCTAAACATTTCATTTTGGATAAGAATGTTTTTCAATCTTTCTTGTTATACCTTAGTTTGGATCTAGGTATTTTGAGCTCCAAAATTTTGACATCTTAGTCTGGATCTGGATGTCTTAATTCTTTTCATTGAACATTTCACTATGGACGTGAATGTTTTTCGATCTTTCTTGTTATACCTTAGTCTGGATCTAGATATTTCGAGTTTTTAAAAAAAAAAAAAAAATCTTGACATCTCAGTCTGTATCTGGATGTCTTAATTCTTTTCATCAGAACATTTCACTAGGGATGTGAATGTTTTTTGATCTTTCTCATTATACCTTAGTCTGGATTTAGGTATTTCGAGTATAAATTCTTGACATCTCAGTCTGGATTTGGATGTAATGATTATTTTCACCAAACATTTCACTCTGGATGTGAATATTTTTTAATATTTCTCATTATAACCTTAGTTTAGATCTAGGTATTTCGAGTTCCAAAATCTTGACATCTCAGTCTAGATCTAGATGTCGTAATTCTTTTCGTTAAACATTTCATTCTGGTTATGAGTGTTTTTCAATCTTTTTCGTCATACCTTAGTTCGAATCTAGGTATTACGATAAACACTAGACTCTTCAAGGAACCTGAGACCGGGTACTTGTGGAGTAAATGAAGATTTACCCTGTACCTCTGCTTTACTGTGCTAATTGGTAAGTAACTATGGGTACGTTCTTTCCTTTCGCATCATGCATTTGCATAGCATTTCCGTGCATCATAAAAATTGCATCTTAAAAATGGAATTTATTTTCCAAAAAAAAAATCATTCAATGCATGGGCATGTTCAAAATTTAGGTATCAATTTGTCTTTGAAGGCAACATTTACGAGCTCACTTTCAAAAGGGGCAGCTGTTGACACCTAAATTTTGGCAACCTAATCATTCCTTCATTGCATAGAAAATAAGGGACTAAAATTTAGCCGTTAAGCAAAAATATTAAATTAAATTGCTTAGCATATAGATATTAGGGGCATATTTCATTTAAGTACACATTTGTTGAGCCTTGGATGGAAATGCAGACAACCTTATGACTGCCAAGGATGAAGATGGGAACACAATCTCACAGCTGGCTGCAACTTCAAAACAGCTCCATTCCACTGGGCAGCAAAACGGGGCCAAGCTCATTAAAAGACTATGATGACCGCACCCTTTAAATGCCGGAGTTCTAATTCTATTAAGTGAAAGTTTTGACCCATTGAACCATGCAAAAATTCTTTCAATTTTGTGTGAGCACAAGATCTTCAGTAATTTGGGAAAGAAAACAATAGAGTATGGTTGATTTGGTGAGTCACAGGGAAACAAAATAAAAAGGGCAGATTGGCAAAAAACAGGAGGCGTGCGCATCATGAAATAAAATAAAGACGAAACTCGATTCTCACTATTCGAAGTTGGAGCAATATTCGGTCAATAAAAGAAACAGGAAATAAAGAAGTATCGGCTTATATATGCATGATATGCAAGGATTAGAAGAAGGAAAGTGGATTTTGGGCTTTCCTTTTACCAGCCCTAGCCGTTCCCTATAAAAGGAGAAAACCCTTTTGGTCAGCCGAGGGGGGGGGGGATCGCAGAATACAGAAGAAAGAACACACTTGAGAGAGAACAGAGAGAAGGAAATCCAATCTAGCTCTTGGCCGCACCCACTCCACGGCCAGACCTGTGGCCGTGCCTTTATCGCCATCACTACTACATCGTGTTGCTGCCCTACTGAGGTGTCGACGATGGCCAAGCCACTCCCTGCACATGTGCCACCTAAGAAGTCAACCGAGTCCGAGCTGTTGCATCCAACCGCGTTGCTGCTTTGGTTTTGTTATTGCTGTGCATTGGTGCCGTTGCTACCTGACCACCGTCGATCCACCACCATTGAACGCTACCCCACTGAGTTAGCGGTCTTTTGTGCTTTTATTTTCAGGTTCCCGCAAGTCCCGGTGTCACTTGCGTACACCTGAGTTACATTGGTGACCAGCCCTGGACGTTCAAATCTTCACGCCAACAACCCTCCTTTTTGCTGTTCAAGTCTTCTGGTGGACGTCCCCTTGCTGTGTTGGTCAACTTTATGAACTTGTCAGGCCAAATCAGTGAAGTATTAGCCACCGTTCAAAATTCACTATTACTTATTGAGCGAGGTATCGTCATTGAGCAACACGTAACCTTGAACCGCCACTCGTGAGTCATCCCGCCATCCGTCGTCGCACCGAACTTGACAACATGGTCCATGTGACACTAAATATGAGGTAAGAATCTCTTTTAATTTGATTTTCATATATCCTTATTGCCTAATTTATTGGATTATCTCGTATGAATATTTAAATGATACCATCATATCCACAAAATATCGATTAGCCTTTTAAATTGAGAAATCTTCCTAATTCGCAACATACATATGATTGACGGTCCAATTTCACACTCGAAATATGACCCGCAATCGTACGGAAAAATCGCCAATCCGATCTCACGCTTGAAATACGATTCGTGATTTTATTTAAAAATTGGCCAATCCGATCTCATGCGTGAGATAGGATTCGTCAATTTATTTCCCAAAATTAAATGGACATGGATGATATCTTGCTTGATTTGTTGCCGTGCTGTTCTTGATGCCCTTATTTGTTTCCTCCCGTAAAAGAAAAAAATATTTGAGTTAGATTAGATGCATGTTAGCATATTACTTGTTTTAGGTTATTTTGCATGTCTAGAATAAGAAATTTATTTATTTCGAATTTCTTAAATAAAAAATACCAGAAGCATAAATTTAGGATGTTAGATTTTCGTTTCACTGGTTTAAATTGCATGTTAATTATTTGCCAATCTCAATTTCGATTTTTTATTAAAAAACAAAAAAAATAACAAAAAGAAGAAAAAAAATGAGAATTAGGGCATTCTTTTCACGTTATTGCATATTATGATAAAATTGCACGTAGTTTAATTTTAGATAATATTTTCTAATTTATTATAAGTTTAGATTATGTTTTTTAGATAGACTGCATCTTAGGATAGACATTTCTAAGTTAAAATAACATATTGGTTAAATTAGGGTTTAGCTTGACTTAATCCTTAATCTAAGTTGGATAAAATCTTAATCTAGCTAGATAATTTTCAAATTTTTCTAATTTCGAATTTCATAAAAAAAAATACAAAAAAATGTCTTAGAATAAATTAGTTTCATTTTCTAGGATAGATTCATGTGCATGTCATATAGAATTAGATTCATGAAATGCATGTCATTTAGTGATTGTTGGTAGGTCCATTAGAAATTGATTGTCATTAGAATTAGGTCATTTAGTTATATTACATTGCATAAAGCTTTATTCTCATTAAATAAGTAAAAAAAGAAATTGCATGTTAATTAGAAATCATATCTAGGACCGTCGATGTGAATTATGATCTAACATTGCAAATGCTTTCGTTGCTATGAGGTAAGTCCTGCAATTTATTCATTACTTTTCTTGGATGTTAAATTGATGGTTTGCGCACCCACATGATAACCTCGCATGTTAGGGAAATAGATTAAAATCAATTCGAGCTGCCTACCAAACATTCTTTTTCAAAATAAAAAAGAAAGGTATTGAAAGGGCGTTAGAGAAATTTAACGTAATCAAATCCCGTACCCAAAATCTCTGGTTTGTAGAAGTGAAATAATTCTCCCATTATTTTTCTTAGGTGTCTAATCAACCTACCATAAATTGATTAGTGGCGACTTCATTTTGCATGCTAGATATTTGAACTTAAGTCACGAATTGGTATGGGCTTGGGAGAGCCCGAGTTAAGTTTAGACTTAATAATCCATTAGCCAAACCCTAGGTGGTTCACATCCAAAAATTTGGTCGCAATACTCAAGAAGAAGGAATCCCTTCTCCACCTGTAGGCACAAAAACAGGGGGAGATGTTGAGAAAATAGGAACTTCTTCTCCTCTTTTTTGCGAGTGATGGTATCAATCGATCTCCTGCACACCCATAACATGTCTATGCTTCTCAATTTCTTGAAGCTAATATTGAAGAATCTACTCCGAGTCATGGCACTAGACAAGTTGATGTTCCCTTCTCTCTTAAGTCTCCTCGAATTCAATTTGCTGAAGCTAGTGCGCAAACAGGACCAAATGTTGACTATCTAAGGATGATAGAGCTTCTTTTAGAGGTAAAGGCTCAGCAATACGCCATGGAGATTGAGATTCAAAAACTTCATACTGCGTTGAGATCCTCTTCTAATTTTTGCATAGAAAAGGTACGGTCCTTAGATACTCAGGTACAGACTTTGAATCAACAAGTATCTCAGATTATGGCCAAGAATGATCAGACTCTTTAGATTCTCAAGTCTATTCAGACTCAAGTCGAGAATGTTCTTCACTAGTGCCAGAAGGTTGAAGAGGCAGTGCAGTCCATGGGGGATTTCAAACTAGTTCGAATTCCAAGACAACCTTGATTCCTTTTATCTCTTTTCTATTTTGACTTTCTCCACTTTTTACTGTTGACAAAAAGGGGGAGAATGTGCAGATTTAACCTTTTGAACTTAACTCTTTGATTTGAGTTTGTTTGATGTTTTGAATACCTTATACTCTACAGCAACTTTTGTGGTGATGTTTATGGATGTGGATGTTTAAATCTTGATGTGTGTCTAATTTTTCAAGATTAACATGTTTTCTGTGGTTGCAGAATCGATGCTATCCAGATCCTTAACTAACTATTTTTATAAGATATCATGTACTGCTAAGAGTTGTTTTACAGGTTATAAATCTTTAAATTTATAGGGAAGTTTTGTCACTATAAAAAAGGGGGAGATTGTTGGAGAAAACTACTTTGATGTTTTGAAGTTGACAAAACTTATTTAAAGCTTATTCTGAAGATTTCCAAACTTTTGTGTCAAAGTCTGAAAACTCTTAGACTTTGTATCAAAGTCTGCTCACTCTGACAAATTTCAAACTAAATGAAAATGAAGGATGAAGACTTTTTCAGATAAGAGATTATCTTTCTTTCTTCAAGGGTTTGGTTCGTGTGGATTATATATGGTCTTATGGTTGGAAATATCACCTACGAGATTGAATATCTTTATTGGAATCAATTTAGATACATCAAATCTTTTTGGAGGGCAAGTAATTTTGGAAATAATCTAATTGTGGAAACCAAGATCCTGATTGTATGGGCAAACAGGATGAACAAGCGTTTATTACAATCTTCAAATGACTCGAGATCTCCTTGATTGATTATGTCCAATGGGTTGATTGGAATAATTCCTTTGGAAAGTGCCAACAGTCGAGAAGGCATGAAGGAGTATTTACGGAAGACTCTCCAGTTGTTCGAGAGAGTGCGTGAAAGAGAAATTCCAAAATCTAAAGCTTCCCATTCTCTTGTTACTTCTTACACTAAGCTCAAAGTTGTATTCAAAAGACAGGAGCTTATAGTGTGACTTCGTGAGAGAGCAGTAGAGACTCTTCAATGTGAAGTCGAGATCGCAAGATTGTAAGTTCTCTTTTGATTCATAGTGGAAACCAGCTAGAAGGCTGTCGGCATGGGAGAGTGGACGTAGGCTCAATCTAAGCTAAACCACTATAAATTCTGTGTTTATATTCTCTTCCTTGAACTTCTTTATTTTGTTCGTAGTTCTATTTAACTGCTAAAGTCTGAACTTGCTTAAAGTCTGTTGTTCTTCAAGCTCAGTTTCAAAAGTACAATATTTTTACTGTTCTTTGTGAAAAATTGTCTTCACACCTATTCACCCCATCTAGGTGTTCATACTAACACTTACAAAAAGTGACCAAAATTAGAATATGATCAATTACGTTGGCAAATGTAACAAGAGATGACACCTGTTGATACCTAAATTTTGGTGTCTCGGTCATCCATTTATTGCATAGAAAAATTAGGGATTAATTTTTAATCCCTAAAACAAAAAAAGAATTAAAATTGCGTGATATATAGTTTTAGGAGCATTATTAATCATTGCATTTGCATTGGACCAGTGACGGATGGTTTTGAACTGATGGTTCCAAGCTTTAATTTGACAACTTGGACTAAGCCCATGAAGAGAGAGAATTAGCTCGAGCCTGTTGTTCTCTGATGACTGAAAATTGACTTATCAAGAATGGCAATTTGATATTTTCGATGATGTGGCAGTGGACTTTTCATGTATTCATGTAATCTATTCAGATATTCTCAGTAAGGGCAAACGTGGAAAGGAGATATTGCGAGCTCATCTTTGCAAAGTTTGCAATGCGAGGAAACTCTATAATGATCTTGAATTTTTGGCAATGCTCGACCAATCTGTGGGCTGGTATTTGGGTTAAAGAAATAAAATCGGTGGAGAATATTCATCTTGCATGTCCAATGAGGAAAGATACAAGCATATGCATGAAGGAAATTCGGAACAGAAAAGATTAGCATGAGAAGAGAATATTGCTTCATTGAAGGCACATGGATTTGCAAAGAAAAGGTATACCCCTGCGGAGAAGGCATTCGGTCAATGAGGAAAAGAAAAGGAAATAGAATATATTTTAAAGCATGCACAGAAGGAAACAAAATATGCTTTCTTTCCTTGGCCGTTTACACCCTTTCACTACTATAAATGGACTCATTACAGGACAAAGAGAATAGGGGCCACACACAATTGAATACATGGCCATACACTGAATTGAGGGAAAAATCGCGAGGTTTCCGTACAGAGTGCTCGTGAAAGTGAGAGTGAATAAAGAGGCTAAAAAGGCCACGCTTAGTCCATGATTAGAAGAGAGCCCCACATACGCACGATGTTGATCCACTTGCCGATTCTTTACAGCATCGGGAACTGCGACACCTCCTATTGCCGGACAAGGAGTCCCATACAAAAAGCCAAGTTCTCGGCAAACCTGATTTCTTCGATGATTAACAGTTATCGTTTCCGATCCCTGTCGCCTCTTGTCGACACGACAAATGGCTTCTTGCTGGATTGCCTGACGACGCCGTTGCTTTGCTATCCAAACCGTGACGACACCGGCCCATGCCAGCAGCCCCGCAGATCTATGACGAAGCTGCTACTTTCCCTCGATCCGGCCACGTTTCTGTTTTGCAGGTTCATTGAAGGAATCTTTGGCCGAAGCACAACCCCGCGATGTACACAGCTGGCCAGCCGAGTCCACTATACACCGCCAAGATTTGGTCGTGAGATGAGCCAAGCCAATTGACACCATCAGTAGCCTCGTGATGAGCTGTAGCTTCCCAAGGACAAGTTGTTCCGATCTACCCCCGCTTGCTCGATGTCGACCCTGACAATATTGTAATCCACCGCCCATGGACGTCGCTGCTCCTTCTATTGTCCATTGCATTGATGAGGGCTGATCTGATTGGGATCCACCCCGACGACGAAGTAGATCAACCACCCTGTCGCCCCCTAGTTGTTGTAGCTATTTCGAGCCACTCCCGGTGGCGTTCGAATTCTTCAAGGAGTCCCAGGCTTCCACCTGTTCATGTGAATCCACGTGCTTGACCAACATCCGAGGGACCCGAGAACTAAGAGTAAAAAAATGGATTAAGTGGAGACCGATTTTTCATCTCTATCTGATATCTATATTCCACTAAGTTTTGACTTTCTTCCCCAAGATCCATTTATGTTACATGTAAAACATGCTCGAAGAAATAATAGAAGAGAGTTCGGAGTCCTTACCCTCGGCGAGTTCTAAACTGATCAAAGCTTTTCGGTGAAACCCACCATCACCTTGGCTAGCCAAGCACCCAATGATCCCTCAAGCATCATCCATAAGCCGTGATCCAGTTCGATTCCGATCCAGATTACGCATATTCGAATTAGGTAACAATCTTTATCCAATTCAAATGGAATATTTCATTCCTCAATTCAGATTGATTGTCATCTGATACGTGATAAGCATATCCAATTAGGGCTTATTGATAAAGTTGATTTAATTACTAATTTGATTTGTAAAAATATCAGATCATTTTTATTTTAATTATTTAAACTTATTATCGGATAATTGCGTTGCCTGAGATTGCGATAATCCTTAATTTGAGCCATGAGACAACGGATCTTTTTTATTTTATTTTATTATGTTTGATTCTGAGTAAGTGTCTTATCAAGATAATGATATCCATTCATCTAAGACACGAGATGAGGGATTATTTTTCTAGATATCGTAATCTTTTATTTGAATCTTCATTGATATCTTGAAAGGTTTTGAAATTTTAGATAGAATTGCTTGTCACATCCCAGATTTTCAGTTCTATTTTTTATCGAATAAATCGGGGGTTTCATTGACGCACCTATAGGGCTATTCTCGGAGCCGATCACTCTCGAGATAACTAGCCTATCTAGGGAAGCCATTAAGGAATTTTACGGCAAAAGACTTGAGAATTAGACCAGGAATCGACTTATCGACCATGCTCATCTTTAAAGGCAATCACAGCATAATATAAAATTGATTTGAAATTAGAGATAGATCGGTTCAACTAAGATATATGGCTAATCCTGGGTGACACCACAAAATTGGAAAATTCTCGTCGGCCGGCACTAGACTGATTTCTCTATTGTTTTGGTACCCTGTGTCCGTATTTGAATCCTCGAAATTTTCACAACAATCGAGAGTCGCCAATGTGTTGACTGGGTTCATAGTGGCTCGAAGAAAATCGACCACGGGTCATTTGTACTAAAAATTTCTGAAAACTACCCGGTAGAGTAGAGTAATTAAATTAGTGCCTTATCAATGCATGTTAGGCAAACGGTTAGTGATATTAGCAAGTAGATTCGTGTTATTATTTATTGAACGAGTCTCGGGAATTTTTCGGGTCCGTTTTGGCTTCCAATTAGGCGTTACGGACCTAAATCGGATTTATTGCATTTATTTAATAATTTCCGTAATTATTTATTTATTTATTTACTTTCCGGAAATTAGGCTAGGATAGCCGACGACCGAAATTTTATGCTGATTATTGTGGTGCAGTCCATTTATTTATTTGAGCGTTGATTTGTGCTAAATTGAATTAATTATGATTTTAGGATTTTATGCCTAAATTATTCAATATCGTAATTGATTGGGAAATAACCGAGCGTCAGTCTACAGCGCCAACAATATTTTGATGGGCTGTATAAAGTGGTGAAAAAGAATGTTGTATTACGTGGCTCGGTGAATAAGTATATCACCTTGGAGAATGCACGTGACTTATTGAGTTTGTACATCACCTCGGAGAATGCACGTGGCTCGGTGAATAAGTATATCACCTTGGAGAATGCACGTAGCTCGGTGATTAGACATGTCATCTTAGAGAATACACGTGACTCGGTGACAAGTACATCACCTTGGAGAATGCACGTGGCTTGGTGACTAGATGTATCATCTGGGAAAAATGCATAGTATGGGTTAAAATAACCGGGAGATGGACTGATTGATATGTAATCGGCTAAGTCGATTGATCAATGATTTGATCTGATGTTGTGAACTGATTGATTGATGTGATATAAGGCATCTGTAAATAATGTTGATTTTCATGATGGAACTGAGGCCAAGGTAAGTCCTCTGACTCGTGTTGTGCTTAGGCAGCCCTAAGGTGTATTGGCTTCCTAATCGGGTCTTAGGAGGTAGAATTTGCTGAGACGTAGTCTCACCCCATTGTGGAACAACATTTCAGGTCCTAAATGGCAACACCTCTACCTCCTCATCCTTCAATGTATTTTGGTCTTCCCGAAGAGGTCACCGAGATAGGATATCACTTCCCAATACACCCCCACTCGAAAGGTCTAGAGTATGTTTTGGTGAAATCCACCGTCTAGGTCGATGTAGGTAGAGACGGCCTGGTGCCCCACGAATATAGGTTGTGGTATCGTCACTACCATGATGCGCGAAGAGAGGGTCCTGTACCGAAGGGTGATGTGCCTCTGTTCATCTTAGAGGCAACATTTAGAGAACGGACTGCAAATCCCAAGGATGGAGCGGTGGTCAATGCAAAAGATCCTAAGCTCAAGGGTGAGCTTGATACTCCAGTGTACTCAGCTGGGGGCGCTAACTAGAGTGATGAAGAAGGAGAGATCGTCGAATAGGATGAGGAATAGGAGGAAGAGCCTGGAGGAGAACCGGAAGAGGAACCGGAAGAGGAACTTGAAGAAAGACCGGAGGAAGAGCCTGAAGAGGATGATCCCGAAGAGGATGATCCCAAAGAGGAACCGGTGGAGGAGTTGGAGGAGCATCTAGAGGAGGATCCAGAGTATGACCCGGATGAGGATTGAAACCCCCATCCTATTTTGCAAACTCTGAGTTGTGATCTCATGTGTGATAGATCCACTTTGTTAATAGTATTGTAATACATACTATGAGGTTTGCTTGTATAAAAATGTGATTGTGGTTTTTTAGGTGTGAAAAATATAGCCCTACTTTTTTATCTCATTGTTTTATTGTTTGGGGATTATTTATATGCTTCTGCATGCGTATTAAAATAAAAAGGGTCGGCAATGCATCCTGGGACGTCGCTAGAAATCGACCAAGTGAGGGATAGGCGCGCGCTCGAGGATTAGAGCGTGACATCCCCGTTTAAGTGGTATCAAAGCAATGGTTAGGGATTGGAGTGATAAGATGCGATGGACCATGGGATAGTGGTAGGAAAGACATTTAAATTCATGCTGGTGCATGTCAATGATAGTTGTGTGATAAAATTGTTTGTTGTATGTGTATCGCTCAGCTTCTAATCCAGTGTAGATTTGGAAGACAGGTTTCAGTAGAAAAGACTAAACTATGAGCGAGCCGGAGCAGTGAACTCCGAGTAAGAGAACTATTAGGCCCACGGCTCGGGTTAGATCGCTGACCAGGATCGGTATCCGAGGAGGCAAAGCTAGGGCACCGGCACAAGCCAGTGCCAGCGGAGTAACACCACCTCCTGTTGATGCTGGGGTTGTAGTCCCAGGTGATCAAGGAACTATTGGGATCACCCAAGCCTTAGATGCCATGCAAGAAATGATGGGGCAGCAGGCCCGAGACTAGGCTACCGCCATTACCGCTGCTGTTGAAGTTGCCACCACTACCGCTACCAATGCTGCTGCAGCTGTAGTCGCACCTATCGCTGCACCTACCGCAACACCTACTGCCACGCCTACCGACATTCAACGTGAGAATGTGGCAATGCAGAGAGAGAGGCTAATCCACAAGCTAGTAGAGCAATTTCTGAAACTAAACCCGTCGAGGTTTACGAGTACTAGAGACCCCGAGACTGCCTTAATATGGATACAAGATTTGGAGAAGGCCTTTACACTCCTGATGTGCACTGAGACAAAGAAGGTAACCCTGGCAGTGTATCAGTTGCAGGGCAATGCCAACACCTGGTGGAGAGCCACTAGAGAAACTGCATTTCCAGGAGAAGTAGTCTCGCCATGGGATGCTTTCCTCAGGGCATTCAACGAACAGTATTTCTCAAAGAGCGCCAGAGAATAGAAATTGGAAGAGTTTCATCGTTTTCATCAAGGGACGATGACCGTTGACCAGTATGGAGTCAAGTTTGCGAAGCTATCTCAATACGCTCCACAGCTGATTGAAGATCCTGAAAAGAAAGCTCGAAGGTTCAGAAATGGCCTTCGACAAGAATTGAGACAGCTGTTGGTGCTGCTTAATTTGATTGATTATCAAGAGAGTTATCGTCGAGCACAGCTACTCCAAAGGAGTCTGAATGAACAAGTCCCCTCGTCTGGATCGAGGTTTAATTCTCATCAAGAAGGGATTCGCCAAGGAAAGAGGCCCATGCCTGGAGGTAAATTCCAAGTCTCGCCCAACAAGAAGGGTGGATTTGGTAGGTCAATGCCCAGTAAAAGTGAAGCATGTCGCTTTTGTGGAAGGCGACACGGGTCAGCCCCGCGCCCATCTAGGCTGGGAGTGTGTTTTGAATGTGGCCAATAGGGCCATATAGCTAGAAATTGTCCTAGGCGACCAAGAAGATAACCTCAATTACCACTGCCACCGCTGATGGGCTAGATTAGGGGATATGCGCCTCAGAACGCGCGAGAATGAGGTCAGCTAACCAGTTCAGGGCACAGTGTATGCCATCACACAAGGTCAGGCAGAAGCTGTGCCTAACGTGATCACAGGTATGGTTTCGCTGAACGACCATCCTGCTTACACTTTATTCGACTCTAGAGCAACTCATTCCTTTATTGCCGAGCAATATGTTAAGCTGTTAGGATTAAGTCCTATATTGTTGGAGTCGGCAGTCTACATATCTACACCACTGAAGGATAAAGTTATTGCTACTTTGGGTTGTTCTTGTTGCAAGTTAGCGATTGGTGAACGAGTGGGGAAAATAGACTTATTAGTCCTAGCCATGTATGACTTTGATTTGATAATTGGCATGGACTGGCTCACCAAGCAATGAGCTAAGATGGACTGCTATCGCAAAGCGATTCAGTTTAACCCATTAGAGGGTGAGAGTTGCAAGTTTGTCAGAAATCAAGGAGGACCCTCGATTGTCCTGATCTCGTCACCAGAGGCAACTCGTCTATTAGACGAGGGTTGTCAAGGTTTCCTGGCAACTGTCATGGATACGACAGTTTTGGAGCTAAAGATGGAAGACATTACTGTAGTGCAACAATTTTCAAATATCTTTCCAAAGGAATTGCTAGGATTGCCACCAGAGAAAGAAATTTAATTCGTGATCAAGCTAGCACCCAGGACAGAGCCAATCTCTAAGGCTCCTTACCGGATGGCGTTATCTGAGCTGAAGGAACTGAAGGAGCATACGCAAGAGCTTTTGGATAAAGGATTTATTCGTCCCAGTGCATCACCTTGGGGAGCACTAGTTCTGTTTGTAAATAAGAAAGATGGTTCGTTGCGCCTGTGCATCAACTATCTACAACTCAATCAAGTAACGATCAAGAACAAGTATCCATTGCCGAGGATCGATGACTTGTTTGATTAGTTACAAGGAGCGTCAATATTTTCAAAGATCGAATTAAAAACAAGATATCATCAGCTGAGGATCAGGAAGGAAGATGTTCCTAAGTCAGCATTTCATACTCGGTATGGTCACTATGAGTTCACAGTGATGTCATTCGGGTTGACGAATGCTCCTGCTGCCTTCATGGATTTGATAAACGGAATATTCAAGGAATATCTAGATCAGTTTGTGATCATGTTCATCGATGATATTCTAGTGTATTCAAGGAGTGATGAAGAACATGAGAGTCATTTAAGACTAGTGCTTCTGATACTGAAAGTCCATCAACTGTACGCCAAGTTTAGCAAGTGCGAGTTTTGGTTGACTCATGTTGCTTTCTTAGGTCATGTGATTTTAGGCAAAGGAATCTCTATGGACCCGAGCAAGATTGAAGCCGTGATCAACTGGCTAAGACCAACTAGAGTGACAGAAATAAGAAGTTTTCTGGGTTTGGTAGGTTATTACAGATGGTTTGTGGAAGGGTTCTCATCTTTAACATCGCCACTGACAAAACTCCTGAAGAAAGAAGAAAAAATTGTGTTGATAGACAAGTGCGAGACTAGTTTCCAAGAGCTTTAGGAAAAGCTGACTACTGCACCTGTGCTGACGATTCCATCTGGTCCTAGACGATTTGAGATCTATAGTGATGTATCGTTCAAAGAATTGAGTTGTGTACTGATGCAACATGGGCGAGTTGTTGCATATGCCTCCTGTCAATTGAGGCCTCATGAAAAGAATTATCCGACGTATGACTTAGAGCTCGCGGCAATTATCTTTGCCCTGAAGATTTGGAGACACTATTTGTGCGGAGAAAAATTCCAGATCTTCACGGACCATCAAAGTCTGAAGTACCCGTTCACTCAAAAGGAGTTAAACATGAGACAACGTCGATGGATATAATTACTGAAGTACTACGACTGTGATATTCTATATTACCCAGGAAAGGCGAACAAGGTCGCCGATACTTTAAGTCGAAAGTCTTCAGTTGCCCATATATTGATTAAGGAGTGGAACTTAATCGAGAGAGCTCGAGATTTGATGTTCAAGTTTGAGGTAGGCCACATTTCAAGTCTTACTCCAACCGACAGACCTAGATGTGTAAAAGATCCTGCAAGAGGACACTGAGAAAAGAAAGGCTGATTTTCAGGTTTATGATAAAGGAATACTAAGGTTCCGAGGACATTTGGTTGTACCTGACGATATGGAGCTTAGAGAGAATATTTTATCAAAAGCGCATTGTAGCAGTTACAGCATTCATCCCGGCAGTACCAAAATGTATCAGAATCTGCGTCAACACTATTGGTGGTCAGGTACGAAGGTGGACACAACCAAACATGTCGCTAAGTGTCTAACGTGTCAGTAGGTTAAAGCTTAGCATTGTAAGCCGGGAGAACTTCTGCAACCTCTCGAGATCCCAAAGTGGAAATGGGAGCATATTACAATGGATTTCGTGATCGGACTACCAAGGAGTCAAAGAGAAAATGATTCGATTTGGGTGGTAGTCGACAGAGTGACAAAGTCGATTCACTTCATTGCAGTTCAAAAAGACCTCAGTCTGGATAAACACGCAAATCTATACGTGCGTCAAGTGGTTCGTATGCATGGAGTGCTGGTTACAATAACTTCAAATAAAGACCCGAGATTTACTGTCACTTTTTGGAAGAGCTTACAAAGTGCCTTAGGTACCAAGCTTCAGTACAATACATCATATCATCCTAAGATGGATGGCCAATCTGAGAGAACAATTCAGACCCTCGAGGACATGCTGAGAGCTTGTGTACCAGATTTTAAACGAAGTTGGGAAGATCAGCTTCACCTGGTGGAATTTACCGACAACAACAGTTATCAGCAGAGCATCAAGATGGCTCCATTTGAAGCATTGTATGGCAGAGTGTGCAGGACACTAGTGTGTTGGGATGAAGTTGGGAAGAGGGAGATCACAGGCCCAAAGTTGGTCCAGCAATTAGTGGATGCCGTGGCAGTGATCAGAGGCAGACTAAAGACCGCTCAGAGCAGATATAAAAGTTACACAGACAAGCACCAGAGATCATTGGAATTCCAAGTTGGTGATCACATTTTTCTGAAGGTGTCACCAATGAGGGGAAATGAAAGGAAAACTGAGTATGAGATATGTAGGTCCGTTTGAAATTTTTGAAAGAATTGGGACCTTAGCATATCGTCTTGCATTGCCATCTAGATTGGCGCAAGTATACGACGTCTTTCACGTGTCGATATTAAGGAATTATGAGCCTGACCCGACCCACGTGCTCAATTTTGAAAAATTGGACGTGCATGACCGTGTGTCATACGTTGAAAGCATGGTTCAGATAGTGGACATAAAAGAACAAGTTCTACATACAAAGACCATACCGTTGATCAAAGTGGTCTGGCAACACCACGATACTGAAGGAGCGACATGGGAGACTGAAGAGTCGATGAGACAGTTGTACCCCTACCTTTTTACTTAAGTATTGTAATGGTTTAAATTTCGAAAACGAAATTTTTATAAGACTGGTAGAGTTGTGACATCCCAGATTTTTAGTCCTATTTTCTATCGAATAAATCGGGCATTTCATCAATGCGACTATAGGTTTGCTCTCAGAGCTAATCAATCTCGAGGTAACTAGCATATCTAGAGAAGCCATTAAGGAATTTTACGGCAATAGACTTGAGAATTCGACTAGGAATCGACTTCTTGACCATGTTCATCTTTAGAGGCCATTATGGCACAAGATAAAATCGATTTAAAATCAGAGATAAATTGGTTCGACCGAGATATGTGGTTAATTGTGGGTGACACCACTAAATTGGAAAATTCTCGTCGGCCGACACTAGACTGATTTCTCTATCATTTTGGTACCCTGTGTCCGTATTTGAATCCTCAAGATTTTCACAACAATTTAGAGTCACCAATGTGTCAAGTGGGTTCATAGTGGCTTGAAGAAAATCGACCACAGGTCATTTGCATTAAAAATTTCTGAAAACTATCTGGTAGCCTTGGTCACACTAAAAATGCGCCTAAGTGAGATTAACCACAAAATTGAGTCCAATTTCAGAAATTGAAGATTATAGCATATCACAATAAATTCTAGGAGTGCTGACTCAGTCTCAAAAGATTTTTCTAAAACTCAAGACTTTTTGGGAAAAAGTTGTCCTAAGGCCGTTTTTTATTCAGAAAAAGGCTGGGACCGTTTTTTATCACAAAATTGGGATGCAAGACGGTTCAATTGGTGAGGAAAAATATTTATTGGATTAAGGACTCGACAATGGGATTTGTTGAGGCTAAATGGGAATGGATTGTGTAGGAAATTAAGTCCAATTGAAGCCAAAACTCTTAGAATTCGTAGCTCCCCCCTTGCCTACCCAAAATGGACCATTTCAAGAGTCCAAGGGTGAGCCTTGGTGGCTGGATGAGAGCCAAGGAGCAGCTGGTGGTGGTAGATGGGTCAAGGGGACAATGGAATGGAAAATTTAGCCATGGTGGCCCACCTCTTACCCCTCTCTTCCTCACCAAGCAACCACCCGGCTCCACCCCTCTTCCTCTCTCTCTCTCTCTCTCGTTGCAGTGCAAAGACCGGAGGAGCCAGAGAAGCTACCATCCACACCGCACACAACCACCACCGACGAATCGCCGCTCGCCTCCGCCATTCGCCCTCCTCACGTGCGCCGCTACCTTGCTGCGGCACTGCCTCCCTCTTGCCCTCACCCCAGTCTAGCTGTTGTCTGTGACTTATGGAGCCAAGCCAGGGCCTGTCCAACCGCCATATGTGGCTGAGGAAGCCCGTCAGAGCCTCCGTTCAACTCACCAAGCACCCAAACCGCCTCCACCGTTCTTGCTTTGCCTAACCGAGCTTGTTTCCTCTCTATTTCAGCACAAAACAGAGGTTGTAAAAGTGGGTTTCCAGCACTGTTCTGGACTCGTTTGGAGGTAGTTCCGGGCCTCAAAACCTAGGCTCGCTTTGAGAAGAATTGTTCCCTGCGACGTTCCCGTCGGTTTGATCCGAACCATTCGTTAAACAAGTGAGTTTTACTCACTAATCCCTACTTAGTAGGCTAATGATGCTTAGGGATTGTTTAGATTTAATTAAGTGTGATTAGGTGGATAGATTAGAGTAGAGTAATTAAATTAGTGCATTATCAATGCATGTTAGGTAAACAGTTAGTGATATTAGCAAGTAGACTCATCTTATTATTTATTGAACGAGTCTTGGGAATTTTCGGGTCCGTTTCAATTTCCAATTAGGCATTATGGGCCTAAATTAGAATTATTGCATTTATTTAATAATTTCCGTAATTATTTAATTATTTATTTATTTTCTGGAAATTAGATTGGGATAGCCGACGATCAAAATTTTAAGCTAATTGTTGTGGTGCAGTCCATTTATTATTTGAGCGTTGATTTGTGCTAAATTGAATTAATTATGATTTTAGGATTTTATTCATAAATTATTCAATTTCAGTAATTGATTGGAAAATAACCGAACGTCGATCTACAATGCCAACAATATTTTGATGGGCTGTATAAAGTGGTGAAAATGAATGTTGTATTACGTGGCTCGGTGAATAAGTATATCACTTTGGAGAATGCACGTGACTTGTTGAGTTGGTACATCACCTCGGAGAATGCACGTGGCTCGGTGAATAAGTATATCACCTTGGAGAATGTACGTGGCTCGGTGATTAGACATGTTATCTTGGAGAATGCACGTGGCTCGGTGATTAGACATGTCATCTTGAAGAATGCACGTGGCTCGATGACGAGTACATCATCTTGGAGAATGCACGTGGCTCGGTGACTAGAAGTATCATCTGGGAAAAATGCATAGTACGGGTTAAAATAACTGGGACACGATCTGATTGACATGTAATCGACTAGGTCAATTGATCAATGATTTGATATGATATTGTGAACTGATTGATGGATGTGATATAAGGCATCTGTAAATAACGTTGATTTGCAGGATGGAACTGAGGTCAAGGTAAGTCCTTTGACTCGTGTTGTGCTTAGGCAGCCCTAAGGTGTATTGGCTTTCTAATCAGGTCTTAGAAGATAAAATTTGCTAAGACGTATTCTTACCCCGTTGTGGGACAACATTTCAGGTCCCTAGATGGCAGCACCTCCACCTCCTCGTCCTCCAATGCATTTTGGTATTCCCAAAGAGGTCACCGAGATAGGATATCACTTCTCGATACACCCCCACCCGGAAGGTCTAAAGTATGTTTTGGTGAAATCCACCATCTGGGTTGATTTAGGTAGAGATGACCTGGTGCCCCATGAGTATAGGTCGTGGTATCGTCACTACCATGATGGGCAAAGAGAGGGTCCCATACCGGAGGGTGATGTGCCTCTGTTCATCTTAGAGGCAGTATTCGAAGAAGGGACTGCAGATCCCAAGGATGGAGCGATGGTCGATGCAAAAGACCCTAAGCTCGAGGGTGACCTTGATTCTCCAGTGTACTCAGCTGGGAGCACTAACTAGAATGATGAAGAAGGAGAGATCGTTGAATAGGATGAGGAATGGGAGGAAGAGCCTGGAGAAGAACCGAAAGAAGGACCGGAGGAAAAGCTTGAAGAGGAGGACCCCGAAGAGGAATCGGAGGAGGAGTCAGAGGAGGACCTAGAGGAGAATCCAGCGTATGACTCGGATGAGGATTGAAACACGCATCCTGTTTTGCAAACTCTGAGTTGTGATCTCATGTGTGATAAATCCGCTTTGTTAATAATATTGTAATATATACTATGAGGTTTGCTTGTATAAAAGTGTGGTTGTGGTTTTTCAAGTGTGAAAAATATATTCATACTTTTCTATCCCATTGTTTTATTATATGAGGATTATTTATATGCTTCCGCATGCATATTAAAATAAAAAAGGGTCGGCGATGTGTCCTGGGACGTCGCTAGAAATTGACTGGGTGAGGGATGAGTGCGCTCTTGAGAATCGGGGCGTGACATTGCTAGCTTGAATAAATAAAAGTAGCCAAAACATTGCTTTAGGATGTTAGATTTCCTTTTCTTTGATTAAAATTT
Organism: Eucalyptus caleyi; assembly: GCA_014182885.2. Taxonomy (NCBI): domain Eukaryota; kingdom Viridiplantae; phylum Streptophyta; class Magnoliopsida; order Myrtales; family Myrtaceae; genus Eucalyptus; species Eucalyptus caleyi. The sequence goes on along the minus strand of CM024469.2, from coordinate 11,464,018 downwards.
CATGTTTAATTATTAGGTAATTTTAATTTTGAATTAAAAAAGAAAACATAAAAGATATCATGCATATGTCATATAAAATTAGGTCATCACTTGCACATCTTTTAGTTATCGCATGTTTAGGATCATTTAAATGTGTGACATATTAGGATAGTTACATTAATATTTGCCCATCATTAGCTTAGGCCACGTTAGTAACATCGCATGACATATAGTTTGCCTATTAGATTGCACATTGTGTTAGTATATATACATTTTTATACATCATTGCAGTGCATTGCACATAGATTATGTTTCATTAAAAATAATTTCTTGCATTGGTGCATTTAATTCTTTTGTCCAATTTATTTGATTCATTGATTGTTCAATAATGGCTGCGCATTCGCATGATCACCCCATTGTATGTTAGGAAATTAGCCTAAAATCAATCCAAGCTACCTGCAAAACAATTTTATTTTATTTTTCTCAAAATAAAAGAGAGAAGGTATCGAAAGAGCGTTAGAGAAATTTAGCATAATCAAGTCCCCGAACTCACAATCTCTAGTTCGCAAGAGTAAAGTATATCTTTTGTTATTTTAGTTGGGTTTCTAATCGACCCACCAAAGAATAGATTAGTGCAACTCCTAATTAAAAAAACCATTTACTTGTTAAAAACTTGAACCATAAGTCATGAATTGGGATGGGCTTGGAAGAGCCCAAACTAAATTTAGACTTAGTAAAACATTAGTCAAACCCTAGGTGGTGCACCCGAGGTTAGGTCGCAACAACACCCTATTGTTCAAAGGTCTAAGCTATGTCTGATCAACCATATTTACCATCTCAATATCATTACTTGAATTCAAACAGGAGAAGGCAGTTCTCATACATGTCTCACCCTGCTTAGTGCTTACCTAGTTTCAACTGATTGAGAAATATGTGTATCTAGGTCACCAAACGGCATTCCGAGCCTTTGCATTTTCTTAATCGATGTCAAATCTCTTCTTTCTACTGACATCAACACCATGCCCAGTCTCATTTCATCTCTTACAAGTGATAGACTTCCGTAAGAACTCCTGTTTTACTCCAAGGAAGTGTCATCCTCAAGAATAACAGGAACTGAACCAATTGGGAATCAAGAGGAACCTCCACACATATTCTAACAAAATCCTGTGTCTACATGAATTACGTTATCCATATACAAAATAATATTTATTGGAGCACCAATATAGTTTAGAGCTTCATTTGTCATTAGTTGTAGTTTGTAAACAAAGTGTTGTAAATAAATATTAACATGAAAATGATAGCTAGTAGCAAATAATTCACTAATGATTGGAGAATTCAAATTATAATCATTCACATATTTGGGTGTTTTCCAAACTTAAATTTAAATCCAAATTCAAAGTTTGTATAAATAAATAACTCAATTAAATGCCCTTCCTAAATGTCATGCAATATTGGGTGTTTTCTCATATAGTCGAAAATCAAGAACGTTAGGTGTTACTTATTTTCCTTGTTTTGTACGGCGGCTCTATATGGGGAAAATTACCAAAAAAGTCCTAAACTTAGTATAATTGTGCAAATTCATTTATAAACTTATTTTTTGACCAATTGAGTCCTAAACATTTTACAATTATTCTCGATTAGTCCATCCGACCAAAAATGGCTAGCTAGCGCGACGTGGCAATCGGCCGGTGCCGACGACATTTTTTTAATAATATTTTATTTTTTGAAATATTTTATCAATTTTTTTAATCTTTTTTTTCCTTTTTTTTTTCCTTCTCCCTCTCCCTCCTTCCTCCTCCTCTCCTCCTCCCTCCTTCTTCCCTTGGCTTTGGCAACCAGCCAAAGGGGAGGGCTAGCCGGTCACCGGACTAAAGCGGTCGGGCTAGCTCACCTCGCCGTCACTAAGCGAGGGGGACCTCGCAGTCGCCGGGTTTGGTGAGGCGAGCCCCGCCTGATCTGGCAAGGGCTTGCCTTGCTAGTCGACTATCTCACGCCCAACGACGGCGGGGTGAGCCCCTGCCAGATTCAAGCGAAGGGGGCTCACCGTCGCGTCTGGCAAGGCCCTCCTCATCGAATCTAGTGAGGGCTTGCCTCGCCCAGCGACCACGAGGGTAGCCCTCACTAGATTCGGCGAGGGCTTGCCCCACCGTCGCTAGGCACGAGCTCACCGACTGGCGAGGCGAGACCTCGCTAGATCAAACGGGGCTCGTCTCGCCAGACCCGACGACTGTGAGGCCCCCCTCGCTGGATCTGGCGAGGGTTGGCCCCGCCAGTGGCTGGGCGAGCTCGCCCTCGCCCAGCGACGGCGAGGTGAGCTAGCCTGACCACCTCAGTCCAGCGACCGGCTAGCCCTCCTCTCTTGTTGGTTGCCGAAGCCAAGGGAAGAAGGAGGGAGGAGGAGAGGAGGAGGAAGGACGGAGGGGGAGAAGGAAAAAAATGAGGGAAAAAAAGATTAAAAATTAATAAAATATTTCAAAAATAAAATATTATCAAAAAAAATGTCGCCGACACCGACCGACCGCCACGTCAACACTAGCCGGCCGTTTTTGGCCAAATGGACTGATTGGGAATAATTGTAAAAGGTTTAGAACTCTATTGGTCAAAAAAAAATAAGTTTATGACTGAATTGGCATAATTGCAATAGGTTTAGAACTTTTTTTGGTAATTTTTCCGCTATATAAGTCCACAGCTCGATTAGAACAAAAACAAAAACACCTGCTCTTTGTTTCTTCCTTGGACAAAGTTCTTTTTAACCCCACAAATATATATATAAACATAAATTGTCCTGCAGTTGCTTTCTTGAGGAGCTTTACATGTGCCCCTTATTTTGTCCTGTGATGTCCAATATTGCACGACATTTGAAGAACCCACTTCTTAATCGGTCAAACCTTGCATATTTTTCAAGATTTTTATTTTTCTTTAACAAACCCATCTATCTCTATAAACTATTTAAACTGAGACATAAAGTTAACACGAAATTTGATAAAAGCCGGAACAGAACTCATCTTCTCAGCTTGAAGATTGAACTGCCATGGACAAAGAACTAAGGGTTGGTGATTAACATGCTACAGACCACCAGTACTAGCGTCGAGGAATTTAAAGATAAACAGTTGAGGAGAGGACGAACTAATCACGTGGAAGTAATTCCACCAAGCAAGACTTCCTAGAATTAGGACCAACTACGAAACCAATAAAATGATTTTGACAATAATTGCTATATCCCCCATCTCTTTCGCCCCCTCCAGCCCAAAAGTCAGTAGGATGTGTCATGTGTACATTCACTCTCAAACATATTAAAAGCTAGTCCCAAAGTAAGTTGCTGGTTGGCGATAAATTCTAGATTAAAAACTCACCAAGAGCAGTCATTGGATGCATCCAATGTATGTTAAATCACGAATTTAAGAGGTTGAACTAAACCACGGCGTTCATTCTGAAATCCTTCTCCTTATTAGTAGTAGGCCATGCATAGAACTCAAGCAGTGCATTATAGCTCATAGGGTCATTACTGTTGGAGAAAACTTCCTTATCTGTTTTGAAGTTGACAAAATGTTTCCATCAGTCTAGTCTGAAGACTTGCATACTTTATCGTCAAAGTCTGAAGACCTCCATACTCAAGATTTAAAGTCTGCCCTCACTGATAGTTTCCAGACTGACAAAGAAAAGTTTCATCCAATGAAGAAGACTTATTCAGATACAAGTATATCTTTAAGGATTTGGTTCGTACGGTTGAAGGAGATCTCACGGCTGGAGATAGCATCTCGTGATCAATTATTCTTATTGAAATCAAATTGAATAATTAGATCCGTTGAATAGCAAAGTATACTTGGAAGGTTCTACTTATGGAAACCTAGATCCTGATTGTATGGGCAAGCAAGATTGGTGGGCTATCATCATATTCCTTAAATAACTCAAGATCTTCCTAATTGATTCTATCCAACAGGTAGATTGGAAGAATTCCTTTGGAAGGTGCCAACGGTTATGATGGCATGGAGGAGTATATAAGGAAGACACTCAAGTTATTCGAGTGTGTGCATGAAAGAAAAATTCCAAAGTCTGAAACTCTTAGTTCTTTGCTGTTACATTTTGTCGAGCTTAAACTGTAGTCAAAAGAGAGATCAAATTCTTGTGAGATCTTGAGGAAGTGTAGCAAAGTCTCTACACTATAGAATCAATGACATGATACTGTAAAATCTCTTTTGATTCTTAGTGGAATCCAACTAGTGGGCTATCAGTGCAGGAGAGTGGACGTAGGCTTGGTCTAAGCCGAACCACTATAAACCTTGTTTTTCAATTCTCTTTCCTTAATCTCTTTACTTAATTCGCAGTTTTATATATCAATTTATTATCTTTTTATCTTCAATCTATTGTTTTATTATAAGTCGAGTTAAGTTGTTAAGTCTTGCAAAAACTTCTTTAACACCTATTCAACCCCCCTCTAAGTGTTTATACTAGCATTATCAATTGGTATCAGAGTCTTGGTCTAAGCCGAACCACTATGAAGTGTTTTTTACTTCTGAGTTAAAGATCCATGGCTAGTATGTTGGCTCCAGGTTTGGTTGAAGGCCAAAGCAACACCGGACCGCCCTATTTCGATGGAAAGGAATACAACATATGGAAAAACAAGATGAAGGCATTCCTAAAATCGAAAGACCCTCTAGAATGGGATGTGGTAGAAAAATGAATCATTCCTAAAACTACATCAATTTTAGAAAGGGGAAAAGAAGTTGTAGACGTTGGCGAGATGACTCAAGAAGAAATAATTAAGAGACAAGCTCTTGATGCCAAAGTAATTTACTCCTTATATTGTGCATTATCTTCTACTGAGTATAACAGAATATCTTCTTGTGAAATAGCCAAAGAAGTCTAGGACAGGTTGCACATTACCTATGAAGGAACTAATCGAGTAAAAGAGACAAGGATTAATATTCTACTTGGATAGTATGAAGCCTTCAAGATTAAGCCAGGAAAATCTATTACTGACATGTTTAGTCATTTTACAGAAATTGTAAATGGTCTAGAGTATCAAGGACAACTAATGTCAGGACCCATGAAGGTTAACAAGTTGCTACATGGACTCTCTAAAAACTGGAATCACGTAAAGACTTCGATAAGGGAAACACAAAGGATCATGCCACTTTTTGTAGACGAATTGGTTGGCACACTTCAGTCCTATGAAGTGGAGCAAATCAATGAAGAAGAAGATCCCAAAGGTAAGAAGTTAATTGCTTTGAGATCTAACGATGATTCTGATGTTACAGACTCTGAAAATGATATGGATGATGAAGAGCTAGCCCTTATGATAAAAGGTTCAGGAAACTGAACAAAAAGGGAAGAAGATTCAATTGGAAGAAACAAAGCACTCAAAAGTCTCAAAACAAATCAACTGGGGATGATAAATCCAATAAAGATGTGACATGTTTTGAATGCAAGAAAAAGGGACACATTAGACCCAACTATCCCATGTTGAAGAAAAAGAAAGGAAAAGCTGAAAAATACAGGAAGGCTCTCAAGGCAGAGACATGGAGTGATACTGAATGTGAAGAAAGTGATGAAGATTATGCCAATATTTTTCTAATGGCAGAATCTGAATCAGACTTAGACTCTGAAATAGATACAGACTCAGACTCAAATAGTGAAATCGAGGTAAGTAATTTAAAAATCCCTACTAAAGTTTCGAAATACATTGATAAACTGTGGCTTAGTCTCAAAACCTCTCTCAAGAGGATTTTTGAGCTAAAAAGGGAAAATTCTACATGAAGCAACAAGAAATTTTATGGAAAGAAAACTTTGAAAATTTAGACAAAAGTTTTTTTGTTACATTAAAAGAAAATGTAGATTCTTTCAAAAGAAAATTTATTTTTGAAAAATGACATTTCAAATATTTCAAAAAGGTTTTCAATAGGATTTGAGAAATTGGAAAAGATTCTTTCAATACAAAGACCCTATTTAAACAAATCAGGCTTTGGAATGACTTTAAAACTATTCATCTAATTGATTTTCCAAAAGTAAAAGAAAGAATCAAACAAAGCCTACAAAAATTTTTTATAGAAATCATTTTCATAAAATCTTTGTAAAACCTGTTGGGCGAAGTGCTCTCAAATATTTTAAGTGCAACAACTCATAACACTTTAAGAAAAAGAATGTCCTATGGTTTAGAGATTTGTTAGGAAGAAATGAGCAAAGACTGCTTATTGCATTAACTCATCTAGACCCAAGAAAATGTGGGTATCAAAGAAAGCTTGAGTTTCTTTTTTAATTGTAGGTCACTATCAAGATAAAGGTTAAATGGTATTTGGATAATGGCTGTTCAAGGCATATGACTGGAGATTCAAGTTGTTTTATAAAGCTTATGCAAGTTAATGATAAAAAAGTCTCTTTTGATGGAAACAACAAGGGAAAAATTATTGGATGTTGAACAATAAAAATTGGAAGTCTTCCCAATCAACAACATTTCCTTAGTGGAAGGAATCAATTACAATTTGCTTAGTATCAGCCAATTGTGCGACAATGGATTCAAGATCAATTTTCAAGAAGGAATATGTTCAGGAACTAGTAAAGATCTTTCACAATCTTTTACTGGACGAAGACATGAGAACATCTATCTTCTGGATATAAAACCAGAGAAGTCTCAATGTCTACTTTCAATTCAAGATTAAGCAAATCTTTGGCATCGAAAGTTTGGCCATGTCAATATGAAGCAGATTACCAAGATCTCTTCTAAGAATCTTGTTCGAGGACTACCCAACTTGAAGTTTCAAAAACCTGACTTATGCACACCATATGTATTGGGAAAACATGTTAGAAGTTCTTTTAAACCATTAAATCAGGTTTTCACTAATCGTGTTTTGCAGCTTTTGCATATGGATCTCTTTGAGCCAACCAGAACAAGAAGCATAGGTGGAAAGAGATATTGTCTAGTAATCATTGATGATTATTCACGATTCACTTAGGTTTACTTTCTGGCAAGTAAGTCTGAAGTCTTTACTTACTTTTCCAAGTTTGCTAGGAAAGTTCAGAACGAGAAAGGATATGCTATTTCAAGCATATGGACAGACCATGGAGGTGAGTCTAAAAATCAAGACTTTACAAAATTTTGTAATGGATCAAGTTTTCAGCATGTTTTCTCCTCTCCATACACTCCAGAACAGAATGGAGTTGTGCAAAAAAGAATAGATCTTTGTAGGAAATGGCAAGAACTCTTCTAATAGAAAGTAGTATTTCCTTTCATTTTTGAGCTGAAGCAGTTTTTACAGCATGTTATATTATTAACAGAGTCTTTTTAAAGCCTATTCTAAAGAAAACTCCTTATGAGTTATTCAAAGGAAAGAAGCCAATTGTTTCATACTTTTATGTATTTAGTTGCAAATGTTTTGTTTTGAAAAATGCAAATGATCGATCTGGTAAGTTTGAAGAGAAATCAGACGAATGAATCTTCCTTGGATATTCAACCACCAGCAAAGCCTATAGAGTATTTAACAAAAAGACTCACTCTATGGAAGAATCTACGAATGTCAAATTTCAAGCTCTTTGCAGAATCAACTGATTTAAACTCATCCTGAAGAATCTGAACCTGCTCTAAGCTCTACAAAGTCTATCTCCCCTGAAGTGGTTTAGACTTCTGAAAATCAGTAAAAGGAAGTTGAAGAATCAATTGAAGTAGAAGAACAGCTTCCTACCAGACCATCAAGCAACTGGAAGCACAAATCTAGTCATCCCAAAGAACTTATCATTGGTGATATTGATGAAGGGATTCGCACCAGATCCAAAAGGCAAGAAGAGTCTAGCGCTGTAACACTTATTTCTGAAATAGAACCCAAAAGCATAAAAGAAGCTTTAGCTGATGAAAGCTGGATTGAAACAATACAAGAAGAACTCAGACAGTTCAACATTAACGATGTATGGGAGTTAACTCCTAAAACAAAAGGTAAATCCATTATTGGAGCTAAATGGGTTTTCAGGAACAAGTTGGACGAAAAAGGAAAAGTGATCAGGAACAAAGCAAGACTCGTGGACAAGGATATACACAAGAAGAATTGATAGATTATGATGAAACTTACGCTCCAGTAGCCAGGTTAGAAGCAATTAAATTACTACTTGCTTTTACCTGTTATAAAAATTTCAGGTTATTCCAAATGGACGTCAAGAGTGCATTCTTAAATGGATTTATCCAAAAAGAAATTTATGTGAAACAACCTCCTAGATTTAAAAATCCAAAGAGACCAGACTCAGTATTCAGAATGAAAAAGGCTTTCTATGATTTAAAACAAGCACCTCGAGCTTGGTACAACAGGTTAAGTAAGTTTTTAATGCAAAATAGTTTTGTCAAAAGAAAAGTGGATACTATTTTGTTTATTAAAAGGGAAGGTAAAAACTTTATGCTTGTTCAAATTTATGTTAATGATATTATATTTGGATCATCTAACGAAAACCTGCGCAAGAAGTTTTCTAAGTCTATGCAGGATGAATTTGAAATGAGTATGATGGGTGAATTATCCTTCTTTCTCGGATTACAAGTAAAACAATTGAAAGAAGGAATCTTCATTCACCAAGAAAAATATGCAAAAGAACTTGTTAAAAAGTTCAGATTGGAGAATTGCAAAAAGATTGAGATACTAATGTCTAGTTCTTCGAAGCTGGATAAAAGATGAAAGAGAAAAGAAAGTTGACGAGAAACTTTACAGAAGTATTATTGGTTCACTTTATCTTACTACTTCTACACTTGACATTTTGTTTAGTGTTTTTATTTGTGCTAGATTTCAATCTGATCCAAAAGAGTCTTATCTAAGTGCTGCAAAACACATCATCAAATACATTGCAACTACTTCAAATTTGGGTCTATAGTATCCCAAAGAATGAGACTTTACCCTCCTTAGATATTCAGACGCAGACTTAGCAGGTTGCCGAGTTGATAGAAAAAGTACATCTGGTACATGCCAAGTGCTAGGAAACAGGTTAGTATCTTGGTTCTCAATGAAGCAAAGCACCGTAGCTCTTTCAACAGTAGAAGTAGAATATGTGGCTCTTGGAAGTTGCTGTTCTCAAATCTTATGGGTAAAACAACAACTGAGAGACTTTGGAATTAAAGACTCTTGCACCAAGATCAAATGTGACAACACCAGTGCAATTAACCTCACAAAGAATCCAATTCTTCATTTAAGAGCAAAGTATATAAAGATTCGACATCACTTTATTAGAGATCATATTCAAAATGGAGAAGTTATGATTCAATTCATTGACTCGAAGAGTCAACTAGCGAACATATTTACAAAGCCTCTGGAGGAAAGCCTATTTGAGTCTATTTGCACCAAACTAAACATCACATCTCTTCTCCCAGTAAAGTCTAGATGTGCTCAAGACTTAAAGGTAAAGTTTAAAGGTATTCAAACTCAGAAGACCAAGAGTTACGACTATAAGTTATTTCTTTTCAATATTTTAAAATTCAAAATGGTATGGTTACTTATTAATTGCTAATTGATTGAAATTATCTTTCAAAAAGGGAGTCATCAATTTTGAAAAGATAGTTATTTTCAAAAAGGAAAGTTATTCGTTTTTGAAAAGGCATTTTTATTTTCCTTTTATGACGTTTTGTTTACCTTGTTTCACTTGCTTTATATACTGCTGAGACTCGTCTTCTTCGCTTTTACACTGAAACCCTAGAATACAAAATTCCTATTTGCTTTCACTTTCACTCTCGATATGTCCAATGATTTTCACATTTTTTCAAGCAAGTCGGTGAATTCCTCCCTTGAAGCGACAATGTCTTCAAGAAAGTCTTCAAGGATAGCAAGCAGGGAACCATAACATATGCTCGAGGGTCCTACCCATTTTGACTTGACTGAAGAAGAAAATTCTTCTCCACCACTGTGTTCAAGTCAGCAACAACCTTCTCAACAACATTAATCTTCTCCACCAACTCAACCAAACGATGGAGTTATTGAGGAAGCTAAACCTGTAAGAACGCTAACTCCCAAGTTGCTTTTAAACTTTACTCTAATCTAAAGAATAGAGGAACACCGATGTCTTTAATCAATGAATTCTTAAGAGATGGAGGATACAAGAATGAAACCATGTTTTTGCGGGAGTTGGAAAGGTTAGGAGTTGTAGAGAAATGAACGGCTAAAAGGACTTTTGCAAATTTCCCAAATGACCCATTCTATGGCACTGCAAATCAACCACAAGTTCTAGATGACAATGAAAGGATGTTTACTCATTTTCAGCCTAGAACGGGAGTAGCTGCAAATATTACTAATGGTTCCAATATGTTTAGATCGAAGAACCACAAAAAGGTTTATTCGAATCTTATGAAGAGAGGAGTTATGAACCCTAGGACTGTTGACTTTGATTTCTTGATTCGATAAAGGTCAATCTACGGGAAAAGTTTACTCTATTGCAATTAGAACGGTTCTGTTCTGAATCCACTGCTGCTTATCTAAAACTCACCGTGTATTTTTACTTGAACTTATCTTCCTTGGATGCAAACAATTTTACTTTGGTGAAAGACAAGGAATTTTGGTGATAGGGATGGGGTGGAAAGAAGGTTTCCAACCAAGAGTGTGTCTATTGCTCATGCTACTCTGTCGTTAGTGAGAGACAGGGATGTTGAAGGCAAGATTTCCTACACAAGGATGAGTGCCTCTAACATCTTGCTGCACAAGATTGTGATCAACTGCATTCATCCCAAGTCGACATCCAAGACTGATGTCTCTCAATCTGAAACGAAATTAATGTGTGCCATCAATACTGGATTTAAATTCTCTTTGCCTCACGCTATCTTGTTTCATATGTATCGAACTGTAATGAAAGATAAGGAACAACTCTCTTATTCTGCTCTTATCACGCGTCTCTTTAGACACTTTAAAATTCACATCTCTGCACCATTAAGTTTGACAACCATTTCTCCAATGATGATTGGTTTCAAAATGGTCACAAAGATGTGCTTGAAAGAGTTGAACAAGGTGTTGGAGCGTATGAAAGAGAAGTCTCCCGTCAAAGCAAAACAAGACTCTGTTGTAGCAAAGAGGAAAGGCAAAGAGCCCATGGTTGCTCCAGCAAAGAAGAAAAGAACTCTCATCTTGCAAGATGAAGAAGATGAGGATGAACTGATTTTTTCAGCCTTAAGAAATTTAAAGAGTTTTGTCAGCTCTCATGAGACAAGAGAAGAACTAGAAGATGGAGAAAAGGAGAGGAAAGAGATAGAGAAGGAAGATGGAGACTAGAGGAGGACAGAGGAAGAAAGAAGAGAAGAGGAAGAAGAAGAAGAAGAAGAAGAAGAAGAAAAGAAGAGAAAGAAGGAGAACAAGATCAGGGTCAAGAAGACTTTTTTTAACCAACTTTGGCTGTCTCCCTGTCTAGTGATTCTGAGATGGCAAGAATTGGAACTACTGACGCTCATCACTCTGAAGCTGAAGTTGAACAAGAAGAAACCTTACCTACTCCACCTAAAGGCAACAAAACAGGGGGAGCTGTTGAACCAAAAGGTATTTCTTCACCTTTATTTGCTAGTGATGTAAGTCGTTCTGCAACAGACCCAGAGGATGTGTATGCCTCGCATTACCCAGAAGACAGTCATGGTGGTCAATCTGCTGAAGTTCCATCCATTCTCAAAATCCCTGGAATTGACTCAGCTGGTCCTAGTTTTGCGACACCTCAAACAGCAGACTTTTCGAGACTGTTGGAAATTCTATTGGACGTCAGGAAACAGCAATATGCTTTGGGCTTTGAGATGCAAGATCTCAAGAATGTTTTTAAGGCCACTTTAGTGTCGTTGCATGATCAGTTGAATGCCCTGAAGATCAAGTTTAGTCTATTGTGCAGGGTGAAGACTTTCAGTCACTGAAGTAGAATTTTGAAAGGCTTGAGAAGACAATGCATTTTATGGGAGAATTCGAGCTTGTTCGCCTTCCCAAAAACCCATGATTTCGACTCCATTTTCAACCAACTGTTTTCATTTGTTCTCCACTTTTTGCTGTTGACAAAAAGGGGGGAAGATTTTATGACTTTTTGATGACTTTTTGATGACTTTATTTTTGGACTGTTTTGGTGTGGTTATGATTTGAACTGGTTTGAACTAGTGATGCTTGCAAGTAACTTAAGCAATGTTATTGATTATGATAAAGATAGTTGCTTTACAGGACTAACACGTTTTCTATGGTTGCAGATTCGCTACTATCTTTATCCTAATCTCTAATTATCTTTTATAAGAAATCTTGTTTTGCTTAAGTGTTGTTTTGCAGGTCAAAGTATCCAAATCTATGGAAAGTTTTGTCACCATCAAAAAAGGGAGATTGTTGGAGAAAACTTCCTTATCTATTTTGAAGTTGACAAAACGTTTCCATCAATCTAGTTTGAAGACTTGCAGACTCTATCGTCAAAGTCTGAAGACCTCCAGACTCAAGATTTAAAGTCTGCCCTCACTAATAGTTTCCAGACTAACGAAGAAAAGTTTCATCCAATGAAGAAGACTTATCCAGATACAAGAATATCTTTAAGGATTTGGTTCGTACGGTTGAAGGAGATCTCACAGCTGGAGATAGCATCTCGTGATCAATTATTCTTATTGAAATCAACTTAAATAATTAGATCCGTTGAATAGCGAAGTATACTTGGAATGTTCTACTTACGGAAACCTAGATCCTGATTGTATGGGTGAGCAGGATTGGTGGGCTATCATCACATTCCTTAAATAACTCGAGATCATCCTAATTGATTCTGTCCAACGGGTAGATTGGAATAACTCCTTTGGAAGGTACCAACGGTTATGATGGCATGGAGAAATACATAAGGAGGACGCTCTAGTTATTCGAGTGTGTGCGTAAAAGAAAATTTCCAAAGTCTAAAACTCTTAGTTCTTTGTTGTTACATTTTGTCGAGCTTAAACTGTACTCAAAAGAGAGATCAAATTATTGTGAGACCTTGAGGAAGTGTAGCAAAGTCTCTACACTGTGGAATCAAGGACATGATACTGTAAAATCTTTTTTGATTCTTACTGGAATCCAGCCAGTGGGCTATCAGTGTGGGAGAGTAGATGTAGACTTGATCTAAACCGAACCACTATAAACCTTGTTTTTAAATTCTCTTTCCTAATCTCTTTACTTAATTTGCAGTTTTTATATATTATGATTTTTAATCTTCAATCTATTGTTTTATTATACAGTCGAGTTAAGTTGTTAAGTCTTGCAAAAACTTCTTTAACACATATCACCCCCTCTAGGTGTTTATACTAGCATTATCAATTACAAATGACGACAGTGTCTGATTTAGAGATGTTTAATATGAGAAATACAAAAAGTCTTATTTTATAGAATTTTTTTTACGAGCTGACGTAACAGACCGTCGCCAGAAGCTTGAATGTGACCAAAATCGTTCGAATACATAGCCATCAGTACTCCATCCCGTCATCAGCAGCTCCTAAGGTTTCATGGATATCTATCACATTTTTCCACAGTGATGCAATTATTGAAGTTGGAAAAATCAAATGCCCTTAGAGAAGAGCTTTTCAGTAATAATCTTCCAATTTATCACTTGGCTTCACAAGGTAGAGATGAGCTCTGCGAGAGTCTTGAAATCAGCTTCAGCTCGCCCTTCAAGCCCAGCAGCCACCAGCAGCTTCTGCCTAAACTCACCAATCTTCTTCCTTATCTCCTTCCCTTCTCACTCCTCAACACTACCTCCAGCGCCTTCCCCATCCCACTTTTCATTATGACCCGCCTCTCCACTCCAATTCCGATCCTCTACACTTCCTCCACGATCCTAGCGGTTATCATCTGCTCCACCACCCCAGGCCGGCATATCATCGGCACGCCCCCCGCCATGCTCTCAAACACCAAGTTGTAACCGCATTGCATCACAAAGGCCCCGCATGCCATGTGGCTGAGCACCTCCCTTTGAGAGGCCCACGGCATAATCCTCCAGTGCGCGCTTGTCCGCTCCTCGAATCCTACAGGGAGGCACGGGGCCTTCAGCTGCTCATTTATAGACCACAGGAATGTGGTCTGAGTGGACTGTAGGGCTTTGGCGAGGGCCGTTATCTCATCAGGTGTCAAGTTCGTCAGGGTTCTTGTGATATCCTGAATTTCGACCCTATCCCAATTGTATGAACTGGGCTTTTCACCAACGCGCCTATGATCTTTCTCTCTGAGCTAATCACTCACAAGATAACTAATTTATCAGGTGAAGTCGTTAGGGGATATAAATGCGACAGATTTGAGAATTCGATCAGAAATCGACTACTTGACCGTGCTAATCGGCAAGGGTCAATACGACACCATTATAATTGATTAGAGACCGGAGATAGGTTAATTCGACAGAAGCACGTAATCAAATTATGGGTGATTCCACCTAATTGCAAAATTCGCGTTCAACGGCACTAAACCAATTTTTCTGTCGATTCTGTACCCGACACCCGTAATTGAAACCTTGAGATTTTTATGACAACCGAGAGTCGAAGATGCACAAACTGGATCGAGAATTATCAACCATGAGTCAAATGCAATAAAATCCCTAAAAGCTACCCGGTAGGTTATGTCACGCTATAATCGCGTCCGGTTGATTTTAACCACGAAATTGAACTTGGTTTCGGGAATCGAAAGTTCAAGTGTGTCACGATTTATTTTTAGGATCACGTCTCATCCTTTGAAGAATTTTCGGTGAGTCCGAAATTTTGGTGGAAAAATCAAAATTGGCAAAAATTAAATCAAGGAAATTCGAAGGGGCATTTTTAAGTGGATTTTTTGCCTTCAAAATGAATTGGTTTGTGAAGAAAATTGTGGGAATTGGTATGGGCAACCTCCTCATCAATTTTTTCCACCAAATTGAAGTTGTTTCGTGGGGAAATTGAAGAAGAAAATCAAGAATTCGTATGGGCAGCAAAGGGAGCATTTTTGGACTGCCAATTGCTTTGTTTGTGAGAGAATTAAGAGAAAATTGACCATTGGGTGTTGGTTTGACAAAATGGTGGCTGAAGACTTTAGGAGAGAGCACTTGAGTGCAAGATATTTGTGTTTGGGTGCTCATTGGCCACAAGCAAGACTTTCAAGCCCCTTGTTCCCCCTTCATCCCCCTCCTTCCCCTCTTGTTTGACCACCCCAGCAGAAGCCAGCCCTGCAACTTCTTCTTCTCCCTTCTTCCTCTTCACTTCAGCTTCTTCATTTCCCTTCCATTGAAGCTGCAAGCCACCAACCTTCCACTTCCAGCAGACAACTCACCGCTCCACCTTCTTCAGTCCAACAGCTCACTGGTGTCACCATCCACACGCCCACACCAAGCCACCCAGCTCGGCCCTACATCCGTCTAGTTTGCGACCAAGGCCGCCCGTAGCTGCCGTCGACCAACCCTGCTAGCTTGTCCGTTGCTGTTGCCAGCCGCGCGTTGTCCTTATCTGCCAGCCACCGTCCACCTCAGCCCATTTTAGCCCCTGCAGGCCCCAACCAGTTATGCTAAGGACCGAGCCCAATAGCTCAAGTAGGGACTTCCAAGGCTTTTTCAGCCTCAGTTTGGCCTCCTTTGGAGCCGCTGTAGACTCGGGATTTCACCGTCATCGCGTCGCCGTCGCCGTGAACCCGTTTTCGCGCTAATCCAGTGAGTTAACGCCCTCATCTTGGATTAGGAAGTTAATTGCACTTAGTTAGGTGGATTAGTTTCAATTAAGGATTAATGGATTAGTTTAGGCTTAATTAGGATCAAGGTTAATTTAGTTAGTGAAATTATTTAGTTAGTTAGCTTAGT
Source organism: Eucalyptus caleyi (assembly GCA_014182885.2). Classification (NCBI taxonomy): domain Eukaryota; kingdom Viridiplantae; phylum Streptophyta; class Magnoliopsida; order Myrtales; family Myrtaceae; genus Eucalyptus; species Eucalyptus caleyi. The sequence continues at coordinate 11,448,316 of CM024469.2, read as the reverse complement.
AGATTAATTTAATTAGTTCAATTAGGTTGGTTAGATTAGCCTATTTAAATTAATTAAGTGGTGTAATTTAAATAATTTGCAATTTGTTTAATTAATTTTTTAATTTATTTAATTAATTATTAATTAGAGTAAATTATATCAAGATAGGCGGTTGTCGAATTTTACGTTGATCGTTGTGGTTGTATTGGTTTGTGCAATTGAGTGATAAATTATGCAATTGGATGCTTGGTGATGATTTTTGAATTATTATTGCAAAAATATGATTTTATGGTACTTAATTAGAAAAATACCGAGGTTCAGTTTTTACGCCAAAAATATTTTAGGTATTATATAAAATCACGAAATTTTGAAATGGGAGAATATCACGTTTTATGGTTCGATTTGACTGTGTGACCACGCACAATTATTTTATCGGGTATTTTTAATACAAAGAAAATATACCGAGTCCATTATTTGAAATGGAAATATTTGAGTGCAAAGCACAATGTTCTTGGCCGAACATGGATGTGCATGTGATCGCTATCAGAACCCGTCACCAAATGAAAGTCGAGGAGGCGATGCTCCTTTATGGAATGCCCCACGTCAACGGATGCCGGTCGCAGTGTAGGTTGGGCCAATGCTCCTTCGGGAATGCCGTATAGATGTAGACATTACCGTGCCCGACAAAGCGGGACGATGCCCGGTTATGCCGGATGACCGCCGACTGATGAGTTGGCCGTGGCCGTTAGGTCGTAAATAATTGGAACACGCTTGAGTGTTTCATATAGCCACGCCTGATTATGGGACAAAATTGTGTCGCACGGAATGGGACGTGTCATAATGATTTGGCCTTATAATCGAGACCCATGTGATTAATTGATATATGAAAACGAAGTGTTCCAATTATTGAATGCATTTACTCCATGCATATGATATATGAAATGTACTAATGTGTAGGGAGGTGCTGAGGCGAGGTAAGTCCTATATGGTGCATGTTTAAGCTACCTCTAGGTGAATTCTCGTCCTAATCGGAGTTTATGGTGCAAACTCGCTAACACTTTGTCTCACCTCGTCGTAGTTTAACATTTTCAGGTCCTTAGATGGATGTAAGACCCGTTCATTTTAGGTGGCCACAAGAGGCGGAGACCGAGTGTACCATTTTCCCAATCCATGGGACCGACTGGACCTGTGAGCTCGTAATTATCACCATTTGGGTCGATGAGGGCCTACCTCAGTTGGTACCTCATTGATTCAAAGAGTGGTTCTTTCACGAGCCTAACAGGGTTCGGGAGGGCCCCTTGGACGGTTTCGACGAGCCTACCGTCAATGATGAGTATGTGGAGGTACTCGACCCTGTCGTGGACGCTGATATTTTGGCTAATATGGAGGTGCACCAGGGGCCCGAGGTCAAAGAGCCCGGAGTAGAGGTAGCTGACCCATTAGACATCTACATCCCTGACGGTGTCGTGGTAGACCTACATCCCAAGTAGGTAGGGTCCAGGGTAGAGTTAGCTTGGTAACTTCTTTTTCGGTCTAGATCTTTTGTATATAACTTTATAGGGCTAACCTGGTTTGTTTATAAAATATGTTTTATGTTAACTGGTTGTCTTGCTTTTCTATCCCATGTTTGATTGTTGTATGGAGTTTATTAATTCGCTTCCGCGTGTGCATAAAATAAAAAATGTCGGTGATGTGTCTTGGGAACGTCACATTTTAGTCAACCGTCGAGGGATGTGTGCGTGCCTTGGGTTCGGGGCATGACAATTCTGGACCCAAAGTATATGTACACCACTATTCGTGGGCCTTGCAAGTCTAGCCAGGCCAAGCAGCTGGTCTTGTCTGAGGCAGGGGGCTTGGTGCTAAACAACCCAAATGGAGCAAAATGCTGAACTTGGACTTAATGTCAGCCGTGAGGGGCTTGGGATCAAACTCCGAGTAGGAGATAAGGGCAACAGCAGCTACATGTTGGCGCACATTCTCCACCTCGTGGAACATGCGGTGGAACGTGCGGTATATCATTGACTTGTCTGAGGCCTTCACTAGTACCGCAGGCAAATCCGCCATGCACAAGCCGGACAATCCTGGAATCATGTCTAGGGTCTTTTCTTCGTCAGCGGGGTTTTGCCTCATCTAGAGGATGCGGTGAGCGTGGACGTGCATGGATAGAGAATACAGAGATGCAGCTCAGAATACGATCCACACGATGTGCATTTTATCCATCATTTCACATGCGACCAATGATACCAAACCATCAGTTGGCAAGAGACTTAACTTGGCTTCCGACGTCGCGCACTGCAATATATGTTAAAAATTAAACCAAATTCATCAGTGCCGATAACTGTTCAGTACCTGCATTGAAGAAGAATCATAATTGCAACATTATTTTTAATGAGTCTATTAGTATTTTTAGGTGTGGTGATTGTTTTTAGAGATAGTGATTGTTTTTGAAGATAATGTGAGATATGGTGATTGTTTTGTTAGTTTCTAGATCTTATCCAAAACGCTAGCTTTATCTATTAGGAAGAGTAAAGGTCATGTAATAAGTCTATAAATATGAGAGTCTTGTAATTGTTTCTTGTGAAGGTGAAGTAAATCTACAAGCCTATCTATCTTCTTCTCTTCTTTGTGTGAGTTGTGAGCATTTCACCTTCAAATTACTTTCATCAAAGTGGTATCAGAGCTTATGGTTTGTGATCATGGTGTCAACAGACAATCAACTTCCTCTTCATTATTTTCGTCTTACCAAAGATAACTATGGTAATTGCGAGTGAAAGCTCTACTCGGGGCCTATGGTGTGTGGAACTTGTCAACACTAGTTATGTTGAGGCAGATGATGAAACTACCTTGAACCAGAACTAGAGGAATGCTTTGGAGAAGGTTCATTCAAAAGATCAATATGCACTATCAATCATCTATCAAGCTTTGGATGATCCATGTTCAAGAAAGTTTCAAATGCTGCTACTACTAAGGAGGCATGGGAGATTCTTCACAACACACATCAAGGAGTATAAAAAGTTCAGAAGATTCGCCTTCAAATCTTGAAAGGCAAATTCGAGGTAATTAATATGAAAGAATCTGAATCAATTGCTGATTATTCCACAAGAGTTTTAGCGATTGTCAATTAGATGAAAAGAAACGGAGAAGACATTTCAGATGTTCATATTGTCGAGAAAATACTTTGGTCCTTAGACAAGAAGTACTACCATATTACTATTGTAATTAAAGAATCCAAAGGCTTAGATGCCATGACGATTGATGAGCTTATGGGTTCATTACAAACCCAAGAAAAAAGGTTCAGAAGAAAAAAGATTGAACTGGTGGAGGAAGTTCTCCAAACGCAGCTAAGAATCCGAAATGAGAAGGAGCAAAAAGGAGAACCCGCACAAACTCACAGGACAAACCAAGATCGTGATCATGTCGAGGCCGAGGTAACTTTCAAGGAAGAGGTTGTGGACAAAGCAGATGTGATGTTGCTCGAAGTGACAATAAATACTAGTATCAAAGAGGTGTTCGTGGAAGATTAAAGAACTCGACAGGCCAATGGTATGATAAATCTAGAATTTGATTTTATCATTATAATAAACTTGGCCATTATGCTTCTGATTGTTGGAACAAAGAGAGTACCAGAGTAGATGAAAATGCAAACT